>CM034465.1:191437-1416658 GCA_019925255.1 Litchi chinensis | reverse complement strand
TCTCATTGTTTGCTTTTTTCACGACATGTTGGTAGCTATGAAACGCATTCAATTATATATCTTCGACAAAGCTATCCATACATCACAGGCGTTGATGGTCAATGTGCAATAACAAAAGACATTTATCCAAAATTGACGATAATTTATACCGTTATTACTTATCACATCATATTCAATGCACAAATGGTTTTATCCATTTAATCAACCAATTCTCCATAAACGTGCTTGAATGATTTGCTAATGATAAGATGATGTTCTCCCATGCATTTGACTTTCCGGCACAGAAAGTTCAACTTCCCTCTTTGAAATAAAGAACAAGTTCGAGAAAGAAAGTTCGTTCGAATAATTAATGCTCATTGAAAATGTATTCAGCAGTTAATACAATTTAAAACATGTAATGGTGCAGGCCTTAAAAAGGACAACGCAAAAAAGCAAAGTTCTTTCGGCGGCGTCCATGTGTTTGGGCATCAAAAGGGCAACAGAGAATTTGGTGGCAATATTGCATATAACATAGAATATAATATGCTGATGATTTTTCCCATTGAAATACGTAACCTTTTTTGACATTACATGACCAATTATTGGGATGAATTCATAATTTTAAGTGGATAACAAAATAGTCACTTTTTTTAAAAACAAAAACAAAAAACAAAAAAAGAAGTTTCTATCATGGATATTTCTATACCATGTGTAACTTTTCATCAGAAAGTAGTATCTATTTTGCCTATACCAACAATAAATGCTTTTCTGTTGGTTTTTCAGCAATAAATGTCTCTAACATGTTAAAATTATTTATGACAAAATAAAAAAAAATAAAAAAAAAACAAAAAAAAAAAACAAAGTTGATATTTATTAACACAGTTCAAGTAGACATTAAAGACACTTTCAATTATAACACAAATGAAATATTTATTCTTTAAAACATAAAAACGCATCATAAAATTTTTTATTAAGTTGCCATCTTTTCAACTCATTTAATACAACCTTAAAATGATTCATTGCTAACACGAAAGACTATAAGGTACAAGCTTTCTGGTTGAAAACTGGCAACCTGATAATTTATTTTTCTGATTTTGCTTTTTTAACATGTGCAGAGGGCCCATTCTATTAAGATGTTGCACAATAAGAAACAACTTCTAGTGAAAATGTTAGCCGAAAAAGATGAAAATAATCGTCAGGCCTTTAATTAGAGAATGTCACCGCTAAGCCAACTAAATATTTATAAAAATGCGACTAACTGCTGCCTTATCTTATCATTTTCTTAGTTTTGTCTTTACTATTAGTCCTGTCAAGTACAACGGTGATAATGACAATGCCAATCTCAATCATTGTCATGCAGAATTAATTTCAACCTGATCTTTATATATGTACAGCTTTGCCATCTCTTAGCGTTATAGTTCTCAAACCAGTTAAGCATCGTTATATCAGACATGGCGACTTTTGTTACCCAACTAGACAGCAGTGGCATTTATGGTGATTTGACGATTAGCTCCAATGATTTTCAGCGGTACTTCCGTCCTTTGAAGAGCAAAATTGAAACCAGGACGTTCGAATATAATGGTCAGCGAAAGGACCTTCGATGTCGTTGTGAAGGCACGGAAGTTAAAATCGAGTGGGGGCAGTTGCGCGACCTCGTTCGGCATGAACTCACACAGAAGTCAAAAATCAGTTTCAAAGTTGTTGATGATATGTTCATAGTTTCATTTCCTTAGATCACATTGCTGAATCTAGCAATGCCTGCTAGAAGTCTCCACGTGCATGATATAAACGACTTAGATAATTAATTATCATATCATCTCATGATTCATATAATGTTAACTAATCAAATTAATGTCACATCATTTAGGTATAGATTTAAAAGAAAATAAAATTAGAAAGTCTAGAATTACTCAAATCAATAAATAAATAAGAAGCTATTGTACTCGGTCAGTGTGTCAAGTGTTAATTAGTCTGGGTTGTTCTTCTTTTCATCTTCAATAAAACGTCAATTTCAGAGTGTCTAAATAATATGAGCTGATGATAAGTTATTATATAAGGTTGAATACATTATGCCTCAGAACCAAAGATGATGAACTGATGATTGAGTGCATATCCAAATCTTGCAACTCTGTACTTTTTCCAGTAATGCGACTTGTACTGTAGGTCATGCAACTAATTATAGTCCACATCACGGAACTAAACAAAAATTTGCAACCTCATAATTTTTTATTTTGCTAGCACGCCTTTATCATAGGTGTAGAAAATTTCTTCCACTGTTAAGTACTTACCCACCCATGCTAAGATGACGGAAGGGCTAATTATTTATCTCCATTTCTTGAAAAATATGCAATTTAGAGAAGATAAAATTGAATTGTTTGTGGTGGATGCTGACAAAATGTTATACATTCTATCTTCAAAAAAAAAAAAAATTTTATAACATTCTCATTTTAGTTTAATGAATTCATATTCGAATTGCTCCTTTCAAAAAAAAAAAAAAAAAAAAAAAGAATTTTTGAATTATATGTAATGTGATGTTGGGATTGATATTTAACGTAATTTCTACTCTAAAATTTGGCTGATATATTATTAACTTAATGTTAGAGTAGTTGTCATTTGTATGGAGTATGATTTTTTGCTGTGCTTTGAAGCGAAGTGTACAGACAACCCCACCATGCTAACTTTGGATATTCTGAAATGCTAAAACAAGAATATCCTAGAGCAAAAGAATCTTAAAACAAATCTTTAATGAACCGTTGGATATTACAGTTGCTTAGTTAAAAACTTATTATCACAGCCCACAATTAGTATAAATAAGGAGAAATTTTATTTTAGATTTTGCATTTTTTAAAATTAACAATTTCTCAAACCTATAATGCTGACCGAATTTTCAACCTTTAATTGTGATAGAAATTGAAAAAAGATACTAATGCTCCTGACAATTTTTTCTAAGCATAAAAAGACAAGTTGACCTTCATAAAATCATCAAATGTCAAGTATATCATCAAATATTAAATTATTTGTAAATTAAATAGAAAGATAAAAATTGAAAATATATTTTTAAAAAAAATGTTAGATTTGCGCCATCAATAGATCTCCACCAACGATGCAGAATCTTTATACAAAAAATTTTTTAAAAAAAAACAAAAAAATATTTTGAAACGAAAAAAAGCTTGATCTTCACTGGGCATGGAACTGAATAATTTTATTCATAAAATTTTAAAAAAATCTCCATGTCTTGCGATTGGTCGACCATGGAGACCGAACTACTATATGGATTCCCAAATCATGGATTGACTATCTACGAATCCAAATCATTGTTTGATGATCTGGGTTTAACCTAGGTCGTCGATAACCTAGGGTTAACCCGGATTGAGTTCGATGATATGAGTCCGCCTACATCGTTTTCTAACGATATGGGTTCTTAGGTCGTTAAACCACAATCTATAACGAGATTGTGTTTTAATCTGCATGGTCGGCCATTAGGATTACGTTTAGTTATAATCACATATAACAAATTACAGTCACACATTTTAGAATGTAAGCACGCATTTTCCTTTTGTCAAGTATATAAATACCCTAAGCGTATGTTAGAATGCGCTATATATATGTATATAGACGCACGCTAAAATAATATTAAAAATTTGACATCAACATCTAACCACTATGTATGTTCAATGCAATGGTAAATACGATTGTGTACGCGGCATAAAAAGCTCAGCTACAAGCACAATCATTTTAATCTTGGCATTAAAAACACATCAACGGTTAGATATTGAAGCCAATTTTTAAAATAATTTGCTTATAAACCGTTTCATCTTGACTGTACACACACATAAATTTCTAATGCTCTCATCTTAGTTGAGTGTACCTCAACTTTGGTAATAAGTCAACAACTTTTCAATGTTTTAGTGAGAATAAATAATCATGTCTACAAGTTTATTTTATTTTCAAATAAAATTGGACCTCCAGGCATTGCGGGATAGAGTTCTCTCATTGTTTGCTTTTTTCACGACATATTGGTAGCTATGAAACGCATTCAATTATATATCTTCGACAAAGCTATCCATACATCACAGGCGTTGATGGTCAATGTGCAATAACAAAAGACATTAATTCAAAATTGACGATAATTTATACCGTTATTATTTATCACATCATATTCAATGCACAAATGGTTTTATCCATTTAATTAACCAATTCTCCATAAACGTGCTTGAATGATTTGCTAATGATAAGATGATGTTCTCCCATGCATTTGACTTTCCGGCACAGAAAGTTCAACTTCCCTCTTCTAAATAAAGAACAAGTTCGAGAAAGAAAGTTCGTTCGAATAATTAATGCTCATTGAAAATTTATTCAGCAGTTAATACAATTTAAAACATGTAATGGCATAGGCCTTAAAAAGGACAATGCAAAAAAGCAAACTTCTTTCGGCGGCGTCCATGTGTTTGGGCATCAAAAGGGCAACAGAGAATTTGGTGGCAATATTGAATAAAACATAGAATATAATATGCTGATGATTTTTCCAATTGAAATACGTAATTTTTTTTGACATTACATGACCAATTATTGGGATGAATTCATAATTTTAAGTGGATAACGGAATAGTCACTTTTAAAAAACAAAAACAAAAAACAAAAAAGAAGTTTCTATCATGGATATTTCTATACCATGTGTAACTTTTGATCAGAAAGTAGTATCTAAGTTTGTCTATACCAACAATAAATGCTTTTCTGTTGGCTTTTCAGCAATAAATGTCTCTAACATGTTAAAAGTATATTTATGACAAAAAAAAAAACAAAGTTGATATTTATTAACACAGTTCAAGTAGAGATTAAAGACACTTTAAATTATAACACAAATGAAATATTTATTCATTAACGCATCATAAAAATTTTTATTAAGTTGCCATCTTTTCAACTCATTTAATACAACCTTAAAATGATTCATTGCTGACACGAAAGACTATAAGGTACAAGCTGTCTGGTTGAAAACTGGCAACCCGATTATTTATTTTTCAGATTTTGCTTTTTTAACATGTGCAGCGGGCCCATTCTATTAAGATGTTGCACAACAAGTAACAACTTCTAGTGAAAATGTTGGCCGGAAAAGATGAAAATAATCGTCAGGCCTTTAATTAGAGAATGTCATCGCTAAGCCAACTAAATATTTATAAAAATGCGACTAACTGCTGCCTTATCTTATCATTTTCTTAGTTTTGTCTTTACTATTAGTCCTGTCAAGTACAACGGTGATAATGACAATGCCAATCTCAATCATTGTCATGCAGAATCAACTTCAACCTGATCTTTATATATGTACAGCTTTGCCATCTCTTAGCGTTATAGTTCTCAAACCAGTTAAGCATAGTTACATCAGACATGGCGACTTTCGTTACCCAACTTGACAGCAGTGACATTTATGGTGATTTGACGATTAGCTCCAATGATTTTGAGCGGTACTTCCGTCGTTTGGAGGGCCAAATTGAAACCAGGACGTTCGAATATAATGGTCAGCGAAAGGACCTTCGATGTCGTCGTGAAGGCACGGAAGTTAAAATCGAGTGGGGGCAGTTGCGCGACCTCGTTCGGCATGAACTCACACAGAAGTCAAAAATCAGTTTCAAAGTTGGTGATAATAAGTTCATAATTTCATTTCCTTAGATCACATTGCTGAATCTAGCAATGCCTCCTAGAAGCCTCCACGTGCATGATATAAACGGCCGAGATAATTAATTATCATATCATCTGATGAGTCATATGATGTTGACGAATCAAATTAATGTCACATCATTTAGGTATAGATTTAAAAGAAAATAAAACTAGAAACTCTAGTATTACTCAAATCAATAAATAAATTAGAAGCTATTGTACTCGGTCAGTGTGGGTCAGTGCGTGTTAATTAGTCTGGGTTGTTCTTCTTTTGATCTTCAATAAAACGTCAATTTCAGAGTGTCTAAATAATATGAGCTGATGATAAGTTATTATATAAGGTTGAATATATTATGCCTCAGAACCGAAGATGATGAACTGATGATTGAGTGCATATCCAAATCTTGCAACTCTGTACTTTTTCCAGTAATGCGACTTGTACTGTAGGTCATGCAACTAATTATAGTCCACATCACGGAACTAAACAAAAATTTGCAACCTCATAATTTATTATTTTGCCAGCACGCCTTTACCATAGGTGTAGAAAATTTCTTCCACTGTTAAGTACTTACCCGCCCATTCTAAGATGACGAAAGGGCTAATTATTTATCTCCATTTCTTGAAAAATATGCAATTTAGAGAAGATACAATTGAATTGTTTGTGGTGGATGCTGACAAAATGTTATACATTCTCATTTTAGTTTAATGAATTCATATTCGAATTGCTCCTTTCAAAAAAAAAAAAAAACAAAAACAAAAAAAAAATGATTTTTGAATTATTATGTAATGTGATGATTATTATTATATTAACGTAATTTCTACTAAAATTTGACTAATATATAATATAACTACAATGTATATAGTATTTATCAATTTGAGGAAATTAATTTTTTACAAAATAATTATTAATCCTTTTAGCACGAGCATTACCTATCTTCAAAATAATAATTATTACGGATACCGCCCATACTAATTATGTTATTTAGAACAGGTTTTATTCATTCTTAATAATATTTTTAGAATGGGCTTTATTCGCACTCGTTAATCTATTTAGCACGGATTAAGACCGTGCTCGTTAATATTTTTAGAATGGGCTTAGCTCGTACTCCAAAAGCATGGTTTACTATCACACCCTTATACAGCGCGGATGCTTGCCCGTGTTAGTTACACAACTATCATGGACATCGCCCATGATAAATAAGCGTTTTTCTTGTAGAGTAATTTTATTCATAAAATTTTAAAAATTTCCATGTCTTGCAATTGGTTGACCATGGAGATCGAACTACTATCCGGATTCCCAAATCATGGATGCACTATCTAGGAATCCAAATCATCGTTTGATGATCTGGGTTTAACCTAGGTCGTCGATAACCTAGGGTTAACCCGGATTGAGTTCGATGATATGAGTCCGCCTACATCGTTTTCTAACGATATGGGTTCTTAGGTCGTTAAACCACAATCTATAACGAGATTGTGTTTTGATCTCCATGGTCGGCCATTAGGATTACGTTTAGTTATAATCACATATAACAAATTACAATCACACATTTTAGAATGTAAGCACACATTTTCCTTTTGTCAAGTATATAAATACCCTAAGCGTATGTTAGAATGCGCTATATATATGCATATAGACGCACGCTAAAATAATATTAAAAATTTGACATCAACATCTAACCACTATGTATGTTCAATGCAATGGTAAATACGATTGTGTACGTGGCATAAAAAGCTCAGCTACAAGCACAATCATTTTAATCTTGGCATTAAAAACACATCAACGGTTAGATATTGAAGCCAATTTTTAAAATAATTTGCTTATAAGCCGTTTTATCTTGACTGTACACACACATAAATTTCTATTGCTCTCATCTTAGTTGAGTGTACCTCAACTTCGGTAATAAGTCAACAACTTTTCAATGTTTTAGTGAGAATAAATATTCATGTCTGCAAGTTTATTTTATTTTCAAATGAAATTCGACCTCCAGGCATTGCGGGATACAGTTCTCTCATTGTTTGCTTTTTTCACGACATATTGGTAGCTATGAAACGCATTCAATTATATATCTTCGACAAAGCTATCCATACATCACAGGCGTTGATGGTCAATGAGCAATAACAAAAGATATTAATTCAAAATTGACGATAATTTATACCGTTATTACTTATCACCAGTGTTGCAAAAATCGGCAAAAATCGGCGATTTTCCGGCGAGAAATCGGTGACCGGCGGCCGGCCGGTCCGGTAAGGGCCAGATCGGCGGCGAATATCGGTGCTGCCGAGTAATCGGTCGACTCGGCCGAGTAATCGGGCAACTCGGCCCGACTCGCCAACTCGGCCGAGCAGCGCTTTTTTTTTTCAAAACTGCAACCCCAAAACGACGTCGTTTTGGAGTGTTCAAAACGACGTCGTTTTGGGTTGATTTAAATTTTTTTATTTAACCCAAAACGACGTCGTTTTGGACAGCCCAAAACGACGTCGTTTTGGGTTCAGATTACAAAAACCGAAAGCTTCTTGCAGAAGCTTTCGGTTTTTGCTTCACTTGTCTTCCAAGGTGCTTCTCCTCCCCCACAAAACACCAAACTTATTGCAGAAGTCAGGTCTGCTCGCCGCCGTCAGCTGCTCGCCGCCTCGCCGTCGCCGTCTCCGGCGTCTTCACCGACCGCCGGCGGTATGTCTTAAGCCCTTTTTTTTTTTTTTTTTCGTTTTTTTGCTTCTAGTTTTAGGTCTTTTTTAGTTTTTAAGTTTTGTAATTTTTTTTTATATCAATGTAGCTTAATGTAGTGATGTTTTTAAAGTTAAAATAGTGATTTGAAGAAAGAAAAACTTGAAACATGTTGAAAGTTGTGATTTTTAAGTTGTTAACACATAAAGTAGTAATTTTTATTATATATTGACATTAAAAGAATGAATTTGTTGTTGTTTTTTGCTAAGGTCTAAGAGGCTAAGAGTAAGAGTTGTTTATTGAGTTTGGATGATGATTTTTAATGATTTGTGAGGATATATATATTTGAAATTGTTGTTGAATAGTTATTGTTTAAATTCTTTGTAATATACTAATCTAATGTTTGATTATTTGTCACTCATGTTAGTTATGTACTCACAAAATGTAAATTGTGTTGTTGTTGTTGTTGTTGTTGTTGATTTGTTTTGTACATTTGTTTCATTTGATATAATCAAGAATTCAAGATCTTTAATTTTATAGAAATATACATATATTGTGTTGCTTTTGGTTTTGTGGGGAGAGTTTTGTTTGTTTTGTTTTGTTGTTTCTTTTTTTTGGTTTTGAGACTATTTTTTGGGTGCCAAGTTTTGATTTTGTAGGTATTGAAATTGTTATGTATTTATAAATTATAATTATGTTATGTTATGTAATGTATTAATGTTTAATTATTTATATTCTTTGTAATATTTGTTGTGTTATTTGTGGTTGTGAAATGCTTCAATATTTGTTGGATGATTAGGTTAATTGATACTTTGATATTCACGAATTATGGCGAATGATAATGCATCTTCGGGAGCTTCCACTGCTCAATCTCTCAAGCGAAATTCGGATGATATTGGATGGGAGTATGGGATGTTGGTGGATGGGAAGAGTTTGGAAAAAATTAAATGTAAATTGTGTGGGAAGGTTATGTCCGGAGGGATATATAGGTTGAAAGAACACGTGGGCCACATATCCGGAAATGTGGCTAAATGTCCAAAGGCACTACCGGATGATGTAAATAAATGTAAAAATGCAATTATGGAAATAAAAAATAGGAAAAAAAATAAGATGATTGAGGAGAATTTAAAGAGACGGGAAGTAAATATTGGAGAACAAGTAGAGATGGAAGAAGTAGAGATTGGAGGGGTAAGGAAAGAGCGTCATTTTGTTGGCCCTATTGATAGATTCGCAAATGAAATTAATCCGGAGTTGTCACAAGGCTCAAAGAAGTTAATGCGACAACAAAACATCAACGAAACACTCTTTAAAGAGAGAACCGATCAAGTGCATAAATGGGTGACTAGTTGGATGTTTGAGAGTGGCATTCCATGGAATGCTATTGATAATGATAGTTTCTTAAGGGCTTGTGAAGCAATTGGTCAATTTGGACCGGGTTATAGGCCTCCAACGCGTTATGAAATCGGAGAGCGATATTTGCCTCAAAAGGTGCAAGAGACCAAGTTGTTGTTTAAGAGGCAAGAAGAAGAGTGGGCTCAAAATGGTTGTTCAATTATGACGGATGCTTGGACGGATAGAAAAAGGAGGAGTATAATGAATTTGTGTGTAAATTGCAGGTATGAATTGCATAGAATTTATCAACTATAGTCTATACATCATTACATTGTCTATATTATTGATACTATAAATCTATAATTGATCATTTTGATAATTTATTAAATAATGCTTTATTGATGTTTGATTATTGCAGGGTAGGAACCACTTTTATTTCTTCTAAAGATTGTTCCGATGTGGCACACACGGCTGAACACATTTTCCAATACGTGAATGAATGTATTGAACAAGTTGGACCAGAAAATGTTGTTCAAGTAGTAACCGACAATGCTAGTAACAATATGGCTGCGGCAAAGATATTGAAGGAGAAGAGGCCAAACATATTTTGGACCTCATGTGCTGCTCACACCATCAATCTCATGCTTGAAAGTATTGGAAAGCTTCAGAGATTTAGCAAGTTTATTGACCAAGCAAAACAATTGACGATTTTCATTTATGCTCATCATAAGACTTTGGCAATGATGAGGTCTTTTACAAAGAAGAGGGACATCGTAAGGCCGGGAAAGACTAGATTTGCATCCGCATTCCTTACTTTACAAAGCTTGATGGATAAAAAAATGCTTTGAAGACAATGTTTAGTAGTGAAGAATGGGATAAGTGTAAATTCTCACAAAGTGCTAAAGGGAAATTGGCATACAATTGTGTGATGAGCTTCGGGTTTTGGAATGGTGTGACAAATTGTTTGAAAGTTTGTGCACCTTTGATAAAAGTGTTGAGACTAGTGGATGGGGATCGAAAGCCATCAATGCCATGGTTATATGGAGAATTAAGAAAGGCTAAGCAAGATATTAGAGAGGCCTTGAACAATGTTGAAAATAGTTATCAACCAATCATTGAAATAATTGATGGAAAAATGAAAGATCGGTTAGATTCTTCGTTGCACATGACGGCCTTTCTATTGAACCCTTATTACCACTACAAGGATCCAAAACTTTCCCTTGAAAGTGAGTTGATGGAAGCCTTAATGGAGTGTTTGGAGACTTTTTATCATGATGATATATCCTCTCAACATCAAATTATCATGCATGAGTGGCCAAGGTATAAGATAAAAGATGGTGCTTTTGGAAAACTATTGGCCGTTAAAGGATGTGAAGATGATTCTACGGATCCGGGTAAAATATTAAATGTTCTAATTCACATAAATTTAGAGTTGTTTTACTTGTTTATAAATTACTATTATAGATTATATCTTTAGTATTATAATTATGAAAATATATCTTTTAAGAACTAGTTCTATAATTGACTAATTATTTTTTTTTTTTTATGGTGTAGTTGAATGGTGGAATATCTTTGGAAGCCAAACACCTAACTTGAAAAAAGTCGCAGGAAGAATTCTTTCGTTGACCACTAGTTCATCTGGATGTGAACGAAATTGGAGCAATTTTGAATGGGTAAGAACATATTTTTAATGTTCTAAATATTAGTTATTTACTAATTTATTTAACTTTGATTTTTAAATTTTATGTAGATACATTCGAAGAAAAGAAATAGACTAACTATAAGCCGATTAAACAATCTAGTCTTTGTTCAATTCAATTCAAAATTGCTACGCAAAAAGCAAAGGCAAATTGAGAAGAATGTCGACGTGCTATTAGCAACTGATGTTGATGCTACCGATGCACAAGGATGGCTTGTTCCTAGTGGTGATGTTGATGATGAAATAGGGTCCGATTTAGAGCAAATGAGACAACTTGATGAAGATTTTGATTCTGAAGAGGAAGGTGAAAAAGAGGGGGAGAAGAACATTGATTTAGAGTTTGAATCCGATAATGAACAAGTTATGGAAGACTATTATGAAGACGAAGAGTGGTTGCATCCTCCTTGCCCTTAAGATTTTTAGGGCCTTAACCTACATTTTTGGACTTTTCCTTTTTGCTTGCTATTTCATATTTACTATGTTATTATTTAGTATTTGACATGTTATATTATATATAATGTTGGTTGTGTTTGAGATTGAATGAAGGACCGGAGTCCGGAGGTCCTAAGTAGTTGTTGGGAATTGGGATGTGATAATATTTTGAAGTGTTATTATTTTTGTGTATTACAGGGTGGAATTATTGAAAAAATAGCTGTTATATTGCCAAAATTTTTAAAATATTTAGTATATAATATATATTAATTATTATATAACATATTATTATATTGTAATTATATGATTGTGTTAAAGTGGCTTTGGAGATTGTAAGAGATAGGTTTGAATGTTGAATGATATTTTGTGATTATATGATTATATTTTGAATTTTTGATTCTATAGAAAACTTTTAATTTTTTTTTACAGGTTTGACCAATTTGACCGTCGGTTTGTCAGTGAACAGTACTCGCCGATTAATCGCCGAGTTACCGATAAATCGCTAACCGTTGCCTTGCCGGTCGATTAACGGTTAGCGATTTCCGCAACATTGCTTATCACATCATATTCAATGCACAAATGGTTTTATCCATTTAATTAACCAATTCTCCATAAACGTGCTTGAATGATTTGCTAATGATAAGATGATGTTCTCCCATGCATTTGACTTTCCGGCACAGAAAGTTCAACTTCCCTCTTTGAAATAAAGAACAAGTTCGAGAAAGAAAGTTCGTTCGAATAATTAATGCTCATTGAAAATGTATTCAGCAGTTAATACAATTTAAAACATGTAATGGCATAGGCCTTAAAAAGGACAATGCAAAAAAGCAAACTTCTTTCGGCGGCGTCCATGTGTTTGGGCATCAAAAGGGCAACAGAGAATTTGGTGGCAATATTGCATATAACATGGAATATAATATGCTGATGATTTTTCCAATTGAAATACGTAACCTTTTTTGACATTACATGACCAATTATTGGGATGAACAAATAATTTTAAGTGGATAACGAAATAGTCACTTTTTTTTAAAAACAAAAACAAAAAACAAAAAAAGAAGTTTCTATCATGGATATTTCTATACCATGTGTAACTTTTGATCAGAAAGTAGTATCTAAGTTTGTCTATACCAACAACAAATGCTTTTCTGTTGGCTTTTCAGCAATAAACGTCTCTAACATGTTAAAATTATATTTATGACAAAAAAAAGAAAAAAAAAAACAAAGTTGATATTTATTAACACAGTTCAAGTAGAGATTAAAGACACTTTAAATTATAACACAAATGAAATATTTATTCTTTAACGCATCATAAAATTTTTTATTAAGTTGCCATCTTTTCAACTCATTTAATACAACCTTAAAATGATTCATTGCTAACACGAAAGACTACAAGGTACAAGCTGTCTGGTTGAAAACTGGCAACCTGATTATTTATTTTTCAGATTTTGCTTTTTTAACATGTGCAGCGGGCCCATTCTATTAAGATGTTGCACAACAAGAAACAACTTCTAGTGAAAATGTTGGCCGGAAAAGATGAAAATAATCGTCAGGCCTTTAATTAGAGAATGTCACCGCTAAGCCAACTAAATATTTATAAAAATGCGACTAACTGCTGCCTTATCTTATCATTTTCTTAGTTTTGTCTTTACTATTAGTCCTGTCAAGTACAACGGTGATAATGACAATGCCAATCTCAATCATTGTCATGCAGAATCAACTTCAACCTGATCTTTATATATGTACAGCTTTGCCATCTCTTAGCGTTATAGTTCTCAAACCAGTTAAGCATAGTTATATCAGACATGGCGACTTTCGTTACCCAACTTGACAGCAGTGGCATTTATGGTGATTTGACGATTAGCTCCAATGATTTTGAGCGGTACTTCCGTCGTTTGGAGAGCCAAATTGAAACCAGGACGTTCGAATATAATGGTCAGCGAAAGGACCTTCGATGTCGTCGTGAAGGCACGGAAGTTAAAATCGAGTGGGGGCAGTTGCGCGACCTCGTTCGGCATGAACTCACACAGAAGTCAAAAATCAGTTTCAAAGTTGGTGATAATAAGTTCATAGTTTCATTTCCTTAGATCACATTGCTGAATCTAGCAATGCCTCCTAGAAGCCTCCACGTGCATGATATAAACGGCCGAGATAATTAATTATCATATCATCTGATGATTCATATGATGTTGACGAATCAAATTAATGTCACATCATTTAGGTATAGATTTTAAAGAAAATAAAATTAGAAAGTTTAGTATTACTCAAATCAATAAATAAATAAGAAGCTATTGTACTCGGTCAGTGTGGGTCAGTGCGTGTTAATTAGTCTGGGTTGTTCTTCTTTTCATCTTCAATAAACCGTCAATTTCTGAGTGTCTAAAGAATATGAGCTGATGATAAGTTATTATATAAGGTTGAATATATTATGCCTCAGAACCGAAGATGATGAACTGATGATTGAGTGCATATCCAAATCTTGCAACTCTGTACTTTTTCCAGTAATGCGACTTGTACTGTAGGTCATGCAACTAATTATAGTCCACATCACGGAACTAAACAAAAATTTGCAACCTCATAATTTATTATTTTGCCAGCACGCCTTTACCATAGGTGTAGAAAATTTCTTCCACTGTTAAGTACTTACCCGCCCATGCTAAGATGACGAAAGGGCTAATTATTTATCTCCATTTCTTGAAAAATATGCAATTTAGAGAAGATACAATTGAATTGTTTGTGGTGGATGCTGACAAAATGTTATACATTCTCATTTTAGTTTAATGAATTCATATTCGAATTACTCCTTTCAAAAACCAAAAAAAAAAAAAAAAAAAAGATTTTTGAATTATATGTAATGTGATGTTGGGATTGATATTTAACGTAATTTCTACTCTAAAATTTGACTGATATATAATTAACTTAATGTTAGAGTAGTTGTCATTTGCATGGAGTTTGATTTTTTGCTGTGCTTTGAAGCGAACTGTACAGACAGCCCCACCATGCTAACTTTGGATATTCTGAAATGCTAAAACAAGAATATCCTAGAGCAAAAGAATCTTAAAACAAATCTTTAATGAACCGTTGGATATTACAGTTGATTAGTTAAAAACTTATTATCACAGCCCACAATTAGTATAAATAAGGAGAAATTTTATTTTAGATTTTGCATTTTTTAAAATTAACAATTTCTCAAACCTATAATACTGACCGAATTTTCAACCTTTAATTGTGATAGAAATTGAAAAAAGATGCTAATGCTCCTGACCATTTTTTCTAAGCATAAAAAGACAAGTTGACTTTCATAAAATCATAAAATGTCAAGTATATCATCAAATATTAAATTATTTGTAAATTAAATAGAAAAGATAAAAATTGAAAATATGGAAAAAAAAAATTGTTAGATTTGCGCCATCAATAGATCTCCACCAACGATGCAGAATCTTTATTAAAAAAAAATTAAAAAAAGAAATGAAAAATATTTTTGAAACGAAAAAAAGCTTGATCTTCACTGGGCATGGAACTGAATAATTCACTACAACAAATTATATTTATTATCACAGTCTAACTGTCACGGACTCAAATGGCCCATGCTAAAAAAATGTTTTTATCACAGGCTTTTAGAAGCCCTTAAAAGCCCGTGATGTTCAGGTCCCTGTAAAAGTCTCTATCACCGGCTTTTATTGGCTTGTGACGAATGTCTGGTATAAATACAGTCTTTGCCCGTAATAGATATATTTGATTTATTTGATGATATAATCCAAACGAGGGAAAATCATCACAGATCTTTTTCTTTCCCGCCTTTATTTTCTCTCAACCCTTTATCTCAATTTTCTCTTTCTCACTTTGATATTCTCATTTTTGTGAGACCCTAAAAATCGGGGAAAAGTTTCTCTCTCACTTTGGTTTTCAATTTTTAGTGTAATCGTTTTCTCTCTCATTCTAAAACAGAGCATTCTCGATTGTAATCACTGCAAGCCCTAGTTTGAAGACATCTTGTGGTTCTTTCAAGAAGAGAGCAAATGTCGTGGATTGGTTAGTCGACAGAGTCAATGAAGTTCGATGAGTACGAGTATTTGGACAAGATGGTGGAGCAATAACAGCAAAAGCAGCAACACGGTGACTTAGCTTCCAAGAAGAGAGTGAAGCGAGGAGGAGAGAGGAGTTACAAGAAGCGAGAGGAAGATGATCATGTAGAGGACAAGGAGAAGTCGAAGAAAGGGAAGCAGTCACGGCAGGAGAAGGAGGAGAACGACGGCAGGTAATATGAGATTTTAAGGTAGGAGCAAATTTAAAAGCAGGGACATTGACTCTAATGGAGAAGTGAAGTGCCTTGGAGGTGGAAATGGACGCCATCATCAGCCGCCTTTGCCGGCTTAACGGCCCCAGCCACTTCGAAAACCTCATCGA
This sequence comes from Litchi chinensis, assembly GCA_019925255.1. Taxonomy (NCBI): domain Eukaryota; kingdom Viridiplantae; phylum Streptophyta; class Magnoliopsida; order Sapindales; family Sapindaceae; genus Litchi; species Litchi chinensis. The sequence continues at coordinate 1,400,496 of CM034465.1, read as the reverse complement.
CGCCAAGGTATGTATTCACTATTTCAACTCTAAGTGTTTTCGCTCAATAACCAGAAGTGCTTTAGTTTCCTGTCAGTGAGCTTCGATTGTCCTGTTGATTCTTTGCGTTTTTCATGTACGGACATTGACATACCTGTAATTCGAGCAGAAGTGCGTCGTCTTTCCGATGAACACTTTTGCATCAATTGAATTTGCAATGTTTGTAATCTTCATATGCATGTTTGTTGAATTGTTGATTGTGAATGAATGCAAAGTTGTGAAATAATCACAAGTTGATTACTGACAAAATCAACCAAAACATTCAGGTACTGCATTCTGCCAGGCTCTCTTTACTGTCGTCATCCGTCAAAGATTCCGGTTTGTTGCTACAATTGAATAGCATTGTTTTAGTCAATTCATTAGTTTTGTTAAAACCGTAATTTTTAGTTTATATTAAAGTCAGTGGTGTATTGGTGATACATAATGTGTTGTTTTCTTAAAGCTTGATATGTCTGAGTTTGTTAGTAGTTATAAAAACATGTTTACATAAGTAATGTGGGATTTAGATGTGAGTCTTGTGTATGCGCTTCAAGTTTTATGTTGTGTTTGAGAAGATGGCAGTGGCTGTTTTTCTTAGAACTGCTTTGGTTGTTGAATAAAGAAGTGACATCTTGGATACAACTAAGTGATTGTGTTTTTGATGAGTAGAAACACATGAATTGATTTTGAGTTATTTCATTTTAGTTTAGTTTTTGAATGATAAACTGATACTTAAGCTGTCATGAACAAAGGATACATACCAATGAAATTGTATTGGTGTATGTTGAAGTTAACTGTGTTATATGTCTATATAAAGTTATATGATTTAGGTGATATTATTTTGAGTTCTGTGATGAAGTCAATGATGGTGGAATGGTATTTAGCTGTTTATTGTTATAAGGGAGCAACAAAAATTATTTTGTTAGTTATATTATGGAAATGGTAGGCTCTGATCCTTAAAATTACAGTGATGTTTCTTAAATTTTTCTCTTTTCTAGTATTTTCTGTACTTGTGTTTAAGGATTGTCAAGCCCCCTTACTATGTCTTTGTTTGTGGTGTTTCTTGAGCAATTTTATTGTAAACTGTAAATATTTGATCCTATTAAAATGAAAAGAGAAAATGATTAATAAGTGTATTAATCAGCTGCAAGTTCCCTGAGATGTCTAATTTTTATATACCATGTCCATGATTTTGTCTTATTAGTTGTATTACATAACTTTTTGTTAATGTTCTTTTTTGATAAGCCTAACTTTTTGTTAATGGATTTCACATAGTGGTCAACTTTCCCTTGAAGGTGATTGGCTCTTGACTATATGCAATGGCACTTTCAATTGGTGCTATAAATTGCCTTAATATGCAGATCAAGTCAATTTTATATAGAGTTTTCTCAATCAAACTCAGTAGTCCATGTTCTTTTCCATCATCCAACAGCATTACTGCCATCCATTTAAAACATAATCTTGAGGAGCTTATTAGATGCAAATGCATATGAAATGTTGCACTTAAATTTTCAAGGTATTAGATGCAATGCATATGAAAATTTCTATATTCTATGTATAGGTGCTTGTGACCTATCTGTGTAAATGCACTCTATTTTTGGTTCGAGAGCTAGTGTGACTTATCTTAGTTTTCTTCCTTAGTATTTGCAGGTTGAAGAAATTAAATTGTGATTTCAGCAAAGATTGAGAGAACTAAGGTAATTTATTGGCTTTTTTTCTAGTTAGATTGTAATAAGTTGAGTTTAATCTTTGTCATGAAATACCTACATGTGAATTTTTTTGGTCTTATTCTGTTTTCTTACAGGATGAATTTAGTAATCATGTTCTTGTCATCACAGGGCAAGCTAGAGTTGGAAAATCAGTATGTTTTAACTCTTTGATTTATCCATTAAAATTTTCTAGCAAGGGATGATTCTTCATTGTATCTTAAATTTAGATGTTGTGTACTATGTTACTCAATAGCGATGCCATGTTATCATTTAAGAATAGTGTTCTTTATTGTTATACTTTTTGCATGACTAATTACATTGGTGCCAATTTTCTTGTGTATGTTACGATCAAGTTGTTAGGTTTAGTGGTTGCATCTCTCTTTGCCCAACTACAGGAGATTAAGCCCTTATTAATCAGCAAGATAATACAGATGTCATTCTATATCCTTTTTATGTATTCATTTTTGTTTCTTTTGTGCTTTTAAATTTCAATTGAATGATTTATGGTTCTAGTCCTAATTGTTGTGTACTAATTTGATTGTGTTTGAGTTATTTGTTGTATATCATTTTGACAGGTGGGGTCAATTCTTGTGAATTGTGATTAAAGTATTATTGAAGAAACATCTTCCCAGCAATTACTTGGCTCGCATTCTCCTAATATAAGTGACGTATTTGGAGAGCAACAGAGGAATCCTTGAATTGGTACTAGAGGCACCTACATTGATTGGCCAACAAAGTACATTATATATTAGTATAGTTTTCTAAGTGATGACAAATAATTAGAATGTAGATAATTTTTAAGGGTTAATATTTTGTATTAGGATTTGCTAGTATTACAAATAAATATTTTTAGAATTTTTATTGTAATGAATTTTGTCGCATTCAATATTATATAAATGATTAGAAATTTTATGAGTTTTATATATGTTCCAAATTATTATTTAAGTGTTATCTGATTACTTATCTATATTAAAATATTTGTACTAAAATGGTAAATATATTACTCTACAATAGGTACAATGTGTATATAATAATTTATCAATTAGAGGTAAAATTAATTTTTTACAAAATAATTATTAATCCTTTTAGCACGAGCATTACCTATCTTCAAAATAATAATTATTACGGATACCGCCCATACTAATTATGTTATTTAGAACAGGTTTTATTCATTCTTAATAATATTTTTAGAATGGGCTTTATTCGCACTCGTTAATCTATTTAGCACGGATTAAGACCGTGCTCGTTAATATTTTTAGAATGGGCTTAGCTCGTACTCCAAAAGCATGGTTTACTATCACACCCTTATACAGCGCGGATGCTTGCCCGTGTTAGTTACACAACTATCATGGACATCGCCCATGATAAATAAGCGTTTTTCTTGTAGAGTAATTTTATTCATAAAATTTTAAAAAAATTTCCATGTCTTGCAATTGGTTGACCATGGAGATCGAACTACTATCCGGATTCCCAAATCATGGATGCACTATCTAGGAATCCAAATCATCGTTTGATGATCTGGGTTTAACCTAGGTCGTCGATAACCTAGGGTTAACCCGGATTGAGTTCGATGATATGAGTCCGCCTACATCGTTTTCTAACGATATGGGTTCTTAGGTCGTTAAACCACAATCTATAACGAGATTGTGTTTTGATCTCCATGGTCGGCCATTAGGATTACGTTTAGTTATAATCACATATAACAAATTACAATCACACATTTTAGAATGTAAGCACACATTTTCCTTTTGTCAAGTATATAAATACCCTAAGCGTATGTTAGAATGCGCTATATATATGCATATAGACGCACGCTAAAATAATATTAAAAATTTGACATCAACATCTAACCACTATGTATGTTCAATGCAATGGTAAATACGATTGTGTACGTGGCATAAAAAGCTCAGCTACAAGCACAATCATTTTAATCTTGGCATTAAAAACACATCAACGGTTAGATATTGAAGCCAATTTTTAAAATAATTTGCTTATAAGCCGTTTTATCTTGACTGTACACACACATAAATTTCTATTGCTCTCATCTTAGTTGAGTGTACCTCAACTTCGGTAATAAGTCAACAACTTTTCAATGTTTTAGTGAGAATAAATATTCATGTCTGCAAGTTTATTTTATTTTCAAATGAAATTCGACCTCCAGGCATTGCGGGATACAGTTCTCTCATTGTTTGCTTTTTTCACGACATATTGGTAGCTATGAAACGCATTCAATTATATATCTTCGACAAAGCTATCCATACATCACAGGCGTTGATGGTCAATGAGCAATAACAAAAGATATTAATTCAAAATTGACGATAATTTATACCGTTATTACTTATCACCAGTGTTGCAAAAATCGGCAAAAATCGGCGATTTTCCGGCGAGAAATCGGTGACCGGCGGCCGGCCGGTCCGGTAAGGGCCAGATCGGCGGCGAATATCGGTGCTGCCGAGTAATCGGTCGACTCGGCCGAGTAATCGGGCAACTCGGCCCGACTCGCCAACTCGGCCGAGCAGCGCTTTTTTTTTTCAAAACTGCAACCCCAAAACGACGTCGTTTTGGAGTGTTCAAAACGACGTCGTTTTGGGTTGATTTAAATTTTTTTATTTAACCCAAAACGACGTCGTTTTGGACAGCCCAAAACGACGTCGTTTTGGGTTCAGATTACAAAAACCGAAAGCTTCTTGCAGAAGCTTTCGGTTTTTGCTTCACTTGTCTTCCAAGGTGCTTCTCCTCCCCCACAAAACACCAAACTTATTGCAGAAGTCAGGTCTGCTCGCCGCCGTCAGCCTCGCCGTCGCCGTCTCCGGCGTCTTCACCGACCGCCGGCGGTATGTCTTAAGCCCTTTTTTTTTTTTTTTCGTTTTTTTGCTTCTAGTTTTAGGTCTTTTTTAGTTTTTAAGTTTTGTAATTTTTTTTTATATCAATGTAGCTTAATGTAGTGATGTTTTTAAAGTTAAAATAGTGATTTGAAGAAAGAAAAACTTGAAACATGTTGAAAGTTGTGATTTTTAAGTTGTTAACACATAAAGTAGTAATTTTTATTATATATTGACATTAAAAGAATGAATTTGTTGTTGTTTTTTGCTAAGGTCTAAGAGGCTAAGAGTAAGAGTTGTTTATTGAGTTTGGATGATGATTTTTAATGATTTGTGAGGATATATATATTTGAAATTGTTGTTGAATAGTTATTGTTTAAATTCTTTGTAATATACTAATCTAATGTTTGATTATTTGTCACTCATGTTAGTTATGTACTCACAAAATGTAAATTGTGTTGTTGTTGTTGTTGTTGTTGTTGATTTGTTTTGTACATTTGTTTCATTTGATATAATCAAGAATTCAAGATCTTTAATTTTATAGAAATATACATATATTGTGTTGCTTTTGGTTTTGTGGGGAGAGTTTTGTTTTGTTTTGTTTTGTTGTTTTCTTTTTTTTGGTTTTGAGACTATTTTTTGGGTGCCAAGTTTTGATTTTGTAGGTATTGAAATTGTTATGTATTTATAAATTATAATTATGTTATGTTATGTAATGTATTAATGTTTAATTATTTATATTCTTTGTAATATTTGTTGTGTTATTTGTGGTTGTGAAATGCTTCAATATTTGTTGGATGATTAGGTTAATTGATACTTTGATATTCACGAATTATGGCGAATGATAATGCATCTTCGGGAGCTTCCACTGCTCAATCTCTCAAGCGAAATTCGGATGATATTGGATGGGAGTATGGGATGTTGGTGGATGGGAAGAGTTTGGAAAAAATTAAATGTAAATTGTGTGGGAAGGTTATGTCCGGAGGGATATATAGGTTGAAAGAACACGTGGGCCACATATCCGGAAATGTGGCTAAATGTCCAAAGGCACTACCGGATGATGTAAATAAATGTAAAAATGCAATTATGGAAATAAAAAATAGGAAAAAAAATAAGATGATTGAGGAGAATTTAAAGAGACGGGAAGTAAATATTGGAGAACAAGTAGAGATGGAAGAAGTAGAGATTGGAGGGGTAAGGAAAGAGCGTCATTTTGTTGGCCCTATTGATAGATTCGCAAATGAAATTAATCCGGAGTTGTCACAAGGCTCAAAGAAGTTAATGCGACAACAAAACATCAACGAAACACTCTTTAAAGAGAGAACCGATCAAGTGCATAAATGGGTGACTAGTTGGTTGTTTGAGAGTGGCATTCCATGGAATGCTATTGATAATGATAGTTTCTTAAGGGCTTGTGAAGCAATTGGTCAATTTGGACCGGGTTATAGGCCTCCAACGCGTTATGAAATCGGAGAGCGATATTTGCCTCAAAAGGTGCAAGAGACCAAGTTGTTGTTTAAGAGGCAAGAAGAAGAGTGGGCTCAAAATGGTTGTTCAATTATGACGGATGCTTGGACGGATAGAAAAAGGAGGAGTATAATGAATTTGTGTGTAAATTGCAGGTATGAATTGCATAGAATTTATCAACTATAGTCTATACATCATTACATTGTCTATATTATTGATACTATAAATCTATAATTGATCATTTTGATAATTTATTAAATAATGCTTTATTGATGTTTGATTATTGCAGGGTAGGAACCACTTTTATTTCTTCTAAAGATTGTTCCGATGTGGCACACACGGCTGAACACATTTTCCAATACGTGAATGAATGTATTGAACAAGTTGGACCAGAAAATGTTGTTCAAGTAGTAACCGACAATGCTAGTAACAATATGGCTGCGGCAAAGATATTGAAGGAGAAGAGGCCAAACATATTTTGGACCTCATGTGCTGCTCACACCATCAATCTCATGCTTGAAAGTATTGGAAAGCTTCAGAGATTTAGCAAGTTTATTGACCAAGCAAAACAATTGACGATTTTCATTTATGCTCATCATAAAACTTTGGCAATGATGAGGTCTTTTACAAAGAAGAGGGACATCGTAAGGCCGGGAAAGACTAGATTTGCATCCGCATTCCTTACTTTACAAAGCTTGATGGATAAAAAAATGCTTTGAAGACAATGTTTAGTAGTGAAGAATGGGATAAGTGTAAATTCTCACAAAGTGCTAAAGGGAAATTGGCATACAATTGTGTGATGAGCTTCGGGTTTTGGAATGGTGTGACAAATTGTTTGAAAGTTTGTGCACCTTTGATAAAAGTGTTGAGACTAGTGGATGGGGATCGAAAGCCATCAATGCCATGGTTATATGGAGAATTAAGAAAGGCTAAGCAAGATATTAGAGAGGCCTTGAACAATGTTGAAAATAGTTATCAACCAATCATTGAAATAATTGATGGAAAAATGAAAGATCGGTTAGATTCTTCGTTGCACATGACGGCCTTTCTATTGAACCCTTATTACCACTACAAGGATCCAAAACTTTCCCTTGAAAGTGAGTTGATGGAAGCCTTAATGGAGTGTTTGGAGACTTTTTATCATGATGATATATCCTCTCAACATCAAATTATCATGCATGAGTGGCCAAGGTATAAGATAAAAGATGGTGCTTTTGGAAAACTATTGGCCGTTAAAGGATGTGAAGATGATTCTACGGATCCGGGTAAAATATTAAATGTTCTAATTCACATAAATTTAGAGTTGTTTTACTTGTTTATAAATTACTATTATAGATTATATCTTTAGTATTATAATTATGAAAATATATCTTTTAAGAACTAGTTCTATAATTGACTAATTATTTTTTTTTTTTTATGGTGTAGTTGAATGGTGGAATATCTTTGGAAGCCAAACACCTAACTTGAAAAAAGTCGCAGGAAGAATTCTTTCGTTGACCACTAGTTCATCTGGATGTGAACGAAATTGGAGCAATTTTGAATGGGTAAGAACATATTTTTAATGTTCTAAATATTAGTTATTTACTAATTTATTTAACTTTGATTTTTAAATTTTATGTAGATACATTCGAAGAAAAGAAATAGACTAACTATAAGCCGATTAAACAATCTAGTCTTTGTTCAATTCAATTCAAAATTGCTACGCAAAAAGCAAAGGCAAATTGAGAAGAATGTCGACGTGCTATTAGCAACTGATGTTGATGCTACCGATGCACAAGGATGGCTTGTTCCTAGTGGTGATGTTGATGATGAAATAGGGTCCGATTTAGAGCAAATGAGACAACTTGATGAAGATTTTGATTCTGAAGAGGAAGGTGAAAAAGAGGGGGAGAAGAACATTGATTTAGAGTTTGAATCCGATAATGAACAAGTTATGGAAGACTATTATGAAGACGAAGAGTGGTTGCATCCTCCTTGCCCTTAAGATTTTTAGGGCCTTAACCTACATTTTTGGACTTTTCCTTTTTGCTTGCTATTTCATATTTACTATGTTATTATTTAGTATTTGACATGTTATATTATATATAATGTTGGTTGTGTTTGAGATTGAATGAAGGACCGGAGTCCGGAGGTCCTAAGTAGTTGTTGGGAATTGGGATGTGATAATATTTTGAAGTGTTATTATTTTTGTGTATTACAGGGTGGAATTATTGAAAAAATAGCTGTTATATTGCCAAAATTTTTAAAATATTTAGTATATAATATATATTAATTATTATATAACATATTATTATATTGTAATTATATGATTGTGTTAAAGTGGCTTTGGAGATTGTAAGAGATAGGTTTGAATGTTGAATGATATTTTGTGATTATATGATTATATTTTGAATTTTTGATTCTATAGAAAACTTTTAATTTTTTTTTACAGGTTTGACCAATTTGACCGTCGGTTTGTCAGTGAACAGTACTCGCCGATTAATCGCCGAGTTACCGATAAATCGCTAACCGTTGCCTTGCCGGTCGATTAACGGTTAGCGATTTCCGCAACATTGCTTATCACATCATATTCAATGCACAAATGGTTTTATCCATTTAATTAACCAATTCTCCATAAACGTGCTTGAATGATTTGCTAATGATAAGATGATGTTCTCCCATGCATTTGACTTTCCGGCACAGAAAGTTCAACTTCCCTCTTTGAAATAAAGAACAAGTTCGAGAAAGAAAGTTCGTTCGAATAATTAATGCTCATTGAAAATGTATTCAGCAGTTAATACAATTTAAAACATGTAATGGCATAGGCCTTAAAAAGGACAATGCAAAAAAGCAAACTTCTTTCGGCGGCGTCCATGTGTTTGGGCATCAAAAGGGCAACAGAGAATTTGGTGGCAATATTGCATATAACATGGAATATAATATGCTGATGATTTTTCCAATTGAAATACGTAACCTTTTTTGACATTACATGACCAATTATTGGGATGAACAAATAATTTTAAGTGGATAACGAAATAGTCACTTTTTTTTAAAAACAAAAACAAAAAACAAAAAAAGAAGTTTCTATCATGGATATTTCTATACCATGTGTAACTTTTGATCAGAAAGTAGTATCTAAGTTTGTCTATACCAACAACAAATGCTTTTCTGTTGGCTTTTCAGCAATAAACGTCTCTAACATGTTAAAATTATATTTATGACAAAAAAAAGAAAAAAAAAAACAAAGTTGATATTTATTAACACAGTTCAAGTAGAGATTAAAGACACTTTAAATTATAACACAAATGAAATATTTATTCTTTAACGCATCATAAAATTTTTTATTAAGTTGCCATCTTTTCAACTCATTTAATACAACCTTAAAATGATTCATTGCTAACACGAAAGACTACAAGGTACAAGCTGTCTGGTTGAAAACTGGCAACCTGATTATTTATTTTTCAGATTTTGCTTTTTTAACATGTGCAGCGGGCCCATTCTATTAAGATGTTGCACAACAAGAAACAACTTCTAGTGAAAATGTTGGCCGGAAAAGATGAAAATAATCGTCAGGCCTTTAATTAGAGAATGTCACCGCTAAGCCAACTAAATATTTATAAAAATGCGACTAACTGCTGCCTTATCTTATCATTTTCTTAGTTTTGTCTTTACTATTAGTCCTGTCAAGTACAACGGTGATAATGACAATGCCAATCTCAATCATTGTCATGCAGAATCAACTTCAACCTGATCTTTATATATGTACAGCTTTGCCATCTCTTAGCGTTATAGTTCTCAAACCAGTTAAGCATAGTTATATCAGACATGGCGACTTTCGTTACCCAACTTGACAGCAGTGGCATTTATGGTGATTTGACGATTAGCTCCAATGATTTTGAGCGGTACTTCCGTCGTTTGGAGAGCCAAATTGAAACCAGGACGTTCGAATATAATGGTCAGCGAAAGGACCTTCGATGTCGTCGTGAAGGCACGGAAGTTAAAATCGAGTGGGGGCAGTTGCGCGACCTCGTTCGGCATGAACTCACACAGAAGTCAAAAATCAGTTTCAAAGTTGGTGATAATAAGTTCATAGTTTCATTTCCTTAGATCACATTGCTGAATCTAGCAATGCCTCCTAGAAGCCTCCACGTGCATGATATAAACGGCCGAGATAATTAATTATCATATCATCTGATGATTCATATGATGTTGACGAATCAAATTAATGTCACATCATTTAGGTATAGATTTTAAAGAAAATAAAATTAGAAAGTTTAGTATTACTCAAATCAATAAATAAATAAGAAGCTATTGTACTCGGTCAGTGTGGGTCAGTGCGTGTTAATTAGTCTGGGTTGTTCTTCTTTTCATCTTCAATAAACCGTCAATTTCTGAGTGTCTAAAGAATATGAGCTGATGATAAGTTATTATATAAGGTTGAATATATTATGCCTCAGAACCGAAGATGATGAACTGATGATTGAGTGCATATCCAAATCTTGCAACTCTGTACTTTTTCCAGTAATGCGACTTGTACTGTAGGTCATGCAACTAATTATAGTCCACATCACGGAACTAAACAAAAATTTGCAACCTCATAATTTATTATTTTGCCAGCACGCCTTTACCATAGGTGTAGAAAATTTCTTCCACTGTTAAGTACTTACCCGCCCATGCTAAGATGACGAAAGGGCTAATTATTTATCTCCATTTCTTGAAAAATATGCAATTTAGAGAAGATACAATTGAATTGTTTGTGGTGGATGCTGACAAAATGTTATACATTCTCATTTTAGTTTAATGAATTCATATTCGAATTACTCCTTTCAAAAACCAAAAAAAAAAAAAAAAAAAGATTTTTGAATTATATGTAATGTGATGTTGGGATTGATATTTAACGTAATTTCTACTCTAAAATTTGACTGATATATAATTAACTTAATGTTAGAGTAGTTGTCATTTGCATGGAGTTTGATTTTTTGCTGTGCTTTGAAGCGAACTGTACAGACAGCCCCACCATGCTAACTTTGGATATTCTGAAATGCTAAAACAAGAATATCCTAGAGCAAAAGAATCTTAAAACAAATCTTTAATGAACCGTTGGATATTACAGTTGATTAGTTAAAAACTTATTATCACAGCCCACAATTAGTATAAATAAGGAGAAATTTTATTTTAGATTTTGCATTTTTTAAAATTAACAATTTCTCAAACCTATAATACTGACCGAATTTTCAACCTTTAATTGTGATAGAAATTGAAAAAAGATGCTAATGCTCCTGACCATTTTTTCTAAGCATAAAAAGACAAGTTGACTTTCATAAAATCATAAAATGTCAAGTATATCATCAAATATTAAATTATTTGTAAATTAAATAGAAAAGATAAAAATTGAAAATATGGAAAAAAAAAATTGTTAGATTTGCGCCATCAATAGATCTCCACCAACGATGCAGAATCTTTATTAAAAAAAAATTAAAAAAAGAAATGAAAAATATTTTTGAAACGAAAAAAAGCTTGATCTTCACTGGGCATGGAACTGAATAATTCACTACAACAAATTATATTTATTATCACAGTCTAACTGTCACGGACTCAAATGGCCCATGCTAAAAAAATGTTTTTATCACAGGCTTTTAGAAGCCCTTAAAAGCCCGTGATGTTCAGGTCCCTGTAAAAGTCTCTATCACCGGCTTTTATTGGCTTGTGACGAATGTCTGGTATAAATACAGTCTTTGCCCGTAATAGATATATTTGATTTATTTGATGATATAATCCAAACGAGGGAAAATCATCACAGATCTTTTTCTTTCCCGCCTTTATTTTCTCTCAACCCTTTATCTCAATTTTCTCTTTCTCACTTTGATATTCTCATTTTTGTGAGACCCTAAAAATCGGGGAAAAGTTTCTCTCTCACTTTGGTTTTCAATTTTTAGTGTAATCGTTTTCTCTCTCATTCTAAAACAGAGCATTCTCGATTGTAATCACTGCAAGCCCTAGTTTGAAGACATCTTGTGGTTCTTTCAAGAAGAGAGCAAATGTCGTGGATTGGTTAGTCGACAGAGTCAATGAAGTTCGATGAGTACGAGTATTTGGACAAGATGGTGGAGCAATAACAGCAAAAGCAGCAACACGGTGACTTAGCTTCCAAGAAGAGAGTGAAGCGAGGAGGAGAGAGGAGTTACAAGAAGCGAGAGGAAGATGATCATGTAGAGGACAAGGAGAAGTCGAAGAAAGGGAAGCAGTCACGGCAGGAGAAGGAGGAGAACGACGGCAGGTAATATGAGATTTTAAGGTAGGAGCAAATTTAAAAGCAGGGACATTGACTCTAATGGAGAAGTGAAGTGCCTTGGAGGTGGAAATGGACGCCATCATCAGCCGCCTTTGCCGGCTTAACGGCCCCAGCCACTTCGAAAACCTCATCGACGCCAAGGTATGTATTCACTATTTCAACTCTAAGTGTTTTCGCTCAATAACCAGAAGTGCTTTAGTTTCCTGTCAGTGAGCTTCGATTGTCCTGTTGATTCTTTGCGTTTTTCATGTACGGACATTGACATACCTGTAATTCGAGCAGAAGTGCGTCGTCTTTCCGATGAACACTTTTGCATCAATTGAATTTGCAATGTTTGTAATCTTCATATGCATGTTTGTTGAATTGTTGATTGTGAATGAATGCAAAGTTGTGAAATAATCACAAGTTGATTACTGACAAAATCAACCAAAACATTCAGGTACTGCATTCTGCCAGGCTCTCTTTACTGTCGTCATCCGTCAAAGATTCCGGTTTGTTGCTACAATTGAATAGCATTGTTTTAGTCAATTCATTAGTTTTGTTAAAACCGTAATTTTTAGTTTATATTAAAGTCAGTGGTGTATTGGTGATACATAATGTGTTGTTTTCTTAAAGCTTGATATGTCTGAGTTTGTTAGTAGTTATAAAAACATGTTTACATAAGTAATGTGGGATTTAGATGTGAGTCTTGTGTATGCGCTTCAAGTTTTATGTTGTGTTTGAGAAGATGGCAGTGGCTGTTTTTCTTAGAACTGCTTTGGTTGTTGAATAAAGAAGTGACATCTTGGATACAACTAAGTGATTGTGTTTTTGATGAGTAGAAACACATGAATTGATTTTGAGTTATTTCATTTTAGTTTAGTTTTTGAATGATAAACTGATACTTAAGCTGTCATGAACAAAGGATACATACCAATGAAATTGTATTGGTGTATGTTGAAGTTAACTGTGTTATATGTCTATATAAAGTTATATGATTTAGGTGATATTATTTTGAGTTCTGTGATGAAGTCAATGATGGTGGAATGGTATTTAGCTGTTTATTGTTATAAGGGAGCAACAAAAATTATTTTGTTAGTTATATTATGGAAATGGTAGGCTCTGATCCTTAAAATTACAGTGATGTTTCTTAAATTTTTCTCTTTTCTAGTATTTTCTGTACTTGTGTTTAAGGATTGTCAAGCCCCCTTACTATGTCTTTGTTTGTGGTGTTTCTTGAGCAATTTTATTGTAAACTGTAAATATTTGATCCTATTAAAATGAAAAGAGAAAATGATTAATAAGTGTATTAATCAGCTGCAAGTTCCCTGAGATGTCTAATTTTTATATACCATGTCCATGATTTTGTCTTATTAGTTGTATTACATAACTTTTTGTTAATGTTCTTTTTTGATAAGCCTAACTTTTTGTTAATGGATTTCACATAGTGGTCAACTTTCCCTTGAAGGTGATTGGCTCTTGACTATATGCAATGGCACTTTCAATTGGTGCTATAAATTGCCTTAATATGCAGATCAAGTCAATTTTATATAGAGTTTTCTCAATCAAACTCAGTAGTCCATGTTCTTTTCCATCATCCAACAGCATTACTGCCATCCATTTAAAACATAATCTTGAGGAGCTTATTAGATGCAAATGCATATGAAATGTTGCACTTAAATTTTCAAGGTATTAGATGCAATGCATATGAAAATTTCTATATTCTATGTATAGGTGCTTGTGACCTATCTGTGTAAATGCACTCTATTTTTGGTTCGAGAGCTAGTGTGACTTATCTTAGTTTTCTTCCTTAGTATTTGCAGGTTGAAGAAATTAAATTGTGATTTCAGCAAAGATTGAGAGAACTAAGGTAATTTATTGGCTTTTTTTCTAGTTAGATTGTAATAAGTTGAGTTTAATCTTTGTCATGAAATACCTACATGTGAATTTTTTTGGTCTTATTCTGTTTTCTTACAGGATGAATTTAGTAATCATGTTCTTGTCATCACAGGGCAAGCTAGAGTTGGAAAATCAGTATGTTTTAACTCTTTGATTTATCCATTAAAATTTTCTAGCAAGGGATGATTCTTCATTGTATCTTAAATTTAGATGTTGTGTACTATGTTACTCAATAGCGATGCCATGTTATCATTTAAGAATAGTGTTCTTTATTGTTATACTTTTTGCATGACTAATTACATTGGTGCCAATTTTCTTGTGTATGTTACGATCAAGTTGTTAGGTTTAGTGGTTGCATCTCTCTTTGCCCAACTACAGGAGATTAAGCCCTTATTAATCAGCAAGATAATACAGATGTCATTCTATATCCTTTTTATGTATTCATTTTTGTTTCTTTTGTGCTTTTAAATTTCAATTGAATGATTTATGGTTCTAGTCCTAATTGTTGTGTACTAATTTGATTGTGTTTGAGTTATTTGTTGTATATCATTTTGACAGGTGGGGTCAATTCTTGTGAATTGTGATTAAAGTATTATTGAAGAAACATCTTCCCAGCAATTACTTGGCTCGCATTCTCCTAATATAAGTGACGTATTTGGAGAGCAACAGAGGAATCCTTGAATTGGTACTAGAGGCACCTACATTGATTGGCCAACAAAGTACATTATATATTAGTATAGTTTTCTAAGTGATGACAAATAATTAGAATGTAGATAATTTTTAAGGGTTAATATTTTGTATTAGGATTTGCTAGTATTACAAATAAATATTTTTAGAATTTTTATTGTAATGAATTTTGTCGCATTCAATATTATATAAATGATTAGAAATTTTATGAGTTTTATATATGTTCCAAATTATTATTTAAGTGTTATCTGATTACTTATCTATATTAAAATATTTGTACTAAAATGGTAAATATATTACTCTACAATAGGTACAATGTGTATATAATAATTTATCAATTAGAGGTAAAATTAATTTTTTACAAAATAATTATTAATCCTTTTAGCACGAGCATTACCTATCTTCAAAATAATAATTATTACGGATACCGCCCATACTAATTATGTTATTTAGAACAGGTTTTATTCATTCTTAATAATATTTTTAGAATGGGCTTTATTCGCACTCGTTAATCTATTTAGCACGGATTAAGACCGTGCTCGTTAATATTTTTAGAATGGGCTTAGCTCGTACTCCAAAAGCATGGTTTACTATCACACCCTTATACAGCGCGGATGCTTGCCCGTGTTAGTTACACAACTATCATGGACATCGCCCATGATAAATAAGCGTTTTTCTTGTAGAGTAATTTTATTCATAAAATTTTAAAAAAATTTCCATGTCTTGCAATTGGTTGACCATGGAGATCGAACTACTATCCGGATTCCCAAATCATGGATGCACTATCTAGGAATCCAAATCATCGTTTGATGATCTGGGTTTAACCTAGGTCGTCGATAACCTAGGGTTAACCCGGATTGAGTTCGATGATATGAGTCCGCCTACATCGTTTTCTAACGATATGGGTTCTTAGGTCGTTAAACCACAATCTATAACGAGATTGTGTTTTGATCTCCATGGTCGGCCATTAGGATTACGTTTAGTTATAATCACATATAACAAATTACAATCACACATTTTAGAATGTAAGCACACATTTTCCTTTTGTCAAGTATATAAATACCCTAAGCGTATGTTAGAATGCGCTATATATATGCATATAGACGCACGCTAAAATAATATTAAAAATTTGACATCAACATCTAACCACTATGTATGTTCAATGCAATGGTAAATACGATTGTGTACGTGGCATAAAAAGCTCAGCTACAAGCACAATCATTTTAATCTTGGCATTAAAAACACATCAACGGTTAGATATTGAAGCCAATTTTTAAAATAATTTGCTTATAAGCCGTTTTATCTTGACTGTACACACACATAAATTTCTATTGCTCTCATCTTAGTTGAGTGTACCTCAACTTCGGTAATAAGTCAACAACTTTTCAATGTTTTAGTGAGAATAAATATTCATGTCTGCAAGTTTATTTTATTTTCAAATGAAATTCGACCTCCAGGCATTGCGGGATACAGTTCTCTCATTGTTTGCTTTTTTCACGACATATTGGTAGCTATGAAACGCATTCAATTATATATCTTCGACAAAGCTATCCATACATCACAGGCGTTGATGGTCAATGAGCAATAACAAAAGATATTAATTCAAAATTGACGATAATTTATACCGTTATTACTTATCACCAGTGTTGCAAAAATCGGCAAAAATCGGCGATTTTCCGGCGAGAAATCGGTGACCGGCGGCCGGCCGGTCCGGTAAGGGCCAGATCGGCGGCGAATATCGGTGCTGCCGAGTAATCGGTCGACTCGGCCGAGTAATCGGGCAACTCGGCCCGACTCGCCAACTCGGCCGAGCAGCGCTTTTTTTTTTCAAAACTGCAACCCCAAAACGACGTCGTTTTGGAGTGTTCAAAACGACGTCGTTTTGGGTTGATTTAAATTTTTTTATTTAACCCAAAACGACGTCGTTTTGGACAGCCCAAAACGACGTCGTTTTGGGTTCAGATTACAAAAACCGAAAGCTTCTTGCAGAAGCTTTCGGTTTTTGCTTCACTTGTCTTCCAAGGTGCTTCTCCTCCCCCACAAAACACCAAACTTATTGCAGAAGTCAGGTCTGCTCGCCGCCGTCAGCTGCTCGCCGTCGCCGTCTCCGGCGTCTTCACCGACCGCCGGCGGTATGTCTTAAGCCCTTTTTTTTTTTTTTTCGTTTTTTTGCTTCTAGTTTTAGGTCTTTTTTAGTTTTTAAGTTTTGTAATTTTTTTTTATATCAATGTAGCTTAATGTAGTGATGTTTTTAAAGTTAAAATAGTGATTTGAAGAAAGAAAAACTTGAAACATGTTGAAAGTTGTGATTTTTAAGTTGTTAACACATAAAGTAGTAATTTTTATTATATATTGACATTAAAAGAATGAATTTGTTGTTGTTTTTTGCTAAGGTCTAAGAGGCTAAGAGTAAGAGTTGTTTATTGAGTTTGGATGATGATTTTTAATGATTTGTGAGGATATATATATTTGAAATTGTTGTTGAATAGTTATTGTTTAAATTCTTTGTAATATACTAATCTAATGTTTGATTATTTGTCACTCATGTTAGTTATGTACTCACAAAATGTAAATTGTGTTGTTGTTGTTGTTGTTGTTGATTTGTTTTGTACATTTGTTTCATTTGATATAATCAAGAATTCAAGATCTTTAATTTTATAGAAATATACATATATTGTGTTGCTTTTGGTTTTGTGGGGAGAGTTTTGTTTTGTTTTGTTTTGTTGTTTTCTTTTTTTTGGTTTTGAGACTATTTTTTGGGTGCCAAGTTTTGATTTTGTAGGTATTGAAATTGTTATGTATTTATAAATTATAATTATGTTATGTTATGTAATGTATTAATGTTTAATTATTTATATTCTTTGTAATATTTGTTGTGTTATTTGTGGTTGTGAAATGCTTCAATATTTGTTGGATGATTAGGTTAATTGATACTTTGATATTCACGAATTATGGCGAATGATAATGCATCTTCGGGAGCTTCCACTGCTCAATCTCTCAAGCGAAATTCGGATGATATTGGATGGGAGTATGGGATGTTGGTGGATGGGAAGAGTTTGGAAAAAATTAAATGTAAATTGTGTGGGAAGGTTATGTCCGGAGGGATATATAGGTTGAAAGAACACGTGGGCCACATATCCGGAAATGTGGCTAAATGTCCAAAGGCACTACCGGATGATGTAAATAAATGTAAAAATGCAATTATGGAAATAAAAAATAGGAAAAAAAATAAGATGATTGAGGAGAATTTAAAGAGACGGGAAGTAAATATTGGAGAACAAGTAGAGATGGAAGAAGTAGAGATTGGAGGGGTAAGGAAAGAGCGTCATTTTGTTGGCCCTATTGATAGATTCGCAAATGAAATTAATCCGGAGTTGTCACAAGGCTCAAAGAAGTTAATGCGACAACAAAACATCAACGAAACACTCTTTAAAGAGAGAACCGATCAAGTGCATAAATGGGTGACTAGTTGGTTGTTTGAGAGTGGCATTCCATGGAATGCTATTGATAATGATAGTTTCTTAAGGGCTTGTGAAGCAATTGGTCAATTTGGACCGGGTTATAGGCCTCCAACGCGTTATGAAATCGGAGAGCGATATTTGCCTCAAAAGGTGCAAGAGACCAAGTTGTTGTTTAAGAGGCAAGAAGAAGAGTGGGCTCAAAATGGTTGTTCAATTATGACGGATGCTTGGACGGATAGAAAAAGGAGGAGTATAATGAATTTGTGTGTAAATTGCAGGTATGAATTGCATAGAATTTATCAACTATAGTCTATACATCATTACATTGTCTATATTATTGATACTATAAATCTATAATTGATCATTTTGATAATTTATTAAATAATGCTTTATTGATGTTTGATTATTGCAGGGTAGGAACCACTTTTATTTCTTCTAAAGATTGTTCCGATGTGGCACACACGGCTGAACACATTTTCCAATACGTGAATGAATGTATTGAACAAGTTGGACCAGAAAATGTTGTTCAAGTAGTAACCGACAATGCTAGTAACAATATGGCTGCGGCAAAGATATTGAAGGAGAAGAGGCCAAACATATTTTGGACCTCATGTGCTGCTCACACCATCAATCTCATGCTTGAAAGTATTGGAAAGCTTCAGAGATTTAGCAAGTTTATTGACCAAGCAAAACAATTGACGATTTTCATTTATGCTCATCATAAAACTTTGGCAATGATGAGGTCTTTTACAAAGAAGAGGGACATCGTAAGGCCGGGAAAGACTAGATTTGCATCGGCATTCCTTACTTTACAAAGCTTGATGGATAAGAAAAATGCTTTGAAGACAATGTTTAGTAGTGAAGAATGGGATAAGTGTAAATTCTCACAAAGTGCTAAAGGGAAATTGGCATACAATTGTGTGATGAGCTTCGGGTTTTGGAATGGTGTGACAAATTGTTTGAAAGTTTGTGCACCTTTGATAAAAGTGTTGAGACTAGTGGATGGGGATCGAAAGCCATCAATGCCATGGTTATATGGAGAATTAAGAAAGGCTAAGCAAGATATTAGAGAGGCCTTGAACAATGTTGAAAATAGTTATCAACCAATCATTGAAATAATTGATGGAAAAATGAAAGATCGGTTAGATTCTTCGTTGCACATGACGGCCTTTCTATTGAACCCTTATTACCACTACAAGGATCCAAAACTTTCCCTTGAAAGTGAGTTGATGGAAGCCTTAATGGAGTGTTTGGAGACTTTTTATCATGATGATATATCCTCTCAACATCAAATTATCATGCATGAGTGGCCAAGGTATAAGATAAAAGATGGTGCTTTTGGAAAACTATTGGCCGTTAAAGGATGTGAAGATGATTCTACGGATCCGGGTAAAATATTAAATGTTCTAATTCACATAAATTTAGAGTTGTTTTACTTGTTTATAAATTACTATTATAGATTATATCTTTAGTATTATAATTATGAAAATATATCTTTTAAGAACTAGTTCTATAATTGACTAATTATTTTTTTTTTTTTATGGTGTAGTTGAATGGTGGAATATCTTTGGAAGCCAAACACCTAACTTGAAAAAAGTCGCAGGAAGAATTCTTTCGTTGACCACTAGTTCATCTGGATGTGAACGAAATTGGAGCAATTTTGAATGGGTAAGAACATATTTTTAATGTTCTAAATATTAGTTATTTACTAATTTATTTAACTTTGATTTTTAAATTTTATGTAGATACATTCGAAGAAAAGAAATAGACTAACTATAAGCCGATTAAACAATCTAGTCTTTGTTCAATTCAATTCAAAATTGCTACGCAAAAAGCAAAGGCAAATTGAGAAGAATGTCGACGTGCTATTAGCAACTGATGTTGATGCTACCGATGCACAAGGATGGCTTGTTCCTAGTGGTGATGTTGATGATGAAATAGGGTCCGATTTAGAGCAAATGAGACAACTTGATGAAGATTTTGATTCTGAAGAGGAAGGTGAAAAAGAGGGGGAGAAGAACATTGATTTAGAGTTTGAATCCGATAATGAACAAGTTATGGAAGACTATTATGAAGACGAAGAGTGGTTGCATCCTCCTTGCCCTTAAGATTTTTAGGGCCTTAACCTACATTTTTGGACTTTTCCTTTTTGCTTGCTATTTCATATTTACTATGTTATTATTTAGTATTTGACATGTTATATTATATATAATGTTGGTTGTGTTTGAGATTGAATGAAGGACCGGAGTCCGGAGGTCCTAAGTAGTTGTTGGGAATTGGGATGTGATAATATTTTGAAGTGTTATTATTTTTGTGTATTACAGGGTGGAATTATTGAAAAAATAGCTGTTATATTGCCAAAATTTTTAAAATATTTAGTATATAATATATATTAATTATTATATAACATATTATTATATTGTAATTATATGATTGTGTTAAAGTGGCTTTGGAGATTGTAAGAGATAGGTTTGAATGTTGAATGATATTTTGTGATTATATGATTATATTTTGAATTTTTGATTCTATAGAAAACTTTTAATTTTTTTTTACAGGTTTGACCAATTTGACCGTCGGTTTGTCAGTGAACAGTACTCGCCGATTAATCGCCGAGTTACCGATAAATCGCTAACCGTTGCCTTGCCGGTCGATTAACGGTTAGCGATTTCCGCAACATTGCTTATCACATCATATTCAATGCACAAATGGTTTTATCCATTTAATTAACCAATTCTCCATAAACGTGCTTGAATGATTTGCTAATGATAAGATGATGTTCTCCCATGCATTTGACTTTCCGGCACAGAAAGTTCAACTTCCCTCTTTGAAATAAAGAACAAGTTCGAGAAAGAAAGTTCGTTCGAATAATTAATGCTCATTGAAAATGTATTCAGCAGTTAATACAATTTAAAACATGTAATGGCATAGGCCTTAAAAAGGACAATGCAAAAAAGCAAACTTCTTTCGGCGGCGTCCATGTGTTTGGGCATCAAAAGGGCAACAGAGAATTTGGTGGCAATATTGCATATAACATGGAATATAATATGCTGATGATTTTTCCAATTGAAATACGTAACCTTTTTTGACATTACATGACCAATTATTGGGATGAACAAATAATTTTAAGTGGATAACGAAATAGTCACTTTTTTTTAAAAACAAAAACAAAAAACAAAAAAAGAAGTTTCTATCATGGATATTTCTATACCATGTGTAACTTTTGATCAGAAAGTAGTATCTAAGTTTGTCTATACCAACAACAAATGCTTTTCTGTTGGCTTTTCAGCAATAAACGTCTCTAACATGTTAAAATTATATTTATGACAAAAAAAAGAAAAAAAAAAACAAAGTTGATATTTATTAACACAGTTCAAGTAGAGATTAAAGACACTTTAAATTATAACACAAATGAAATATTTATTCTTTAACGCATCATAAAATTTTTTATTAAGTTGCCATCTTTTCAACTCATTTAATACAACCTTAAAATGATTCATTGCTAACACGAAAGACTACAAGGTACAAGCTGTCTGGTTGAAAACTGGCAACCTGATTATTTATTTTTCAGATTTTGCTTTTTTAACATGTGCAGCGGGCCCATTCTATTAAGATGTTGCACAACAAGAAACAACTTCTAGTGAAAATGTTGGCCGGAAAAGATGAAAATAATCGTCAGGCCTTTAATTAGAGAATGTCACCGCTAAGCCAACTAAATATTTATAAAAATGCGACTAACTGCTGCCTTATCTTATCATTTTCTTAGTTTTGTCTTTACTATTAGTCCTGTCAAGTACAACGGTGATAATGACAATGCCAATCTCAATCATTGTCATGCAGAATCAACTTCAACCTGATCTTTATATATGTACAGCTTTGCCATCTCTTAGCGTTATAGTTCTCAAACCAGTTAAGCATAGTTATATCAGACATGGCGACTTTCGTTACCCAACTTGACAGCAGTGGCATTTATGGTGATTTGACGATTAGCTCCAATGATTTTGAGCGGTACTTCCGTCGTTTGGAGAGCCAAATTGAAACCAGGACGTTCGAATATAATGGTCAGCGAAAGGACCTTCGATGTCGTCGTGAAGGCACGGAAGTTAAAATCGAGTGGGGGCAGTTGCGCGACCTCGTTCGGCATGAACTCACACAGAAGTCAAAAATCAGTTTCAAAGTTGGTGATAATAAGTTCATAGTTTCATTTCCTTAGATCACATTGCTGAATCTAGCAATGCCTCCTAGAAGCCTCCACGTGCATGATATAAACGGCCGAGATAATTAATTATCATATCATCTGATGATTCATATGATGTTGACGAATCAAATTAATGTCACATCATTTAGGTATAGATTTTAAAGAAAATAAAATTAGAAAGTTTAGTATTACTCAAATCAATAAATAAATAAGAAGCTATTGTACTCGGTCAGTGTGGGTCAGTGCGTGTTAATTAGTCTGGGTTGTTCTTCTTTTCATCTTCAATAAACCGTCAATTTCTGAGTGTCTAAAGAATATGAGCTGATGATAAGTTATTATATAAGGTTGAATATATTATGCCTCAGAACCGAAGATGATGAACTGATGATTGAGTGCATATCCAAATCTTGCAACTCTGTACTTTTTCCAGTAATGCGACTTGTACTGTAGGTCATGCAACTAATTATAGTCCACATCACGGAACTAAACAAAAATTTGCAACCTCATAATTTATTATTTTGCCAGCACGCCTTTACCATAGGTGTAGAAAATTTCTTCCACTGTTAAGTACTTACCCGCCCATGCTAAGATGACGAAAGGGCTAATTATTTATCTCCATTTCTTGAAAAATATGCAATTTAGAGAAGATACAATTGAATTGTTTGTGGTGGATGCTGACAAAATGTTATACATTCTCATTTTAGTTTAATGAATTCATATTCGAATTACTCCTTTCAAAAACCAAAAAAAAAAAAAAAAAAAGATTTTTGAATTATATGTAATGTGATGTTGGGATTGATATTTAACGTAATTTCTACTCTAAAATTTGACTGATATATAATTAACTTAATGTTAGAGTAGTTGTCATTTGCATGGAGTTTGATTTTTTGCTGTGCTTTGAAGCGAACTGTACAGACAGCCCCACCATGCTAACTTTGGATATTCTGAAATGCTAAAACAAGAATATCCTAGAGCAAAAGAATCTTAAAACAAATCTTTAATGAACCGTTGGATATTACAGTTGATTAGTTAAAAACTTATTATCACAGCCCACAATTAGTATAAATAAGGAGAAATTTTATTTTAGATTTTGCATTTTTTAAAATTAACAATTTCTCAAACCTATAATACTGACCGAATTTTCAACCTTTAATTGTGATAGAAATTGAAAAAAGATGCTAATGCTCCTGACCATTTTTTCTAAGCATAAAAAGACAAGTTGACTTTCATAAAATCATAAAATGTCAAGTATATCATCAAATATTAAATTATTTGTAAATTAAATAGAAAAGATAAAAATTGAAAATATGGAAAAAAAAAATTGTTAGATTTGCGCCATCAATAGATCTCCACCAACGATGCAGAATCTTTATTAAAAAAAAATTAAAAAAAGAAATGAAAAATATTTTTGAAACGAAAAAAAGCTTGATCTTCACTGGGCATGGAACTGAATAATTCACTACAACAAATTATATTTATTATCACAGTCTAACTGTCACGGACTCAAATGGCCCATGCTAAAAAAATGTTTTTATCACAGGCTTTTAGAAGCCCTTAAAAGCCCGTGATGTTCAGGTCCCTGTAAAAGTCTCTATCACCGGCTTTTATTGGCTTGTGACGAATGTCTGGTATAAATACAGTCTTTGCCCGTAATAGATATATTTGATTTATTTGATGATATAATCCAAACGAGGGAAAATCATCACAGATCTTTTTCTTTCCCGCCTTTATTTTCTCTCAACCCTTTATCTCAATTTTCTCTTTCTCACTTTGATATTCTCATTTTTGTGAGACCCTAAAAATCGGGGAAAAGTTTCTCTCTCACTTTGGTTTTCAATTTTTAGTGTAATCGTTTTCTCTCTCATTCTAAAACAGAGCATTCTCGATTGTAATCACTGCAAGCCCTAGTTTGAAGACATCTTGTGGTTCTTTCAAGAAGAGAGCAAATGTCGTGGATTGGTTAGTCGACAGAGTCAATGAAGTTCGATGAGTACGAGTATTTGGACAAGATGGTGGAGCAATAACAGCAAAAGCAGCAACACGGTGACTTAGCTTCCAAGAAGAGAGTGAAGCGAGGAGGAGAGAGGAGTTACAAGAAGCGAGAGGAAGATGATCATGTAGAGGACAAGGAGAAGTCGAAGAAAGGGAAGCAGTCACGGCAGGAGAAGGAGGAGAACGACGGCAGGTAATATGAGATTTTAAGGTAGGAGCAAATTTAAAAGCAGGGACATTGACTCTAATGGAGAAGTGAAGTGCCTTGGAGGTGGAAATGGACGCCATCATCAGCCGCCTTTGCCGGCTTAACGGCCCCAGCCACTTCGAAAACCTCATCGACGCCAAGGTATGTATTCACTATTTCAACTCTAAGTGTTTTCGCTCAATAACCAGAAGTGCTTTAGTTTCCTGTCAGTGAGCTTCGATTGTCCTGTTGATTCTTTGCGTTTTTCATGTACGGACATTGACATACCTGTAATTCGAGCAGAAGTGCGTCGTCTTTCCGATGAACACTTTTGCATCAATTGAATTTGCAATGTTTGTAATCTTCATATGCATGTTTGTTGAATTGTTGATTGTGAATGAATGCAAAGTTGTGAAATAATCACAAGTTGATTACTGACAAAATCAACCAAAACATTCAGGTACTGCATTCTGCCAGGCTCTCTTTACTGTCGTCATCCGTCAAAGATTCCGGTTTGTTGCTACAATTGAATAGCATTGTTTTAGTCAATTCATTAGTTTTGTTAAAACCGTAATTTTTAGTTTATATTAAAGTCAGTGGTGTATTGGTGATACATAATGTGTTGTTTTCTTAAAGCTTGATATGTCTGAGTTTGTTAGTAGTTATAAAAACATGTTTACATAAGTAATGTGGGATTTAGATGTGAGTCTTGTGTATGCGCTTCAAGTTTTATGTTGTGTTTGAGAAGATGGCAGTGGCTGTTTTTCTTAGAACTGCTTTGGTTGTTGAATAAAGAAGTGACATCTTGGATACAACTAAGTGATTGTGTTTTTGATGAGTAGAAACACATGAATTGATTTTGAGTTATTTCATTTTAGTTTAGTTTTTGAATGATAAACTGATACTTAAGCTGTCATGAACAAAGGATACATACCAATGAAATTGTATTGGTGTATGTTGAAGTTAACTGTGTTATATG
Organism: Litchi chinensis; assembly: GCA_019925255.1. Classification (NCBI taxonomy): domain Eukaryota; kingdom Viridiplantae; phylum Streptophyta; class Magnoliopsida; order Sapindales; family Sapindaceae; genus Litchi; species Litchi chinensis. Next base: position 1,374,830 of record CM034465.1, on the reverse strand, counting down.
TCTATATAAAGTTATATGATTTAGGTGATATTATTTTGAGTTCTGTGATGAAGTCAATGATGGTGGAATGGTATTTAGCTGTTTATTGTTATAAGGGAGCAACAAAAATTATTTTGTTAGTTATATTATGGAAATGGTAGGCTCTGATCCTTAAAATTACAGTGATGTTTCTTAAATTTTTCTCTTTTCTAGTATTTTCTGTACTTGTGTTTAAGGATTGTCAAGCCCCCTTACTATGTCTTTGTTTGTGGTGTTTCTTGAGCAATTTTATTGTAAACTGTAAATATTTGATCCTATTAAAATGAAAAGAGAAAATGATTAATAAGTGTATTAATCAGCTGCAAGTTCCCTGAGATGTCTAATTTTTATATACCATGTCCATGATTTTGTCTTATTAGTTGTATTACATAACTTTTTGTTAATGTTCTTTTTTGATAAGCCTAACTTTTTGTTAATGGATTTCACATAGTGGTCAACTTTCCCTTGAAGGTGATTGGCTCTTGACTATATGCAATGGCACTTTCAATTGGTGCTATAAATTGCCTTAATATGCAGATCAAGTCAATTTTATATAGAGTTTTCTCAATCAAACTCAGTAGTCCATGTTCTTTTCCATCATCCAACAGCATTACTGCCATCCATTTAAAACATAATCTTGAGGAGCTTATTAGATGCAAATGCATATGAAATGTTGCACTTAAATTTTCAAGGTATTAGATGCAATGCATATGAAAATTTCTATATTCTATGTATAGGTGCTTGTGACCTATCTGTGTAAATGCACTCTATTTTTGGTTCGAGAGCTAGTGTGACTTATCTTAGTTTTCTTCCTTAGTATTTGCAGGTTGAAGAAATTAAATTGTGATTTCAGCAAAGATTGAGAGAACTAAGGTAATTTATTGGCTTTTTTTCTAGTTAGATTGTAATAAGTTGAGTTTAATCTTTGTCATGAAATACCTACATGTGAATTTTTTTGGTCTTATTCTGTTTTCTTACAGGATGAATTTAGTAATCATGTTCTTGTCATCACAGGGCAAGCTAGAGTTGGAAAATCAGTATGTTTTAACTCTTTGATTTATCCATTAAAATTTTCTAGCAAGGGATGATTCTTCATTGTATCTTAAATTTAGATGTTGTGTACTATGTTACTCAATAGCGATGCCATGTTATCATTTAAGAATAGTGTTCTTTATTGTTATACTTTTTGCATGACTAATTACATTGGTGCCAATTTTCTTGTGTATGTTACGATCAAGTTGTTAGGTTTAGTGGTTGCATCTCTCTTTGCCCAACTACAGGAGATTAAGCCCTTATTAATCAGCAAGATAATACAGATGTCATTCTATATCCTTTTTATGTATTCATTTTTGTTTCTTTTGTGCTTTTAAATTTCAATTGAATGATTTATGGTTCTAGTCCTAATTGTTGTGTACTAATTTGATTGTGTTTGAGTTATTTGTTGTATATCATTTTGACAGGTGGGGTCAATTCTTGTGAATTGTGATTAAAGTATTATTGAAGAAACATCTTCCCAGCAATTACTTGGCTCGCATTCTCCTAATATAAGTGACGTATTTGGAGAGCAACAGAGGAATCCTTGAATTGGTACTAGAGGCACCTACATTGATTGGCCAACAAAGTACATTATATATTAGTATAGTTTTCTAAGTGATGACAAATAATTAGAATGTAGATAATTTTTAAGGGTTAATATTTTGTATTAGGATTTGCTAGTATTACAAATAAATATTTTTAGAATTTTTATTGTAATGAATTTTGTCGCATTCAATATTATATAAATGATTAGAAATTTTATGAGTTTTATATATGTTCCAAATTATTATTTAAGTGTTATCTGATTACTTATCTATATTAAAATATTTGTACTAAAATGGTAAATATATTACTCTACAATAGGTACAATGTGTATATAATAATTTATCAATTAGAGGTAAAATTAATTTTTTACAAAATAATTATTAATCCTTTTAGCACGAGCATTACCTATCTTCAAAATAATAATTATTACGGATACCGCCCATACTAATTATGTTATTTAGAACAGGTTTTATTCATTCTTAATAATATTTTTAGAATGGGCTTTATTCGCACTCGTTAATCTATTTAGCACGGATTAAGACCGTGCTCGTTAATATTTTTAGAATGGGCTTAGCTCGTACTCCAAAAGCATGGTTTACTATCACACCCTTATACAGCGCGGATGCTTGCCCGTGTTAGTTACACAACTATCATGGACATCGCCCATGATAAATAAGCGTTTTTCTTGTAGAGTAATTTTATTCATAAAATTTTAAAAAAATTTCCATGTCTTGCAATTGGTTGACCATGGAGATCGAACTACTATCCGGATTCCCAAATCATGGATGCACTATCTAGGAATCCAAATCATCGTTTGATGATCTGGGTTTAACCTAGGTCGTCGATAACCTAGGGTTAACCCGGATTGAGTTCGATGATATGAGTCCGCCTACATCGTTTTCTAACGATATGGGTTCTTAGGTCGTTAAACCACAATCTATAACGAGATTGTGTTTTGATCTCCATGGTCGGCCATTAGGATTACGTTTAGTTATAATCACATATAACAAATTACAATCACACATTTTAGAATGTAAGCACACATTTTCCTTTTGTCAAGTATATAAATACCCTAAGCGTATGTTAGAATGCGCTATATATATGCATATAGACGCACGCTAAAATAATATTAAAAATTTGACATCAACATCTAACCACTATGTATGTTCAATGCAATGGTAAATACGATTGTGTACGTGGCATAAAAAGCTCAGCTACAAGCACAATCATTTTAATCTTGGCATTAAAAACACATCAACGGTTAGATATTGAAGCCAATTTTTAAAATAATTTGCTTATAAGCCGTTTTATCTTGACTGTACACACACATAAATTTCTATTGCTCTCATCTTAGTTGAGTGTACCTCAACTTCGGTAATAAGTCAACAACTTTTCAATGTTTTAGTGAGAATAAATATTCATGTCTGCAAGTTTATTTTATTTTCAAATGAAATTCGACCTCCAGGCATTGCGGGATACAGTTCTCTCATTGTTTGCTTTTTTCACGACATATTGGTAGCTATGAAACGCATTCAATTATATATCTTCGACAAAGCTATCCATACATCACAGGCGTTGATGGTCAATGAGCAATAACAAAAGATATTAATTCAAAATTGACGATAATTTATACCGTTATTACTTATCACCAGTGTTGCAAAAATCGGCAAAAATCGGCGATTTTCCGGCGAGAAATCGGTGACCGGCGGCCGGCCGGTCCGGTAAGGGCCAGATCGGCGGCGAATATCGGTGCTGCCGAGTAATCGGTCGACTCGGCCGAGTAATCGGGCAACTCGGCCCGACTCGCCAACTCGGCCGAGCAGCGCTTTTTTTTTTCAAAACTGCAACCCCAAAACGACGTCGTTTTGGAGTGTTCAAAACGACGTCGTTTTGGGTTGATTTAAATTTTTTTATTTAACCCAAAACGACGTCGTTTTGGACAGCCCAAAACGACGTCGTTTTGGGTTCAGATTACAAAAACCGAAAGCTTCTTGCAGAAGCTTTCGGTTTTTGCTTCACTTGTCTTCCAAGGTGCTTCTCCTCCCCCACAAAACACCAAACTTATTGCAGAAGTCAGGTCTGCTCGCCGCCGTCAGCTGCTCGCCGCCTCGCCGTCGCCGTCTCCGGCGTCTTCACCGACCGCCGGCGGTATGTCTTAAGCCCTTTTTTTTTTTTTTTTTCGTTTTTTTGCTTCTAGTTTTAGGTCTTTTTTAGTTTTTAAGTTTTGTAATTTTTTTTTATATCAATGTAGCTTAATGTAGTGATGTTTTTAAAGTTAAAATAGTGATTTGAAGAAAGAAAAACTTGAAACATGTTGAAAGTTGTGATTTTTAAGTTGTTAACACATAAAGTAGTAATTTTTATTATATATTGACATTAAAAGAATGAATTTGTTGTTGTTTTTTGCTAAGGTCTAAGAGGCTAAGAGTAAGAGTTGTTTATTGAGTTTGGATGATGATTTTTAATGATTTGTGAGGATATATATATTTGAAATTGTTGTTGAATAGTTATTGTTTAAATTCTTTGTAATATACTAATCTAATGTTTGATTATTTGTCACTCATGTCAGTTATGTACTCACAAAATGTAAATTGTGTTGTTGTTGTTGTTGTTGTTGTTGATTTGTTTTGTACATTTGTTTCATTTGATATAATCAAGAATTCAAGATCTTTAATTTTATAGAAATATACATATATTGTGTTGCTTTTGGTTTTGTGGGGAGAGTTTTGTTTTGTTTTGTTTTGTTGTTTTCTTTTTTTTGGTTTTGAGACTATTTTTTGGGTGCCAAGTTTTGATTTTGTAGGTATTGAAATTGTTATGTATTTATAAATTATAATTATGTTATGTTATGTAATGTATTAATGTTTAATTATTTATATTCTTTGTAATATTTGTTGTGTTATTTGTGGTTGTGAAATGCTTCAATATTTGTTGGATGATTAGGTTAATTGATACTTTGATATTCACGAATTATGGCGAATGATAATGCATCTTCGGGAGCTTCCACTGCTCAATCTCTCAAGCGAAATTCGGATGATATTGGATGGGAGTATGGGATGTTGGTGGATGGGAAGAGTTTGGAAAAAATTAAATGTAAATTGTGTGGGAAGGTTATGTCCGGAGGGATATATAGGTTGAAAGAACACGTGGGCCACATATCCGGAAATGTGGCTAAATGTCCAAAGGCACTACCGGATGATGTAAATAAATGTAAAAATGCAATTATGGAAATAAAAAATAGGAAAAAAAATAAGATGATTGAGGAGAATTTAAAGAGACGGGAAGTAAATATTGGAGAACAAGTAGAGATGGAAGAAGTAGAGATTGGAGGGGTAAGGAAAGAGCGTCATTTTGTTGGCCCTATTGATAGATTCGCAAATGAAATTAATCCGGAGTTGTCACAAGGCTCAAAGAAGTTAATGCGACAACAAAACATCAACGAAACACTCTTTAAAGAGAGAACCGATCAAGTGCATAAATGGGTGACTAGTTGGTTGTTTGAGAGTGGCATTCCATGGAATGCTATTGATAATGATAGTTTCTTAAGGGCTTGTGAAGCAATTGGTCAATTTGGACCGGGTTATAGGCCTCCAACGCGTTATGAAATCGGAGAGCGATATTTGCCTCAAAAGGTGCAAGAGACCAAGTTGTTGTTTAAGAGGCAAGAAGAAGAGTGGGCTCAAAATGGTTGTTCAATTATGACGGATGCTTGGACGGATAGAAAAAGGAGGAGTATAATGAATTTGTGTGTAAATTGCAGGTATGAATTGCATAGAATTTATCAACTATAGTCTATACATCATTACATTGTCTATATTATTGATACTATAAATCTATAATTGATCATTTTGATAATTTATTAAATAATGCTTTATTGATGTTTGATTATTGCAGGGTAGGAACCACTTTTATTTCTTCTAAAGATTGTTCCGATGTGGCACACACGGCTGAACACATTTTCCAATACGTGAATGAATGTATTGAACAAGTTGGACCAGAAAATGTTGTTCAAGTAGTAACCGACAATGCTAGTAACAATATGGCTGCTGCAAAGATATTGAAGGAGAAGAGGCCAAACATATTTTGGACCTCCTGTGCTGCTCACACCATCAATCTCATGCTTGAAAGTATTGGAAAGCTTCAGAGATTTAGCAAGTTTATTGACCAAGCAAAACAATTGACGATTTTCATTTATGCTCATCATAAAACTTTGGCAATGATGAGGTCTTTTACAAAGAAGAGGGACATCGTAAGGCCGGGAAAGACTAGATTTGCATCTGCATTCCTTACTTTACAAAGCTTGATGGATAAGAAAAATGCTTTGAAGACAATGTTTAGTAGTGAAGAATGGGATAAGTGTAAATTCTCACAAAGTGCTAAAGGGAAATTGGCATACAATTGTGTGATGAGCTTCGGGTTTTGGAATGGTGTGACAAATTGTTTGAAAGTTTGTGCACCTTTGATAAAAGTGTTGAGACTAGTGGATGGGGATCGAAAGCCATCAATGCCATGGTTATATGGAGAATTAAGAAAGGCTAAGCAAGATATTAGAGAGGCCTTGAACAATGTTGAAAATAGTTATCAACCAATCATTGAAATAATTGATGGAAAAATGAAAGATCGGTTAGATTCTTCGTTGCACATGACGGCCTTTCTATTGAACCCTTATTACCACTACAAGGATCCAAAACTTTCCCTTGAAAGTGAGTTGATGGAAGCCTTAATGGAGTGTTTGGAGACTTTTTATCATGATGATATATCCTCTCAACATCAAATTATCATGCATGAGTGGCCAAGGTATAAGATAAAAGATGGTGCTTTTGGAAAACTATTGGCCGTTAAAGGATGTGAAGATGATTCTACGGATCCGGGTAAAATATTAAATGTTCTAATTCACATAAATTTAGAGTTGTTTTACTTGTTTATAAATTACTATTATAGATTATATCTTTAGTATTATAATTATGAAAATATATCTTTTAAGAACTAGTTCTATAATTGACTAATTATTTTTTTTTTTTATGGTGTAGTTGAATGGTGGAATATCTTTGGAAGCCAAACACCTAACTTGAAAAAAGTCGCAGGAAGAATTCTTTCGTTGACCACTAGTTCATCTGGATGTGAACGAAATTGGAGCAATTTTGAATGGGTAAGAACATATTTTTAATGTTCTAAATATTAGTTATTTACTAATTTATTTAACTTTGATTTTTAAATTTTATGTAGATACATTCGAAGAAAAGAAATAGACTAACTATAAGCCGATTAAACAATCTAGTCTTTGTTCAATTCAATTCAAAATTGCTACGCAAAAAGCAAAGGCAAATTGAGAAGAATGTCGACGTGCTATTAGCAACTGATGTTGATGCTACCGATGCACAAGGATGGCTTGTTCCTAGTGGTGATGTTGATGATGAAATAGGGTCCGATTTAGAGCAAATGAGACAACTTGATGAAGATTTTGATTCTGAAGAGGAAGGTGAAAAAGAGGGGGAGAAGAACATTGATTTAGAGTTTGAATCCGATAATGAACAAGTTATGGAAGACTATTATGAAGACGAAGAGTGGTTGCATCCTCCTTGCCCTTAAGATTTTTAGGGCCTTAACCTACATTTTGGACTTTTCCTTTTTGCTTGCTATTTCATATTTACTATGTTATTATTTAGTATTTGACATGTTATATTATATATAATGTTGGTTGTGTTTGAGATTGAATGAAGGACCGGAGTCCGGAGGTCCTAAGTAGTTGTTGGGAATTGGGATGTGATAATATTTTGAAGTGTTATTATTTTTGTGTATTACAGGGTGGAATTATTGAAAAAATAGCTGTTATATTGCCAAAATTTTTAAAATATTTAGTATATAATATATATTAATTATTATATAACATATTATTATATTGTAATTATATGATTGTGTTAAAGTGGCTTTGGAGATTGTAAGAGATAGGTTTGAATGTTGAATGATATTTTGTGATTATATGATTATATTTTGAATTTTTGATTCTATAGAAAACTTTTAATTTTTTTTACAGGTTTGACCAATTTGACCGTCGGTTTGTCAGTGAACAGTACTCGCCGATTAATCGCCGAGTTACCGATAAATCGCTAACCGTTGCCTTGCCGGTCGATTAACGGTTAGCGATTTCCGCAACATTGCTTATCACATCATATTCAATGCACAAATGGTTTTATCCATTTAATTAACCAATTCTCCATAAACGTGCTTGAATGATTTGCTAATGATAAGATGATGTTCTCCCATGCATTTGACTTTCCGGCACAGAAAGTTCAACTTCCCTCTTTGAAATAAAGAACAAGTTCGAGAAAGAAAGTTCGTTCGAATAATTAATGCTCATTGAAAATGTATTCAGCAGTTAATACAATTTAAAACATGTAATGGCATAGGCCTTAAAAAGGACAATGCAAAAAAGCAAACTTCTTTCGGCGGCGTCCATGTGTTTGGGCATCAAAAGGGCAACAGAGAATTTGGTGGCAATATTGCATATAACATGGAATATAATATGCTGATGATTTTTCCAATTGAAATACGTAACCTTTTTTGACATTACATGACCAATTATTGGGATGAACTCATAATTTTAAGTGGATAACGAAATAGTCACTTTTTTTTAAAAACAAAAACAAAAAACAAAAAAAGAAGTTTCTATCATGGATATTTCTATACCATGTGTAACTTTTGATCAGAAAGTAGTACCTAAGTTTGTCTATACCAACAACAAATGCTTTTCTGTTGGCTTTTCAGCAATAAACGTCTCTAACATGTTAAAATTATATTTATGACAAAAAAAAGAAAAAAAAAAACAAAGTTGATATTTATTAACACAGTTCAAGTAGAGATTAAAGACACTTTAAATTATAACACAAATGAAATATTTATTCTTTAACGCATCATAAAATTTTTTATTAAGTTGCCATCTTTTCAACTCATTTAATACAACCTTAAAATGATTCATTGCTAACACGAAAGACTACAAGGTACAAGCTGTCTGGTTGAAAACTGGCAACCTGATTATTTATTTTTCAGATTTTGCTTTTTTAACATGTGCAGCGGGCCCATTCTATTAAGATGTTGCACAACAAGAAACAACTTCTAGTGAAAATGTTGGCCGGAAAAGATGAAAATAATCGTCAGGCCTTTAATTAGAGAATGTCACCGCTAAGCCAACTAAATATTTATAAAAATGCGACTAACTGCTGCCTTATCTTATCATTTTCTTAGTTTTGTCTTTACTATTAGTCCTGTCAAGTACAACGGTGATAATGACAATGCCAATCTCAATCATTGTCATGCAGAATCAACTTCAACCTGATCTTTATATATGTACAGCTTTGCCATCTCTTAGCGTTATAGTTCTCAAACCAGTTAAGCATAGTTATATCAGACATGGCGACTTTCGTTACCCAACTTGACAGCAGTGGCATTTATGGTGATTTGACGATTAGCTCCAATGATTTTGAGCGGTACTTCCGTCGTTTGGAGAGCCAAATTGAAACCAGGACGTTCGAATATAATGGTCAGCGAAAGGACCTTCGATGTCGTCGTGAAGGCACGGAAGTTAAAATCGAGTGGGGGCAGTTGCGCGACCTCGTTCGGCATGAACTCACACAGAAGTCAAAAATCAGTTTCAAAGTTGGTGATAATAAGTTCATAGTTTCATTTCCTTAGATCACATTGCTGAATCTAGCAATGCCTCCTAGAAGCCTCCACGTGCATGATATAAACGGCCGAGATAATTAATTATCATATCATCTGATGATTCATATGATGTTGACGAATCAAATTAATGTCACATCATTTAGGTATAGATTTTAAAGAAAATAAAATTAGAAAGTTTAGTATTACTCAAATCAATAAATAAATAAGAAGCTATTGTACTCGGTCAGTGTGGGTCAGTGCGTGTTAATTAGTCTGGGTTGTTCTTCTTTTCATCTTCAATAAACCGTCAATTTCTGAGTGTCTAAAGAATATGAGCTGATGATAAGTTATTATATAAGGTTGAATATATTATGCCTCAGAACCGAAGATGATGAACTGATGATTGAGTGCATATCCAAATCTTGCAACTCTGTACTTTTTCCAGTAATGCGACTTGTACTGTAGGTCATGCAACTAATTATAGTCCACATCACGGAACTAAACAAAAATTTGCAACCTCATAATTTATTATTTTGCCAGCACGCCTTTACCATAGGTGTAGAAAATTTCTTCCACTGTTAAGTACTTACCCGCCCATGCTAAGATGACGAAAGGGCTAATTATTTATCTCCATTTCTTGAAAAATATGCAATTTAGAGAAGATACAATTGAATTGTTTGTGGTGGATGCTGACAAAATGTTATACATTCTCATTTTAGTTTAATGAATTCATATTCGAATTACTCCTTTCAAAAACCAAAAAAAAAAAAAAAAATGATTTTTGAATTATATGTAATGTGATGTTGGGATTGATATTTAACGTAATTTCTACTCTAAAATTTGACTGATATATAATTAACTTAATGTTAGAGTAGTTGTCATTTGTATGGAGTTTGATTTTTTGCTGTGCTTTGAAGCGAACTGTACAGACAGCCCCACCATGCTAACTTTGGATATTCTGAAATGCTAAAACAAGAATATCCTAGAGCAAAAGAATCTTAAAACAAATCTGTAATGAATCGTTGGATATTACAGTTGATTAGTTAAAAACTCATTATCACAGCCCACAATTAGTATAAATAAGGAGAAATTTTATTTTAGATTTTGCATTTTTTAAAATTAACAATTTTTCAAACCTATAATGCTGACTGAATTTTCAACCTTTAATTGTGATAGAAATTGAAAAAAGATGCTAATGCTCCTAACGATTTTTCTAAGCATAAAAAGAGAAGTTGACCTTCACAAAAATATTAAATGTCAAGTATATCATCAAATATTAAATTATTTGTAAATTAAATAGAAAAGATAAAAATTGAAAATATAAAAATAAAAAAAAAAATTGTTAGATTTGCACCATCAATAGATCTCCACCAAGGATGAAGAGTCTTTATACAAACAAATTTAAAAAAAAAAAACAAAAAAACAAAAATATTTTTGTAACGAAAAAAAAAGCTTGATCTTCAATGGGCATGGAACTGAATTTATTCATAAAATTTTAAAAAAATTTCCATGTCTAGCAATTGGTCGACCATGGAGATTGTACTACTATCTGGATTCCCACATCATGGATTGACTATCTAGGAATCCAAGTCATCGTTTGATGATCTGTGTTTAACCTAGGTCATCGATAACCTAGGGTTAACCCGGATTGAGTTCGATGATATGAGTCTGCCTACATCGTTTTCTAACGATATGGGTTCTTAGGTCGTTAAACCACAATCTATAACGAGATTGTGTTTTGATCTCCATGGTCGGCCATTAGGATTGCGTTTAGTTATAATCACATCTAACAAATTACAGTCACACATTTTAGAATGTAAGCACGCATTTTCCTTTTGTCAAGTGTATAAATACCCTAAGCGTATGTTAGAATGCGCTATATATATGTACATAGACGCACACTAAAATAATATTAAAAATTTGACATCAACATCTAACAACTATGTATGTTCAATGCAATGGTAAATATGATTCTACAAGCATAATCATTTTTATCTTGGCATTAAAAACACATCAACGGTTAGATATTGAAGCCAATTTTTAAAATTTGCTTATAAACCGTTTTACCTTGACTATACACACACATGCAACTTTTGATTAAAATATTTGTAAATTATATTTTGAGTTGTATATAACGTTTTTTATTTATCAAATTAAATTTTTGGTAAATTAAATTATATATTTATGTTAACTGAAAATAAAGTATATTTATGGATTTCAAATTGAAAACTGTTTGTGGTTGGATTGTGGAAATGATTTGAGGGCTTGTGGCCTAGTAGTGCAAAACTATTTACCTTAAAAGTGTTAAATTTTGAAATTTGCAGGGTGGTATGTTCAGAAAGCGGCCATTATGCTATCCAAAATTTCATAAATTCGTTTTATAAATGTTTGAAATAAAAAAAGAAAAGAAAAAGAAAACTTTCTCCGCGTTTCCGCATTAAAAGAAAGTTTTAAAAAGTAAAAGGCGTAGTTTTATGAGAACTTTCTAGTTAGATCAGATATCTGCTAGAGGGCTACCATAAGGCGGCCGACAGACCTAGTAAGAGAGGTGTCTGTCAATATCAAACTCTACTTATTTTCTAAATCTTACTTCCTTTCATAAGTAATCTACCATGGCATCTCAAACTTTACTTGTTTTCTAAATTTTACTTCCTTTCATAAGTAATCTACCATGACATAATAAAAGCAAGCCAATCCATTCTTATGGCAAGATCAAAGTCTTGTATATCCAATGGAATCAAATCAATATGCAATTTCATGTTCACGCACCATAACTTTGCTATCTCTATATACACCCTCTACTAACAAAGATTTCCTTGTAGAAGTAGCTACCACTATGCTACAATCTAAAGGTTTCAACTTCTTATCCACATTCAATGTAAAGGATTGGAAAACAAAAGAATAGGTAACTCGAGAATCTATTAACACAAGCATCACAACAAAAAATGGTTAAAATACTTGTGACAACATCTTATGTGGCCTCTATATCCTATTGGGTCATAGTGAACACTCTAGCTTGAGTACAGGGTTTACCTAATTGGCCCCTAGACTGGTTACCTCCGGTTGCAACCTCACTAGCTTGACTCGAAGCTGTAGAACTTTTCACCCAGGGTCCTCTCCTTTCCTAAAATTGTCCACCATTACTTTATACTTGAGAACTGATTTCTACTCTATTTTACCACTCGAAACCAGTTCAGGGTAGTTTCTTCTAAAATATCCTACCTGCCCACAATGGTAGTAACCTGACATACCTTAATCTCATTCCACATCATGACATCTACTACATTTTTTACACTGCGGCCATCTACCCTTACTCATACTAGTACCTTGCTGACTTGTTGGTGGTTTAATAGATCCTTGACTAAAACTAACCCTATAATTTTGTCGATAGCTACTACTCTATCCGAAATAGCCACCACCTATCTTAGGTACTTTACTAATGAAGCCTCCCACTAACCAACTCTGACTACTGCGTTTTTGCCTTTGTTGTTCAAACTTATGTGCTTACTCAATGTTTTTCTCTACCCACAATGTAGCCTCTACCAATTTTTTATAAGTGGTATGTTTAGCATAAGAGATATAGATCTTAATTTCATATTAAAGGCCTTTTTAAACTTTTTACACTTATTTTCTTCGTTCTTTATTACAAACAGAGCAGCCCTATAAAGCTTTGTTAAATTCTTTTTCATATGCTTCGACTGTTGAAGAACCTTGCACCAACTTAAAAAATTCATTCATCTTCATATTTTTGTAGAACCTAGGATAATAATAAGCATTGAACTGTTTTTTGAACTCATCCCAAGATATCACCCCGGTGTTCTGCTATCGAACTAATTCCCACTAGTCATAAGCTCTATCCTTCAATAAGAATGTGGCAAATTCAAGCTTCTATTCATCTGAGCATCCTATAACCTTAAACATATGCTTCAGATTACTCAACTATGATATAACACTACCAAAAATATCGAAACCATCAAAAGACATAGCCCCAATATTACGTGCATGCTCTATAATGTTTTTTGAGGCACCTATCTACAAAATAATAGTGTTCAAAAGCTAAGCAATTTTGTCTATAAGCACATCCCTAGGTTCTAGCATAGGTAGGTTAGGATGGGACTCTATCTCCATCTCATTTACTAATTAATTACCCAGTTCATGTGTTAAGTTATCACCTAGGTTTGTTGTTGATCTGTACTTATATAGGCAACAAACTCAATGCATTATGTTGTAACAAAATACAATTAGTGATCAATACATGAAACTAGGCACTATCAACTATGCAATAGTCTAAAATCATAAATCGAATGCTCTAATACCAAGATGATAGGACTCTTTCAGGTTCTTATCTTGAACCCAAAAAGACCTTATAGTAAGCTGGGAAATTATATATGATTCTAAACTTTCTAATAGAAAATCATTTGAAAATCTGACAATACATAAGGTGATTTAATGAAAATTTTGACAATATAATACAATAATTCCAACTTGTAATAAATGAAATAAACACCTCTAAAATATTTCAGATCTCAACTATATAGGACCTCCAGTCCCTTTTTCAAATCACATTTCAAATACAATGCAATATCATGTAAAACATATTATATAAAAAAATAAAAATAAAAATAAACACTTGCTTTCATATAAAAACATAACCATAAAGTATGTCTTTATCATTTGCAAACTTGAAAGCACAAACATAAGCAAAATGATGAGTAATCAAACATTTTACAACATTAAAGTATAAGTATATACATACATGCCTAGGTGTTATAGAATATGCAGAAATATATATATATATATATATATATCAAAATATGATTCCTTTACGTCATGTGATCAAGTAATTGACCTCTTTTTTATCTGGAAATTTCCTTTGAGACTCAACGGTTACATGGGAAATAGTTTTAAAAATATAAAAATGTGAGCACTAATGCCCAATAAGAGAATATAACTTTCAAAAACTTAATATATTATTTTCTTTCAATGATAACTAGCATATCATAAAACTGGTAATGAAAATAAAATCCGAATGATCCATACTCTATCATTTCTAAAAATAAAACCGAAATATCATCTCATATCGTGATAAATTATAAATAGCTATATAAAAAACTAGCTATATGTGATGGAGATATTCAACACATACAAATAGAGTGAGGGATAATATTTAGTCATACACATATTGGGCGACTCTATAACTTCTTAGACATTTGTTGTACAAGTGTTGGGTGACTCTCTAGAACTTATACATGTAAAACCTTATGATTGTTAGAGGGAAAGGTGTAGTCTTGGTGTTCCAAAAGTCTTATTTAGATCTTTTCCAAATCCCAGGTCATTTTCATATGCAAATTGTATGATTCTATTTCTAAATATAAATATAATTCTTAATAAATATTCTTCTCAAACTTACATCAATAACACTTAAAATATCCTTAAACTTTTCATATAGCAAACTTAAGCTGGAAAACAATAATTTCCAATTGGAATTATTAATATGTAAACATATATTAGTATACAATTAAATTCTCATCTCAAGCATAAAACATAATTAATAATTCAAAAAACTAATTAACTAACAAATAATTCATTTCTAATTATCCATAAATAATAGAATCCAAAATATATAATTGTGAATAATCAATTCAATTTAAATAAACAATCTGCTCACAAATTAGCTTTCAAGCTCTATTTGAAACCACTAAGACCTGTGTTATCCTTGGGTTCTTTCCCACCTAAAAACAACACAAGATGCTATTAGAACTTACGAAAATCAAATTAGAAGACTGAATCTGGAATTGAAATAATTGCACACCAAAATTAGTCCAAAATCTACTCCAATTATTTTTCCCTTTTTCTTTTTCTTATTTCTTCCTTCTGTTTGTTGTTTATGCTTCTCGTTGTTTGCTGCCCATACTCGGTCCTTTTGTTTGTTATGCTTCTAATTGAACAAGGCTTACATGAGGGCATATGTATAGATATTGATTATTCTGTGACCGCCTTAATTAATCCCCTTTTATTATGCAAGTAATTTGGTGCCTCATCATGCAAAGCATGATTAAACAACACCTGTCCCTTATTTTTTTCTTAAACAATCTCAACCCACTAACATCTCTATCTTACATTCTCTCGGCCCACTCTCTACTTCAATCTCATTGTATGGCCTTTTCATTTCATGGCTTTTTTTTTTTTTTTTTTAATGTTTACGACCCAATCGTCTTTACTATGCACCCTTATGATTTTGATGGAAAAAAAATGAGTGTATTTAGTAAAGAAAATTGTTGCATTAATCTTCAATTTGGGCTTTTTAAAAAATTTTGGCCCATTTAAAATTTGGGCTCTTTAATTGGGCTCTCCGATTGGGCCTTTTTGATTTATTCATTTGAGCCTCATTTATTTTTTTTTAAATTTTACTGGATCCATTAAATTTTAGACCTTACACAATCTAATTAATAATTTTCCCTATGAGCAATCAATATAATTTTTCTCATTTATCTCTAAAGCCTTTTAAGTCTTTGCTAGATATTAATGAGAAATTTCAATGATCCCATTGTATTATCATAGATCTTGGATCATCAATATAGTCATGCCAAAATAGTGGGATTGAAGAAATGTGTACAATCCCAACTGATCTTTATGGCTATACAATATAATCCAAATGAGCACATATGAAACCTTTTTAAATATTAAAATAAGCTTTTGACTTGAACTAAACGATGCAAAGATATTCAACAATATATATGTATTTGTAGCCTTCATATGATATACTTAAGACCAAGCATAGAAAACAAGATTCAATGAATCATCAACTCCACAATAATGAAACAATGGAGGTGGGACCGGGGCATCGGGACCACTAAATTCCCTTTATTTAATAACTAGCCAATCAACACAATGAAACATCTCCAAATCAAACACCTCCCCAAAGAGTTGCGGTTTTGAAGTGAAATAGATATTATCATAATCTACCTAGTATGTTTAACCTTGCTAACAATACTACAGCTCTTCCTAAGCTTTTAACGAAGTCCTCAAAACTTAATAATGTATATATCAACATCAATATTTTGGAAATATTAATCTTGAACCATTCTATATGCTACCCCATTATCTATAAGATATTTTTCATATCCACATTTGATAAGGGAAAGTTTGTTTTTAAATCCATATCCCATACTAATGAAAAAATCGGTATTACATTGTAGGAAAATATATTAATAATGTCCATTACATCTGCTATTTGAGCATATAATGAATACATTACCATTGCCCTTCGTGCCTCACTTATAGTGTATATATATGTTTAGAAAGATTTAATTCAACGTGAGCCCTTTTCCACCTCTCCATTTTACCGTAAAAAAATATTCCACTGCCGCGAAAATATTAGCTCAATTATCAAATTCCTCTTTGTGCTTTTCCAAGAGCATACTTAAGGGGCCAATATAAGGTGAATTAATGACATATTAGGGGGCCAATATAAGGTGAATTATTACATATGTCATTATTTTTTTTTTCCTCTGATTCCACCGTTTGTCATGCAATTCAATTTTGATGTAGTGAGCTTCATAAACCATTTATGGAAATAGTGGCGGCAAAATATTTTAATATTTGACTCATCTGGCAGAGATTTATGAAAATCTCTTACAATTTAAATCTATCAAGTGACAAAAATCTAGATTTATGAAATAAAAAGGCACGTTCAGAATAATGAATAAGGCATATTTAATTAAAACAATGAATAAAGCAAGCAAGGTCACACATAGCTGGGCATAATAATAACAAAAGAAGTTTAGTCATATATATAGTGTATAAATACAAACCAAATTAGCAAATGCATTCATATAATGTATAATGAAAAATATAATCCGCAGAGCCATATATGTGATGCAAAATAGAATATAAGATCGGCACAACCGTATACATAATATATAATAGCAAATGTAGTTGGCATAATCATGTATACAATGCATAATACTAATAGTAAATAAAGTCAGCAAAACTACACATATAGTTACAACAATAACAATTAATAAAATCGGCAGGGATGCACTACATGGCAATAAATAAGGTTAGTATAACCATATATATATATGTATTGCATCAACAAAGCCGTACATTGACTGAGTTGATAGAGATGTATATTGGAGAATCAACAAAGTCGTACATTTATTGAATCAATATAATCAAATCAAACTTACAAGAAGAATTATGCATAAATAAATGAGTAATAGCCAAATAACTCATAATAACAATTTGTCTATTTATTTTAATCGTACTAATAACGTATTGTAAAATAAATAAAAATAATAGAATACAATAATAAAAGAATAAAGAAATTGATTAGTTTCACTGATCTTGAAGAACTTGAAGAACGTAATTAACAAAACAAAGTGTAACAAACGTGCAAGCAATAAACTAAAGAACAAACGTGAAAGCAATAAACTAAAGAAAGTGAAGCTATTAGAAAGCAAAACTCAAAACTGCTTTCATTGCGTTTGAAGTTGAACAAATGATGGCATATATATAGCACTACTAAGTCGGTTAAACAAACCCACTTCAACTCTAATAATGTTAAATATATCATATTAAAATAATGGTGGAATCCAACACCATTTACAACAAAAATAATTTTTAAATAATATTATATTATTATATTATTTGTATATATATTAAAATATATTATATTGTTTTAAATTTTATAACATAAATATTATAAAAATAAATAATAAAAAATAATAATTATATAATTTATATAATCCCATGATACGGGACTAAAACCCAGTCCAGTCCCTTGTTCAAGGGTCCAAGTGACTGGGACTGGATTTCATTGTACCGGGTACCAAACGGTATTTAGCTGCTGGGCTGGGACAATCAGCGTCTAGGTCCAAACATGCTTGACAATCTGGGAACTTAAGCACAGGCTAAGCACATTAACTCTCATTCTTACCAGAGCTGTATGCAGACATGCCAGGTTCTCTTTCTTATTCCAGCAGCATTAATCCACAACATATTAAGATGGCATAAAGATGATTCCCCGTACCTAAATTTATTCAAGAGTCACTGAACCAGGTTTTATTAAAAACAACTGAACTCCCTTTCCAGTGCTGAAAAACAAAATTTGAATACCTGCAGTATATGCAGCTGTTCAACATATATGTCACTGTTGTAATGACTTTGTAATCCGCCTGATTAGGAAATCCAAGCAAATAAATCCATGACTAAGCACGATAACAGCACTCCAAACTTCAATCTTGTTATGATCACAGTTCATGTTCAGACGAAATACTAAAGAGGAAACAATGTATCTCATTCTCGACAGCCCCCCAATAGAGATTTGGAATCTCATGCCAAAAGGCTTGTAATTTGCTGATAGCAGTGAAACAACTAAACTCAATGGAAGGGAAACAAAAGCATCGCAAGAATCCAGTCATCATTATCGACACTTGTTATGATCCATTATCAAGCTCTTTAAAGCAGCAAACCATGAGAGTGAAGATACAAATTTCACACATTCTCTGAGCTCGGTAAGCTACAATGCTCACTGTATGGAACTTAGTATCATATCTGAAGAAAGACAGAAAAGCAAATCAACGATCAGTCAAAGGGTTTGTTTCTTTGTATAATATAAATACACAAAGGTACCACATATTCAAAAATTTGTAATTATTTCTTTTCTTTTAGTTTACTGTTTGATTAGTTAATAAAATGATGTGATTCTATGACTTTTTATCTATGAAAAGCATACAAGAATCCAAATCCATACTACAAAAAACTAGCAGTCAGATATTTGACGAATTAACACAGGTTGATAAATTTAGTAGCTAATAATTATTTGAATATTAATTCTGAGAGACAGCTTGACAAACAGTAATCATGCATACTGGTAACACAAAATCCAGATCCAAGAAAATATATATATATATATATACAAGTTACTAACCTGTGGTAATACAAATTAAAGTCGATTTGTCAAGAAATGCTCTCAGTGTAGATTTTATGAATCTAAAAGGAGTTCAATGGTGGTTAGAGACCTCTTAAATAGGCTTTGCAGTGTTGAAGGATTGTTCTAACGGTAAAAACATAAGAATTGGTGAATGCAATAACTAACAAAACATTTAAAGGAGAATACTAAAATATATGGAGACAAAATATTACAATATTATCAAATTATCAAATACCCAATGCATGTGAAAGCTGGAATCAAACACCCCAGAGTAATCAACAAGGTTTAGTGTAAACAATCAATTCTGTTGCTTGCACATAGACGTTGCATAATGACACTGAAGAAAATATATAAACATAAATCAAAACAAGTATAGATAACTTCAATTTTACAAAAAACACACTAACCAGATAGAAGAGATTTTTAGGTTGAATTGAGAACTCAGCAACATATGCTAAGTCCGTGGCTGATTAAAATGTTGGACTTAGAAAGGAACTGCAAGTATTAAGAATTTCATATAAATACACATTTAGGATTAAATAATAATTTAAGAACATTACATTAATTTCCTGCAAGTAGCTATTTTAAATATAAACGACTTATCTTTCCCAAAACAGTTCTAAATAGTAAGGCAAGCCAATTCAGAATAAATGCATCATTCTGTATATTTTGAAGCTAATTTAACAAAAGACAAATGATTAATGCAAATACAAAAATTACTGCAGGTTCTGAGACAGGGCTGGAGGCATTTCACATGCAGACTGAGCGCCCACAATCGACTCAACTGCCAAAGGTTCAATGAGTCAATAGCCTTGGAAGACAGGTCTAGGTAATCATTGAAATTTCATCATGATGGGAATAGATCATTGCAATTGTAGTCTTCAAAAAGAAAATCGTTGTAAGTGCGAATCATCAGCTTGTCGTTGACCACGTTGTTACCCTTTGTACACATTGCCAACTGCTCCTACCAAAGTGCTTGCCCAATTACTTGCTGAGAAACTCCTGAAACAGGTCACTTCTTATCTTAAACTGAAGAGGTCATTCTAAAATGTCAAAGACACTATTAGCTACATCGATCCCACATCTCTCCTCACTTCTGCTATCAGATACAAAATAAATAACTATAGCATACCAAAGTAAAAGCATAACAAAAAAATTAATACTTCAAGATGCATTCTCATTTTGATTTCCATTTGCTACAATCATTGAAAAGCTGAATAAGTCATTTTAACAGAAAATATTTGCAGTAGAAACCTGCAACAGTGGCTGGGATGTCCTTGGAATTCATATTTTGCTGTTCTTTGTCGTCCTGCATGTATAGCATAAACGTCACATTCCATAAAGAAAAAGAAAAAGATTAAGTTAAAATAAAATTCATCCATGGGGACTACATTACCTGATTGAAACTCCAGAGGGATCGGCTACAATGCTTGCACCTGCAGAAGAGGAATTATAGTATTTCCACAGAAACCAGTTTGCTAAATACATTCATAATCCAACTCTATGCAGGGAATTTTTCCTTTCCACTTGAAGCATTCTTTCCTCAAAAGCGGACACTCTGAGATTCTGAGTCGTCCAAGAGAGGAAAGCAGGCCTTCTAAAGACAAGGAGCAAAGCTTACGGCAACAAATGATCTGTAGCTCTCTGAGCAATGTGAGATTATTGAGTACCCTGGACAGAGTTTCCAGATCTTCGAATCGACAGATGCAAAGAGATACAAGATTTCCAGGAAGCATATATTCATTATCTTGAAAACATCCACCAGAAATGCAGAAATTTTTAAGAGAAGTCAATCCGTGCAGATTCCACTGGGATATGGGATGCTTGAGATTCATACAATTCCAAACCTCAAGTGATGTTAAATTTTGGGGCAAATGGCCAAAGGACTGAAGACTTGGACAATCACATATCTTTAGAAATTGAAGACACATGGGCAGTCCGGTTTCGGGAAAAGATATTAGATTGGGACAACAAATTATATATATTTCAGTAAGATGGGACTGACTGTGCAGGAGCTCAGGTAATTTGCAAATGGTTTCACAATGTGAGATTTTAATATATTCAAGTAATTTACTATTCTCAATATTCCCAATCATTTTTTCCCTAGGAGGTGCCAGCCACAAGCATTCTGAAAGGTTTAGCATTTTAAGACCATAGGGCAATCTGCCAGAGGTAGAACATTTAAGAGACGGACAACCAATGATCTTCAAGTTCTCAAGCTGTGACATATAACTGCTGTTATCATCATGCATAATCCCTTCAGGTATTGACTGTAGATTTTTACAAGATTGAATTGTCAACCTTTTTAGCGCGGTAGGTAACTTGCCTTCAGGAAAGGATTTGAGAGAATGGCACTCTTCAATCTCCAATTCTTCAAGACAACTCTCACTTTTGGAACTATAGATCATTATATTCTTCGGCAAGGCCCTCAGTGCTCGACAGTCTTTTAGTATAAGATGTTTTAGCAAGGATATAGAATCTGTATCTGGAAACGACACAAGATTTGGGAACGATTCTATCAGTAAATATTCGAGAGAAGTGAAACGGTGCAGGTGAGGTGGCATGTTCTTCAGGTTGCTGATACATAATGAATCTAGATTCACCAATGACATCGACTGGGAAGAGCCTTCAGCAGTAGAAAAACTAACATCGACTGGTTCAACCCTCTGCCTCCCCAGTGAATTCGATTCAGTGCAATTAGACACTGTCCGAAGTTTAGGAGATCCTTGAGACCACAGAAATCTTTCCGGCAGATGTGTACACTCTGAAAAATCCCTGATCTTCAGAGTTTTTAGGGAGGAGAGGCCAGAAATGCTCCCCAGCATACCCTCGTTGCATTCTTTAATATTTAATTCAAGAAGGCATGTGAGTGTTATAGGTGGCATCAAATTTGGGCATTGAATAACAGTAAGCTTCATAACAGAAGGAATTTGGCTGGGTAATTTTACCAACTTAGGGCAGTTACGTAGGGTAAGCTGACGAAGATGAGGAAAAGGTTCAGTGACTCCATCATTAGACCAGTGCACCCACTTCAGCATATTTTTGAACTGCAGAATTTCCAAGGAAGGAAAAGGCTTATCACTTCCTCCATAAAACTCGTCATCCACTCTTTCTATTCCATCCATGCGTTCGATGCATAACTCTCTAAGTGCAGGTAGTAGCCCAAGCGATGGAAGTGACACAATGTTTCTACAATTACATAGGTTTAAGCATACCATACCAGTGAATGAGGGATTCCCTATCCATGAAGGAAATTTTGTTCCACCAAAATGTGAAATTCTAAGCTTTTTAAGACCCCTATGAGGTCGTAGGAAGTCAAGCACAAACATATCAATCTGTTTATTCTGCGAATTATTTATGTTTTCACTCCATTCCATGGCCAATTCATCAAGGTCACATTTCTCCGTTAGATTAGCAACCCCTGCATCTACTTTATCAGCCACATTACCCAACCCATAAATGGAAAGCTCCCCTCGAAGACACAAGTCTTTCAACTCTCTAAGACTGACCTGATCACCTTTTCCCACTATATATTTGGTCAACATTCGGAGACTAGTTAAATTACCAATTCCTGGCGGCATCTCTAGCAAACAGTGTGTATCTCTAATATCAAGGCAATACAGGTGGATTAAACAGCTAATGCCTGAAGGTAACTTTGTTAATTCTGAGCAACCACGCAATTGCAATGTCTCTAAATTGACAAGATTACACACTGATTCGGGTAAGCACTTAATCTTAGTATAAGACAAATTAAGGTATCGTAAATGCTTGAGATCACCGATTGAATTTGGAAGCTCTATAATATAGTAACCACTCAAACAGAGCAATCTTAAGCATCTAAATGTTTTCAGCATCTCACTCAATACAATTCCGCTTAGGTAGCAACATGCAGTCCAAGGTGATTGATGGATTGGTAGTGCTAAGAGTGTCCGTAAAGATTTCATTTTGTAGCAGTGTTTGAATCTTTGAGAGACATCACACACATGACGAGTGAAAGCCAAGTGACGAATACTTTTAAGAGTTCCATCAGGCCCATCATTGTCAAATTCACTGTGTACATAAATGCATATATATCTAGAAACATACTGAGCCAAATCATGAATGAAGTCATGCATAATAAAATGTTTGCCGCTTGATCGTTCAAAAAATGACCTTGACACTAATTCGTTAAAACAACGATGACCTACACTTTCCACCTGTTTCTTTTCTCGTTGTTGTGGGAGAAAACCCTCAGCCATCCACAGCAAAATCAACTCATCCTTATCAAATTCATAATCCTTTGGAAAAATTGAGCAATAAGCAAATAATCGCTTTAAATGGGAAGGAAGATAGTAATAGCTCAGCCTCAGCGCTGGAATAATATTACTTCTTTCTTCCGGCAAATTCCATATCTTGCTATTTAATACAGCTTGCCAATCACCAGGATCCAACTTGTTCCGCAACAAGCCTCCCATGGTTTTTACTGCTAAGGGCAAGCCCTTACACTTTTTCACTATCTCTTCACCAAACGCTTTAAGATCCAAAGGCAAAAATCTATTTCCAAATGCATGTCTTTCAAACAAAGAAAAACAATCTTCATAAGACAGCAACTTCAGACAGTAAGTAGCATCAGAGCACATAATTGATTCAACCTCTTCATTACGAGTTGTCACAATTATTTTGCTTTGAGAGTCCGCTCTCATAAAGGGTTTTCTTAAAACACACCAATTCTCATAATTCTCGTTCCAAACATCATCCAAAACAAGTAGAAATTTCTTTCCACTCAACTGCTTTTCCAACTTTTCTTGAAGCTTGTTCAGATCACTATCACCATCAGTTTCATGACAGATCCCATGCAAAATCGATTTAGTTATCTTTACAACATCAAAATATTCGGAAACATAAACCCACGCTTTCAAATCGAAAGCATTGGTAACCCTCTCATCATTGTAAACAAGTTGAGCAAGAGTTGTTTTACCTATACCACCCATTCCACATATAGGAATCACACCAACATCATCACCACCACCACCCAGATTCTCATCATTGAACAACAATTCTAAGATTGCCTTTTTATCATTTTCTCTACCTACAACAACAGGTTCAACCAAAGATGAGGATGGTAGTCTCTGATAGCTAAACGTTTTCCTCTCATGACCAACAATTTCTCTCAATGGAAGGATCTCTTGCTGTTTCAACAAATCCTCCAATCTACCAGATATCTCCTTGAATTTGGAATTCATTTTCACATTAGAGACATTCCCAAATGAATAGAAAAAATACCGTACCTTGTACTTGAAGCGTGAAGGCGTGTTCATCAACTTCTGCTGCAAATTTCTGGTTGCAAACTCATCAAGTATGTCCTCCAAATCATAGGCCAAGTCTGTTAGGTGGTCCAGCCAAAGGCGCAAGGATGTATCAGACATTTGCTTCTCATCTGCATCTTGAAGCAAAGACTGCATCTTCGGCATAAGGTTTCCCAACTTGTTGAATTCATTTGAAACCTTTTCCCGACGTGCGAACTTGAGCAGATCAGAGGAACGTAGTTTTTCAACCAGCAGTCCCACCATAGCTGAAACAAACGCTTCAGCGATTATTTCCATATCACTTCTTGAGCTGTTTATTTGTTTCCTTTTTTTTTTTTTTTTTTTTTAACTACTTTTTAAGCTGTTACTCTCTAGATTTTTCCGAAAGAAATTCCGGTTTCCGTTTGACTAGTGAGGAAGGGGAAATTTTTTGTCTGGCTTTGTACTTTTTATCTTGAACTAGTACCAGCCTGCCATTTCTCATCCCTTCCCCAGTCCAATATAAAAATTATATATTTTTAAATATTATTTACAAACTTTCCATCGCCAGATTAAAAATTACGTTTATATTTAATAATTCTAAAATTTACAAAGCATTTAGAGTGTAAATGCCTCTAGTCCCATAATTTATGGATAGTATTAATATGTGCACTTAAGTCATGAATTAATTTTTATAATCAATTTATTAAAAAAAATATTCATAATGAATCAAGGAATGAATAAAAAAGAAAAAAAAATAAAGCTAAATAAATGAATTGATTTATTGATTGGTTGTTTGTAAATTTAATTTCAATTTTTAAGATGTTAGTATATATTTTTGGGTATAAATTAACATAATCCATAATTTTATTGAGCTTTAATAGAATGTTTCGTACGGATAGATTAAAGAAAAAGGAATGTTTGTTTTAGATGGTTCTAAATAATTAAAGGCTAGCGTGCGTGGGTCAGAGAATATCATATGGAAGACATCCTTTCCTTTCCTTTTAAGACAAGGAAACGAATTTAATCATTTTGATAACTTAAATTTACGGATAAATTTCATTTTTATTTCCTTTTTTTTTTTAAACTTGTTTTTTTTTAAATGTGAATATGTTTATGAATTTATTGATCCCTTTTGTCTAGAAAACACTTATATTTAGTCCTTTTAACGTTATTTTTCAAGAAAAATCTCATAAACTCACTTGTAGTTTGCTTAATTCTCCATGACACCTCATTTAGTTTGAAATTTACCCAAAATCCACCATGGAGGTTGAATAAATAGTTAAAATATCTTAGGAGTTGGGTGAAAGAATAACAATATCTTTGACCATTGAATATTCTATTATGTTGAAAATGTTGACCATTTCATTGCAGGAGCAAAAGGGGAAATGCAGATGAAAAACTAATCTTAAAAAATTGATAAAATAAAATATAAAATAAATTCAAATAAATTTTGTTCTCTCCCTTTTTCTCTCACCTCACCACTCTCTCTCTCATCGTTCACTAGTCTCTATTTCTCTTTATCTCTCTCTCCTCTCACCATCGCTTCTAAATCCTCCATCACTTGACTACCTCTAAACCAGCCTCCATCACCAACGCCATGGTCATACCATTACCGTCTCTATCATCGACACCCACATTCACTCTCATATTGGTTTGAATTTAAGGTTCATGATCATTCTTTATTTTTTTCGGGTTATTTTATATTTTTATCTATTTTTAACATGTCTTATCTATGTATATATTTTTGTATATATTTTGGATGTACTATAATTGGGTTTAGAGTTGAAGATTCTTAATCATAACTAGTTTGAAGAACTAGGTTTAAGGTTGAAGAATATTGTTTTTATTTTAAAGTTTTTATATCTTTATATTTTTTATTTTTGTATATTTTAATATTATTTGGAAAAATTCTTCAGGGTACATATGTTTTTTTGACTTAGATAACATTTTCTTTTAGAAAATTGATGGTAGATAAATTTTGGGTAAATTTCAAACTAGAGTAGGAGAATGGAGAATTAAGCAAACTACAAACAAGTTTTTGACATTTTCCCTATTTTATACGATCATCATCAACAAAATAATATAAAAAGACTATTATACCCTCAATTTAAAAAATTAAATTATTATTTTATCATTTTTAAAAATTTGGTAGAATCAAATATATATATATATATATATCTCTACCATCCATAAAATCGAGATAGACGGTAGAAATTCAACGGTTAAAAAAATCAAATTAAAAATAAAATTTAATCTAAAAATCCACTTCTAATATCCACTCTCCATCAACAGAGATGGATGGTGGACATTTTTTAAATTAAAACATTAAGAAAAAAGATGATGCGGAGATTCCATCAATATTGATGGATGGTAGAAATCTAATCTATATATCAACCTCCATCTCTATCAATTGTCTATCACAAAAGCGACGATAGAGGACTAGCACACAATAAAGATGGACATATGAACCAGAACATCGACATAATCTAGTTCGTTGAATCAGATCATCGAACAACAATCTGGTTTGTTAAAACCAAATCATCGTTCGATGATCTGGTTGTCAAACCATTGAACAATCTAATATCCAGATTGATTGATGATCGACAATGTAGATCCTCGAATGATTTAGAGTGTTCTACATCGATCGACGATCTAGAATGTTCCATATTGGTTGACGATTTGGAATTTTCCAAATTATAAAACAATTCGGATTTGGAACCAAATCGATCAAAGATCTTATTCCTACTAGATCAACTGCCGATTTGGAAATCAAATCAATGACCGATCTAGTTTGTGATTATTTTTTTAAAAAAAAAAATTAATAATTTTATAAATTGTTAGATTAATTTTGATCTTCCACTGTCTATTTTAGAAATGAATAGTGAAAATCTTTTTTTGTTAATTTTGATTTTTTATTTTAATTAAGTTTCATCTCAACTGTCCATATCTAATATAAATGGTGGAGATTTTTCTTTTTTAAAAAAATTTTAATTTTTAACTATTTTGTTACTTTTAATCTCCATAGTCTATTAGATGGACGATGAAATTTTTTTTACTTTTTAATAAAAATAATTATATTGAATGATGAAATACCCCTCTCTTATTTATTGTTAACCAACTTTTGACTAACAATAGAAAATAAATGAATGCATTTTGAAACATGGCAATTATAAATGGATTTACATTTAAAAAGACAAGTTTCAAAAAAATATAGGAATCAAAATGAAACTTTTCCTTAAATCAATATCTACTTTTTGGTACATTATCTATGGTCTCTGGATTATCAAAAGGAATTTTATCAACAGTACCATGGAACATAGAAAATTGCAAAATTACCCCAAACTTCTTAGAATGTCTTTAAACACATTACTCATTACTCTTTCACAACTCACACCTAGAGAAGCACTAAATCAAATTTTGACAAAGATTCATTGTTAAACTTGACAGTTTTCTCTAAAAACAAGAATAGAAAACCTTTTACAATTAAGTACAAATAAGTTTATCTAAATTTCGTAATAAAAAAATTATGATTTAAGTTTTTTACTTATTTAATCAGTAATCATTTACCTTCTAATTAGTAATTAAAAGGAATAGGTGAGTTAAGAGTGAATAAAATATTTTAATTAAGAATAATTAGATAAATAGGTTTTGAAGTCACAGTGTTGAATTTTTATAACTCCCGTTTGTGACTCTTTTTTCTTTTTTTTTTTTTTGTAATAATGCTCATAATGGGTCTTTGTGTATGTATATGAATTTGTTCATAGCAATTCCCTTTGGGAAAAATAATGCATTTAGAAAGTAGTTAAATAGTAAAATTTTTCACAATTTACAACTTTATTGTAGAATATGCAATGACTAAAAGGGTACAATGCAATAATATGCCCTTAATATTGCCCATACCACTATCATATTGAACTCTTGCTTTAATTATGGAAAAACATCATCAATTGTTTAACCATTATAGCTTTATTAATAGTCTTAACTTTGAAATAGAAATATTCAAATTGTCCATTCCTAATATTTTATCAATTAGTTTTAAAATTATTCTTCTTAAAAAAATGACAATAATTTTTTAAAAAAATACACTGAAAAGATTAAGAATAAATTAAAAAAAAAAAGACAATAAAATATTTTTAAAAAAAAGTGAACTGACAAATAAAAAAATTACAATGTCCAATTACTGCTTCGTCACTAAACTCACTGGATCTACAACACCAAAGAATGACCAATCCTCACCGACTCTTCACCTTCCACGCCATTATCAAGTCTTCAACAACTCCATTGGTAACATTTTAATCAACCATAAGACCTTCTCCAACCCAACACCAAAATGGTATAAAACACCATTTTGGTGTTGAAAACAACTCCAACCCAACACCAAATTGGTGTTGGGGCACAAATTTCTATGCTATTTTTGGTGTTGAATGAATAGTTGAACACCAAATTTGGTGTTCAACTATTCACAACACCAAATTTTCACTTGAGCCCCACTTGACCTTTTTGATTTCTCTATATTCCAATCATACCCTTTATATAATAACTATAACAAATTTTATTCCATTTATATCCTTTACTACAATTAATATATTTATACAATTTGGTTAATAATTATAAATAGAAATTACATTATTATAAAAAAATTATATCGTTGGAAATATTTAATTGAGATCTTTAAAATGAGTATAATATTGAATATGTTTTAATATATTTTTAAGTTTTTAATATATATTATAAGTAATATATTAATATAAAATGAATTAAATTATTTAATGTACATTCAAAATATTATTTTAATAATTACTTGATAGAATTGATAATATTTTTAATGCAAAAACTCAATACTTTTTTAAATAGCAATAACATTAACATTAACATTACCATTACCTTAAATTAAGCATACACGATTAAAAAAAATAAAATAAAATAAAAAACAACAACATAACTTAAAAATAAAATACTTGACATTAGATATTCCAAACATCATTTAGAAATTTGGAAGGTCATCTCCACTTCCTCCATAACCACCAAAATTCTTGTCAAATGCATTGGATGATCCGCTTCCTCCTTGAAATTGTTGCTCATGAAACCTTTTTTCATAAATTCTCTTTTGTTCACTTCGAAGAACATCACGTAGAATTTGATCTTTTATGGAATCCACATTTTTTAGTAAAATTTTATTTTCTTCGCGTCGTTCTCGCAACTCTAATTTTTTTGCCTCATTTTGAGCCTGTAACAGTTGGAGTTCATAACTCTTTTGGAGCATAGATTGAGTTTCATTAAACTTACTCATAATTTGCTCACTATCTTTTTTCATGGATTTAAAATATTGTAGCATCTCATCTCCTTGTTTCTTTTTCATTTTTTCTTTATTCCTCCCAACAGGCCGCTCAGTTGAATAATTATTATCATTAACATCATTAGCTTGCTCTTCAACGGTAAAATCTGCATTTAAATCAATATTAAATGAAGACGCTCCCGCAGACTTTGACGCGATCGACTCTGATTGTGATGCTTCGGTGCAATCATATCTTTTTGGACGGCTTGGAATTTGCATGCTATTAATATCAGAATATTTCTCTGCATCTTTAAGGAGGGGCCAGACATGATCAAATTTGAATCCTTTACTATAATTTGGATCTTGTGCCAATAAGGCTTTGGCTTGATTTAACTGTACAATGCGACCAAAAATTAAAACTATAAAAAATGGAATCGAAATTAGAATAAAAGGAATTTCATAAAATATACATAACTGCAATTTAGAAAATACTTACAATATCTTGTTCAGAAGCACCACTTGGATTTAAATTTTCAATTTGTCGAACGCATCCTCTTAACTTGCTAATTGCTGCATTGATTACTTGCATTCGAGCCGTCAGAGATCTTCTAGGTCGAACTTGAGTGATATGCGTCGGTAACGCCATATGATAATCAGTCTCTATGCAAGACCAAAATTGAAGACTAGATTGGTTTATGCCTATAATTGCATTTTGGGAAACATCAAGATATACATGACAAAGAAGTTGATCCTCTTCATTCGAATATGAAGAACTTCATAGAGTATTTTTAGACTTATCACCTAAACGGTTGCTTGATGACATTTTTGTAGAGATATATGTTTACTGGTTGGAAGTAAAAGAGAAAGATGTTTTAATTTTGAGAAAGAGTCATTATTTATAGATCAATTATGGAAGAGATAAGCATACCATTTAACGGTTAGGATTAAACCACTTTTGATCCAACGGTGGAGATCATATCATGTTAGATTTTTATGTCAGACCTAGGATAGAGTGTGGAAGAGATAAGAATACCGTTTAACGGTTAAGATTAAACCACTTTTGATCCAACGGTTGAGATAATATTATGTTAGATTTTTATGTCAGACCTAGGATAGAGTGTGGAAGAGATAAGAATACCGTTTAACGGTTAAAATCAAACCATTTTTTATCCAACAGTGAATATCATATCATGTTAGATTTTTATGTCAGATCTAGGATAGAGTGTGGAAGAGATAAGAATACTGTTTAACGGTTAAGATCAAACCACTTTTGATCTAACGGTGGAGATAATATCATGTTAGATTTTTATGTCAGACCTAGAATAGAGTGTGGAAGAGATAAGAATACCATTTAACGGTTAAGATCAAACCACTTTTGATCCAACGGTGGAGATTATATCATGTTAGATTTTTATGTCAGACCTAGGATAGAGTGTGGAAGAGATAAGAATACAGTTTAACGGTTAGGATCAAACCACTTTTCATCCAACGGTGGAGATCACATAATATAAGATTTTTGTGTCATACTTAGGATAGTGTTAGATTAATTATTAAGATAAAACCATCATCTTCTTTTTGGTAAAACAAACATACTTTATTAATGATAATAATATTTTATAATAAATTAAAAAAATTATGTGAGAAATTAATAACTTTTTTTATATATTATGCGTAATTTGTTTGAGAAAATTATTTTATAATGAGGTTGATAATAAAATAGTTGGATAAAAAATTAGTTGGAAAAATTAAATGGATAAAAAATTATGTGGAAATATAATGGGAATAATTTATGGTAAAAAAAAAATTGTGAGTATTTAATAATTTTTTAATATATTGTGAGTAATTATTTAAGAATAAAATTTTATATGAAATAAATTAATTAATATTGGTTAAAGAATTATATATGAAATATTCTTTGAAGATACCTTTTTACACCAATTTGGTGTCAACACATTGGAGTAAAAAAAAATTTGGTGTTGAAAAATTTGGTGTTGACATCAAAATGGTGTCAAATTTGGTGCTCAACATTGGAGAAGGCCTAAAGGGAGAGTTTCTTCAAAGTTTAAGCCACCCGTCACATCTACTGACATTATCCCCTCCCAGTACCTCTATGCGCCACGTATTGTAATAGCCTCATCATCGACCAATGTGCCCACTTTGGATTCAACATCGCCTTCAAAATTTAAAAAAAGAAAAATTCACTCTAATTCCTAAATTTTAATAAAATAATTCATTTTTACTCGTAGATTTGCTTTTGGTCTTTATCACCCCTATCAATTAATAAATTTATTAAATTGGCATCTCTAACTGTTTAATTATAGATTAATAAATTTATTAAATTAATATTTCTAATGATTTAATTAACAATCAAACATATTAAAAATTATATAAAAATTAAAATGCTCTTATTCATTTTATCCTAATTTATCTATTAATAAGAATCCAACATTTATCACATGAAAGTTAAAATAAAAAATATAAAATAACTTTACACCGATAAATCAGACGTCATTATTTTATTAATTAACAGGTTTATATAAATACAACTAAAAACATTTTTTTTTCTTTTTTACTTTCTAAAGCAAATTTTTTAAATTAAAAAAAAAAAACATATGAATTCCTTATGGATCTCCACCAGATGGAATTGATGAATGAACATAGATGTTCAAATATCTGATTTCAAATATCATAAAATCTAGGTTTGATTGAACCCATATATTGAAGTTTTTGGTTCGATCAAACCTTCAACCAGAAGTAAAAGTTCTAGGTCCGATAAAACCTATAACCAAAACCAAAACTAGAACCTTGAAGTGAACTTGACCCCCACAAACCCAAATCTCCTCTTTCCAGACCGCAAATCAAGATCTTCATCCATCTATTGCAGTTTATGTGCAAAATCTGTTCAAATCAGATTCGTCGTGACTATTTGAACTATATGACTCTTCGATTTGGTCCAAGCCAAATGGGTTCATTTAGCTTGAACCAATTGAAAAGTCCATTTGGTTTGCCTTCGAAATGTGCATATGAGGAACCTATTTTGTTTGAATTGGGCAATTAAGAGAGAGAGAAACAAAGAGAGAGAGAGAGAAAGAGAGAGAGAGAGAACAAGATAAGAGGATTGGAAGAGAGTAAAAGCTAATTATTGGTGTGATTGGCTTTATATGCAATCGATTGCGAGAGAGAAAGACATATAGGAGGGCTTTAAGCATTTGTAGCTTGATTTGGTAAAGCCAAAGGAAGACATCTGAGTTTGAGCATTTGAATGTTGAAAGCTAGATGAAGGCATTTAGGTTTCGAAACCCAAATGGACATCAATTTAGGCTTCTAGTGGAAACCTAAATCGATATATGAGTTTCTTGGCTGCCAGATTAGCCCAAATCGATGCGATCTGGTTTTTAGAAACCAGATCTTATTCTTCAAGTTCACATCTTATATTTTCTGTTTTTACTATTTTTTGGTTTTTGTTTGCATAAATTCCATCTCTACCATCCATTTCTCATATAAATGATGGAGATGCATTTCTGTTTTCTATTTATTTTATTTTTTAATTTTATTTTACTTCATTTATTTAATTTTAATTTCAATTTTAATTTTATTTATTATTTTTATTTAATTTTTTCTTAATTAAATCTCCAACATCCATCACAACTTTGATAGATCGTGGAGATTTAAAGTTTTTCTTTTTTTTTAAATTAATTCCAAAAGTGGAATAAAAGACTAAAATATTCTTCTAACTATTAAGTTTGATCAATGGTCAACTAACGAAATATCTAGTTTGATGAATTTTTAAAATCTTAGGGATGATGTGAGCTAAAAATATATTAATGAGTAAAAAAATAACTTTCATCAAAAGTTAGAGGCTAAAATAAATTTTTTTCTAAATTAAATAGATGTGATGTGATCTCCTCTACGAAGATTGCTTTAGAGGAGATAAGGGCAATCTTCTCATGAAAATCACAATAGATTGTCATTTGAGCGATCTTCCATAAAGTTTTTAATTTTTGTTCATTTAAATAATCACTTGGAACCTTTCCTACTTGCATTATTTTTATAACCTAGTATTTTTTTATTTTTTTTTTTGCGATAAAAATACCCTTTAACCCTTGTATTGTAAAGTTTCCTATTAAGTCTAAGATAATCAAAGTGGTTACAACAATCTTCCCAAAATTACTGTAAAAATTTGATGTAATGGTGATATGAGTAGAGGGTGTTATTGCAATTTGCCATAATGAAACATTTGTAGAAATTGAATAGAAAACTAAACCTAGTCTTTCAATAAATTATTTATAAAATTTTATAATTTTAAAAGAAACATAATTTGAAGGTGAAAATTATTTGGAAATGGTCCATAAAAGGGTAATGTTGTAAGTATTTTTCAGACTCATTAAATAGGCTGGTAAAAACCCAACTTGAGCACGATTTAAGCCCAGAACGGTCAATCCCAGTCAAAGCCCATCAGACGAGGCCCAGGTATCAACTCCAAGCCCAGCGAGCTCAGTAGCTCGCCCAGGTAACTCCATTAGTCTACATTAACGAGCTCGTAAGCATAGTCAGATTATAGCTCTCCTCGTATACAACTCGTTCTTAGCGAGCTCGAGGTCGCGAACCGCCTAAAACAGCAGCTCGCTCAGGAACGTAATTAATGTAGTATCTTCCAGAACAGACAGTTACCTAATTCAACCATGATTCTCTCTCCAGAAACGGAAGTTTATTCAAATTTAAATTCAATCAACCTTATCTTAAGATAATTATGACAATTTCCTGATCATATTTAAACAAATTAGGAAGTGTAATTAATTCACAATTCTTTTCCTTATTTTTTCCTGATTATTTGGGAATTGTAATTAATTCAGAATTCTTTTCCTGATTTATTACTACCAGAACTGTAGCCTTCTTCCCCTATAAAAAGGGGTTAAATCTCATTGTAACGATCATCAAAAAATTAATAATATACTGTCACTCTGTAGAATTTAAGAGATAGACAGTCGTTGACGTAGGCTTATTATTGTTGAACCACGTAAAAGCTTTGTTTTCCTGATTTTATTTTTGGTTCTTGTCTGTGTTCTTTCTTGGTTTTTGTGCTTTCTCACATTGATTGCAGGTATTGGGCATTGATTACTCGTCGACTGAAATTCAACATCGACATTTTGGCGCTAGAAGAAGGGCCCAAACTATAGTATTTTTCATCTCGATTCCCTGAGAACATGGCAAGAACCAGACAAACCAAGTACGTGGGCTCCCAGGTTGACCAGGCAGAGAACCAGCCCAGTCACCATCAACCTGATGTGCAACAAGTGGAAGGCGCGCCTATGCATATAGCAGGGACGTCGTATGATCAGATAGCTGGGTTGCGGCAAACGTACCGCCTTTGCCTCCGCGTCAACCGGTTCCAATTACCCCGGTAACAGATGGGCAATAGGCGTGGTATCAACGACAAGAGGCGCTGGAGAATACGGTCAGACAGCTAACAGAAGCCGTCAACATGTTGATGCAGGCTCGGGTTCAGAATGTACCTAGGATCAAAATTCAGGTACCAAGGCATGCACCTCAGCAGCATGAAGCGGTGCAGATGCTCGAGCGGCTAGCAAAGGAAGTCCCGAAACCGGCGGGCTCGGCCCGCTCCTCCAATTCGCGTTCTAGAGCCGAGAACCCTGTCCGCGAAGAAATAGAGATCGTACGCCCAGCCAGCCTAGTGATAAGGCCGAGCCATGATGGACACCAATGAATTGAGGTCGGCCATGATAGAGTTAGAGTTGCAGCTCGGAATATTGAAGAGGTGAATAGGTGACATGCAGGATCCCATCAGCCTGAGGGTTGGCTTGAAGAGCATGAAAGATATAACCCGGAGTATCCTTCTCCAAGTCGTGATCACAGGAGGAGATATGAGCTCCGCGATCCACAAGTAGAGGAACTCCTCCAGAGGGTCCAACAGTTGGAGGCGCGACCTCGATCTCCAGAGCAGCGTGGGCTCTATGGGCAAAAGACCCCATTTACGAGAGAGATAGAGACACAGCTTCTTCCCCCGAGGTTTAAGATGTCGAATATCCAACAGTACAACGGGGATAGTGACCCCTATGACCATCTCGATGCCTTCAACGTTCAGATGGACCTGCAAACAGGCAATCCCATGGTGAAATGCTGAGTATTCTCAACTACTTTGGGAGACATTCCGAGGACGTGGTTCAGGAATCTCCCAGTTCGCAGCTTAGGAAATTGGAAGGAATGCCAACAGAAGTTCGTTGGCCAGTATAGGGCACTGAGAAGGCAGCTTGCTCCAACCTGCCACCTAGCCACTATCTTCCAACGTCAAGGTGAATCTTTGAAGAATTACATCACCAGGTTCAGACGCGAGGTTGCAAATGTTGAGCATCCCTTAGACGAGAACATATTGATCGCGATCTCAACTGGGTTGCGCAAGGATGGAAAGTTATACGAGAGCATTTACAAATCCCCAATGAAGGATCTGGGAGAATTCTACGAGCGAGCTACAAAGGAGATCAGATGGGAAGAAACCTTTGGCCCGAAAAAGCAAAGTCAGAAAAATGAAGCGCGCAGTTCCAGCCAGCCAAAGAAAAGAAACAACGACAGGAATGAAGAAGAAAGAAATGGAGGCTTAGGTAATCAGATTGTCAAGAAGGCAAGAAGAGAGCCGAGGAATGAACGACCTCAACGTCAAGGTCGCTATGAGCATTACAGTGTCCTGTCGGACTCACTGGACAGAATCTTTGCAGCAGAGAAGAACAGGGAAGACTTTGAGAAGCCCTATCCATTGAGAGCCCCTATTCACCATAAAGATAGAAGCAAGTTTTATGTCTATCATAATGAGGTCGGGCACAATACTTCAGCCTGTTGGGCATTGAAGGACGTCATTGAAAAATTGATCAGAAGAGGTTGCTTGAGAGATTATGTGGAACGACCTGCAGACTCGCGACCTCAGCAGGAACGACCTCACCAACAACCAACTCACTAGCAGTAGCCCCAACGAGCTCCCGAGCCCAAGCATGAGCCCACGATAAGGACTATTTTCACGATCTATGGTGGGCCCCATATCGCAAGTGTGTCAAACAGGTCGCATGAAAGATACATCCGAGAGGCGAATCACACTTTTCAGCTCAATGAGTCAGATAGACCATCAAAGAAAGCAAAGACGACCTCAGATGAGATAGTTTTCACTGATGAAGATGCTAGAGGTGTGATCTGGCCTCATAACGATACGCTAGTTATAAGAGCTAAAATTAGCAACATAGAGGTTAGGTGCATCATGATTGATACTGGAAGCTCAGTAAACGTGATGTATAGGAGTTGTTTCGATCAGATGGGGCTATGAGCAGAGCAGATGAGACCGTCCCCAGAGCCTTTATATAGGTTCACTGGAGATGCTATAGTACCAGTAGGCCAGATCAAGCTACTATTGACTCTTGGGGAGGCAGGTCGTCAGACAACTACTCTGATAGACTTCTTGATAATCGACTGCCCATCAGCTTACAATGTGATCTTGGGAAGACCTGCCATGAACGAGTTGGACGTGGTTACTTCCACCAGAACTCTTACAGTCAAGTTCCTAACTTCTAATGGCATCAGATGTGTTCGAGGAGAGCAGCACCTAGTAAGACGCTGCTATAAGGATGCAGTAAAGATGAACGTTAGAAGAAAGAAAGTGAATGTGGTTTCAGGGGGCGAACCACAAACTATGACTGAGAAATGAGTCAGTCACGACTTGGACCCTCGTGAGGTAGATGCAAATCGAGCCACAGGGTCAGTTGAAGAATTAGAAGATGTGCAAGTTAGCGAGGCAGATTCAGAAAGGTGCCTTAAGCTGGGAAGAGATTAGCTCCAGAACTGAGAGCCCAGCTCACTGACTTCTTAAAGGCGAACTTGGATGTGTTTGCATGGAACCATGAGGACATGGTGGGAATAGATCCAAAGGTGATGTC
Source organism: Litchi chinensis (assembly GCA_019925255.1). NCBI lineage: Eukaryota > Viridiplantae > Streptophyta > Magnoliopsida > Sapindales > Sapindaceae > Litchi > Litchi chinensis. The sequence continues at coordinate 1,337,159 of CM034465.1, read as the reverse complement.
TCATAGGCTGAATATTAATCCTCACTTCAAGCCAGTTCACCAGAAGGGAAGGGCAATGACAGGGGAATGCTACTTGGCATTAAAAGATGAGGTAGACAAGCTGCTGGTTAACAAGTTCATCAGAGAGACTTACTACCCAACCTGGGTTGCCAATCCTGTATTTGTGAAGAAGAAAAACAGGAAGTGGAGAACTTGCATCGACTTCAATGACCTAAACAAGGCATGCCCCAAAGACAGTTTTCCCCTGCCAAGGAAAGATCAGCTCGTGGACGCAACTGCTGGCCACGAGCTCTTGAGCTTTATGGACGCATATTCGGGATATAATCAGATCCCAATGAAACCCGAGGACGAAGAGCACACCTTATTCATGACTAATAGAGGATTATATTGCTACAAGGTGATGCCCTTCGGGTTGAAAAATGCTGGAACAACCTACCAACGCCTGGTGAACATGATGTTCGAGAAGCAAATAGGAAAGACCATGGAAGTCTATGTTGATGACATGCTGATAAAATCCAAGCAGGTAGGTGACCATGTACGCGACCTAGGGGTGATGTTTCAGATTCTGAGGGGCTACCAGATGAAGTTGAATCCGCACAAGTGTGCATTTGGAGTAGCTTCTGGGAAGTTTTTAGGCTTCATGGTGAACAGTAGAGGCATTGAGGCAAACCCTGAAAAGATCAAGGCACTGATCGACATAAGATCGCCTATAAGGGTGAAAAATGTACAAAGTTTTAATGGTCAGGCCGCGGCACTAAGCAGGTTCATTTCAAAAGCTACAGATAAGTGTATCCCTTTCTTTGACATCCTGAAGAAGGCAAAGAGCTTTAAATGGACTGAGCAATGTGAAATAACTTTTCAGCAGTTGAAGGAATACATGGGGCGGGCTCCACTCCTTTCCAAGCCCAAAGAAGGAGAGAAGCTGATTTTGTACCTAGGGGTGTCTCAGCAAGCTCTGAGTGCTGCTCTAGTGAGGGAAGAAGAAAAGACACAGCTTCCGGTGTATTATGTAAGCAAGCAATTGCAAAATACTGAAATCAGGCACTCCCAGATGAAGAAACTAGCTTACTGCTTGGTAATTGCATCGAGGAAGCTACGACCTTACTTTTAGGCTCATACAATTGAAGTCCTCATCCAATACCCGCTGAAACAAGTTTTACAAAAAGTAGACACCTCAGGACGATTGCTGAAATAGGTAGTGGAGTTCGCACAGTTCAACATCCAGTTTAAGCCAAGGATGACCATAAAAGCTCAAGCCTTGGTAGATTTTATTGCAGAGTTTACAAGACCTGTCAATGATGAAGCTAAATCTTTTGAAAGTCCGACCTGGGAACTCTATGTTAATAGATCATCCAACGAACAGAGGGCTGGAGCCGAAATTCTACTAATCAGTCTTGAATGCCACAAAATCCTTTGCGCTTTAAGGTTTGGCTTCCAGGCAACAAACAATGAGGCCGAGTATGAAACTCTGCTCACAGGCTTGCGATTGGCTAAGGAGTTGCGAGCTGAACAAGTGAAAATCTTCAACGACTTACAGCTTGTTGTCTGCCACGTAATGGGGGAATATCAGGCCAAGGGACTAAAAATGGCCCTCTACCTCCAGAAAGTCCACGAGCTGTTAGGTGCATTCTAAAAGTATGAGATGAAACAGATCCCACGAGCTCAGAACGCACATGCAGATGCATTAGCTCATCTGGCAACTACTCGAGACGCAGACTTTCTTGGAGTAGTCCTAGTAGAATTTCTCCCAGCCCCAAGTACAGAGGAGAAGAGTTTGATGATGGCAATATCTGTGTGGCCTGACTTCTGGATTAGCCAAATTCTTAATTATTTGCAGGATGAAAAGCTGCCAAGCAATAAGTTGAAGGCACGGCGTCTGCGAGCTAGAGCAGCCAGATACTCCATCTATAATGATGCGCTATATAAGAAGGGGTTCTCAGTTCCATTGTTAAGATGTATGATGGCCCTGAATGTGAAAAAGTACTAAGGCAGATACACGAAGGCCATTGTGGGAACCACGTCCGGGGGCTGTCTTTAGCTCAAAAGGCACTTCGTCAAGGCTTCTATTGGCCCACCATGAGACAGGATGTCATCAACTTAGTCAAGAAATGTGAGAAGTGTCGAAGGTTTGCCCAGGTTCTGCGAGCTCCACCGGCCTTTCTCCAACAAATGGTGAGTCTGTGGCCCTTTGCGATATGGGGGATGGATTTGATTGGACCTCTGCCAATGGCACGAGGAAGATGCAAACATGCGGTGGTTGCAGTGGACTACTTCACCAAGTGGGCATAAGCAAAGGAGCTAGCAGAAATCTCCACGACAAAGATTGAGAAGTTTGTGTGGAGTAACATCATTTGTAGTTTGGGGTTCCACAGCAGATCGTTACAGATAATGGGACCCAGTTCAGCAGCAATCAGTTTCTTAGATTCTGCAGCGAGTTGAAGATCAAAAAGAGCTTCTCATCAGTGGACCATCCATAAGCCAACGGCCAAGTAGAAATTGTGAACAAAATTATAAAGTAGACTTTGAAAATGAAATTGGAAGCAAAGAAAGAAGCGTGGGTAGACGAACTCTAGAAAGTGTTGTGGTCTTACAGAACCACAGCTCACGGATCCACAGGGGAAACCCCATTCTTGATGGTGTACGGATCTGAGGCTATGATCCCAACTGAGTTGGAAGTCACCTCGCAGCGAAGAGCAACCTTCAATCTAAATGACAATGATCAACTATTCGCAGCAAACCTAGATTTGCTTGAAGAAGCCAGAGAAACGGCCAGGTTAAGAGTAGCTGTCTATCAGCAAAGAATAGCGATGTACTATAACAAGTATGCTCGGATTCATAGATTTAATGTTGGAGACTTAGTCTTACGCCTCATCCTGCCTGGGGCCCGCAAGCTAAGTGATGGATCCTTAGGCCCGAATTGGGAAGGACTCTATGTTGTCAAAGCAAGCTTGGGGAATGAAGCTTATCGTTTAGCTAATATGAATGGAGCTGAAGTCCCTCGAGCTTGGAATGCCGAGCATCTTTGCCCTTATTATCAGTAAACTCTTCATGATTTGTAATATGAACTCATTATAGTTAATGAAAGCTCCATTTTCCCCCTGTTTTTGATTCAACTTACCTCACTAGGTTAACGGGCTCCGAGCTTAATAGCTTAAAAAGAAATAAAATAGCCTAAAAAGCAGGTGACCAAGTGTCACTGTATAGCTCGCTATAAAATAAAAGAGCCTAAAAAGCAGTCGAGGTAACGACCCACTGCATAGCTCGCTATAAAATAAAAGAGCCTAAAAAGCAGGTGACCAAGTGTCACTACATAGCTCGCTATAAAATAAAAGAGCCTAAAAAGCAGTCGAGGTGACGACCCACTGCATAGCTCGCTATGAAATAAAAGAGCCTAAAAAGCAGTTGATGTGATGACCCACTGCATAGCTCGCTATAAAATAAAAGAGCCTAAAAAGTAGGTAACCAAATGTCACTGCATAGCTCGCTATAAAATAAAATATCCTAAAAAGTAGATGGCTAAAGTGCCTCTGCATAGCTCGCTAAAACAAAAAGAAAATGAGGTCATTGACCCCTGCATGGTTAATTAACCTAAACAGCTCATCAACGATATCCATTTAATGGGCAAGTTTTTGGCTTATTACAACAAGTTACTTGTTAAAAATTTAAGTGACTGTTTGAGTTATTACTTTTGATTAAGTATGAGTTTATGTCACGCTGATTAGCTCGCATAGAGAAAAAATATATTACACCGTATGAACATTCAACACAGAAAATTCGAAGAAAGAAACTTTATTAATAATCAAAGGCTTATTACATGATGAATATAAAGACAAAAAACAAATACAGAAGATAAATGTCAATCCTGAGCTGGAAAATCTATGCTCGGAGTCGGAGGATTGCCAGGAGGAGATGAACTAGGGGGCTCAAGGTCGTCAACGGGCTCAGCGTGGGAAGCCACACCAGGAGTGTCTTTTACTGGAGGAATAGGGTCAGCCATGGATGAGGCGGCTCTTGCTTTGAACTCTTCTACAAATTCAAGTTCCACATCCCTAAAGATAGAAAAATTCATCTCTGGATGGGACTGCCACAGAGTGAAGAGGAAGTCGTGACCTGTCGATTCTTCAGTCTCGTCCCTTGCTTCAACAACCTGCACTTCCAGTTCTTGAGCAGTCTGCGCTTTGAAGACCGATAGCTCTTCGTAGGCATTGTCTACAAGCTAGTTAACGGCCTCAGCATTTTTCTGAATGGTTTCTGCTCGCTTCTTTTTAGCCTCAGCCCGCTGAATGGCCTCCCCCACTTGTTGCCTAAGCACTTCAACTCGGCGCTCAGCTTCTTCAGCTCGTTTCTCAGCAATCTCAGCCCTTTGCACTGAAGTGTTAGCTCGTTGCTCAGCCTCCTCAATACGGTGAGCAGCAGCTTCCATCTTCCCAGCTCGCTTCTCAGCGGCCTCAGCTTGCTCCACTACAGCATCAACTTGGCCATGAAGCACTTCGATCTTTTCTTCTGCAGTTGAAGCTCGCTGCTCGGCCCGCTGATCAGACTATCTTAGCTCTTCTTTCGCTCTGAGTAGCTCATCCTTGAGCATGGCATGCTTGTTTTCCATCTTCTTAAGAGCTTTCTCGGCTGTCTGCCTTGCAGTGTTTGCCTCAGCAATCTGTGCCTCTTGACCTTCCACTCTTCCCTCGACCAAGCGAGCTATCTCGTCGTTGGCCTCCTTCAACTCTTGTTCCAACTTCATTATTTCATCATTAGTAGCCCTTATTTGCCTTCTCCGCTTCATTGCAGCAAGGGCACCCTGAAAATGTTATAAGTTAGTATTTGATGAAGTAAAGAAGTCCGCAGATAAGGAAATATGACTTACCAGTATGCATGGCGAGCCGCGAACTCGTCCAGGTCCTCGCCTCTAAGATACCTATTCTCCAAGACGTTCACATAGGTACGCATGATTGAGGTCCAATTGTCAAGAAAGGAAGTTAGATATCTTCCCTCATATCCGAGCTCAACAGGTGGTCTTGTTGGTGAAGGGATCCTTTCAGCCTCTAGGACGTCACGCAAACCATCATAGGAGGTAATACGGCGTGCGTGAACAATGCGCTCAGTTACTCTCCTGCTGGTGCCGGCCCGGACTGCCTGGGGAGCGGCCTCGGAGGAAATTTCCCCTTCTCTACGTGGAGGAACCGCCCCTTTTTCATGATGAGTGGTAACCTCGGGTGGAGCCTCCTCTTGTTGCGAGCTCTGGAACAGGACTAGCTGAAGATCCGCAGGTGCGGTTGAAAGTGGCACCTTGTTAGAAGCAGTAGCCACAGGAGCTTGATCCTTGGCGGATGGCTTTGAACGTTTTGAGGGAGCAGTTAGAGTGATTAAAGCCTCAATGGGCCGTTTCGTTGAAGGAGTCGAGGAAGCTGAAGGTGGAGCAGAACCTTCAGAAGGAAACCTTATAAGTGTAAGCTTCCTTCTGTTGGCTGGAATTCGTCCAGAGGAAGGAACAATGGCTGGAGCGCTAACTGGAGCAGGCTGTGAAGCCGCTGAGATAGACGTGTGATGAGGGGAGGGGGATGAGTCAACTTGTACAACAGGAGCTGTGTGGGCTGGATCTGATCCTGTCCGAGCTGGAGCAGGAACTGGAGGAGTGGTCGTTTGAGATGCTCCCTTTGGTGGAGCGCGGGATAAAGTTAATTTTGTTCGAGCTGGGGCAGGAGCCGGAGAAGTAGTTGTTCGAGATGCGCCCTTTGATGGGGCGCGAGCTGAAGATGTTTTCACCTTAGGTGAGGCGCGAGCAGGAGCACCTCGAGCAGAAACTTTTCGAGCTGGAGAAGCTGTACGAGTTGTTCCCGTTGCTCGCGGAGTAACTGGTTTTGGAGGTCAAGGAGTAGATGCATCCCCAACTAGGACTGGAACTTCGAGGACAAAAGGAAGTCTAGGCTTGTCGCCCATGTTGCCTATGTCCTCTTCAGGTCGCTGTCATAGAGAATCCTTGGGAGGAGTAAGGCCGTAAGCGCTAAGGACGACATCATTGAATTTACTGCTGATGCTCACTTCCTCTGAATTTGCGAGCTTTCTAAGAGCTTGTTCCTCCTCGCTGCTGAGAGGAGACTCGTCCATTTTCAGCGCTGCAAAGCAAAGCATTAAAAAAAAAAAAAAAAAAACCTCAGTTCGTTATGTCTTATTTCTGTATACCTGGCTCTAGAACAAAGTTGAAATTTTGGAGACCCATGAGAGAGGGGCAAGATACATAGAACCAGCTCGTCTTATATGGTCCAACATTGGACTTGCCCTTTGCATCTCCTTGGGGCAAGAGATCTTTGTACTTTGACGGACGAGCTGTGAGGTAAAAGATACCCTCAGGTTTCTCTTCCGCAGTTACAGCCTTGAAGGTATAAAACTGTAGTATGATTTTTGGAGATGGGGCAGGGAAGCCATTCCTAAGGAAGGCTAGGGCCAGCGATGTCAGCTGCGTGTAAGAGTTCGGCGTCAATTGAAATGGCGCGAGCTTGACGGCATTGAGAAATGTGAGCAAGTATGGAGATATGGGGAACCTTAGTCCCTGTTCAAGATGTTGGGCACTAACAGCGACGTACCCCTGTGGTGGATAACCTGCGTGGTTTTTGGGAGCCGGTATCAGTGCACGATAGCCTAAAAGGATACGAAATTGCATAACATGCCCTGCCACATCGGAAAGTTCCAAGGAAGACGGATGGTGGGCAAAGGTATCCTGAGCTTCTCTTCCTCGCCTGACGTGCTCTCGAGCTGCATCTCGCTCGTGAGCCTCCTTGCCTCGAGAAGTTTCTTTGCTAGCTCCAGTTGAAGACATCTGTACAAAAGAAGTATTTTCAGGTCGCAGCGAGCAAGTTATTAAGATGATAGAAATTTTGTAAATATTCTACTTTACAGGTCGCTGGTATAATGGGGGGCTCGACGTGTGAATAAACGACCTGCAAGCTAATGGTTTATAAGAACCTAGTTCTACAGTTCGCATGGATAATAGGGCACAAACAATAACCAGGTCGCAGATGAATACGTAACAGGATCAAATCAACAGAAGTTGAAAAGTTTTGTTTAGCAAAAAAACTCAGAGCAACAAGGTTTAGCAATGTTCAAAAAGATGCAGTAGCAACATGTCATATTCAAGTCATTTTAAGTAATAGCAACAATGATGAGTAAAACACAAATGCAAATGCAAATATCAACTCAACGGTATAAAACAAAAACTCGAGATTTGAAGTTTGAAGGAAGAACTCACCGTGAATCTCTGAAGAGGAAGAAAAATGGCGACTGGAAAGGTTAACTTTGTGAAAAGACGGTTGGTCTTCTGAAGCTTGGGTGCTTGGTTGCTTGGTTGCTTTGAAAGAAGATGACAGATAAAAAGAAAACAAAAAGGGGTTCCATCAATTTATATAGACAAACGAGCTCAAACTCCCAATCGTTGGATCTTTGTGTAATGTAACCGTCGTTAATCCAACGGTGCAGCGCAAGGTACAATCGTACAATCATGTAGCCATCAGTTGAAAGACGTGCACATTAAATGCACGTGTAAGGGACGTGTAGGCATCGTTTCAGTTACCTCCTGCATGACTGCCACGTGTTGTAACTGATAAAGTGGAATTTGAAAATGCGCAGAGGCGGTTATTCAAGTTAGCGTGCCAGGGAAGCCAGCTTTTACCAGCAAGCTCGAGCTCCCAGTCCGCAAAGCAAACTACGAGCTGGGGGCCTGATGTTGTAAGTATTTTTCGGACTCATTAAATGGGTTGGTAAAAACCTAACTTGAGCCCGATTTAAGCCCAAAACGGTCAATCCCAATCAAGGCCCATCAGACGAGGCTCAGGTATCAACTCCAAGCCCAGCGAGCTTAGCAGCTCGCCCAGGTAACTCCATCAATCTACATTAACGAGCTCGTAAGCACAGTCAGATTATAGCTCGCCTCGTATACAGCTCGTCTCTTAGCGAGCTCGAGGTCGCGAACCGCCTAAGACAGCAGTTTGCTCAGGAACGTAATTAATGCGGTATCTTCCAGAACAGGCAGTTACCTAATTCAACCATGATTCTCTCTCCAAAAATGGAAGTTTATTCAAATTTAAATTCAATCAACCTTATCTTGAGATAATTATGACAATTTCCTGATTATATTTAAACAAATTAGGAAGTGTAATTAATTTACAATTCTTTTCCTTATTTTTTCCTGATTATTTGCGAATTGTAATTAATTCAGGATTCTTTTCCTGATTTATTGCTACCAGAATTGCAGCCTTCTTCCCCTATAAAAAGGGGTTAAATCTCATTGTAACGATCATCAGAAAATTAATAATATACTGTCACTCTGTAGAATTTAAGAGATAGACAGTCGTGGACGTAGGCTTATTATTGCTTAACCACGTAAAAGTTTTGTTTCCTGATTTTATTTTAGGTTCTTGTCTATGTTCTTTCTTGGTTTTTGTGTTTTCTCACATTGATTGTAGGTATTGGGCATTAATTATTCGTCGACTGAAATTCAACGTCGACAGGTAAAAAATTCATTTTGACCTAAAAAAATTATTTATTTTTAATCTCAAATAAAAATTTAATCACTTTTAATCTTTAGCTCGTGAATGACTTTACTGAACATGCATATGAAATATTTAAAATACATAGAATTTTTTAAGTGGAAACACTTATTGTGGTCGAAAATATTTTATGTGTAATGTTGCATGCCAAATATATTAGTAGTTTGGTTAAAAATGATTGAAATTTTATTTGAACCTGAAAATGAGTTAAAAATATATGTTTAATTTTAATGTTAACCACTTTTTAATTTGATCCAAAAATTTATAATTATTTTGATTTTAAAATTCATAAAATTATAAAGACTAAAATGAAGTTTATTCTTTACAAAACAACAAAATAAATATATTTACAAGCATTTTTTTTTTAAGTAAAAAATTATTTTTAAAATAATCCAAATACAACATGATAATTTTTTTTTTCTCCTCGTTATTCTTTCTTTTGATGCCTTCACTTTTCCAAAGTTTTTGTATCTTTTCTTCATCTTTACTTTTTCTTTCTTGTTCTCTTTACTTTTATCTGCAGTGCTTATATCTAAGCAACTCCAGTCATAAAATTCAAAATTGCTTAATTTAATAATTTATTCTTAAATATTATCATAATAAATGGTGAGACCAATATGAATGAATGGTGAAAAAAAAAATCTTAAAATAAATGATGAGACATACATATATGATCGATGAAAAGTCATATATATCATTTTTTTTTACAGCTGAATTTAAATTTTATTAGATTTGTTGATATTGATTGTTATTTATATAGTTTAAAAATTTACTTCCACAATGGCAGATGAATAATTGCCCTCATAAAAAAAAAATACTACGGGAGTGGGGTTTGGCTGAGTGGTAAGTCAGGCACGCTCTCCAACTTTGGTTGGTGTTTTGATCCTCAGTTGCCCTTTGTGTGTGGGTAATTTTCAGTTGATTTTCCTCTTGGAGCCACTGGTCCTTTTCCTCTTCTGAAGGTTTCAATTTTAGGTCGCCCCTTAAGTATTCTCATTAAGAAAGCTCGACTTATGGTATTTATACTTGTGTATGTACTGTAATATTTCTTAAAAAAAAAAAAAAAAAAAAAAAAACGTATGCTCGGGCCAACTCCGATGAATGCACTAAAATGGTTTTGTGCACCATTTTGATGCAGTTTTTTACTCTAATGTATACACAAAATGTTTGTTTTTAAGAAAAAAATTTTGTGTCAATAAACAAGACAACACCAAATTTGGTGTTACACTGTTTATAACATCAAATTTGATGTAAACTTATAAATTAATTTAATTAAAAATATAAATTAAATTATCACAAAAAAATATATCATCTGAAATATTTTATTGAAATCTTCAAAATGAGTATAATATTGAATATATTTTAATATATTTTTAAATTTTTAATATGTATTAGTTAAAAAATTATATATAGAATATTCTTTGAAGATACTGTTTACACTAACTAATTTATTACAAAATACATCGGAGAAAAAAAAAATTTAATGTAAGAAAATTTGGTATTGGTACTAAAATAATGTAAATTTTGATATTATACATTGGGGATGACCTCAAAAAGAAAATGGCAAACAAATGCTCTAAATAAATGTACCCTCGCAAAAATAAATGTACTAAGGTGGTGGGGTGTTTTATATCGGACATCTGGCAAGGTTCTAAGATAAAATGCTAGTAGGGGGCATAATGTTAGGTTTGACATGGCGTATACGGATGTGATCTCACATGGTGCCATTTTTAATAAGGCTTTCACATGAATTAGGCCAACTCCAATGTTACACCAAAATGGTGTAAAAGTTACATTTCCAATGTCATTATTTGGTGTCAATGAATTTGGTGTTGTACTATTCATTAACACCAAATTTATAATCCAACTATAAATTACTTTGATTAAAAATATATATTAAATTATTATAAAAAAATTATATCATCTGAAATATTTTATTGAAATCTTTAAAATGAGTATAATATTAAATATATTTTAATGTATGTTTAAATCTTTAATATATATTAATTAAAGAATAATATATAGAATATTTTTTGAATATGCTGTTTACACCAATTTGATATTATATACATTAGACTAAAAAATTTGGTGTTGACACCAAAATGGTGTCAACTTTAGTACACCACATTGGAGATGGCCTTAGAGGACACCATCCTTGCATGCAGTAACAACATTTTGCTGACCTGATTGATAATAATTTTTTCTGACAGAATTCTTGCTTTATAGAAAAGGTATTTTTTATTTTTTATTTTTGGTATTGATAATTACCTAGATTAATGAAAATAAAATATTAATAATATGATCCGAATAATTGGTTCCATAAGAGATATGAAGATGGATGAGTAGACCACAAATATATAAAAGACTATCCATATAAATTAATAAGGATATTACTATAAGATGTAAAATTGTTTTTACGAGAGGATCAATTCATGTAGAAAGAAAAATGGAGAAGGAAGAATAGCCTACAAATAGATAGAGAGGCTATCCATATAAATGAAGGAGGACATTATAACGAGGCATGCAACCCACGTTAAAGAGTAGGGATGTGACCAAGGGAGCCAACAACTTCATCGGAAAACGTTTGTTGGTTGTTTTTTTTTTTTTTTTTTTGAAAACGTTTGTTGGTTGTTGATATCAATACTTGAATGCTAAAAAATGATTCAATGTCGTGCCAGCTACAACCCTTCTTTTTTTTTTTTTTTTAATTCACTGCAGCCCTATTAGGTTGTTTCATTTTTTTTTTTTTTTTTTTGTTTCTAACAACAAAAAATGTATTTGGTTGTTTCACTTTATCAATTGATTTTGTTAAGATTCCGGCAGCTTAAACCAAGAAAAAGTAGGAGTAACTTTTGAGCTAAAAATGGGTTGCCTGTACTATCTTTTTAAAAAAAAAAAAAAAAAAGGAGTTGTTTGGATATAGAGATCATTCATTAACACAAGCACAATAATGGCAAACAACACATTGAACCCAAATGAAAAACATCTGGGTTCAATTCAAACCCAAATGAAAAATATCTAGATTTGATTCGAACCCACACGTTCTTTGAGTTCATCATCAAATCCAGATAAAATCTAGGTTCGATCATCTGGGTTTGATGACAAAACCTGAATGAAATTTGGGCATTTGGGTTCATCATCGAACCCAGATTTTATCTGGATTCATCATCGAACCCAATTGATAATGAGGTTTGAGAAGAAGAAGAAAAGAATAAGAAGGAAAAAGAGAGAGAACGATGATGGATGAAAATAAATTTGTTTGTTTTAATCAATTGATCTCCACCGTCCATCTTAAGATGGATGGTGGAGATTTTGATAAAAAAAAAATTATTTAATTTTTATGATTATTTTTATTTATATTTAATGTTTAAAAATTTTTAAAATTAGTCTTCACCATCCATCTTAAAATGGATGATGGACAATGAAGATCTGATTAAAAATTTTTTAAACTTATTTTATAATGAATTGATAGTTTTGCCCTTTCTGATTAACAATAAACATTAACTTTTAACTTCTAAGATGATAACAGAGGATTTTTTTGGCTATTTTCATAAACAGTAGGGGTTTTTTTAGCTATATTTATAAACTATAATGGTGTTATTAATGATTTCTAAAATCAGAGAGTTTTTTTGACTGTTACATCAAATTATAAGGGGAAATTAGAGTTGTCCATTGGATATATAATATCTGTACGCTCTTATTTAACCCTCTAGCATTATATTAACAATTTAAATTTTATTAATGTTTAAAAATAGATTTTAATTGAAAGTATCTCTCAAAAAATTACATTTGTATCAATAAATCCCTCTCCCCTCTAATATTTTATTAAAAAAATGTAAAATGAGAAACGAAATATTTTGAAAATCAAAATCCATAGATAGACTTAAAGAAAGTATTTAAAATCAAGTAAACGAAAATAAAGAGAATCAATTTGACTAGTTTGTCTTATTCAAAGACACTAAATTTGATAACAAAAATAACAACGAGAAAAAGAGAGAATAAATTTGGAGAATAAATTTACAAGAAGGCTTAAATCTCCAAAAATAAAAAATAAAAATAAATAAAATAAAGAGAAATGAAGTAAAAAAAATTCAAAACTTAAGACAAGAAAAAACGAGAGTTTTCTTTTCCTAAGCTGTTAAATTAATTACCTCCTAACCAAAGTCACCAAAACTTATATGACTTTGGTCAAGAATTGATTAACTCTCGATTAAAGCCATTTTGACTTAAATCCAAAGTTAATATGTGAGATATTTTAATTTTGTTTTCAAATAAATTTGTTGTTTTAATGATTTAGAGTTTTCTTTTGAAATCAAGTTTGTTTTGTTATTCCTCTTTTTTTTTTTTTTTTTTTTTTTTCTATTTTTCATTTATAAAAGTTGTTTCTATCGCAATTCACGATTGAATTCTAACTAAATCTTCTTTAGGCTTTTGCCTTCGTTGTTACTCTACACCTTTGACTCTGTTATTGGTCGATCCTACAAAACAAATAAGACCTTCGTTAAGGTGACCTGGAGATAATCTTCGAATGTACCCCTCCACCCCACCCCTCGAAGAAAAATAAAAATCCACGTAAACACCGTTTGAAAAGGAAACAAAATTTTCCTTTTAGATGTCCTAATGCATGCCAAAAGTGCTTGTCATTTGTCATTTACATTGTTCTTGCGATGATAGGTATTTACTGCATATCTTACATTTATCATTTATCCTCTAGAGGAACAATTCCCTTGAAGATTGACTTTGTCTACCGATAACTTATTTAATTATGCTATTTAATATATTATCTAATACCTTCTTCGATCGAAATCCATGATATTTGCAACACATTTTCTCCCAATTGCACTAATATTTCTTTTTTCCATTGGGTTTTTTTCACACCCATACAAAAGTTAATCAAGCTTAAAATTCAAAAAAAAAAAAATAGATCTAATCTAAGATTAAGGTGGTGTTTGTTTGTTTTTATTTTTTATTTTTTATTTTTTATTTTTTAATCTTAAATCTTATAAGACCTTATTTTAAATGATTGACTAATAAGATTTTATAATTAAATATATTTACTTTTGTTTATTTTTCCATTTAAGATTCCAAATAACACATTTGCTAAGGTGACTGGAGACCCCGCCCCCCGCCCCTCCGCCCCCCCAATCAGAAGGACAAAAAAAATCCACTAAATCACCTTTTAAAAAGTAAACAAAAATTTATTATTGCCTCTTTATCATTTTCTCTACCTAAAACATAAGGTTCAACCAAAGATGATGATGGTAGTCTCTCATTGCTAAGCATTTTCCTCTCATGAACAACAATTTCTCTCAATTGAAGGATCTTTTTCTGTTTCAACATATCCTCCAATCTACCAGATATCTCTTTGAATTTTGAACGCATTCTTACACTCATTCTTACACTAAACGGAGAGAAAATTTTCCGTACCTTGTTCTTGAAGCGTGAAGGGTTGTTCATCAACTTTCGCTGCAAATTTCTGGTTGCAAACTCATCAAGTATGTCCTCCAAATCATAGGCCAAGTCTCTTAGATCGTCCATCCAGCGTTGTAAGGATGTACCAGAATTCTGCTTCTCGTCTGCATCACCAAGCAATAACTGAATCTTTTCCATAAGGTTTCTCAATTTGTTGAGTTCAGTTGAAACCTTGTCCTGACGTGCGAACTTGACCAGTTTTTCAACCAGCACTCCCACCATAGCAGAAAGAAACGCTTCTCCGACTACTTCCATTTGACTCCCTTCACTTAAGCTTTTACTCTCTGCATTTTTATAAGAGTAGCGATATTTCCACCATCAAAAGTGCTGTACATCCCGTTTGGGGCCCACATTTGATTAGATAATTTTTATGAGATTAAAGTAAATTGAATAGGATAAAATTGGTTACATTAGTACCGTATATATGTTTGGGATAGTATAAGATTGAATAAATTAATATTGTGATGTATTTGATTTAATATGAGATTGGATAAAATCAAATTTAATTAATTAAATTATTTTTAAAAATAAATAAATAGTTGCTTAAGAAAAACAAACAAACAAATTGGCTGATAGTTGAAGAAAATCACCTCAATTCAGTACCACCAAGTTTGCTGCTCTACCTCCACATCTCACTAGTGTTGTTGCCGATTGATTCTTCTTCATTAGTGTCGATCGATTCTCCAACGTTGCCAATCGTCTAGGTTCATCGATGGATTCTTCTTCATCAACATCGATCAATTCTCCAGCATCGCCAACCGATTCTCCACCTTAACTACACACACCACCTCCATTCTCTCTCTCGATTCTTCTTCTTCTTTCATAGCTGCAAAAAGAGTTTTCAAAACTAAGACTTAAAAAAAAAAAAAAAAAAAAGTTAAAGGGATGTGGGATTCATATATCCTGGTTATATGGGTAGGTTTCATTTAACACACCACGACGAGTTAAAAAATTGAGATGGGATTGGTTTTTCTAATCTCATACTCTTACCAAATATAGGTTTGGACAGAATTTTATCCAAACTCATATAACAAATATAGGCTAAAAATTTTTTATTTTATTTTTAAACTTTCTCCAAATACCAAAAGAGAAAACTTCATTTTAGTCCTCGATGTTTTAGAAAATATTAAGTTTTTAAAACTCTTTAAAAAAAATGAAAAAACTCTTTTCATCCCTAACATTTTCAAAACTCTTCAAAAAGTCTAAACTATCAATTAATTGATAGTCAAACTAAACAAGAAAATAAAAAAGACTCAATTGTCCCTTATAACTTAAAATGATTGTTTTTCCCTTAATAAAATATGAATATTACATATCTATTTTATTTAGACAATAATTTAAAAAAAAAAACAAATTTCAAGAAAAAAAATCAAGTCCAAAAAAAAAAAAAAAATCTAATTATTGTTTCCATCCATGCTTCATCCACCCATCAAAAATATTTATTTAAAAAATAAAACAAGTTTTTTTTTTTTAGAAAAAAATAAAACAAATTAATTTTAAAAATATAAACAAATGGATTTCATTTTTTTCTTTCATTTGGAAAAGTCCAAAACAAAAACAAGACCTTTTATTTTTTTTTATCTTTGATCTAGAAGAATCTAAAACGAACACATAAAATCTTTCATTTCATCTGAATCGTCTCTCCTCCACTCCTGCATCTCCTTCATTGCTTTTCCTTCTCCTCAATCTCTTTCTTCTCCGTCTCTTCTTTTTCTTCCTCAATCTCTTATGACTATCATCTCCTCCATCGGCCTCCATCTCTTTCTCCTCCACCTCAAATAAAGCACCTCTAATGCGATTAAAGTGCTCTCTATCAGAAAATAGAGTCGATTTGCTCCACTTTGATAAGTTTTCATTTCAGGCATATATTACTTGTGAACTGTGTATATTTTCACGTGTTTATACGGTATATTTCATTCACTTTTGTCATCAACTTACCTTGGTATACCTCTTTTTCGTGGTGCTCCCCGTAGACGATGATTCTTACCTTTGGTTGATAAAATCGTTCTGAAACTTCATTCTTGGACGAGATCAACTCTTTCTATGGCGGGTAGACTTGGTCTTATTCAATCAGTTATTTATAGTTCGTTTCTTCACTCATTTCAGATTCATCTTTATTTTCTTACTTTTTTATTTAGAAATTTCTATTGGAAAGACTTTGTTGATAAGAGAAAATCGGTTCAGGTTTCCTAAAAAGTCTGTTGTTGGTCTAAGCCTAAAGGGGGTTTGGGTTTCCATGATTTTCGTGTTTTTAACAATGTTTTACTTAAAAAAATTTGCTTGGAGATTCATGATTAAGGATTCTATTATTGTCAAATTTCTTCATGCTAGATATGATAAACCCCAATCCTAGTTTTCTCGGAGAATTCATTTTCGACGATCGGATAGAGAATAAAGAGTCCAAAAATAGTGCAAGGGACCCAATTAGAATTCGATTATATTTATAAGGTCCTAAGTGTTGTGTCAGGAAGAAATGAGAATTTTCGGTAAATAATGTTCGGATCCAGAATGAATAGTAATTTTTTTGAATTTGGACCCGGTTATATTGTCCAAGGTTATAAATTGAGATTCGCTGGGAAACTAAAGTTTTTGGTAAATAGTATTTTTCGAACGAAAATTTTCAGATGAATAGTAAAATTTTCGAAAATTGACCTTAATAGTCGAAAAGGTCCAAAAATAGTAAGAGAGTATAGAGAAGCAGAAACGGATAAAAAAGAAGACCATTTGAGTAAGTTTTAAGCGATCTAAAGAAAATTACGATATTGCCCTTTTGAGAGATTAATGGGTTTTAATGAGTTTAAACCCAATTGAATTTTTTTCGAAGCATGAGATTGATAGATAAGACACCCAATTAAAGTATTTTATGGTCAATTTGAAGATTAGATGACTATGAAATATTTTTAGAATATTTTTCGGTTAAAGTGAAATTAAATTATAAAAAAATGCAAAATGGACATTTAAGTTAAGTATGCATGGATCACGCGTGAGCATAATATACGAAAGTCTCAAGGAGTGTAACCCAAGTGAATGAGAATGGGTTAAAGAGAATGGATATAAAAATCTAGTATTTAAGCTATAAATACGTATAAAAAGTTATCAGTTTATTCAACAAGATTTCAATTAGGAGCATTTTTTTATTAAGTATATATGAGAGGTATTAGGCCGAAATTGAAGCTTATAAAATTAAACTGGCCATAAGATATGTGTAGAATATTTATGGAATATTTTTTGAAAGGATTAGATATTGAAAGTTTTATTGAAATAAGAATTCGAAATCGATTTAGCTTTCACCCAGATTTATTATTTTATGATATTAAAAATTTTTGAATTGAGTTACGGTCGAATCGTACAACTCTAGTAGTGTTATCTGAAGTTTATTATATTTTCGTATCGCAAGTCGGATGTCGTTTGGTTGACCCCGGTAAGATTACAAAGTAATTAGAAATTAATTATATGTTAATCAAATGAAGTGAGCTCACGGAATTAAGTAAAAGATATTTAAATCAACCAATAAGAAAAGAGATAAGTGACTTGAAAAGTAATGGCTATGGATGTGCCACATGTCATCTATTGATTGGTTGAAGAGATAAATGGATTAGAATATGTCAAGTGGACCGATAGAATTAAAAATTATATAGTTTTGGGCACTAGTAAGATTATTGAAAGTTTGAGGTGATTAAATGAAATTTTCTTGAGGGACTAATTTGTAATTGAGCATCAATATATATAAAAGTGATTTTTGTCTCATATGAGACATTGGAATCGTGCAAAACAGAAAAAAAAGAAAGAAAAGAAAAAAGAAAAGAGAGAGATCCGAGAGAGAGACCGTGAGCGCGCGCGAGAGAGAGAGAGGGAGAAAGAGGAAGATCCGATCAAATTTTTGTCGAGGTTTCTTCATAAAAGTTGTTCCTCATCATCTCCTTTAGCTAACCCAACAAATTTGAAGCAAAATGATCATATATTTGATGAGTTATTTCAGTTTAAATTTTGATAGTTCATATAAAAACCCATCTCATCTCTTCTTTCTTTTTCGAATCAGAGTTTAGGGATAATGAGAGGGAGGTGTGAGGATGATTTTGGTGTGATTTGTGAGTGATTTGGTGGAACAAAAATGAGTGAGAGAGAGAGAGAGAGAAAGTCACAGTCAAAAAATGGGTTTGGTGAGATTCGAATTCATTTTCAATTTTAAGGCATTAGATTGATGTTTTAGAGGTTAGGAAACAATCATATAAAGTTAGATTTCGAAAACGAAAAGTTTAGGATCGATTTCGGAGCTAAACGGACGAGTTGAAGGGTGTTTTCTGAAATCCTTCTAAATGCATTCGTTTAACATTCGAAACTGTTTATTTAATCATAGTTGAGTGTTAGAACACTAGAGAATTAATTATTGAAGTTGTCGGATGTTCGAAGCGAAAAATGATTTTTATTAGTAAGCGAGATCGAGCGAATTTCGTTTCGAGTTTTCGACGATGAAATTGAGTATATTTAGGTATTCCTAGGAAAGAATAAGCAGGATTTATATAGAGGAAATGGATTTCGAAAACCCCGATTGAATAGAAATAAAGATTCGAAAGTTTAGACGTTAAAGAGTATTAATAGAAATAAATGGAATTTTTATTGATTTTGAATGTTATTTGAATGAGTTAAGTAACACTAAATGAATATTTGATGTTTTAGGATAAAAGCGGAGAGTTCCGAAGGTATACGGAGAATGATCGGATTCTATCCGAGGACGATTGTGAGTGAAGTTTTTATTAAAATTTAAAGTACATTTTATGTTGTACGTTATTGAGTTTATAATTATTTATTTGAATTCATAAATGTTAGTACCTTGTTTTAATTATGATTTCTAGCATAAAAAGAATTAAAACTTATTGCATGAGAAATTTTAAAACTTGAGTTGAAATAAGAAAAACTAGTATTTAGAACCATTTGATATGATTTAGTAATATATAAGCATATTTAAGACATGCTAGAGATTTAGAAAATTATTTAGGCTTTTGCCTTAAGAAATCAAAGATTTTTTAATAAAGTAAAGTGATTTTAGAAATGCATTTGGTTTGTCTAGCCAACGATGAGCAGCAGTACTCGGTTGAGTGCCCTATACATGTATGACTAGTTGTGAGTAAAAATCTATCATTTTCAAGCGTAGTTTGTTTATAGTTTCTTATATGGTTATTGATATTTATTTTGTTATATAATTAAATTATATATTGCAATTATATTGAAATTATACCATGTGGATTTCTAATTGATTTCATATTTATACTTAGAATGTATGAAACTCAAAGATTTTAGATGTTCTGCCTTAAAAATGAATTTATTTCAAAAGATGGAGTAAAAGTATTTCAGTATGCCGATGGTTTACCCTAGCCCTAGTTGAGTACCTAGTTGAAAGCTCTATGCGTGCATGGTAGATGTGAGAGAGAGTCACTAATTGAGTGTGGGGTTCGGACGACTCTTGAGAGAGACAGTCAGTTGTGTCACCCTTTGCACGTATATAGTAGTGTAGTTTAGACCGATTGCGTAGGGGTAATGCGTGCCTAGAGTTTGCGCATCGATGACTACACAGAGTAGATTCCCTAATTCCTAGTGGTTAGCTAGAGATCTAATGCTGCCACGACAGGAGTAGTTTCTCTAGGTTACTATTCAGACGAGAAATGAAATAATTTTAGAAAAAGATTTAGACAGAGTTTGGAAACAGTTTGTAAACGAGTTTCGAAAGAGTATTCTAAGAAAAGAATTTTAGAAAGCAATTTAGTTTTTAAAAACTGTTTTTGGGAAAATATTTTATATAGAAATGAGTTTTAGTTTATATAAATTATATCACTTACTGAGTTATACTCATGTTTTCTTTAAATATTTTTCTTAAAAATTCTCCCACAGGCGCAGGAGCTAGTCATCCAGCTGATGAGGTTTAGTATGATGTGTAGGCGGACAAATAGGACGACACCTACTACACATATATATATTGTCATTTTGATAATGTATATGTTTATGTAATTAGTTGTAAATATTTTAAAGAAATAGTGGATGTATTAGTTAAAAATGTTTTATTAAAGTTTTCTAAAATTCAGATTTGATTTACTTGTTTATGGTTGTGCTGTGAGAAAAGAGCTGGAGACTCTGGAAGTTGAGAAATTGATTTTATAGAAGTGTTTTTATAAACTGTATTTGAATCTTGTAGGGTGATATAGTTCAAAAAATAGACGGCATGTTATCGGAATTTTTATAAAAAAGCGAAAATTTTTTATCACCGTCACCTTACAAAAGAAGTCAAAATATCTGGATAAATAAGTTTCTGGTGCCTTGACGGGATTCCTGCAGACTGAGTATAGGGTTCGTGGGAATTCTTTCGAGGTGTTACGGGGTCTTTCTCGGATCCAAATGAGGGATTCAGGAAGGGTCCCGTCAAGATACCTATTTCCTGTGCTTTTTCCCAAGGCAAGATATCTTTCTTCCTCCATTTGATTTGGTATGAAACCTTATTATCTCTCTCTGGTGCTTAAGTCCAAGTGGTTGGTGAGTTGTCATTCAAAAGCTCATTTATGGTTAGATAACTGAAAGGATGGTTCTCTTAAGAATAGGATTTCTAATTTTCCTCTTTCGGAACTGCTGCTCTCAACCTATAAAAGAGATGTTTATTAAGATGATAGTTGACATGTTCCTCCTACAGTACGTCAGACGTACCAAGATTTAGTTTATGATATTAAGCAGGTGATTATTAGTATTTCTTTTGATTCGAGAGTTTGGACCTTCTCTCTCGATAGAAAAGTGACAACTATTAGTGCTTATAATTCGTTATCTTCATTGTATCCTCAACTTCATTGGGCAAGATATATTTAGGCCGCTTTCATTCATCTTTCAAGATCTATGCTAGTTTGTTGAATTATGCATAATATATTGCCCGTTGATTTGTCTTTGTAGCACTGTGAGTTTATTTTGCCTTTATGTCGTCATTTATGCTAGGATGCAAATGAGAGTTTAAAGCATTTGTTTCTCAAATGTCCTTTTGCAATTGGCCTCTAACATTCCTTATCTTCTACCTTTGGTCATGCCATTTCTTAATCTGTGACTGTTAGAAATTTGTGGTAAGCTGTTATGTCTACTACATTTTATTCTTAACTTCAACATCTTTGGAAGATTGATATCATTATAGATTTTTTGGTTATTTAGGTTACTTGAAATTTTGCCACTTTTAAGGGTAAGTGTCATTGTTTTCATGTTGCACTTTCTTTTGTCTAACGTACCTTCAAGAGGTAGATTCTCTTAGTTCTAAGGTTAAATTCAATGGATAATTTATTAACCCTATGTATCTTCATGTTTCTACTTAACCTTCCAAAGCTTCTCATATTATAGAGGTAGTTTGGTCTACCCCTTCACCGAGATGAATCAAAGCTAATACTGTCAGCTTTGCTTTTTGGTATCTTGGTTTAGATGGTTATGCATGAATTTTCAGACCTCCTATGGGTTTTTCAAGATTGAATTTGTTATTTCATTAGGAATAGGTTATGCTTTTGAGAGAAAGTTA
The DNA here is from genome assembly GCA_019925255.1 of Litchi chinensis. Taxonomy (NCBI): domain Eukaryota; kingdom Viridiplantae; phylum Streptophyta; class Magnoliopsida; order Sapindales; family Sapindaceae; genus Litchi; species Litchi chinensis. The sequence goes on along the minus strand of CM034465.1, from coordinate 1,315,619 downwards.
GCAGCAACCATTCATATCATTCAGTATACTTGAAAATATTGTTGGAAGAAGCTTTAACTGGAAAGTGATTCCACTTATATGGTCTCTTTGCTTCTTGCTCGTTCTTCTAAAGTTCCTTAGCATTAGCAATCAGCTTGGAATGTCTTCACTATTTGTAAGGTATAGATTTCATGGTGACACATATTTATCATAAGGGAAATTCTATGATGGATGCACCTCGTTTGTTTCTTCCACTTGATGGTGGACGGCTTCTGGTTTTTTGTGTCATTTTCTTTCTAATGATCTTCTTGGCAAACATCGATATCAATTTTGTTAATTCTGACTTTAAGGGGTGGACACTCTTTTTTTTTACTAGATTCTTTCTAATGGGTTTTTCCAGTAAGGTTTTTTAATTAGGGGTACTATAGAGATTGTTTTGTAAAGATTTAGTTTCGACTGAATTTACTACTGTCTATCTCTTCAGTTGGTCCATTTTTTCCTTCTTTGGCTAGTTTTTATTTTTGTATGGGCTTTCTATCTTGTTCTCTTTTTATAATTTTTTATTTATTTTTAATAATAAATTGGCTTTTACAAACAACTTTATATCAAAAAACAAAAAACAGTCTCATTATAAGGATTAATTTTTTTTTTACAATATTTGTTATGCTTTTTCCGTTGTATTTTTTATCTTCAACTAGTGCATATCTATCCTTTCTTATCTCATTCCTACACCTTAGGCTACATTTATCACATGAGATTGGGATAAAATTGATTGGATTAGAAAAATACTATCTCATGTTTCATAAAACTTGAGATTAAATTAAAATTGTATCATATTATATTTAGTGTAGGTTAGGATAAGATTGAAATAAAATTTATTTAAATATATTATAATATACTTAAAATTAAATATTCTCTAAAAAGAAATCGTTAGAATGGTGAAGTAACTTTTTCCATAACTTTTCCAAGAAGATGATAATTTTGCTATAATAACACCAACTTAAAAAGATTCAGGAAGTTCAATCTTCATAGCCCTCAGTTTGTTGACAATGACTTGCAATTCATGCACTTGAGGCAAAATAGGTTTATCATCAAGCATTTTGAAATCAAAATATTTAGATATTAAAAACTTTTTCATACCTTCCTCCTCAACCTTATACTTGAATTCCAATGCATTCCAAATATCTCTTGTAGATGGATTATCAGTGTAGAGATCATAAAGACGATCTAACAGGCATTCAGAATATGACCACAACATATGAGTTCATTTTCTTGTCGCTTTTTATGTTCTGCCTATCTTTCTTCAGTGTCCTTGTCAAAAGGTTCAGGAGTTGCTTCAAGTTCAAGGTCAAGAACAGAGTAATTTCCAAGGCTCTCGACAGGAACTTTAGCTTGTCTTGCCAGCGAGTGAAATTAGTGCCATTAAAACGATCCAGATGAATAAGATCTTGGTTCATCACTTTGATGGTAGTGTTTGTAGTATTGTTCTCCATAGACATAATATGGCTTTTAAGATTGTTGAAAATAAATTTTATAGGAATGGAGATTTGAAACAAGTATAGAAAATGTGTTTTCCTTAAAGCGATACCCCCCCCCCCCCCCCCCCCCCCCTCCCTTCTGATAGAGTTGCTTATAGAGAATTAATTTTACAAATAGTTTCTAGGATGTGACAAACCTTGGAGAGAATTTGCACTAAAGCAACAATAAAAATCTTCCAAGGAATTTGAACATAAATTTTGAAGACAACTCAAGGCAAAAAACAAGAAAAAAATTTGATAATCTGATCTATCTATTTTTTCAGTTTTTATAAACACATTGGCACCTTTTCAACATGTCTTTTCTAAAAAAGTTTATTGTTTATCTTTTTAACATGTCTTTACCAAAAGGTGTATTGTTTCCAAAAGACACATACTTTTGTTTTAAAATAAATATATATGTTTAACAGATATGTTTTTTCTCAAAAGATGCATTGTTTCCAAAAGACACATATTGTTACATCTAATATTTTCTTTACACATGAACAATTTTTTCAACAATAATCACAGTAGATTGCCATTTGAGGAATCTTCTACAAAGTTTTTAATTTTTGTTCATTTATTTATATAACCATTTTAAATTTTTCCTATTTGCATTATTTTTATAATCTAGTATTTTTTTGTTTTATTTGCTATAAAATACCCTTTAACCCTTGTATCGTAAAGTCTACTATTAATCTAAGAAAGTCAAAGTGGTTATAATATCTTCCCAAAATTATTGCTAAATTTGATTTAATAGTTATATGAATAAATGTGAGGGTTGTTATTGCAATTTGTCATAGTGAAACTTTTATAGAAATTGAATACAAAACTAAACCTAGTCTTCCAATAAATTATTTATAAATTTTTATAATTTAAAAATAAACATAATTAAAAGTGAAAATTATTTGGAAATGGTCCATAAAAGGGTAAAAAATCATTTTGACCTAAAAAAAAATTATTCCATTTTAACCTCAACCGAAAGTCCAATAATTTTTAGTCTTTAGCTTGTGAAACATTTTTAGTAACACTGCATGTGAAATATTTAATATAGATAGAATTTTTTAAGTGAAAAACTTATTGTAGGTGAAAATATTTTGTGTAATATTACACGTGAAATATTTAGCATTTTGGTTACAAGTGATTGAGAATTGACTTGAAGTTGAAAATGAATGTGTACTTTTAATGTTAGCCACTTTTAAATTCAATCCAAAAATTTATAAATTTTTGATTTTAAAAATTCGTAAAAATGTAAAGATTAAAATAAAATTTAATCTTTACGAAACAACAAAATAAAAACATTTACAAACATTTTTTTATTTTAAAAGTAAAAAATTATTTTTAAAATAATCCAAATATCACCTGATAATTTATGATTATTTTTTTCTCCTCCTTATCATTTCTTTCTTCTTTATTTATTTTTTTGATTGATACACAATACCCTTTCCTTTTATACCTTGCATTTAACAAAGTTTTTGTTTCTTTTATTAATCCTCACTTTTTTTTTTTCCCACTTTCTATTTCTTTTTTGTTTTATTTATTTTAATCTACAGTATTTATCTCTAATTAAGTCTAGTCATAAAATTCAAAATTACTTATTTTTAATAATTTATTCTCAACTATCATCATAATGAACGATAAGACTAATATGAATGAATCGTGAAAACATAATATCTTAAAATAAATGATGAAACCCACGTATATGATCAATAAAAAGTCATATATATAGATATTTTAAATCTGAATTTAAATTTTAATAAATTTATTGATAGTAATTATTATTATTTATATAATTTTAAAATTTACTTCCATAATTGTGGATGTGTAATTCTCCCCAAAATGAAATTACGAACGTACGCAGCATGCTCCAAATAAATGTACTGATCGTAATAATCTTGCTAATCATTGGTGCTCACTTTATAAGGTGGGTGGTTTGTATTTCACAGCTGGCAAGGTACAAACTCACTGCAGCAACGTCATGTTTCACATGCCACTCCGGATGTCAAATCACGCGGTGCCAATGCCGTGTACAACAATACACGGTACTGCCATTTTTGAGAAAGCTGTCACATGAATCAGAGGACGCCTTACCTGCGTGTAGGAACCGCGTTTTCCTGACTAGATTTATAATAAGGGATATTTATAATTTGATCGTCAACATTTGATCATAATCTGAAATCATTCCCCCTAATTTCATAATTAACTATTTTCTCCTGCCGTTAGTTTTCAGTTAAAGAGTTGATACTAGCACATGTAGAGTAATAAATCATTTTTTTTCCTGATTTAAATTTAATTAAAATAAAATTAAAAAATTAAAATAAAATTATAAAATAAAATTATAAAATAAAATTATAAAAGAAGATCTCTACCATCCATCATATATGATAGACAGTGGGGATAATTTAAAAATAAATTTTAATATTTATATTTATTAAAAAATTAATTTTTTAAATTTTATTAAAAATAAAAAAAAAAAAAAAAAAAAAAAAAAAAAAAAAAAAAAAAAAAACAATCCAAAAAAAAAAAAAAAATTTAAAAAGTTTGTCACATAAAAAAGATTTTTTTTTTTTTTTAAAAAAATCAATTTAAAGTCTAGATTATGAGCCTGGATCTTCAAAAAAATTAAAAAAAAAAATTCTAAACTACTTTTTTTACATTAAATCTCAACAAATGTTGAAAAGAAAAAAAAAAAAGAAGAAAAATTCAATTGAAGATATGGAATCTAGATCTTCAATGAAAAAAATGTTTAGAAAATGAAACAAACAAAACTGGAAAATTTTTTTTAAAAAAAAACTAGAATTCAACTTCAAATCAACAATTCAACATAACTTTAATCCAACACAACCAATCTTCAGTCCAATACAACCAATCAACACAACATTATAAATAAATAAATATATAATTTTTTTTTTTAAATATCTCCTTCATCTGGGTATTGGAACCCAAATAAAGGTTCTTCATATAGGTTGATGCAAACCTAGATGATGAAAAAGAAGAGAGAGAGAGAGAGAGAGAGAGAGAGAGAGAGATCAAAGGAGGAGTGATAAAGATGGAGGTCTAGAGAGGGAGACGAATCTGGAGAGTAACAACAGTGAATTGTTGATCACCACCACCATCACTCACAAACCATTCATCACTCAATGGACCCAAACTTTATCTTTACCATAACTGCATTAATTACTAGCACCAAAAAATCTAAAAGTAGACAAGGTAGAAGAAGAAGAAGAAAAAGAAGAAGAAGAATATCTAGATGGGTTTCTAGTCAAACCCACCCATGGATGACAACCATGGATGGCGACCCACTATAAAAAATATCACCTGGGTTTGAACTTAGATGATGAGTTTCTCGTCAGTCTTAAAAGAGAGAGGATAAGTGGAGAAGATGAAGACAGGTAGAGAGAGAGAGAGAGTTTACTGGTAGAGAGAGAGAAAATGAAGAAAGATATCAATCATTTTTTATATTTTTTTAAGGAAAAAATTCATTTTGGTCCTTAATTTTTTAGAAATTGACAATTTTTTAAACATCTTTAAGATAATATACCAAACATCCCTAAATTTATAAAAAAATTCATCATTTTAGTCCCTATCATTAGTCAACCGTTGGTCAAATTTCATTTTGATCCCTAATTTTTTAGAAATTGATCATTTTTTTAAATATCTTTAAGATAATATATCAAACATCCCTAAATTTGTTAAAAATTCATCATTTTAGTCCTGCTGACTAGTTTTTTAACAATTACTATTAACAAAAAAATACAAAAAGACTAAACTACCCCTACTTTATTGGAAGTACCTTTTTACCCATGATGCATTAAAATATAAGATATTTGGAATGATCAGTATACCCTTCCATATAAAAATAAATTAGAATTGAAAAGACCAAAATACTCTTATAATTTTTTATTAATTCTTTTTTAATATTGCATATTAAGTGAATGAATTGTTTGTTGCATCGGATTTGATAGGTTTTGATAGATAAGAAAAATACATTTTTACCCTTAACACATAAAACCAAAATAATAATAATAATAATATTTTTTTATGGTAAAAACGATAACAAGAAAATGAGTTTAAAAGGGGGTGTTGTTACCCTTAGTATTCTTCTCAAATATCTCAATTTTTCTATACTATACACGTGTTATCTTAAGAAATTTTAATACAAGATTACCATTTTAACCTTCTCACCATCAATTTGACCAATGGTTGATTAACAATCAGGACTAAAATGATGAATTTTTTATAAATTTAGGGATGTTTGGTATATTATCTTAAAGATATTTAAAAAATTGTCAATTTCTAAAAAAATTAGGGACTAAAATGAAATTTTTCAAAAATTTTAACTCAAGATTACCATTTTAACCTTCTTACCGTTAATTTGACTAACGGTTGACTAACGGTAGGGACTAAAATGATTAATTTTTTGTAAATTTAGGGATGTTTGGTATATTATCTTAAAGATGTTTAAAAAATTGTTAATTTTTAAAAAATCAAGGACTAAAATGAATTTTCCCCTTTTTTTTTTTTAAATAAATAAAAGTTTAAAATGTTATTTTTTTGATTTTTTATTTTTTTTTACTAATTTATATTTATGTATTACTTTTATTTATCATTTTACCTTTTCACCCTAATAACAATGGACGGAACTAGTAATGATGGGATGTTGATTATTCATTTAATTAAACTTTGAAGAGCTAAACTGTTAATTATGAAATTACGGGGACGTGTTTCAGATTATGATCAAATATCGGGGAAAGTTATAAATATCCCTTCATCAGAATGTATTTTTTGACGGAATCTTCTTGCTTTATTGAAAAAGCTTTGTTGGTTGTTGACATTAATAAAGCGAATGTCATGTCAGCTTCAGGCCCACGCTTTCTTGGTCGGTTCACCGAATCATTTAATATTGTTAGAGTCACACGCTTCAACCAAGAAAGGATAGGAATAAGTAATAACTTCTCAGCTAAAAATTGGTTGTTTGAATATTTAACATCTATGAAAATTTTCACTTTAGTTCCGAACTCTCGGTAAAATGTTACTTTTTTGTTCACTCATATATTTTTAGTTTCCGTAATCCTAACGCTTCAAAAATTGAGACGGTGGAGAACTAATTAAACATAACAAAATAAATTAAAAATAAGAGAAAATACATAAAATAGCTCATTTAGAATGGTCAACCTCAAAATTAATCTTATATTTTTTATTCTTAAAAAAATCTCAAATGAACAGAAATGTCCTTGATGATAACAAAAGGAGTTAGTTGGTTTGAGGCCCCAAAATCATTCAGCTTTCTCCTAAATAAGTTCCCGATTTCACTCTTTTAGCTTCTCTTTACTCATTTTTACAACCTTTTGTCTTTTACTCTGATGACGGTTGACCCAGAGTTCAATGGATCGATTTCAATACAACTCGAGAGTTGACCCAGGTCCTGCTCCGCCATGACCACAACTTGATAATCTATCCGCTTTTGTGTTGCTTTTACGGCTTGTTTAAATGAGTTTTAGATGAGTTTTACATTTTAGCTTGAATGATGGGAGTTTTCGTTGGATTTGATGTTGCTATTGTTTTAAAGTTTTGTTTCTATCTTATGGGCTGGTGTTTGTTGATGTAGTGCATGATGTAGATAGTTCAAGTTTTGATTTTGTGGTGATTTTTGAACATTTTAGCTGCCTATATCAAGTTTGAGATATCACATTTTGGGTAAAGATTCATTGTTATGCTAATTGATATGGTTTGTTTAATGTTCTTTTTGTTTGAAAGTTTTGGTTTATATTTTCTAGGTTGGTGTTAGTTGATGTAATGCATGTTGGAGACTGCCTAAGTACTGATTTTTTGCTGATCTTTGAACATTTTAGCCCGTGTTTAGTTGCTTATATGAAGTTTGAGTTATGACATGTTCATTGAAAACTAATTGTTCTGTTAATTGAATATTGTAATTGATGCTATAAAAGTTTGGTTGTTATAGTGTTAAAGAGAAGGAAGTGGATGATATTGTGAATATACGGTGGCTGGAAGGAGAGGTTAGTTGAGTTATGCCAAGGAGTTGAACTAGGCTATTCGGGTTTTCAATTATATGTAGTCTCACTACAAGAAAAACCGGTATTTATACCAGCTTATCCATACCGGTCATTAAAAGCCCGGTATGGATATTAATTATCCATACCGGGCCTTTAAAAATCCGGTATGGATGATTAAATTGCACAAATTATAATAAAGAATAAAATAAAAAAATTTAAAAATAAACTATCCATACCGGGCCTTCCAGCCCGGTATGGATAATCTAAATATCCACGCCGGGTGGATCGGGTACCCGGCGTGGATAATATTTGCAAAAAAGAATTAAATAAATAATTTTATTTTCCATACCGGGCGCACGATCCGCCCGGTATGGATAGGCAAAATATCCACGCCGGGTGGGCCGGGTACCCGGCGTGGATACGATTTAAAAAATTAAAAAAATATATAGTGTTTTTTACATACCGGGCGCCCGACCCGCCCGGTATGAATTTATTCGGATCCATACCGGGCGGGCTGGGGCCCGGTATGGAAAAACTGGGTCAAAAAAAAAACCAGATTATCCAGGCCGGGCGGGTACCCGCCCGGCCTGGATAACCTGGATTTTTTTTTTGACCCGCCGACCGTTTCTCCTCTCTTCCTCATTTTCTTTCTTCTCTTTCTCTCTCTATCATTTTCTCTCACATAAGCTCTCCACCCAACCCTAGCCGTCGCACCTTGCTTGGTCCTCCGTCCGGCGTCGCCGCCGTCCCTCCCCGTCGCCGATTTGCTGCCGGTAAGCTAGATCTCCACTTGTTAGATCTTCACTTGTTCTTCTTCTCATTTTGTTCTTCTTCATCTCCTCTTCTTCTCATTTTCTGCTACTTCTTATCTTCTTCTTCTTCTCTTATTCTTCTCATTTTTTTTGTGATGTTATTTAGGGTTTTTTTGAAAGAAAAAAGCGACGGCCGGACCGTCGCCGGCGCCGGCGCCGACGCGGTGGCAGTCCGGCTGTCACTTTTACTTGTCATTTTTTGCATATTATTTGACCCAACCTTTTTCTGTTGCAACAGTGCCCGAAAATTGCATCTCCCTCCGAAAGCAGCTCCTTCAGTGGTCTGTGCAATCCAATACGGTATCATCAACTTCAAAGACCTTTATTTTTCTTCTGTTTGATATCTTATTGTGTTTATTGTACATGTTTGTTGATGTTTGTTGGTGGTTATGCTGTGTTTTGTGTTGTTTGTTTATATAGAGGAAGATTTATTTATTCAAAAAATTTGTTTGTGGAAAATGTTACTGATAATTGATTATTAGTGTGGAAGATTGAAAAAAGTTACTGATATTCGTTTATTAGTGTGGGAGATTTGATAGGATTATTAGTGTGGGAGTTTATATGTGGTATTGGATTAAGTTAAGATGGATATTAGAAAGAAATGCAAGTGAATGAAAATATAGACATGTAAACTAGTGTATGGACCATTTGTGTTTTGCATGTGTGTAGGTTGATTTTAATATTGGAATGGCTTGTGTAATGCTTTGGAATAAAGTTGTGTTGGTTGAGATTAAAAGAATGTATGAAAAATGGTAAGTTTAAAAGTTGGGTGTTAATGTGGTTAATGTCAAAAAATGGGTGTATGGTTGTTGTTGAATCCTTTTAAGATGTTTTGATGGTATTTAGAATGTGTTGAGTGCAATTGCTAATTTAATTCAAAGGAATGGATGTTAGAAAATTTGATGGAAATGTAGTGAAGTGGTGAATTTCTTAAATACATGTGTTGAAATAGATTAAGTGATTAATTGACATTTTATTGTGTTAAAGAGTTAATTAAGAGATTTGTTAGATAATTGAATAAGTTTAAATGAAAATAATAAATAAATACTTAAGTAAATATTTGGTTAGGAAGTTGGTTGGAAAGATTATATCAAGAATTGAATTTCTCTAGTATAAGATTTTTTTTAAATCCAAATTTGAAGAATAAATATGATTGCCATGGAAATTAAGTGAAGGGCAAAGTGATATTAGTCTAATTTTGACTAATGTGCGAGTGTGAAATGATATTTTATGACGTATATTTGATATTTTAATGAAACTAGGAAAAATGGGTACTTTAAATTAAATAAGGTGATTATAATGGATGTTAATGTAGTGCATGCTTATGTGAATATGATTGTTTTAATTTTATTCAAAGTTTAATAATTTTAATGTAGGTTAACATTATGTTGTTATATGTTTTTTTTTTTAGTGTTATAGCCTTTCAAATGGATAAGGAGTGGTTAAAATTTTCAAGGTTAATATTCTAAACTCAATTTATAACGACTTAAGATTTAAACTTGCAAACTTTTTAACAATTTTTTTTGTCATTTTGAAATTTTTAGAATATCGAAAGAATATAGAGAGGGAGCTAAAAACTTTATTGAGACGGCAAACAAATATTCAATAAATACTGGATTCATCCTTTGTCCATGTATAAAATGTCTCAATGGGAGGTATCATGACACTAAGATAGTATATGAACACTTAGTCATCTAATGGGATGGATCCTCAGTATACAACTTGGTTCATGCATGGGGAACCCTTGAAAACTTCCACACCTAGTGAAAACATTTTCAATACATTTAGAATGTATAATGATGCAAACTTGGAAAGTCATTGTAATGTTGAACCGGATGTTGAAGTAAGAGACGAAGATATCAATGCTACTTTGGAAGATGTTGAAACTCCTTTGTATGAAGGTTGTCAAAGTACACAAAATTATCGGCTATTGTAGCTTTATATAAACATAAAGCTACTTATGGTCTATCCGATAAGGGATTTGATGAACTTCTTAACATCATTCGAGACATATTGCCATCAGATAATGTCCTACCAGAATCATTGTATTCAACAAAAAAGTTGTTGAGAGTGTTTGATTTAGGGTATGAGAAAATTCATGCATGTGTCAATGATTGTTGTCTATTTCGAAAAGAATTGGAGCATCATGAAGAATGTCCAAAATGTGGCACTTGTAGATGGAAAGTAAACGAAGTTACCAAAAAGATTTATAAGGGAGTACCAGCTAAAGTACTTCGATACTTTCCAATTATACGACGGTTTAGGAGAATGTTTCATCGGTTGAAATGGCTAATGACTTGAAATGACATTCTACCCATACAAGCCAAGATGGAAAGATGCGTCATCTCGTTGATTCTGAAGCTTGGAAGACTATAGATAGGAAATGGCCATCTTTTGCTTCAGAGCCACGCAATTTGAGGTTGGCTTTAGCTACAGATGGATTTAATCCTTATAGCAACCTAAGCACAACCTACAATTGTTGGCCGGTGGTGTTAGTTACATACAATCTACCTCCATGGAAGTGTATGTCGAAAGAAAATCTGATGCTAACATTATTGATTCCGGGAAAAAAACAACCAGGGAATGATATTGATGTATATTTACAGCCACTAATTGAAGATTTGAATGAGTTATGGCATTCGGGAGCACAAGTGTATGATTCATCTACTAAGTCCACCTTTAACTTAAAGACTATCTTAATGTGGACCATAAATGATTTTCCTGCTTATGGAAACTTAGCAGGTTGTTGTGTGAAAGGTGAATATGCTTGTCCTGTATGTGGGTTGAATGTACATTCACAAAGATTGAAATATAGTAGTAAACATGTGTATATGGGTCATCGACGATTTCTTCCAAAGAATCATCATTTTCGAAAGAAGAAATCGTGGTTTAATGGGAAAGAAGAAATGGATGATCCTCCGGAGATTCTTGATGGTAAACAAGTTCGACTTGCATGTGGGGAAGTTGACAATGATTGGGGAAAGAAAGTTAAAGGAAAAAGAAAGAGAAAAGGGCATCCTATATGGAAAAAAAAATCAATATTCTTTGATCTTCCGTATTGGGAGGTAAGATTTTTAATTGTTAAGATAATGTAATTTAGTTTATTACATTTTAGTATGCATTAAATTAACCGTCATCCATGTTTACAGGATTTGTGTTTGCGTCATAATTTAGACATAATGCACATTGAAAAAAACATTGGTGAGAGTTTTGTTGGCACGTTGTTGGATATCAATGGGAAAACCAAGGATGGTGTTAATTCTCGTAGGGATCTGGAAGACATTGGGATTAGGTCAGACCTTCATGTGAAAGAGGATGGAGATAAATTGTATTTGCCTGCAGCACCACACACTTTATCAAAGGTAGAAAAACAACAACTATGTAAGAGATTGTTTAATTTAAAGATGCCTGACAGTTATGCTTCTAATATATCTAAATGCATTTCGTTGAATGAATGCAAGATAGTTGGACTTAAGTCTCATGACTATCATGTATTGATGCAACATTTGTTATCAGTGGCAATACGTGGTCTTTTACCTAAAGGGCCTAGAATTGCTATATTTCGATTGTGTTCATTTTTTAATACAATCTGTCAACGAGTGTTAGATAGAGATGAGTTAGATGCATTAGAAGATGCTGTTGTGGTTACTATGTGCATGGTAGAACGTTATTTCCCTCCTTCTTTCTTTGATATAATGGTCCATCTTACAATTCATCTAACAAGAGAAGCTCGCTTATGTGGACCGGTTCAATACCGTTGGATGTACCCTTTTGAAAGGTTATTTTTATACTCTTTTTCACATATAAATTAAGATTAAATCATATATACACGTTTCATTTACTTTTATATATTCATTTTATAGATTTATGAAGGTGTTAAAAGGATATGTAAGAAACCGTGCACGACCAGAGGGTTGTATAGCAGAATGCTATTTAGCCGATGAATGCATGCAATTTTGTAGTAGGTATATACCACAAGCAGCAGATGTTGGTGAAAAACACAATAGAAATGAAGATATTGTGTTTCAAAATGTAGTGGAAGGACATCCTACATCTGCATCAACATTAAAAACAATTTTTGGGGACATGCTACGGATTGCACATATGTATATACTGTTGAATAGTGCATTAGTCGAACCATACATTAAGTAAGTGGTTTAAATTGAAGTTTAATATAGTGTTTAATTAGTAAAAATTACCAACGTCATACTTACTTGGTCATGTTGTTTTGTATTTATATAAACGTTTTATTAGCATGCACTTGGAAGAACTTCAACAATTAGATCCTAATCTGTTAAGTAGACCAACTTTGTTGCAAATGACACATACTAGAGAATTTCCAACATGGTTCAGAAATAAGGTGAAATCACTATCTTATACGTTAATTATATAATGTATTGACCTTAGTTTTTTTTTATCTTTGATAATCTAAATCGTAATCTCCCAAAACAGGTCCTCAATGAATCAAATTCCATGGATATGTCTTCAACTTTAAAGTGTCTTGCACTTGGACCAAGTACGCAAGTTACATGCTATTCAAGCTATGTTGTGAATGGGAAACGCTACTGCATAAAAAGTAGTGAAAAAAGTACACAAGATAGTGGTGTTTCTCTTGAAGCAGAAACTGTTTGTAATGAAAGAGACGGCACTCAAGTTGTCAAGAAGATGGTTTACTATGGAGTTTTAACGGAAATACTTTTGTTGGATTTCTTAGCATTTCGTGTTCCATTATTCAGATGTGATTGGATGGGTAGTGCGAGTGATGTTAGAGAGGAAGATGGGTTCACACTAGTTAATTTTAGTTCACGTGGAAATAAATGGGATAGAGATCCTTTCATTTTAGCCTCACAAGCAACACAAGTGTTTTATTCTAGGGAAAATGATAACTCTAATTGGTATGTTGTCCTAAGAGCACCTCCAAGAGGTTTTCACGATCTAGAGAAGTTTGATGAGCATGCTTATATGAAATTTACACCAGTAGATGTGTCTGCATTTGACGTTAGTGTGGATGATAGTGAGGATTATGCTCGTATTGATTGTGAGGAATTGATTGTAAACATGTGATGGTTAGTGTTTTTAATCATATTTTTATATTTTATAGTGCAATATGTGTGAACATGTATTGTTTGTGTTTATATTTGCGAGGAGACAGAGTCTCAAAAATGGTTGGATATGTTAAGAAATTACTTTGTTATCTACATTGCAGGTGACCTACATTTTCCTTAACATCGAAAAACAGAGGAAATTCTGTCAAAATTTTTGCAAAATGGAATTTTGTTTATGTGTGTGAACATGTATATAGATAATGTTATCCATGTGTTGGCTACTAATATATGTCGGTTCCATAACATTTTCAGATGTCGACTGAAGGAACATCGACTGGGCAGTCTTCCGGTAGCTCCAGTGGAGATAAGAAAAGAAAAGGAAGAGGTCCTAACCGTTTAGATTATGAGAAAATGGCAAAGGTCAAAGCCACGGGTATACAAATTAATGAAGTTGGACAACCAATTGGAGAAAATTCGGTGATCTATAGTTCAGGTTGTGGAGCTATTGCAGCTCAGATGATACCTATAACTTATAGTAGCTGGGATAAGGTACCACAATCTTTAAAAGAAACAGTGTGGGGGAATGTAAAGGTATATAATGGTTTGATTTGTTTATAATATCAAGTTATATATTTATTTTTACAACATAAATACTTTTAACGAACTTATAATTGCAGTTACGACTTGGTGCTGATGAATCTATGAAAGTTCAAACATTAAAATCAATGAATGAGTGTTGGAGGCATTATAAAGGTAGAATAACAAAACAGATTAGAGATATTCCTCCTGGTCCTGATGCGCACAGAAGATATGAAATGCTAAAACCAGCTAATATTAGTGATCAGGATTGGATTGCATTTGTCAATCAGCGGTTGTCTCCAGAATTTACGGTAATTATATTCATTAATATTCTTTAGTTGATTTGAACATGTACGTTTTATGGATTTTTTTATAATTATAAATGATTTCAGGAAACTAGTAACCATTATAGGGAGTTGTCAAAGAAGAATCGTACCCCGCATACATCAAGTCGTAAAGGAATGGCACGTCTACGAGAAGATTTGGTAAGAGTTAAATATACTGTGATAATTATATTACACATGTATAGTATATGTTTTTTCGAACCTATATATATTTTTGTATATATAAATATCAATGTTAGAGAGCGAAAAAAGTGGCTGCAAATGAGGACCCCGATGTCGATAGAGTTGACATATGGATAGCTAGTCACAAGCACAAAGATGGGAGCGCAGTAAATGAGGAAACTGCTGATAAAATTGTATGTGCAATTTAATTAATGATATATAGTGTTAATTGAATTACATATGTTTTGCGGTTTTAAGGTTAATATCATGTGACATTATTTATAGGCACAAATAGAGTCGCTTCATCAACAAACCCAACAATCAATTAGAGATGATGCTGTTACACAAGTTTTGGGTAAGGAGCATCGAGGTAGAGTTCGAGGATTGGGTCATGGTGTAACACCATCTGTTGTACAGGCATCGGTGGTTGGTAAACAAAACTTTGCTCAATATCAACAACATGTCGATGCTGAGATGGCAACTATGAAGCAGACAATTGCTAATTTGACAAACTTGCTCATGACTAATTTGCCGAACGTAGATCAAGCTCAAATATTGGCATGTCTTCCTCCCACACAGCCGGTAAACAACTTATAACATCTAAAATGCCCATGCAGCTATCTTTTTTTTTTACTTATTATATATATTTTTTCTTTTGTTCCATGATTTCTCATAAGTGGGTGTACTAATTTAGTTTCATTTTCTTTGAGATTTATGTGTTTTTTAATATATATATATGTTGTTTGTGGAACCATTCTATTGAAAAATGTTGTTTTGGTTGGATCAATTGTGAAAGTGGTGAATAGTTTGCTAAATTACAGGGGAATTAAATTTTGGTAAGTTCAAAAGATAGATAAAACTCTGCTAAAATTTATGTAAAATTTATCGAGTTTGTGTATTGATTTTTCTTTTGTTCCATGATTTCTCATAAGTGGGTGTACTAATTTTGTTTCATTTTCTTTGAGATTTATGTGTTTTTTAATTGTATATATAAGTTGTTTGTGGAACCATTCTATTGAAAAATGTTGTTTTGGTTGGATCAATTGTGAAAATGGTGAATAGTTTGATAAATTACAGGGGAATTAAATTTTTGGTCAGTTCAAAAGATAGATGAAACTCTGCCAAAATTTATATAAAATTTATCAAGTTTGTATATAGATTTAAATATTGTATTTGTTAATGGCAAATAGGAGTACTTATATTTATTTATTATCGATATTTATGTTTCCTCACAATAATGTTATTTATTTTTTTTGTAGACACAATATTCAAGTGGTTCAAATCCAATGGGATCCAGTAAAAGTGTTCAATTTGCTGAGCCTTCAACTAAGGTAAATTATATGCGAATGTTATATTATAGATTTTTTTAATATTTAATTTTAACTATATATAGATGTATTTATTTAAAGTTGTTGCTATGGATAAATATTTAAATTTTTGTGCACAGTCTAAATCTCAAGGCTCTTCAAGCCAAGTTGTTGGATTGAACAATAAACATTGCACATTATTAGATTGGATGGGTCGAGGAATAGCAGTGGCGGAAGCAGAAATTGAGTCAAAGGACCCCTATGCTAAAGTTCATCACCTCGAGCTTGGTCCAGATTATTGGCGCGTTTCCGTCAAGAAAGTGATGGTAGGTGTTTCGTTACCTCGACCTACCAACGAGCTACAAAATCTGGAAGATGCTTTAAATTCTTTTATTGCTTGGCCGGCAAAATATATTGCAATGTAGTATTATGTAATGAATGTTTATTATATAATATTTTATAATCTATGTTTAACTTTAGGTTATGGAAATTAAAATGTTGTGTTAACATTAAATTATATATATTTGTAGCAGTTATGTAAGTTGATGGTTTTGAAGTAACATTAATATAAATTAATTTAATTTATGTAAATTAATTAATTTATATTATTATTTTTTTTTGAATTATAAGGTTTTCCATACCGGGCACACCGGTATGGATATTTAATATCCATACCGGGCCGAAGCCGGGTATGGATATTAAATATCAATACCGGGCAGCCCGGTATAGATATTTCGGGCCGACCATACGGGTCGACCCGTATGTTATATCCATACCGGTTGTGCCCGGTATGGATATTAAATATTAATACCGGGCAGCCCGGTATAGATATTTCGGGCCGACCATACGGGTCGACCCGTATGTTATATCCATACCGGTTGTGCCCGGTATGGATATTAAATATCCATACCGGTTGTGCCCGGTATGGATATTGAAATATCCATACCCGGCTGCTGCCCGGTATGGATATTGAAATATCCATACCGGCAGCAACCACGCCGGGTTGCTTGCCCGGTATGGATATCTAACCATACCGGGCATTGCCCGGTATGGTTAGGCAGTTTTCTTGTAGTGTCTCAAATGTAAAAGTTAAAGTTTTGATGGAATTTTGCTGTGTTTCAGCTTCTTGTGAGCTTGAAGATTGCATGAAGTGGTTGAATGTGGTTTTGAGTCGTGTTGAGTCATTACCCTATTAGATTGCCAAAAATTTTATTTGAGATTATCTTTTCTTTATTAGAGAATCGTTTGGCTTAAGGGTTAAGAGTTGTAGTGATAGAATGAATAGGGCGGTGTTGAAGAAGTACATGTTTCATTTTATGGAAAAATCGAATTCAACTAGACATTTATGTTAAAGTAATTCTGCTTTTCAGTGTTAGACTAAAGTTTAAATATATTATATTTAATGTGACATATTCGCTAAAAATTTGGGGCTTTCAACTTATGCAAAGTTCATAATTAGGGTAATAACAGCGCAATGAAATTGCTAATATTTGTACATCAGCTCATATGAATGTTAGACATATGAAAATAATTATAAAGTTCAAATCTAATGTTCTTTCGCTCTTTCACACACATTGGTATCCATGCATGCGCTACCTCATCATTTTTATTGGACTTTCCTTTGTATTATTGAATCTATCATTGCTTTAGTCAATGTAAGTTTTTAACTGGTCCATGGAGAACTATCACTAGTTGTCGGCAACTTAAATTAGAGTAGTGTAGAGGCTAGTCCAAGCTGCAATAAGCATCTTTGTAATTCATTTGAGTTGTTTGAATCATACATCTCATTATTGGTCTAATAGCCACTATGAAATAGATTCTCTTTGTTTTAATATAAAAAATATTACATTTGTAGGCATGGTTCCTCGATGAAAATGCAAATTATGTCGTTTGTGAAAATGCTTGGGAATCTATAACTCCTCCGGGTAGTGCCCTAATGATGGTAGACGCGAATAAAATGGTTGCTGCTGCTATATAAAGTATCTTGTGTTTAGGTTGTGTTAGTCAATGCATTATCTTGTGTCTAGGTTCAATAGTTCCTACTATATGAATGTATAACTTCTCAATATATTATTAGGTTACGTTTTATTGTAAAAGATTTCATGTGTGTCATTTGTCTGACATTTTATTACAATGATTTCATTTTCACTTTAAAAGAGTCTTCCATTTTTTAACTTGAAAGTGTACACCAAATAAGTTAAAGACCCATCAGTCCATTTATTATTATTTATTCAGATATAAGCTTGTAAATTATCCGTATAAGTTTATAAAATGCATTTGTTGAGAATCAAATCCTCAACACCTTAGCGAGAATGAATAAACTTATTTTGTTAATAAATCTTCACTTCTAACTCATGTTGAATTATGTCAAAAATAGATTGTAAGTAGAGGTGCAACTATCTAAGGGGAATCCCAAAATCAAGTACGCAACAAAGTATAAGCATCCGTACTGCCATGTTGCAAATACCGGATTCAAAATACAAAATGGGAACAAAATAACAAACAAAACATTGGGATTTAAGGATAGACTCCCAACTTGGAGGTTGAGATCCCTACCTACAGGTTTTGATCCCAACCTAGAGGTAGGGATCCCTACGTTAAGGTTGGGATCATCCCCTAATGTTGGGATCCATATCTCGATGTTTGATCCCAACCTAGAGATTGAGATCCTTACCTCTAGGTATTGATCCCAACCTGGAGGTTGGGATCCCCACTTTAAGGTTGGGATCATCCCTTTATGTTGGGATCCATTAAAGTTTAATACGAACCTGGAGATTGGGATCCCTACCTCCAAGTTTTGATCCCAACCTCAAGGTTGGGATCCATAACTCCAGTTTGATCCCAACCTCCAGGTTTTGATCCCAACCTGTAGGTTAGGATCGCTACTTTAAGGTTGGGATCATTGGTTGATGTGGGTATCCATACATCTAGATTTGATCCCAACCACGAAGTTGGGATCCCTACCTCAAAGTTTTGATCCTAACCTGAAGGTTGTGATCTCTACCTTAAGGTTGGGATCAAATGAAGCTCAAGTTGGAAATCCTAACCTTTAGGTTGGGAATCCCAGCTTGGAGATTGGGATTGTCAATCTTGATTTTACATTCATATTGGGAATCCCAATCCTAAATCCCAACCTTCGGGTTGGTAGTCCCAATCGAAAGGTTGGGATTTCCAACCTCTTAACCCCCGGTTGGGAGTCCTAACCTAGGTAGAAATCCTCCCAACTAGGGAGGGGGGAGGGGGGGGGAGGGAGGGAGGGGGGGGGGGGGGGGGAGGGGGATTGAGAATCCTAACCTCGAGGTTAGGAACCTTCTCAGCCTTCGAGTTGAGAGGTTAGAAATTCTAATTCGATTTCTAACCTTCGAGTTGGGATTCCTAACTTAGATGTTAGAAATTGAGTACTTAGGTTGTGAATTGAGTACTCTTTTTGATACTTCCAATAGTTCTTAAATAATAAATGTTAAAACTCTTTCGGTTAGGAGTACCCAGATTGGATAATGGAGGTTGGGGTCATCATTTTTCTCTTCTTCTTCTATTTTTTAATCAATTTTTTGTTTCTTGTTCATATTTTCATTGTTTAACTCATTAACCTAATTTCCTAACTAAATTGTATTGTAAATGTCAGTAGCCACGCAAGAAAGACCCTTAACAACCTTTATTGGATAATGGAGGTTGGGATCAATATTTATTCAATGAAATCAATGTAATGATTGAGATTAGATTGATAAGTGTGTCTAGTAAACCAAATAGAAGTAGAAATGGTCATTTTGAAACTTGCTTCATAAAATTACTTATCCAATATCAACTCATCATGAAATGGAAATAAAATCGTTCATGCATCAAATGATCACATAATGCAAGTGCATGTACGATACAGTCCTCAACAATATGTTTTGCGAGCTGCTGCTCTTGCTATTGTCTCTATCTCTTCTTCTCAGCGCTTACTTTTTCCTTACGGGAGTTTGGTGGGAAGCGAAGGGCACTCATGACCTTATTGTGCATGGTCATTTTTTTTCGAAAGCAATTGTACCCTTGAATGCAATTTGGGGTTTGTTTTTGGAGTAGATGTCTCTTGTCTCCTTCGACACCATCCAACCATTTGCATGATGCACTATTGCACCGATTGCACCACACAAACAGAGTTCAACTGACATGGAGATTGCTATGAAAACATGAAAAAATATTGATATAACCAATGAAGAAATTACTATATTTAAGGCAAATAGCCACAACACAAGTAATTTTACCTTCTTGTCATAGTCAAGTCATGCCAAATTGGAATAAAAAAATATATAGTTAACCATGTTTGGTGGATGAAGAATTAAAATCAATGGTTATAGCAAAAAAAAACTAAAACTTACATTTGTCAGCTCAAAATATGGTGTCAAAGCCTTTTCCATGCCCTTTTATATGAAAACAGTTCTCTGAGGAATTTCTCCTACCAATAAACAAACAATGATTGAAGTAGTTGTTGCATTGAACTCTGAACTGCAGGACTACAATGAAAAGGAAAGGGAAGTAGATTATGGAAATAGATTAACAGAAGGAAAACAAAGCCAACAAAAATAGGAACTCTAAATTGATATTTTGACACCTAGCAACTTAAAAGTAGTTATCGGGTACCTGATATGCTGCAATTTGCAAAGGAGATTCTCTCTGAGTAGTCTTATAGTATCCAAACAAGGAAGACCTGGCTTTACCTGTGAACAATTAACTTCAGCATTAGAGAATGTTATATCACTTCGATGTCAAAAAATTTCCAATGATAGCAACACCAACCAAAAGGACGTTAGCTTCTTCAGATTTATCTTCATGGGCCTCGACTAGATCCTTCCTATAATTTGCTAGGTTCATCTAATAACTTTTGTTTAAAAGCCAAAACAATATACAAAAGTGAGCATCAGAAACACAAAATATCAAAATTTACCCAACATTTTGTAATTAACTGCATACATTTTTTTTTCTCCCAAATGTGGATTCAAGTTTGGTGCCACTCAAAGTGGACCATAAAATGAATTTGCGTGCCTGTTTGCAAGTCAGAAGGGATCAGGCATGGGTGATTGCATGGTACCAAAGGAGCCCAAAAAAGAAGCAGGACACCAATCTTATCCATTTTATCCAACCAAATAAATTTGTTTTGTTTTGCAACGATTTTGGTTGAACAGTTGACAGACAGAAAACATGCCATAAGCAATTTTTCAAATTTGATCACACATCACATGGAGAAGAAAATATATGCTACAAAATGGATCCAAAACAAAAGAATCATCTTACAAATATAGAAAGAGGATGAGAGGGAAAAGAGATCAAACCCATCCAATCAATAACCTAAAATATTTATTGCATTTCCTTCCTCAAGTTTGTTCAATATTTATGGCATCCAATCAATAAATGTGAAATACTTTGAAAACTCAAAATGGAGCAGGGATTACTTTGAAAACTCAAAATGGGGGTGTGATCTCTGCCCCCCGTCACCTTTATCAGAGTCACTCATAGTTTAAGATTTCAAACTTTTGTTTCACGTAGCAAGATAAGCAAAGACGAAAAGAAAAACAAAATAGTTATGCCAATTTATTAAACTTTGCCAATGGTTGTACTTGTTCTTATGTTTGTTTTCACTTCTCAAGCCTACCTAGAATCAAGTATTCTCCACTGAATGTTGTCACTCTACTATAAAAAGAAATACTTGAAATTACCAGTAATAGAATGGATTAGACAGTGAATTAATTTACATTTAATAAGAAAAGTAGGACAGACAGATTGTTAAGAAACGTGAAAAGGGAATTACAAATGGAGTACAAGCAAACACCAACAATACTTACTGAATAAGGAGTATTATACTGCTGCCCTAGATTATCACCACCCTTTACATTTGAACTCCAGGTGTTGCCTAAGTAAAAGCAGAATTGATTGGTGCCCCTGGTCGTGACGCTGGATTAACTAAGATGAAGCCAATGACAAAATCAGAATGTTCTTCTGCAATTTTCACAAGCTACAGCTATGTAGTCTCCTGTTGCTAGGTTTCCAGCTGAACTCATTTCTGCAAGCAACAACAAACCCTTCCCACGAGGCAACCCATGATTACACGAAAAACAATAAAACCTTTAGAAGAAATTAGTTGAAATCTTAAAAAACAAGTTGCTATATTAGGTTGGAAAGTTAATACTAACCTTCAATTTTAGGCCATCCACAATTCCTGGTCCAGAGATTATGTGAGCATTAATAATGTTAGCCCATTCCAATATATGAAATTTACATCTACAACAACCAAATCAAGATCCGTCAGGCAAACACAAGGATTCGCCAGGAAATTGGAAAAAGTAAAGCAAGGCATTAGAGTCCTACTATTCCTACTGCATAGTCATTGCTTTACTAATGCCTGCCAACTTACGATGTTCAAATATTAAGAAATAATGCTTTTCTGCAATCTTCATGAAAATAATTAACATTTAGCTTTAACTTATCAGTTATTTCAACTCACCAACACTTGATAACAACATGTTATTGTCCACGAAGAATTTCAGAAATATAACGCTCTAAGTTTGCAACCAAAATCAGGCAGTATATCAACATGCATTTTAAATAAGCAGATCAACCAAAATCAAGCAGTATATTAATCAAAATCGGTGACATGCAACGATGATGATGTCAGAGGGTGGGTTGGGATTCCTACACAGTTTCTTTGACAGTAAATAATACAAAAACCTTACACAAAGAGAGATCAACAGTGGGTGCATCGGGTTTGTCTTGTTGGTTGTGGGTGGAGGTCGGCAATGGGTGAGCTATGATGGTGATGCCATCGGATGGTGGGTTCGTTTTGAATTACATAGAGAATATGAGTAACAGATTGGGAATACAGAAAGAGAGTGAACTGTTTGGTAGAGAGAGTGACCGACACACAAAAAAGGGGTGGGTCAAGGGCATTTTCATCAAAAAAGTGTTAATGTGAAATGCTTTGGAAAAAAAAAAAGATTATTTATCAAATGGGTCATGAAAAATAGGTTAGTTTTCAACAAAACCCTAAAAATAAAATGAAACTTAAAAAAGCCAAATCACTAAAAAGGAAATTCAAAAAAATTACAAAAAAAGAAACAGATCATTTAGAATAATCTGGTTTCCAGTTATTCTAAACATTCTGGTAGAGCTGGAAGATGATGGATGACAGTTATCTCTCATTCATTCAGACTTGAGCAGTAACGATCGCTATAATCATTTAGCTATTCTCTTTTTTAAACGATTCTATCTAGGAAAGAAGAGCTTGTTAGATTTGGAGTTTGAGGAGCCAAATGATAATGGCGATGATTGGTTGGTCTTGCTCTTTCTCTTACACTCTAGTTTGTGTTTTTATGCTTGTGCTGATAGAGATGGGTCTTCATATTTGCTAGCTTTTTGCTTTGCAGGTGACTTAAATGGTGACGATTTGCATTGGAGTTTAAATCGTCATGATCTGGGGTTTCTATAAGGAAGAAACCCATGTTGTCGACTTGGGTTTGCACTTAGCTTTTGATGTGGAAACCCAGGTCAACGCTCTACGTGGTTGTTGCGACGGAGATGGAGACCTAGTGTTGCACTTGAGTCATTGTGGTTGTGGTAGAGTCATTACGGTGTGACACAATGGTTGTGGTGGAGATGGAGTGAATTTCCCATCTCTGCGTTATGGTTGTGACAAAGTGGGTCTCTATCTGATGCAATGCATTGCAGGGGTTGTTGATTCCTGTAACAAACCAAGATTGTGACGATCATATCGTCACGATGCGGTGATGAAGGGTCTCCTTTGTTGGATATCCAAATTAAATCTGCATCGTTGTGGATAGGGGTGATAATATGGGTTACGACATGACGGATTGACACGAATTCATGAAAAACAAATAGGTATGAGTTGGAGTTAAACGAATTCGTGTCGTAATTGTGTCAACCCTTTTAACTCATTTATTAAATGAATTGAATCGGGTTTGATTAAACGAATCGCGGGTTAACACGATTAAAATTGGGGTCAAATTATAATTTTAACATATTAGAGAGGGTAAAGTGTGATAAACCCTGATCCTAGTTTTCTCGAAGAATTCATTTTCGGCGATCGGATAGAAAATAAAGAGTCCAGAAATAGTGTAAGGGGCCCAGTTAGAATTCGATTATATTTATAAGGTCTTGAGTATCGTGTCAGGAAGAAATAAGAATTTTCGGGTCTAGAATGAATAGTGATTTTTTAGAAAAGATCCGAAATTAGTGTTTAAGATCAAATTTGGACCCGGTTATATTGTCTAGGGTCATAAATTGAGATTCGGTGGGAAACAGGAGTTTTTGATGAATAGTATTTTTTTGGATGAAAATTTTTGAATGAATAGTAAAATTTTCCGAAATTGACCTTAACAGTTGAAAAGGTCCCAAAATAGTAGGAGAGTACAGAGAAACAGAAATGGATAAAAAAGAAGATCATTTGAGTCAGTTTTAAGCGATCCGAAGAAAATTACGATATTGCCCTTTTGAGAGATTAATGGGTTTTAATGAGTTTAAATCCAATTGAATTTTTTTTGAAGCATGAGATTGATAGATAAGATACCCAATTAAAGTATTTCATGGTCAATTTGAATATTAGATGACCATGAAATATTTTCAGAATATTTTCCGGTTGAAGTGAAATTAGATTATAAAAAGGGCAAAATGGACATTTTAAGTTAAGTATGCATGGATCACGCATGAGCATGATATGTAGAAGTTTCAAGGAGTGTAACCCAAGTGAATGGGAATGAGTTAAAGAGAATGGACATAAAAATTGAGTATTTAAGCTATAGATACGTATAAAAGGTTATCGATTTATTCAATAGGATTTTGATTAGGAACATTTTTTTTTTTATCAAGTATATATGAGAGGTATTAGGCTAAAATTAAAGTTTATAAAGTTAAATTAGCCATAAGATATATGTAGAATATTTATGGAATATTTTTCAAAAGGATTAGGTATTGAAAGTTTTATTGAAATGAGAATTCGAAATCGATTTGGCTCTCACCCAGGTTTATTATTTTATAGTATTAAAAATCTTCGAATTGAGTTATGATTGAATCGTATGCCTCCAGTAATGTTATCCGAAGTTTATTATATTTTCGTATTGCAAGTCGGATGTCATTTGGTTGACCCCGGTAAGATTACAAAGTGATTAGAAATTAATTATATGTTAATCAAGTGAGGTGAGCTCACTGAATAAAGTAAATGATATTTTAATTCAACCAATGAAAAAAGAGATAAGTGACTTGAAAAGTAGTGACTATAGATGTGCCACATGTCATCAATTGATTGGTTGAAGAGATAAATGAATTAGAAGAGGACAAGTGGACCAATATAATAAAAAAATTATATATTTTTGGGCATTAGTGACATTATTGAAAGTTTGAGGTGATTAAATGAAATTTTCTTGAGGGACTTAATTGTAATTGAGCAATAATATATATAAAAATGGATTTTGTCTCATTAGGAGACATTTTTAGTCGAGAAACAGAAAAGAAAAGAAAGAGAAATCGCGTGAGAGAAAGAGAGAGCCGAGATCGCGCGAGAGAGAGAGAGAGAAAAAAAAGAGAGATCCGATCTGAATTTCGCCGCGGTTCCTTCACGAAAGTTGTTCCTCGTCATCGCCTCTAACTAACCCAATAAATTTGAAGTGAAAAGATTGTCTATTTGGTGAGTTATTTCAGTTTAAAGTTTAGTATTTTATATTGAAACCCATTCTCTCTCTAGTTTCTTTTTCAAATTTTAGTTTAAGGATGATAAGAGGGACTTATGAGGATGATTTTGGCATAATTTATGAGTGATTTGGTGGAGTAAAAATGGGTGAAAGAGAGAGAGAAAGTCGCGGTAAAAAAAAAGGGTATTGTGCGATCCGAGTTTGTTTTCGATTCTAAAGCATTAGATAGATATTTTAGAGGTTAGGAAATAATCTTATGAAGTTAGATTTCGAAAATGAAAAGTTTAGGATCGATTTCGAAGCTAAATGGACAAGTTGAAGGGTGTTTTCCGAAATCCTTTCAAATGCATTCGTTTAACATTCGAAACCATTTATTTAATCATGGTTGGGTGTTAGAACACTAGAGAATTGATTATTGAAGTTGTCGGACGTTCGAAACTAAAAATAATTTTTAATAGTAAGCAAAATCGAACGAATTTCGTTTGATGCACTCCGACAATGAAATTGAGTATATTGAGGTATTTCTAGGAAAGAATAAGTTGAATTTATATAGAGAAAACGAATTTCGAGAACCCCGATTGAATAGAAATTAAAATCCGAAAGTTTAGGCGTTAAAGGGTGTTAATAGAGATAAATGAGATTTTTATTGATTTTGAATGTTATTTGAATGAGTTAAGTGACCCTAAATGGATATTTGATGTTTTAGGATAAAAGCGGAGAGTTCTGGAGGACATACGGAGGAGAATCGGATTCTATCTGAGGACGTGTTGTGAGTGGAAATACAAGTTTTTAAAGTTTATATTTTCTTAAAGTTTATTATAAAGTTAAAAGAATTTATTTTAAATAGTTATTTATTTATTAATTGAATTTATATTATAATTCTAGCATAAAGATTTTAATTTATTATTTATGTATATGAGAATATACTAGAATTAAAGATTTTAGGCTTATTGCCTTGAGATTTAGAATATTTTAGTGTATTAAGAAAAAGAGATTTTAATAGCCTATGGTTTACCCTAGCCCTAGTTTAGTACCCGGCCGAATGCTCTATACGTGATACGATAGATGAGAGGAAGTCAGTTAGTGAGATTTGAGTCTAGTCGACTCTTGTGTGAGTGAGACATGAGTGATCCGTATACACGTATAGGGTAGTGTAGTCAGTCCGCAGCGTGAGCCCGCTTTCGACGACTACATATGGTAGATCCCCACTCCTAGTGGTTAACTAGATTTTATATGCTACCACGCCAGGAGTAGATATTCCTTGGGTTACCATTTAGGCGAGCATTAGAAAAGATTTTAAGAAAAGATTTCAGAAAGTGTTTTAGAAAAGAACTTTAGAAAGCATTTTAGTTTTTAAAGACTGTTTTTGGGAGAATATTTTATCCAGAAATGAGTTTTAGTTTATATAAATTATACAACTCACTGAGTTATACTCATAGTTTTCTTTAAATGTTTTTCTTAAAAATTCTTCCACAGGCGCAGGAGCTAATCGTCCAGCCGATGAGGTTCAGTCAGACGTGTAGGTGGACGCACAAGACGACACTTACTACATATATATTTTTTGTTATTTAGATCATGTACATGTTCATGTATATAGTTGTATATATTTTAAAGAAATAGTGGATGCATTAGTTAAAAAAGTTTTATCAAAGTTTTCTAAAAATTAGTTTTCAGATTTTATTTACAAGTTTGTGGTTGTGTTGTGAGAAAAGAGCCAGAGGCTCTGGAAGTTGAGAAATTGATTTCATAGAAATGTTTTTATAAACTGTATTTGAAACTTGCAGGGTGACATAGTTCAGAAAACAGACGGCATGCTGCTGAAATTTTTATGAAAAAGCAAAAAACTTTTATCACTGTCACCTTGTAAAAGAACTTAAAATATCTAGATAGATGAGTTTTCGGTGCCCTGACGGGATTCCTCCGAGCTGAGTATAGGGTTCGTGGGAATTCTTTCGAAGTGCTACGGGGTTTTTCTCGGGTCTAGAGAAGGGATTCGGGAAGGGGCTCATCAAAGTGTAATTATGAATTTATATATATACAAACATTTACCAAAACTTAAACCATTTGCAAACTTCCATTTTGAAATTTTCGGCAATCCCTTCCTCTCTATACAATACACAAGCAAGCAGTCCACTGTCCACTGCCGATCCACCATTTTCATCATTTTCTCTTTCAAAACGACCACACGATGACACCGACACCAAGGATGACACGATGACCGACGACACGATGACTACCTAATGACATCGACGTCGAGGATGACACGACAAGCCGATAACATGACAACACACTCGACGACCCGATGCCACCAACGACGACCCAACGATGTGAGGACACTGACCACGCGACAACATTGATGAGGACACCATCCTCTATCCCACCAAATCAACCTTTTCGGCCTTTCTCCCTCACAGTGACAGTACTACATTATTCCTCATAGTCACTGGCACTGACGATCACCACTTTCTCCCTCACGGCCTCTACCTTCTCACTCTCGGTCGCTGTCCAGTCACGTCCGGTTTGGTCACTCACCACCTTGACCAGCTTCAGCTTCAGGTGTGCTTTTGTTTCATTTTCTTTTATGTATTCTACGTTTCGATTCTAGTTTTCGATTTTTTGTCAGTTTTCATATATATATATATATATATCTCTAGTGTAATCAATAATGTAATATGATTTCATGGTTAATTGGTTGATTGGTTCTTAGATATGGATTTGAGTGTTGATTTCGAAGACGATACCATCGATTTGGAAGATGAGCTTGAAGTTAAAAATGAAGATAAAAATGTGGAGAGTTCAAGCAAGTCAAAAGCTGCTCGAAAAAGAAAATATACTTCGCATGTGTGGAAGTCCTTTGAAATGATATTGAAGAATAAAAAGGGAAAGAATAGGTGCAAATGTAAATGGTGTGGCCAAATCTATCTCTGCCGAGTAGTATAGGTCACATGGTTAGATATTGACTCTTACTTGTCCTAAGTATAAATCACATGATATACATCAAATGGTGATTGAGAAAAATAAATCTGGGTCTGTTGGTGTTCGTAGACCTAAGACCAAGACTCAAGAAGAATTTAGGAAGCTTGTTGCTAAAGCTTTAGTGTTGTATGATTTGTCTTTTTAGTTTGTAAAGTCGAAAAGAATTATAAAACTAGTTGAGTTTTTAACTAATGATTTTCATATGGTCTCTAGGAACACCGTGAAAGCGGATGTGTTGAGTTTGTTTGAGAAAGGTAAACAAAATCTTAAAAAAATATTACAAGATGCCCCTAGTAAAATTTGTCTAACCTCAGATTTATGGACTTCCATAGCTACTGATAGTTACATGTGTGTGACTGCACATTTCATTGATTCTAATTGGGTTCTACCTAAGAGAGTGATGAGTTTTTGTTTTATGCCTCCTCCACATGATAGGATATCTATTGTTGATAAAGTTATGTCATTATTGTTTGAGTAAGGAATTGACAAGAAACTTTTTTCTATTACTTTGGATAATACTTCTTCAAACAAGTGCTTTATTGATAATTTAAAAAGTCAATTGAATATTAGTAAAACACTTGTTTGTAATAGGGAATTCATGCATATCCGTTGTTGGACCCATATTATTAATTTGATTGTTCAAGATGGATTGAAAGAGATAGATATGGGTGTGCATAAAATTCATGAGAGTGTGAAATATGTAAGAGGGTCTCAAGTTAGGAAACAAAAATTTTTGGAGCATATCAAACAAGTTGATTTAGACATGAAGAGGGTTGTTCGACAAGATGTTCCTACTAAGTGGAACTTAACTTATCTTATGCTAGATAGTGCTATTTATTATCAACATGCTTGGTGTACTTTAGAGTTGACCGATAGCAATTACAAGCATTGTCCTTCTGCAAGTGAGTAAGATAGAGTTGAGAAAATTTGTAATTTTTTGAGTTATTTTTATAAGACAAATAATATTTTTTCTGGTTCAAATTATCCCACTTCAAACTTGTATATGCCTAAGGTGTTTTTGGCACATTTGACTTTGTTGCAACTTTTAGAGAGTGATGATGAGTTTTTGAAAAGAATGACAAATCAAATGTATAAAAAGTTGCAAAAATATTAGGCTTATTTTTGTGTTATTTTGGCAATTGTTGTTATCTTGGATCCCCGTTACAAGATGGAATTTGTTGAGATAGTGTTTCAGAAGTTGTATGGTGTTATTGATGGATTAGAAAAGTTGGCACATGTAAGAAGTAAATTATTTTGTTTGTTTGATGAGTATATGACAAGTTCCACTAGGGCATCTACCTCCAAGGTCACCACATCATCAACTCTTAGTACACAAGTGACTAATGCACAAGTGAACACAATAGATGAACTTGACTTGGTTTTGATGGTAAGAAATAATGTAATTTCCTTATTATATATTTGCGATATTATTTCATCATAACAATTTATCTAATGATATTTTCTTTTGTTATTAATTATATATTGATAAGATTTTGACATGAGATTTAGTGATGGAGGCATTAAAACTCTCAAGACGCAATTGGAGCTTTATTTGGAAGAACAAAGACTTGAAAGATCAATTGATTTGGATATTCTGGCCTTTTGGAAGGCTAATGAAGTTCGCTATCCTAAGCTTTCTGCCATGGCTCATGACGTTTTATGCATCCCATTATCTACAGTTTCATCCCAATAAGCGTTTAGCTATGGTGGTCGAGTTCTTGATCAATACTGAAGTATACTAAAACCTTTTATGGTGCAAGCAATAATTTGCACTCAAGATTGGATAATTGGTAGAGGTAACATACTAATTTTGTGCTAGTGATTTCTTATAATTATCTTTCATTATCTTTCAGTTAGTTTCGTTATTAATTATTGTAGAGATGGAGATTGTTTCGCTAGAAGACATCACGAAAGATATATTGAATTTAAGTATTAATGAAGCTCCCCTTAATGCAAGTGCCCCTAGTGCATCAGTAGAAGGCTCAACATCAAATTCTTTCACTTAGTAGTAAATTCTCTTAATTATATTTCTTCATTTTAAGATTGTGAATGTAAATATCTAATTTTGTGCTTTTATGTTTTTTGTGTAGCTTGAAGGTCCCTTTGGAGTTTGGAATCAATGAGGAAAGAATTTTAAATAACAAAAGTGTGATGTTGAAGAATGATAATATATGTCGTTTTAATTTATATGGATTTGCATTGAGTTTGATTTTGTTGTGATTTTTAAATGTGGATGATGTGGAATTTTATGTAATTGATTTAATGTGTAGGTTTTTATGTGTTGAAATGTTGAATTAGGTGTTTAAATGTTTGTTTGTGAATTATTTGTTATATTTGTATTTGCAATTGAGTTTGATTTTGTTGTAGTTTTTAAATGTGGATGATGTGGATTTTTATGTAGTTAATTTAATGTGTAAGTTTTTATGTGTTGAATTAGGTATTTAAATGTTTGATTGTGAGTTAATTGTTATATTTGTGTTTGCATTGAGTTTGATTTTATTGAGGTTTTTAAATATGGATGATGTGGAATTTTATGTAGTTGATTTAATGTGTAGGTTTTTATGTGTTGAAATGTTGAATTAGGTGTTTAAAAGTTTGATTGTGAATTATTTGTTATATTTGGTTTGCATTGAGTTTGATTTTATTGTAGTTTTTAAATGTGGATGATGTGGATTTTTATGTAGTTGATCTAATGTGTAGGTTTTTATGTGTTGAATTAGGTGTTTAAATGTTTAATTGTGAATTATTTATTATATTTGTGTTTAAATTGAGTTTGATTTTGTTGTATTTGTGTTAAACGAATTAAACGAATCAAACGATTTAAATGATTAAACAGGTTAAATGAATTCGTGTCGTGTCAATCGTGTATAAACAAATTTGTGTCAAATAAAAAAATGTCAACCCGCTTCTTAAACGAATTCATGTTAAATTGATCGAATTCATAAACGAATCGAATTGAATTCAGCTCAACCCGACACGCCAACCCATTTTGCCACCCCTAGTTGTGGATCTCCAGCAGATGATAATTATTCTTATTTATAAATATTTTTATTTAGGACAAATTTTATTTTAATCACTGTGAGGGCTATTTTTGACATTTCAATTGCCTAGATTTTTTTTTTATATATTTTTTTCAAATAAATCTTGTCCACACACGACTCAGCAGCATAAATGCATTTGAAAATATTGAAATTACCCTATATATTGTGGTCAGTGTTTGGTTTCACTTATGGTAAACTAACGAGATGAAATATTTTGATAGACTTTGAAAGCTTTAGAAAAGGTTTGAGATGTTTTTAATATACAGTTAAAAAATTATCACTTTTCCAAAATGTAGAGAGGAAATAAAATTTGCCACAATAATTAATAAGCGGCTGCCATCGTTCTACATATACAAGCAAATTTGAGTGGCAAATCCACGTGTGAGGAAGATAATCTCATGACATGAGCAAGCTGCCTTATAGTATACTAAATGTCAGCCAAAGATTGGGTAGAAACTCCTAAAATAAGAGCTTTAAATTTGTAGTGGACAGTCTGAAAATCAAGCAAATTTTGAAATAAAACGCTTCTTTGGCTCAAGACTTGCATACAATTTTAGTTACAAAAACTTAGGTGGACAAGAAAAACCCTAATAATATAATATAATATAATTAGCTCTGTAATATATTTATTAATATATAATGCCAACAAGTTTGTCATATGATCTAAGCTCAACTATAAATACACAACAAATTCATATAACAAATAATAAATTCAGCTTTTATCATGTAGAGGGTTCAAATGTAGGACTATTGAGACAAATCAAATTTTGATATCATATAACTAACCATCAAAATAAAGCTTACGCTAAAATGAGATGATACATTTATAGCATTTAAGATTGAGATCGATAAAGTTTATGATATGTTATATTACCAATCGTTATTTAAATTTTTATAAAATGTTGCTTTCAATATATATATATATATATTATAAACCGATCCTTACAAAAATACATATAAGAGAAAGTTTAAAATATTTCAAGTTTCATAAAGATAAGTCTTATATGACTTTTATGATATGAGAAAGTATGACTTCCAAACACTTACTATTTGCTCTCTGCATCTACAATAAAAATTTTAAATTAAATGATTTATTCTCTACACCATTTCAAATATCAAAATTAAACTTTTTTGTACGTACGCCAATAGCTAATTTGAAGCCAAACACACTAATTACTTGAATGTTTTTGTTCTTGATCACAATAAAATATATTGTGACTTTATGCTTTTAAATCTTACTTTTGTAATGAATACTTAAATAATTTCAGTTATTTTTGTGTGCTTTTATTTATTATTTTTAATTGAGTCATGAAAAAATAAATTAGCAAATTAGTGAGGTTTTTTGGGCAAATAGCATGCATGGGTTAAAATAATTATTATTGTTTTTAATTTATAAATCAAATTTCAGCCCATTTTTTTCAAACCATGCAATGCATGTTGTTGATGAGTTGATAGAGATTCAGCCCATGTTCTAGCCCAAGTGAATTATCAAAATCAGCTCATGAATCAGAAGACAGGTTGCAAGCAAAGAAGAAGAGAAAATGCATAAAATGACCTATTTGACTAGGTGGTTTATAAATGTAACCTTTTTGTTTTTGTAAGTACAAAAAAAAGAATGAATGAACAAAAATGCCTTTAATGACCCATTTGCCATTAAATTGATAGATAGTTTTGGTGAACCAATCTTCTCACCCCTTCGTAACTTCTCTCGCCAACCAGTTGTGCAGTAGTCTCTTCTCGTCGACCGGCCTGCCATTTTGTCACTTTTGACGGCCAACATGTCTTCTCACTTCTCACAACCAACCTCTTTTCTGACGTTCTAACTCGTCATGCCAAGCTGCTACGTAGCAATCTCTGCCAACCGACCTAACATGTCTCCGTAGTTCCAATGGTGAGCATCTCTTCTGACTTCTTATGGCCAACCTCTTTTCTCACTTCCCACGGGCACCTATGCTTCTGTCTTCCCTTGCTTAAGAAAGGAAGGAGCGTGAAGTTTTGGACTGTTAAAGAACTGCCAACAGCCGCCACTCTGCTTCTCTACAGGTGGGTAGTATAATTTACTAGTTATAGTTGCTTTGGGTATGTGAATATGGTGTATGAACCAAGGATAGGGTATTAACAGTGGGTTTCGACTGTTTTGTGTACTGTTGTGTGTGGTTTTATGAGTATGATGAGAATGTGAAAGTTATAGTGTATTGGCAGTTGTAACGTGAATCTGTACTTTGAGGTTGGGATTTGTTTTGTTATGTGTTGTGTGTGGTTTGTATTGTTTTGTAATGTGAAAGTTAGATTTTATTGTAACGGAGGTTGAGATGAGTTTAGAGGTGAAATCTTCATATTAAGGGTGGGAATCCAAACTGGTAGGTTGGGAATCTTAACCTTTATATTGAGAATCCCAATCTTTAGGTTAGGAATCTTAGACCTGTGATTTGTGTAACACTCTCCCTACGATCCTCGACGTACCGGATATCGATAACCGAAGCGGAGGACGTTACGATATTTTTAATACTTATTTACGAAAATATATTTACTCACTTAATATAATTTAATGAAAATCCGGCAGAGTTTCCTCTGTTTTATTAATAAACCCAAAATTTTTAAAACCTGTATATTAAAAAAAACACTTCAATTATAATTTTTATTTTCTCAACTTCTATACTCGGACACCCTGTCCATCTCAATTCACTTTAACACGTAATCTCAACCCAAAGTAAACATTTTCTAATAAAAATTTCAAAACAAATTAAACACAGATACTTTAAAGTATTACATCACTAGTTTTCTCATCTTTTTAAGAAAACGTTTAAAAACATAATTCAAAATTTATATACATTAGAATTTATAAGGTTTTACACACATATGCATTTAAATATACAAAATGTAAGTTCATAAACTTTCTTTAATGTAACAAAAATATGCACATGTCAAAGATGACTACCAAAAAGGATTGGAGTTTTGACGTGACTCTGAAAACACGCTGGAATGATCTTCTTGTCGGACTCTCACTCTCAGATCACATCAACTACTTGTGCATGGAAAATCTAACGCGCTAAGCTAACTAGCTCAGTTGGTATACATAAAATAATATCAATCACAAAATCCCACCAACATAACATATCGAAATCACAGGATTTCATAAACACAGCACGTACATATTGTTTTTTCATAGAAACAATTAACGTTCAATATAATATATTTTCAAACAACCAATCAAAACTTTATAAAATGTATTTCAAAAATATATATTCCACTCAATTTCATTATTGAGTATTATTATATCATAAGAGCCTTTCGTAAATGCTGTCATGATACCATGGATCGGTATGGATTTCACATCTATCTCCGGCATCGGACACTCGATGCCTACCCGCCGGAGCTTAATTTCACAATCATTACACATTCTGGACCATACACTCGGTGCCTCTCAAAGTCTGTTAATCATATCTTATATAAACGTAACGGCGCAGTACTGCTAATAATATCCTATTGGCATGTCAAACACCAATCCCTACCTACCAATATACAGGTTTACTCAGGCTCTCTATATAATTTTATTAATAACGAAAATTATCATTTTCAATTAAACTTTATTACATAATTATATTCATTTCACATTTCCTCTTGGTTTCAAAAGATGGTTTTCGAATTTTTCTCTTCGAACTCATCATTCATCACACATCTCATCGCAACATGATTTAAATAGCATGTAATTATAAACGAAATAACAAAAATGCCCCTTAGTTTCTAGATGTCTTCAATTTCAACTAAGGGGGTATATTTTTCGAAAATTGATTTCCTATTCAAAAGTCATGTCATAAATCACTTTAATATCACTCGTTAAACATGTGAATAAATTTAAAAAGACGAAAATACCCCTCGAACTTTATTTAATTCAAATTCGGAGATAAAGGGGTTTTTAAGCGAAAATAGTATTTCACTTAATTTTAACCCATAAAATCCATTCCGTTATTATCCTACTAATACATACACATCATAAATAACAACTCATCACATAAAAATAACATAATCGCAAAGTTTCAGAATAAAACATTAAATTTTAGTTACTAAAAAAAAAATAAATTTCGAAAATAATTGTATACCAACCTTTTTGAGCTTATAATTAAGCTTTTAGCACTCCAAATAGAAGCTCAAAGCTTCTCGTTGCTCTTACTAGATTCCTCATGTCATAATTTATCTCCTAAAATTTAAAATTTATACTATTTAAAGCCATGAAAAACAAAATAACTTAATTAAATGCAAAACCTACTAATTATTCATGCATATGGATGTATTTATATGCTTAGAAATCTATTTGAACATAAAAAAATTTATCAAAACAACACATACCTCATTAAAATACTGTAGATCCGAAAATATAACTTGAATTTTAGGGGGGTTTTTGCAAGAAATGGGGTTATAGATATGTATAAAGGCTTAAATGGAAGAAGTTTGAGTGATTTTTGGTTTGAAAAGAAAAAATTTTGAAAGAAAAAAAAACTGCAGCAGCTGATCGGCAACCAGAAGAAGAAAATCTGAAAATTTCAGATTTTTCTGCCGTTTTATATTAACATATTTTTTAAAATTATACTTTGATCCCAAAACTTTTTAAAATTACATTTTGACCCAAAAATTCTGACACATGCCCCTCTCCTATTAAACAATACTAACAACTCACCAATAATAATTTCCAACATCAAATCTTTCCAAATAAAATTCTAATTAAATCATTTTCCTAAAAATTAATTTCAAAATAAAATTTCTAACAATTAACTATATTAATTTACTATTTATATTAATTATAAATAAACTAAATTTTTAATCTCACTTAATGCAATTATATTCTAGAATTAATAATATTATTTATACGGAAGCAATTATCAGGATGTTATAGCTCTTCCCCTCTTAAGAAATTTCGTCCTCGAAATTTACCTCATTCGAATAGCTGCGGATACTGCTGACGCATTATTTCCTCGCTTTCTCAAGTCGCTTCTTCCACTTTATGACTTCTCCACAGCACCTTAACAAACAGAATCTTCTTATTCCTTAGCTCTCGGACTTCACGATCCAAAATCTTCACAAGCTCTTCCTCATAGGACAAATCAGGCTGCACTTCAATAGATTCAACAACTATCACATGTGAAGGATCCGATCTGTATATCCTCAACATAGATACATGAAATACATTATGTATCTTATCCAACTCTGGAGGTAAAGCTAGCCTGTAGGCTACCGGTCCCATACGCTCAATGATCTCATATGGGCCAATAAACCTAGGACTCAACTTATCTCTCTTACCAAACCTTAACACCTTTTTCCATGGAGTTACCTTCAGAAATACTTTATCACCAACTTCATACTTGATATCTTTCCTTTTTAAATCCGCATAAGACTTTTGACGATTGGATGCAGCTTTCAATCTTTCCTTAATGATCTTAACCTTTTCTTTAGTTTGCCTGATTAATTCCAGTCCCACTAACTTGTCTTCACCAAGTTCAGTCCAACAGAGAGGAGTCCTACACTTTTTTCCATACAAAGCTTCATAGGGCGCCATGCTTATACTCGATTGATAGCTGTTATTATATGCAAATTCGATCAAAGGGATATTGTCAATCCAACTTCCTTCAAACCCGATAACACAACTTCTAAGCATATCTTCTAGCACTTGGATAACTCTTTTTGATTGCCCATCTGACTGCGGATGAAAAGCATTGTTGAAACTCGATCGAGTACCTAAAGCTTCTTGAAACTTCTTCCAGAACCTTGCCGTAAACCTCGGATCTTGATATGATATTATCGACACTGGCACTCCATGCAATCGAACTATTTCCTTAATATACAGCTCTGCCAATCTTTCCAAAGGATAATCCATCCTAACCGGGAGAAAATGCACTGACTTAGTCAACTGATCTACAATCACCCAAATCGCATCTTGTTTACTACGAGAAAGAGGCAATCCTGAAACAAAATCCATTGTAACGCGATCCCACTTCCACTCAGGAATAAATATCGGCTGCAACAATCCTGAAGGAACTTGATGCTTTGCTTTTACCTGTTGGCATACCAAACATTACTCACTCACATAATCATACCAGGCCACCAATACTGAGCCTTCAAATCCTGATACATCTTGGTGCTACTTGGATGCATCGAATACGGACTACTATGAGCTTCCATCAAAATCCCCTTTTTCAACTCAGCATCATCAGGAACACAAACTCGATCTCTGAAGCATAAACAATTTCCTGTTAACACAAATTCAATCTCCTTTCCCTCTTGAATCGATCTACAGATTGCCATTAGTTTCTCATCTTGCTTCTGCTTTTCTTGAATCTGCTAAAGGAAATTGGGCCGCACTTGCCATTCAGCTACCAAAGCTTGATCTTCTCTGATCTGCAACTGAGCATTCATCGCTCTCAAGGCAACCAAGGACTTCCTGCTTAACGCATGAGCTACCATATTCGCTTTTCCCGGATAGTAGTCGATAATGCAATCATAATCTTTTAACAACTCCATCCATCTCCTCTGCCTCAAATTAAGCTCTCTCTGAGTGGACAAATACTTGAGACTCTTATGATCAGTAAAGATATAACACTTTTCTCCATACAAGTAATGCCTCCATATCTTCAAAGCAAAGACTATGGTCGCTAGCTCTAAATCATGAGTCGGATAATTCTTCTCATGATTCTTCAACTACCTGGAAGCATAAGCAACCACCTTCCCTTCCTGCATCAATACACAATTGAGACTATTAAGAGAGGCATCACTATAGATCACAAAATCCTTACCAGATACGGGTTGAGTAAGAACTGGAGCCTCAATCAACATCTAATTCAATTTATCAAAACTCCTTTGACACCTATCCGTCCACTCAAATTTGACATCCTTATGAAGCAATTTGGTCAACGGAGCAGCCAAGGAAGAAAATCCTTTCACAAACCGTCTATAATAACCAGCCAAACCCAAAAAACTTCGAACTTCGGTAACATTCTTGGGAGGCTTCCATTCCACAATCGCTTCAATCTTCTTCGGATCGACCTTTATACCCTGAGCAGAAAAAATATGTCCAAGAAAAGAAATCTCGCTCAACCAAAACTCACACTTGTTCAGCTTAGCATACAACTGCTTTTCCCTTAAAATCTGCAACACAATTCGAAGATGCCGATCATGCTCTACTGGAGACTGAGAATACACCAAGATATCATCAATAAAGACCACTACAAACTGATCTAGATACGAACGAAAAATACGATTCATCAAATCCATAAAAGCTGCAGGCGCATTCGTCAACCCGAATGGCATCACCACAAACTCATAATGTCCATATCTCGTCGGGAAAGCTGTCTTAGGAATATCTGATTCCTTTACCCTTAATTGATGATACCCTGATCGAAGATCTATCTTAGAGAAAACACTAGCTCCTCTCAATTGATGAAATAGATCATCGATCCTAGGTAAGGGATACTTATTCTTAATTGTCACCTTATTCAACTGTCGATAATCCACACACAACCTAAAAGACCCATCTTTTTTCTTCACGAACAACACCGGAGCTCCCTACGGAGATACACTAGGCCTTATAAATCCCTTGTCTAGTAACTCTTGCAACTGAATCTTCAATTCCTTTAGCTTAGCAGGTGCCATTCTATATGGGGTAACCATTACCGGAGCATTTCTTGGCATGACATCAATCACAAACTCTACTTCTCTTTCTGGCGGCAAACCTGGCAACTTTTTCAGAAACACATCTGGGAAATCACATACGGTGGGTATGTCCTGAAGAGTAGATCCGGATCTCTGAGAATCAACCACATGTGCCAAATACGTCTCACATCCTTTCCTAATCAACTTTCTAGCAATTGTGGCTGAAATGACATTAGAAAGGTAATCCACCCTTTCACCCACCATAACTATCTCTTTCCCATTTGCATTTCTCAAAGCGATCCTCTTTAGATGACAATCGATCACCACCTGATGCCTAGACAACCAATCCATACCCAGAATTACATCGAACTCTCGAAATGGCAGCTCCATCAAATCACCTGGAAACTTATAACCCTGAATCCGAATCGGACACTCTCTAAACACCGTATTCATAACCACACTATGACCCAAGGGATTACTAACCTACACCTCATGATCTGTAGACTCTGCCTGAAGACTCTGCTCTCTCGGAATAATAATTCTGATATATGAATGTGTAGATCCTGGATCTATTAATGCTTGCACATGAATATCAAAGACTGAGATTTTACCAACAATCACATCGGGCGCATCCTGCTCCTCCTGAGCCTTGATGACATAGGCTCTAGCTGGCGCACGAGTCTCCGACCTAGCTGCTGACTCTGGAGTCCTTCTCTGAACACTTCCTTCTGTCCCGGCCTGACTAGGTCTCCGCCCTCTCGAAGTTGCAAGAGCTGATCTCTTTGGCTAAGGAATTGGTGTAGGTCTATTCTTCGGACAATCTCTCTGAAAATGATCTCGAGACCCATACCTGAAACAGGCTTCCGTCAACCTCCAGCACTCTCCTGGATGCCTCCGACCACAATGCTCACATAGGGACTGGGCTGATCCCCTAGCTGTACTGCCTGGGGCACTAGCAACTGAAGCTGCTGACGGCGCTGGCCTAGCAAAAGACCCCTGACCCTGCCTCTGCGGCGCTGGCTGACTACTTGCCTGAGGACCCTTAAATCTCTTGCTTGATGACTGAAATGAACTGGACTGCCCTGGTCCTCTCTTCTGCTGGCTTCTATCCTTTCTAGCCTGCTCTTCTTTCTTCACTCTTTCCACATTCAGAGCTGCAGATACCAATCTGGGAAAATCCTCTATCTGCAAGGCTGTCAACTGGAAACGAATATAATCATTTAGACCATCTTCGAACCTCCTGCATCTATCAGCCTCTGTTGCCACTATCTCTCTGGCATACTTGCTTAACCGGATGAACTCTCGCTCATACTCTGTCACTGACATCTGCCTCTGCTTCAAATTAATGAATTCCCTTTTCATGCTGTCAATATGAATACGGTCGACATACTTCCTCTGGAACTCTCTCTGAAAGAACTCCCAAGTCCTCTCCTCCGATCGCACAGACTGAGAAATGGACGTCCACCACTGGTAGGCATCCTCCTGTAATAATGAAACTGCACACTCCAAACTCTCCTCAGGGGTGCAGTGCAACTGCTGTAAAATCCGCTCTGTCCGCTCCATCCAAAACTCAGCTGCTGATGCATCCTCATCTTTCCTACCATGGAAATCTGTAGGCCTATATTTAGCAAGCCTCTCAATCACAGATCTCCTCGGCGCAGCTCGGGCCATCTGTTGAAATAACTCTGCCATCTGCTGCATAAGGGCCGGCTGACCCTAGGCTTCAGGTACTGACGTCCCCCGACTGGACGATCCACCGGATACACCTCCGGCTACACTAACAGGACTACTCGACCTACTCCCATCACCACCCTCAACTCTCTGAGCCTCTAAGGGGTCCATCTTTTAACCTATTTAAGACAAAAAGAAATTTGAGCATCAGAGTCACATTCTCCTATTTCATTCCTATATGCAATGCATGTACACTTAAATGCAACATTTCTTTTTATTTATTTATTCTTTTCATAATCACCAAATTTAAGAAAATCCCGAACCGAAGCTCTGATACCACTAAAATGTAACACCCTCCCTTCGATCCTTGGCGTATTGGACACCGATAACCGAAGCGGAGGACGTTACGATATTTTTAATACTTATTTACGAAAATATATTTACTCACTTAATATAATTTAATGAAAATCCGGTAGAGTTTCCTCTGTTTTATTGATAAATCCAAAATTTTTAAAACCTGTATATTCAAAAAAACACTTCAATTATAATTTCCATTTTCTCAACTTCTATACTCGGACACCCCGTCCATCTCAATTCACTTCAACACACAATCTCAACCAAAAGTAAACATTTTCTAATAAAAATTTCAAAACAAATTAAACACAGATACTTTAAAGCATTACATCACTAGTTTTTTCATCTTTTTGAGAAAACATTTAAAAACATAATTCAAAATTTATATACATTAGAATTTATAAGATTTTACACACATATGCATTTAAATATACAAAATGTAAGTTCATAAACTTTCTTTAATGTAACAAAAATATGCATATGTTAAAGATGACTACCAAAAAGGATTGGAGTTTTGACGTGACTCTGAAAACACGCTGGAATGATCTTCTTGTCGGACTCTCACTATCAGATCACATCAACTACCTGTGCGTGGAAAATCCAACGCGCTAAACTAACTAGCTCAGTTGGTATACACAAAATAATATCAATCACAAAATCCCACCAACATAACATATCGAAATCACAGGATTTCATAAACACAGCACGTACATATTATCTTTTCATAGAAACAATTAACGTTCAATATAATATATTTTCAAACAACCAATCAAAACTTTATAAAATGTATTTCAAAAACATATATTCCACTCAAATTCATTATCGAGTATTATTATATCATAAGAGCCTTTCATAAATACTGTAACGATACCATGGATCGGTACAGATTTTAAATCTATCTCCGACATCGGACACTCAGTGCCTACCCGCCGGAGCTCAATTTCACAATCATTACGCAATTTTGGACCATACACTCGGTGCCTCTCAAAGTCTGTTAATCATATTTTATATAAACGTTATGGCGCAGTACTGCTAATAATATCCTATTGGCATGCCAAACACCAATCCCCACCTACCAATGTACAGGTTTACTCAGACTCTCTATATAATTTTATTAATAACGAAAATTATCATTTTCAATTAAACTTTATTACATAATTATATTTATTTCACATTTCCTCTTGGTTCCAAAAGATGGTTTTCGAATTTATCTCTTCGAACTCATCATTCATCACACATCTCATCGTACCATGATTTAAATAGCATGTAATTATAAATGAAATGACAAAAATGCTCCTTAGTTTCTAGATGTCTTCAATTTCGACTAAGGGGTATATTTTTCGAAAATTGATTTCCTATTCAAAAGTCATGTCACAAATCACTTTAATATCACTCGTTAAACACGTGAATAAATTTAAAAAGACGAAAATACCCCTCGAACTTTATTTAATTCAAATTCGGACATAAAGGGGTTTTTAAGCGAAAATAATATTTCACTTAATTTTAACCCATAAAATCCATTCCGTTATTATCCTACTAATACATACACATCATAAATAACAACTCATCACATAAAAATAACATAATCGCAAAGTTTCAGAATAAAACATTAAATTTTAGTTACTAAAAAAAAATAAATTTCGAAAATAATTGTATACCAACCTTTTTGAGCTTATAATCAAGCTCCTAGCACTCCAAATAGAAGCTCAAAGCTTCTCCTTGCTCTTACTAGATTCCTCATGTCCTAATTTATCACCTAGAATTTAAAATTTATACGATTTAAAATCATGAAAAACAAAATAACTTAATTAAATGCAAAACCCACTAATTATTCATGCATATGGATGCATTTATATGCTTAAAAATCTATTTGAACACATAAAAATTTATCAAAACAACACATACCTTATTAAAACACTGTAGATCCGAAAATATAACTTGAATTTTAGGGAGGTTTTGCACGAAATGGGGTTATAGATATGTATAGAGGCTTAAATGGAAGAAGTTTGAGTGATTTTTGGCTTGAAAAGAAAAAATTTTGAAAGAAAAAAAAACTGCAGCAGCTGATCGGCGACCAGAAGAAGAAAATCTGAAATTTTAAGATTTTTCTGCCGTTTTATACTAACATATTTTTCAAAATTACACTTTGACCCCAAAACTTTTTAAAATTACATTTTGACCCAAAAATTCTGACACATGCCCCTCTCCTATTAAACAATACTAACAACTCACCAATAATAATTTCCAACATCAAATCTTTCCCAAATAAAATTCTAATTAAATCATTTTCCTAAAAATTACTTTCAAAATAAAATTTCTAACAATTAACTATATTAATTTACTATTTATATTAATTATAAATAAACTAAATTTTTAATCCCACTTAATGCAATTATATTCTAAAATTAATAATATTATTTATACGGAAGCAATTATCGGGATGTTACAATTTGAGAATCCCAACTAGAAAGTTGAGATTCCTAATATTGAGGATGGTTGTCTGAACCAAACCAGTCGGGT
This sequence comes from Litchi chinensis, assembly GCA_019925255.1. Taxonomy (NCBI): domain Eukaryota; kingdom Viridiplantae; phylum Streptophyta; class Magnoliopsida; order Sapindales; family Sapindaceae; genus Litchi; species Litchi chinensis. The sequence continues at coordinate 1,271,983 of CM034465.1, read as the reverse complement.
ATTCAACTTGCAGGTTGGGAATCCCAACCTTCAAGTTAGGATTCTCAACCTTCATTTAACATTAGGTTCGGAATCCCAACCTCAGGGTTTGGATTTTAAACTTGGATCTTGAATGAAGGTTGGGAATACCAACCTCAAGGTTGGGTGAGGTTAGGGTTCCCAACCTTAAGGCTTGGATTAGCAACCTAAATTAAAATTCTCAACCTTTATGTTGGGAATCCCAACCCTAAGGTTGGGATTTCAAATAATGATTTCGAATAAGGTTGAGAATCCTAACCTTTAGGTTTGGGAATCCTAACCTCATGTTGAGATTTCTAATCTGAAGGTTGGGATTCTCAACATTTATTCAAAGTCAAAGTTTGGAATTCCAACATCTGGGTTGAGAATCTCAACCCTAAGGTTGAGATTTCCATCATTGATGTTGCAACCAGGTTGGGATTCCTAACCTTGATTGAACATTAAAGTTGGGATTCTCAAGTTGAAGGTTGTGATTCTCAACCTACAGGTTGAGAATCCTAACTTTGAATGTTGAATCAAGTTTGGGATTCCCCACTAATCCCAATCTCTAGGTTAGGAATCCTAATTTTGACGTCGAGATCCCTAACTTTGATTGAAAATTCAGGTTGAGGTTCCCAACTTGAAGGTTAGGATTCCTAACTTTGAGATTGGGAGGTTAGGATTAGCCACTAATCCCAACCTCCAGGTTGAGATTCGCAACTTAAATTTTCAATCAAGGTTGGGATTCCCAACCTTTATTGAACATCCAAGTTGCGATTCCCAGCCTTGATGAAACATTCCCAACCTGCAGGTTGGGATGCCTATCCTTTAGGTTGGAAATCACAACCTGAATGTTCAATTAGGTTGGGATTCCCAACTTATATGGTCAATCATGATTGGGATTCCCAACTTGGAGGGTTGAGATTTCCAACCTCGTCCCAACCTTAAGGTTAAGAATCCTAACCTCTAGGTTGAGATTCTCAATTAGAGATATTAAGAAAAATATGTCTTCCATTCTTAGGCCCAAACACTTGATTAAATGGGTTTGAGATTTGAAATCTCATCCCACCTACCAAATCCGATGAAACAATCATGGCCTAGCTAAACTAAAGATTGATTTATGAACCCAACCCGAATATTGGGAATTGAGTATACAGGTTGGGAATTGAGTACTCTTTTTTGTGTTTCCAATAATTCTTGGATAATGGATGTTAAAACCCTTCCGATTAGGAGTACCTAGGTTTATAGTGAGTTATAATAATAGTGGTTCATATTGAATAATCAATCCAATCAAACCTCAAAGGTTAGATTCACAATGCTTAGAGGTGAAGACTAAACATCCATTATAGGAAGAATCTAGAAAAGGCTTAACATCCATTATAAGAGGAAAAATTGATTAAAATTATTGTTTAAATCAATGAGTATTTCAACAATGAGTAATACAATCATTCACAACTCAAATAATAGGAATACTCAAGCAATAACACACATGAAATCTTTTACAATAAATTATAACCTGATGACATATTGAGAAGTTATATAGTTTATATAGTCGAAACTATTGAACCTAGATAGAAGATAACACATTGACTTAGATAACCTGGACACAAGTTACTTTATATAGTAGCAAGAATTAGTAGCAACAACCATTTTATCCGCATCTAACATCATTAACGCACTGCCTGGAGGAGTTGTAGATTCCCAAGCATCTTCAGAAATGACATAATTTGCATTTTCATCTAGGAACCATAACTTCAAGAATTGATTCCCTAAATTCCTTGCATTCAAACTTCATTTAAAATGTCTTAGGGAGTTTATCTTTGGCTAAGATGGTGCTAACATTAAGAAAAATAACTACTCCCTCAAAACAATCAGTCTATGTTTGACTTGCAACAAGGTTCTAAATATATACCAATGATCAACATTAGACATAAAATCAAATGTAAATATACCTTATGCCCATCCTTCAAATGGAAGAATTCCTTGCAATAGGCAGTACAGAAAATGCAGTCTCAAGGTAGAAACGGGGTGTGTATGTCTCTATAAAGTTTAAGACACTTAAATAGAGGTTTGTCACAGGTAAAAATAATTTGAACATAAAAAGATGACACTAAGAAAAATCAATTCCATTTACAAAAGTGCAGAAAATCACTCATCATTGTCCCTCAAACCACTGCATAGAAAAACTACACAACTCACCTATACCTCAATTCCAGATTAGTTGGGAGCTATAAAAGTCCTTTTCCTCATTTACGCGTTATCCATGGCCATAAGTAGTTGATGAAAATAACAAAATATGACTTCAATGGGAGTTGTTACAAGATGTGTCAATATGAGATTCACAACACAGCATAAATAAGGATTTTAAACAGCTTTAACTCATATCTCTCCAGGCTTATGTGTATTCAATGTTTGCACATCAAGTTTGTAGTTATGCTGTAGAATTAATTGTGAAGCATCCGAAGGCTCTGCTTCAATATTCTGCAATAGTAAAATAATGGTATTAACAGTTAAGTAATAAAAGATCCTTTATTAAAGTAAAAGCAATTGTTCAGTTCATTCATCTAAAGTTCAACTTCATATAGGAGCTTAAATTGGGAAAGAAAACTAAAACACCAAAATGGCATGCATCAAAATGAAAAATTGCATTAGAACATAAAAAAGAAGGAAGAGGCAAAATTTTGGTTCAAAGTTGCTGAGGCATGATGATGATGTAACATTGATACAAATACTAACAAAATATTTATGTTGCCAAGTATAAAGTGGATGAGAAAGCACTTAGTAACAGTCTTACTTTGCTTCCAATATTTATGACGAATCAGCTTTATGAGAAAGCACATAGTAACAACATGGAATCCTATCACTAATAAAAGAAAACACAAATTCAAATCATTATTCCATTGCACAAGAATAGTAAGCATCCCATTATGTAATATAAGCACTTAAAGCATGTGAACCTTATTGGCCAACAATTCTTCCCTCAATTTTTCTAGCTCATACTACTGGTAACAATAGGAGATTAAATATCGAAAGCATATAAAGTGTTTATCAATAAACTTGAATAGAAACTTAACCTATCTACCTAAAAATTCTCAATTTTCATGCAAAAAACCCAAGTTATTATTGAAATCCAAACCCAAATCATGTTCAAATGCAAATGTTTACCAAAATAAATTATATGTCATACACCAAAACAAATGCACTTGAACACTGATTATCCTAATAAGGAAACAAAAACATACCCATCATCCATAATCAAGTCAACAATGAATAAATTGCTCACAAATTCATAAAATAAATTATGTTTTCAACACGAAGTGTACTCTCCATCACTTTCCTTTCAAATATTTCAATCAAGTACAACAAATCAAAACAAAACCACAAACCACTTGCTGACTTCCTCATATAAGTTATTATACATACATGAGCACATACTTATTATTATGAGTTAAATTGGATTCTAAGCGTATCAACTTATATTGCATTTGCATATTCTTTATATTGATTTGGTTATAAAGGTGCACATGAAGAGACAAATGCAATAACTTAACTAACAACCACATAACTCACATTTTGCATAGACCTCATTTACTTTCTTAAAGTCTATCAAGTCAGCCAACCTACAGGGAAAGTGATTAGCCCCGATCCTAGTTTCCTCTAAAAAATTCATTTCCAGTGATCGGATAGAGAATAAAGAGTCCAAAAATAGTGCAAGGAGCCCGGTTAGAATTTGATTATATTTATAAGACCTTGAGTATCGTGTCAGGAAGAAATGAGAATTTTCGGTAAATAATATTCGGATCCAGAATGAATAGTGATTTTTTGGAAAAAGATCCGAAATTAATGTTTAAGATCGAATTTGGACCCGGTTATATTATCCAAGGTCATAAATTGAGATTTGGTAGGGAAACGAAAAGTTTAGGATCGATTTCGGAGTTAAACGGACGAGTTAAAGGGTGTTTTCCGAAATCATTCTAAATGCATTCATTTAACGTTCGAAACCGTTTATTTAATTATGGTTGGGTGTTAGATCACTATAGAATTGATTATTGAAGTTGTCGGACGTCCGAAGCGAAAAATGATTTTTATTAGTAAGTGAAATCGAGCGAATTTCGTTCTGAGTTTCCGACGATGAAATTGAGTATATTGAGGTATTCTTAGGAAAGAATAAGTAGGATTTATGTAGAGAAAACGGATTTTGAAAACCCCGATTGAATAGAAATTGAGATCCAAAAGTTTAGATGTTAAATGGTATTAATAGAAATAAATGGGATTTTTATTGATTTTGAATGTTATTTTAATGAGTTAAGTGACCCTAAATGAATATTTGATGTTTTAGGGTAAAAGCGAAGAGTTCCGGAGACATACAGAGAATGATCAGATTCTATTCGAGGACGTGTTGTGAGTGAAGTTTTTATTAAAATTTAAAGGACATTTTATGTTGTGCATTATTGAGTTTATAATTATTTATTTGAATTCATAAATGTTAGTACCTTGTTTTAATTATAATTTCTAGCATGAAAAGAATTAAAACTTATTGCATAAAAATTTTTAAAGCTTGAGTTGAAAGAAGAAAATCTAGTATTTAGAACCATTTGATATGGTTTATTAATATATAAGCATATTTAAGACATGCTAGAGATTAAGAAAATTATTTAGGCTTTTGCCTTAAGAAATCAAAGATTTTTGCATAAAGTAAAATGATTTAAGAAATGCCTTTGGTTTACCTAGTCAATGATGAGCAGCGAGTACTCGGCTGAGTGCCCTATACGTGTATGGCTAGTTGTGAGTAAAAATCTACCCTTTTCAAGTGTAGTTTGTTTACAGTTTCTTGTATGGTTATTGGTGTTTATTTTATTATGTAATTGAATTGTATATTGCAATTATATTGAAATTATACCATATGGGTTTCTAATTGATTTCATATTTATACTTAGAATGTATGGAAATCAAAGATTTTAGACGTTCTGCCTTAAAAATGAATTTGTTTCAAAAGATTAAGTAAAACTATTTTAGTACGCTGATGGTTTACCCTAGCCCTAGTTGAGTTCCTAGTTGAAAGCTTTATACGTGCATGGTAGATGTGAGAGAGAGTCACTAATTGAGTGTGGGGTCCAGACGACTCCTGAGAGAGAGAGTCAGTTGTGTCACCCTCTGCACATATAGGATAGTGTAGTTTAGACTGATTGCGTAGAGGTAACGCATGCCCAGAGTTCGTGCATCGGCGACTACACAGAGTAGATTTCTTAATTCCTAGTGGTTAGCTAGAGATCTTATGCTACCACGACAGGAGTAGTTTCTCTGGGTTACCATTCAGGCGAGAAATGAAACAGTTTTAGAAAAAGATTTAGAAAGAGTTTGGAAATAGTTTGTAAACGAGTTTCGAAAGAGTATTTTAGAAAAGAATTTTACAAAGCAATTTGGTTTTTAAAACGTGTTTTTGGGAAAATATTTTATATAGAAATGAGTTTTAGTTTATATAAATCATACCACTCGCTGAGTTATACTCATAGTTTTCTTTAAATATTTTTCTTAAAAATTCTCCCACAGGCGCAGGAGCTAGTCATCCAGCTGACGAGGTTTAGTCTGACGTGCAGGCGGACAGATAGGACGACACCTACTACATGTATGTATATTATCATTTTGATAATGTATATGTTTATGTAGTTAGTTGTAAATACTTTAAAGAAATAATGGATACATTTGTTAAAATGTTTTATTAAAGTTTTCTGAAATTTAAATTTTATTTACTTGTTTGTGGTTGTGTTGTGAGAAAAGAGGCGGAGGCTCTGGAAGTTGAGAAATTGATTTTATAGAAGTGTTTTTATAAACTATATTTGATATTTGCAGGGTGGCATAGTTTAGAAAACAGACGGTATGCTGTTGAAATTTTTAATAAAAAGAGAAAAATTTTTTTTTTTATCACTATCACATTGTAAAAGAAGTTAAAATATCTAGATAGATGAGTTTCCGGTGCCCTGACGGGATTCCTCCGGACTGAGTTAGGGTTCGTGGAAATTCTTTTGGGGTGCTATGAGGTCTTTCTCAACTCTAGAGGAGGGATTCGGGAAGGGTCCCGTCAGAAAGAACAATCGGAAGTTTATTTTCTCTAATTCTCAAATTTAAACAGTCAAAGATGGTAGATAAAAGTGTTAAAATCCCTAGCTTTCAAAATCTCCCCTATGTTCTTCATAACCTGAAAAATTTTATTAGTACAAATCTATCGGCTCTCTCTCTATACAACTCTCAAAGTGGAAAGCTATCTATCACAATCTAATATAAAAAATAGCAAGGAATGAAAATTGGCAAAATTTTTAGCATATTGTTTTCAGGCAAGTACGAATTTAATTTCATGTAATGATCAGAATGTGCAATTAACAAAGGATTGGAACTTAGAAATCATAGTTTATCTTCAACCAATTGAACTCTATTTCATGCCTCAATAATTTTGTTTGCTAAAGAGGTCGAACAGTTTTCTTAGCCAAATTTACAACAGATGCACTTCAAGAATAGAGTCAAAATGAAACCTCAATATTCTAGCAAAGAATAAATGGTAATTAAAAGGATAACAATTTACTTGCTCAGTTTGCTCCTCTATGCTCCCTGAGACGAATTTCCCAGTCTATTTTAGAGGGCCAAAAACAAATAATCAGTAAGAGAAACGTGCAAAACCAAGATTAGAAATATATAGTTTATTAGTTACCAGTCACATTTTATTATTCAACAAAACAATATCACATATCCTAATAAGGAAACAAAAATATACTCATCATCCATAATCAAGTCAACAATGAATAAATTGCTCACAAATTCAGAAAATAAATTCTGTTTCCAACATGAGCATACTCTTCATCACTCTTCTTTCAAATATTTCAATCAAATACAACAAAGCAAAACAAAACACTATAATTCACATCCCATGTCACCAAATTTGATTACAAAACTATTGAGAATCCAAAACAAAATCATACCTAGTTGCTCAAATCCTATTAGAAATAGAAATGTTGACAGGACCCTTCCCAGATCTTCTCTAGGATTTTATTTGGAGGATCCTGCCGGGTACTTCAACGGACTTCCCGAACCTGACTCATCGGATTGAAGAAACCCGAGAAGTGAACCTTATACTTTCTAGTTGGTTTACTAGTTTAAAACTTTAAGAATTTGATTTCTTTAATTTAGTTGGAAGCGATAAAATTTTTTGCGATTTTATTTCAAAATGGTTTTATAAAAATTTCGGCAGCATAACGGCTGCATTTTTAACAAATCAAAAATTTTACCTGCGAATAAACAAACATTTCGACTATAAATCCATTTCCTCTCAACTTCTTTATCCACAATCATGTAATATCACCACAATTTCTCAACTCAACGAGCATTGAAATATAATACCATGTACAAGTATATATCTACATGAAAAACCCATCACTAATCATCAAAATAATTTACAATTATACAATCCAAAATGCAAGTGTATTTCAAAACGTAATATATATTCAATCCATATATACAAATGTACACAAGCATTTTGCATGGTTCTCCCACCTATATATATATGTAAAGCAAAATGTCGTCATTCTATCCAACGGCAGCACGCAATGGATGGTAAATGAGCTACACAATAAATAAACTAGTTAGCGTAACAAGAGAGTATAATATAACCTGCATCAATGTATTAAACTAAAATCCTATATATTTTCAATACTTTCAAAATTTTAATATCTTCTTTCAAAAATCCCCATGTATACCCTCGGAGTGCTTTATCCATCACGGACGATTTTAACTAACGCCAACGTAAAGCTAATACTATATCTCAACCACTAGGATACGGAATTTACTACATCGCATATAGGGTGATAAATCTTATGACTGAACAACTATAAAGCAGAATTTCTTGCATCGCAATTATAGTGTTGACTCTGGTCGACTACAAGTGGAATTTTCTGCATTGCAATATAGCACTAACTATAAAATAACCAACTACGTGCGGAATTGTCTGCATCGCAACGTAACACTTATACTTTCTAGGAAACTCAGTAACTACGGATGGAATTTTCTGCGTCGTTGCACAGTGCTAACTTTTCTCTAATCTGAGTGACTACGGACGGAATTTTCTGCGTCGTCACGTAGCGCTAAAACTCATATAATCTTAAGGTATATACATGAGTTTTAAAACTAAATTTATTAAGTGCAAAAGCACAAAGCTAACTATTTTTGGAACTCATCAAAACTCTTCTTGATTCAACCCTTTTTAGAATAACTTAGTATTCATTTAAATCACTTTATGATTCCATAAGAACCCATATACGCAAACTTGAACTTGATATTAGAAAATGAAGTTTATTCTCACTTGACACTTATATTCAATATTTATCACAATAGTCAATAATTGAAATAGAACTTGAAACAACTATAAGTGGCAAAATACTTACCTCGAAGTCGCGCCAATCCACGTCAAGTGTCTCGACGAGTCTCTCGGACTTCGTTCGCGCGCTCGTCACCTGCATGACACTTTCTTATTATGACTAGTGAAAATCTCATAACTCAATTTTAACTTTACAATAATATTTTCTAATGACAACTCTTTTTACACTATAATTTCATAACTTGTTTCTAACTCAACCGAAACTCTCTAATTCTGATTTCTTCACAAAATTTTCAGTTTTGGACCCTTAGGAATACCCCCACGTGGTCCGTATAATTTTTAGAGGCCCGAAACGAAAAATTGAAATTTTAAACTTCATTGATAACCCATAACATAATGCAGCACAGCACCCTGCTCGGGGATCTGTTTTCCTTCGTTCTTTTTCCTACGGTTCATTTATCTAACATTCTGGTCATATGTCAAATTTCATCAAAAAATTCTATCGTTTGCTATGTTAAATATAAGAAAAACACGTTTTTTCAGGCACTTTTTATGCATTTTTTGTGCACTTTTTCGCGTCGGATGAGCGACACTAGTTTTTCTTTCGTATCTAAGCTTCATTTACCTAATTATGATCAAATAACCTTATTCCATGCAATAAAAATTACATTTATATTGTTATTTCACTTCTCAACGCTCTAATGACACTATTTTACGCATAAATTACATAATTTTTATCGGAATCGATCAGTTCCAAAACCTATGGTTTTCTATGACTCCTAGGCATAATTTTATGTGTAGAACATCCCCATATATGTCAGTTTTGCACAAGTCTTCTCTAGCCCATGGTTTAAGCTCGGGATGACCAATTTGCTCAAAACTACCTCTATTGACTTCTATCACTTCTACATGCTTTTCTAATCCATTTCATGCTAATTTTTGAGTTCAAAATCATCAAATTTCAGAGGTTATCTACTGTCCATTATAGGCTTGATACACACACAAACATTACTTTGTCATTTAAACACTCACAACTCACTCAAAAATTTTATCAACTACTTGGAGTGCATGAAAACAGATTTTTGTTTCCATTATTTTCAAATGTATGGCAGCCCATTTATACAACCCTAAGCTACCATTCTCATACAACAACATCTCATCTAATTCTCTACATCATCTAGTTAGGGTTGTACACTTGTTTGAAGTGTAGAACACCCAACACAACATAAAAAATTCTGCACACTCTTAACAGCTCTCTACTTCTAATTTCAGCAAAGAGAAGAGAAGATGAGATGATATCTTACTTGGTTTTTGGTTTAGAGAAGTGAGAGAGACTTGGAAGAGGTCCTAAAGAGGGTGATTTGAGGTTTAGAAGGGCTGGAATGGCTGTCTTCTTCCACTTTTTTGGTTTGCCGTCCACCTCTCTTCGTTTCTGCTCTTGTTCTGCAAGCTGAATTCTGTTCTGCTCTATGTGTCACGGCTGGTCTATTTTGCTTCTGGTTTGCACGACTTCTTCTCCTCAAAATCAGCTAAGTGTGATATATATATATGCTTAACCTTTCAATAATTGCATTACTTAACTTCATCTTTTCCAAATTCACACAACTCCCTCTCTTGTTTATTTAATTCGCTGCTACACCCTTCCTCTTTTATTTCTTTGATAATTTTATTTCTAATTGATTGGTTTATATATCGTATTAATATTTTATAGAATATCAAGCTTGTCTCATTTGATTATTTGACTATCATCCATGTTTTTACTTAATCTCATTAATAATTAATCACTTATCCTAAAAAAAAAATGTTAGAATTCTTACTTGTGCACTTATTTATATTATTTTCTTTAACTTGTCTCTTATTTGTGGCTGAGTTATTTTACTCTTTATTTATCTTTTTCTTTACTAAATTAATTATAGTGATATTCTCGAACGAGCGTTCGCTCTTCGATAACTTGGTTTAACTTAGTATTTACTAGATTTCTTATTTAAACTTCCTAATTACATTTCTAATGTTAGGAAGTTAAAGATATCGAGAGTAGGGGTTTACAATTTCTTCCCCTCTTATAAAAATTTCGTCCTCGAAATTTTAAATTGTTTGCCTGACTCAAACAAGTGAGGATATTGGGCACGCATCTACTTTTCAGGCTCCCAAGTAGCCTCCTCTGACCCATGATTTCACCATAACACCTTCACTAGCGGAATCACTTTGTTACGTAGTACTTGATCTCTATGATCTAGAATCTCCACTGGCAGCTCTTCGTAGGTCAAGTTTTCCTTTAACTGAACTGGTTGCTCTTTAAGAATGTGCGAAGGGTCAGCTATATACTTGCGTAGCATGAGATGTGGAACACGTCATGGATGTTGGCTAGCTCTGATAGCAGCTCCAATCTATAAGCTACTTCACCCACTTTTGCCATTATCTCATATAGCTCTATATACCGGGGACTCATCTTCCCATGGTTTCGAAATCTCAAAATACTCTTTTAGGGTGAGACTCGTAGGAATACTTGATCACCCACTTCAAACTTTAAGTCTCTTCTTCGATTGTCCGTATAGCTTTTCTGCCTGTCACTTGCTATCTTCAACCATTCTCTAATCACATTTACTTTCTCAGTTGTATCTTGAACAATCTCTAGGTCAATTAATTTTCTCTCACCCATTTCGTCCCAACAAACTGGGGTTTTACACTTCCTGCCATACGACGCCTCATCGGTGCCATGCCAATACTAGACTAATAGTTGTTGTTGTAGGCAAACTCTATCAACACTAGGTAATTATCCCTGCTCCCCTTAAACTCCATCACACATGCTCTCAACATATCTTCAAGAGTCTCAATGGTTCTCTTTGATTGGCCATCTGTCTATGGGTGAAAAGCAGTACTGAAGTTCAATCTAGTGCCCATAGCTTCTTATAGCTTCGATCGAAATCGAGAAGTAAAGCGAGGATCTCTGTCTGATACAATAGACACTGGTGCACCATGCAATCTCACGATCTCATCAACATATAGCTCAGCTAGCCTTTCCAAAGAATAGGTATTCTTGATAGTAAGAAAGTGAGCAGACTTCGTCAATCTATCCACTATAACCCAAATGGCATCATGTCAATGCTGTGTCCTGGGAAGTCCCACCACGAAATCCATCGTGATCCTTTCCCATTTCCATTATGGAATGAATAGAGGCTGTAATAAACCTGCTGGTTTTTGATGTTCAATCTTAATCTGCTAACATATTAGGCACTTGGACATGAACTCTACTATCTCCCTTTTCAAACCTCTCCGCTAATAGTGATCCTTCAGAGTCCGATACATTTTTGTGCTCCCTGGATGCATGGCATATACTGAGGAATGTGCCTCTTCCATGATCTCTTTTTTTAAATCTACCATATCTGGCACACACAATCTCTGACCCAATACTAGTGTTCCGTCTCCTTGTAAGGTGAAGCCGCTTTGCTGCCCAGCCCCTATCTTGCTCCTCAATTTCATCAAATACGGATCTTGAGCTTGCAACTCTCTAACTTGGTCCACCAACACTGGACGAACATAAAAAGCTGCTAGTAGAGCACCTGGTTCTACCGTCTCTAAATGGACCCCTATAGATCTCAACTCTATTAACATTGACAGATACTTGGCTTTTAATTGAGTTAAGGAACTAGAGGGCTTCCTACTTAGTGCATCTGCCACCACATTTGCTTTACCCGGGTGGTATTCAATGGTGCAGTCATAGTCTTTGATGAGCTCTATCCACCTTCTCTATCTCATATTTAACTCTTTCTGCGAGAGCAAATACTACAGGTTCTTATGATCTGTAAAGATCCTGCAAGGTACTCCATAAAGGTAGTGCCTCCAAATCCTCAAAGCGAACACCACAACCGCTAACTCTAAATCGTGTGTTAGATATTTTATTTTATGCTTCTTTAATTGCCTCGAAGCATAAGCTATCACCCTGTCATGCTGCATCAACACACAACCTAAACCCTATTTGAAGGCATCACAATACATTGAAAATCCCTCATTTCCCGATGGCAGTGTAAGTACTGGGGCTGAGGTCAATCTTTTCTTTAGCTCATCGAAACTATCATGGCATGCTTCTGACCAAACAAACTTCTCTTCTTTCCTTGTCAATTTGGTCAGCGGAATAGCGATCTTAGAGAACCCTTCCACGAATTTTCTGTAATATCCAGCTAAGCCCAAGAAACTCCTCACTTTAGTCACATTCGTGGGTGGCTTCCAATCTAAAGTAGCTTCTATCTTCTAGGGATGTATTGAAATACCCTCTGCGGATACCACATGTCCTAAAAATGCCACTCAATCAAGCCAAAACTGGCACTTGTTGAACTTTGCATAAAGCCAATGCTCTCTTAGAGTCTACAATACAATCCTCAAGTGCTCTGCATGCTCCTCTCTACTACTTGAATACACCAAGATGTCATCGATAAAGACTATCACGAACTTGTCCAGGTAGGGTCTGAAAACACAGTTCATCAAATCCATAAAGGCTGCTGGGGCATTGGTTAAGTCGAATGGCATCACCAAAAACTCATAATGCCCATATCTAGTCCTGAAGGTCGTCTTAGGAACATCTTCCCTATGCACCTTCAGCTGATGATACCCCGACCGTAGATCTATCTTCGAGAAAACCTTAGCTCCCTGTTGTTGGTCGAACAAATCATCGATTCTTGGCAACGGATACTGATTCCGGATGGTTACTTTATTAAGCTACCTATAATCGATGCACAAACAGAGGCTTCCGTCTTTCTTCTTAACAAACAACATCGGAGCTCCCCACACTGATGTACTAGTCTTAATGAAGCCTTTGCTTAACAACTCTTCCATTTGCACTTTCAACTCCTTCAGTTCAGCTGGTGCCATCTGATATGGAGCTATAGAAATAGGCTTTGTGCCAGGTGCTAGCTCAATTTCAAACTCAATCTCCCTATCTGGTGGCAACCCTGGTAGGTCCTCGGGAAATACATCAGAGAACTCATTAACCACAGGAACTTCTACCAACTGCAACTCACTGCTGCCAGCTTCTATTGCATAAACCAAGTACCCCTGGCATGCTTTACAAAGCATCTTATTGGCTTGGATCACGCTCACTAAACTTGTAGAGAGTATTTCCCTCTCTCCACAAAAGATCACATCTGGTTCTCTAGACTTGCTAAACTGAACTTCTTTCCTGTAGTAATCAACGGTGACGCGATACTTGAATAGCTAATCCATGCCAAAAATGATGTCAAAGTCATGAATATCGAGTACTATTAGATCAGTCTCGAACTCATGACCTGTTATAATCACTTTACTTCCCATGTAAACTCTATCCGCAATAAGCGAATCATCCGTGGGAAGTGACACTACCATGCTACATTCAGTCGGTCTTAACTCTATCCCGACTCTATCTATAAACTCTCGTGCAATAAAAGAATGAGTGGCTCCTGGGTCTACCAGTACATGAGCATTAATATCGAATAAAGAAATGGTACCTGTGACCACATCTGGTTTCGCATCTGCCGCCTGCTTGGTCTATGTATATACTCTGACGGCCTGACTACGAGGTCTACCCGATGGTGCTCTGGGCAGCTTACCTCTGCTCGGACCATTGCTAGGTGGCTCAGGAGCTATGGTTCCTCTAGTCTGGGGGCCTCCCCTTTTGGTCCACGACTCCCACTAATCTATCCCTGTACTGTGATCTGGCCTCGGATGGGCTCGATACGGCTACGCTGGGACAGTCTCGCATAAAGTGACCCTTTTGTCCACACCTAAAGCATCCGGTCTTGCCCTGAAGGCACTCCCCAGGGTGTGATCGACCACATCTGCTACAAACTGGTCGGCTCCTCCAACTCTGCTGACTCTTGGACTCTATTGACGACTAAACAGAACTCTGGCTCGTTTGGGGTCTCTGGCTCTGTCGCCGACTCTCTGACCATACTGATAGCTGACCACTCTTGGGTACTTTATAGAACTCTCCCTGATGGCTATCGGTCCAGCTCCGTTTCTGACTGAATTGTGGCTTTGGCTTCGGGACGGTCTGTGCGCTCTAGTCAACTCTGGTGGTTGCCTCTACCAGCTGTCCATATCGAGTATGTGCTGAAGATGTCACAATGGTCCTAACTACGGGATTAAGACCTGCCATAAATCTGTTGATCTTTGCTCCTCATTCTCTACAAAGAAAGGAACTAGACGGATCAACTCTGAAAACTTCTTTTCGTACTCTGGTACTGAGGAGCTCCCCTGCTCTAATTTGAAAAATTCTTCTATCTTTACATCTTTATAGCTCTTGGGGAAGAATCTCTTTATGAATTCTTGCTTGAAATCTGTCTAAGTGATTCCCTCCGGATGTGCTCTCTGATGCGCCTTCCACCAGTCCTTGGTGCGATCTTTAAGAAGGAAACCTGAATAGGAGACCATTTGTTCCTCTGTGCACCCCATAATCTGAAAAATCTCCTCATTTACCTCTAGCCAAGATAATGCGCGCTCGGGCTCTCCTGTCCCTTCATATGGCTTCGCGCCTAATTTACGGGCGCGCTCGATCGATACTTTGGACTCCCGCCGCTGCTGAAGTATCGCCGCTAGCATCTGTGCCATCTGCTCTAGATTGCCTAGTACAAGCTCTGATCGGGATGACTGTGATGGCTCAGGATGGGATGAGTTCACCGACATATTAACGGACTCGTCAACATGCTCATCCTACGGTGGGGGTGCCTCTGCGGCTGCCCGCCTCGTCCTCGGACGATCTCTACGCTGCATATCTCTATAATTTTCAAATAATCATAAGACTCAAGTTAGAACATTTATGATGCATGAACTAATTTGATACTCATGCAACGTTCAACTTTAATTTCTATATCTTATCTCTTTTCATGTATAATTTGATAAGCTAGCTCATGCTTTAACATATGCAATCAATGAAAGTATAACTCATATAATCTTTAAAAGATGAATGCATATAATAACTTCATGTTTCATGCCTACTCAAGCATCACTAACGCATACTTTATGCGAAAACAACTCAAACTTTTTTCTTAAAACTTGTTCTCAGCTTAACGAGAATCGGGCTCTGATACCAACTTGACAGGACCCTTCCTAGACCTTCTCTAAGCTCTTGTCTGGATGATCCTATCGGGCACTTCAACGGACTTCCCGAACTTGACTCGTCAGATCGAAGAAACCTGAGAAGCGAACCTTATACTTTCTAGTCGGTTTATTCGTTTAAAACTTTAAGAATTCAATCTCTTTAATTTGGTTGGGAGTGATAAAATTTTTCCCGATTTTATTTCAAAATGGTTTTATAAAAATTTCGGTAGCATAACAGCTGCATTTCTAACAAATCCAAAATTTTACCTGCGAATAAACAAACACTTCGACTATAATTCATTTCCTCCCAACTTCTTTATCCACAATCTTTTAATATCACCACAATTTCTCAACTCAACAAGCATGGAAATATAATACCATGTACAAGTATATATTTACATGAAAAACCCATCACTAATCATTAAAATAATTTACAATTATACAATCCAAAATGCAAGTGTATTTCAAAACGTGATATATATTCAATCCATATATACAAATGTACACAAACATCTTGCATGGTTCTCCCACCTATATATGTATGTAAAGCAAAATGTCGTCGTCCTATCTAACGGTAGCATGCAATGGATGGTAAATGAGCTACACAATAAATAAACTAGTTAGCGCAACAAGAGAATATAATATAACCTACATCAATGTATTAAACTAAAATCCTATATATTTTTAATACTTTCAAAATTTTAATATCTTCTTTCAAAAATCCCCATGTATACCCTCGGAGTGCTCTATCCATCACGGACGATTTTAATTAACGCCAACGTGAAGCTAATACTATATCTCAACCACTACGATACGGAATTTATTGCATCGCATGTAGGGTGATAAATCTCATGACTGAGCAACTACAAAGCGGAATTTCCTGCATCGCAATTGTAGTGCTAACTCTGGTCGACTACGAGTGGAATTTTCTGCATTGCAACGTAGCGCTAACTATAAAATAGCTAACTACATGGGGAATTGTCTGCATCGCAATGTAGCGCTTATACTTTCTAGGAAACTAAGCAACTACGGATGAAATTTTTTGTGTTGTCGCGTAGTGCTAACTTTTCTCTAATCTGAGCGACTACAAATGAAATTTTCTGCGTTGTTACGTAGCGCTAAAACTCATATAATCTTAAGGCATATACATGAGTTTTGAAACTAAATTTATTAAGTGCAAAAGTACAAAACTAACTATTTTTGGAACTCATCAAAACTCTTCTTGATTCAACTCTTTTTAGAATAACTTAGTATTCATTTAAATCACTTTATGGATTCCATAAGAACCTATATACTCAAACTTGAACTTGATATTAGAAAATAAAGTTTATTCTCACTTGACACTTATATTCAATATTTATCACAATAGTCAAGAATTGAAATAGAACTTGAAACAATGATAAGTGGCGAAACACTTACTTCGAAGTCACGCCAATCCGCGTCAAGCATCTCGATGAGTTTCTCAGACTTTGCTTGCGCACCCATCACCTATATGATGCTTTCTTATTATTACTAGTGAAAATCTCATAACTTAACTTTAGCTTTACAATATCATTTTCTAATGACAACTCTTTTTACACTATAATTTCTTAACTTGTTTCTAACTCAACCGAAACTCTTTAATTCTAATTTTTTTTACAAAATTTTCAGTTTTGGACCCTTAGGGATACCCCCACATGGTCCGTATAATTTTTAGAGGCCCGAAACGAAAAATTGAAATTTTAAACTTCATTGATAGCCCATAACAGAATGTAGCATAACACCCTGTTCAGGGTTCTGTTTTCCTTTGTTCTTTTTCCTACGATTCACTTATCTCACATTTTGGTCACAAGTCAAATTTCATCCAAAAATTCTATCGTTTACTATGTTAAATCTAAGAAAAATGGTATTTTTCGGAGCACTTTTTATGCATTTTTTGTACACTTTTTCGCGTCAGACGAGCGACGCTAGTTTTTCTTTCGTATCTAAGCTTCATTTACCTAATTATGATCAACAAACCTTATTTCATGTAATAAAAATTGTATTTACATAGTTATTTCACTTCTCAACCCTCTAACGACACTATTTTGCGCATAAATTGCGTAGTTTTTATCGAAATCGATCAGTTCCAAAATCTATGGTTTTCTATGACTCGTAGGTATCATTTCAGATGTAGAACATCCCCATATATATCAGTTTTGTACAGGTCTTCTCTAGCCCATGGTTTGAGCTCGGGATGACCAATTTGCTCAAAACTATCTCTATTGATTTCTATCACTTCTACATGCTTTTCTATGCTTTTCTAATCCTTTTGATGCTAAATTTTGAGTTCAAAATCATCAAATTTAAGAGGTTATCTACTGTTCATTATAGGCTTGATACACACACGAACATTACTTTATCATTTAAATATTCACAACTCACTCAAAAATTTTATCAACTACTTGGAGTGCATGAAAACAGATTTTTGTTTCCCTTATTTTCAAGTGTATGACAGCCCATTTATACAACCCTAAGCTACCATTCTCATACAACAATATGTCATTTAATTCTCTACATCATCTAGTTAGGGTTGTACACTTGTTTGAAGTGTAGAACACCCAACACAACATAAAAAATTCTGCACACTCTCAACAGCTCTCTACTTCCAATTTCAGCTAAAAGAAGAGAAGATAAGATGATATCTTACTTGGTTTTTGGATCATAGAAGTGAGAGAGACTTGGAAGAGGTCCTAAAGAGGGGGATTTGAGGTTTAGAAGGGTTGGAATGGCTGTCTTCTTCCACTTTTCTGGTTTGCCGTCCACCTCTCTTCGTTTCTGCTCTTGTTCTGCACACTGAATTCTGTTTTGCTCTATGTGTCACGGCTGGTCTATTTTGCTTCTGGTTTGCATGACTTCTTCTCCTCAAAATTAGCTAAGTGTGATATATATATATATATGCTTACCCTTTCAATAATTGCATTCCTTAACTTCATCTCTTCCAAATTCACACAACTCCCTCTCTTGTTTGCTTAATTCGCTGCTGCACCCTTCCTCTTTTATTTCTTTGATAATTTTGCTTCTAATTGATTGGTTTATATATCGCATTAACATTTTATGGAATATCAAGCTTGTCTCATTTGATTATTTGACTATCATCCATGTTTTTACTTAATCTCATTAATAATTAATCACTTATCCTAAAAAAAAAAAGTTAGAATTCTTACTTGTGCACTTATTTATATTGTTTTCTTTAACTTGTCTCTTATTTGTGGATGAGTTATTTTACTCTTTATTTATCTTTTTTTTACTAAATTAATTATAATGATATTCTCGAACGAGCATTCGCTCTTCGATAACTTGGTTTAATTTAATATTTACTAGATTTCTTATTTAAACTTCATAATTACATTTCTAACGCTAAGAAGTTAAAGATATCAAGACTAGATATTTACAAATGTAATAGAGACTTACTGGTTTAGATGGGTAACACTGAGAGACAGAGGATGTCGATCTGCAAGCTGCAAAGAAACCTGCGAATTGAGAGTTGATGTTAGAGAGAAGTAAGAGTTAACAGAAAACAAGTAAACATAGTCAAGCAAACCAGAGTGAGAGAGGCGCAGTCGAGCAGATCAGAGTTGACACAATGATGATGGAGAGAGAGGCGCACAGTTGAGCAAACTAAACGGTGATACACAATGGCGATGGAGAGGGAGATGCAGTCGAGTAAACCAAATGGTGATACATGGCGATGATGGAGAAAATAAGGTGTAAAAGGGAGAAGAAAAGGGGGTTGTAAGTGACAGGACCCAAATCAGATCTTGTCTAGGCTTTCATCTGGAGGATCCTGCTGGACACTTCAACGGACTTTCTGAACCCGACTCGTCGAATCGAATAAACCCGAGAAGCGAACCCATAACTTTCTTAGCTAGTTTACTCGTTTAAACTTAAAAGCTTAGTTTTCTTAAAAACAGTTGGGAGTAATAAATTTTTTTCATGATTTCATTTCAAAATGATTTCATAAAAATTTTGGTAGCATCACGGCTGCATTTTCAACAAATCTAAAATTTACCTGTAAAGAAAATTACACTTCGACTATAATCTCAATTCCTCCCAACTTCTTTGTCCACAAACAAGCATTATTCACCACAATTTTCACAAAAACCAAGCATGAGCTCATGTTAAAGTATACATATATACAAATGAGCAAGTATACCTCATATATCAAATGCATAGATATTTACAATCATGCAATTCAAAATACGAATACTTTTTCACAATTACATATTCATCTCATACACAAAATTTTACATCATCACATTGCATGAGTCGCCCACCTATATATATACAAAACAAAATATCATCGTCTCGTTCGCGGTAGCACTCAACGGAATGTAAATAGGCTACACAACGAATAAATAAGTTAGTGTAATAAGGCAGTGTAACATAACATGTACTAATGTAACAATTTACAACGTTATTCAATTTTATAATTTCTTTTTCAAAAACCCCCATGTATACCCTCGAAACATTCTAACCATCACGGGCGATTACAACTAACACCAACATGAAGCTACTAAGGTACCACAACCCATACGTTACGGAATTTACTACATCGTACATAGGGTGATAACTCTCATAATTAAGCAACTACAAAACAGAATTTTCTACATCGCAATTATAGTGCTAACTCTGGGCGACTACGAGCAGAATTTTCTGCATCGCTATGTAGTGCCAACTATCAAATAACCAACTATGTGCAGAATTGTCTGCATCGCAATTGTAATTCTATAATCTGGGCGGCTACAGACGGAATTTTCTACGTTGTCACGTGGCGCTAAATCTCATAAACTCTTAAGGCATATACATGAGTTTTTAGAATCAACTTATCAGGTGCAAAAATACAAAACTCTCTAATTTTGGAACTTCTAAAAACTCTCTCATTTCAACTCTTTCTAAAGCAACTTAATATTGAATTCAATTACTTTATGGATCCCATAAGAATTCATATACTCAAACTTTCACTTTAATGGTTAAAAATCATTTTTGTTTCTATTTAACATAATAACAAAGAATGAAATACAATTGGGAGTAACCATAAGTGATAAAGCACTTACCTCGAAGCCGCATCAAGTGTCTCCACGAGTCTCGGGGGCCTCGGTAGCTCGCTCTTCACCTACACAATGCGTTCTCATTTAAAATACGCTACTAAATACTTTATAAATAACTCATAACTCAACTTTAACTTTGAAAATCAAAACGACGCATTTTCTTAACGCTAACTTTCTCTAATCACTTCTAACTTAACCAAAGCTTCCTAATTCCAATTTCTTCATAAAATTTTCAGTTTTGGACCCCTAAGGATCACCCCACGTGGTTCGTATAATTGTTAAAGGTCTGAAACGAAAAATCGAAATTTTTCGCCTCAAAGACAGCCCATAATAGAATGCATCGCAGCACACTGCTCGGGGCTCTGTTTTCCTTCGTTCTTTTTCCTACAGCTCACTTATCTCACATTCTGGTCACACGTCAAATTTCGTCAAAAAATTCTATCGTTTGCTAGGTCAAATCGAAGAAAAACACCATTTTTCGAGCACTTTTAGTGCATGTTTTGTGCACTTTTTCGTTTCGGATTAGCAACGCTAGTTTTTCTTTCATATCTAAACTTCATTTAGCTAATTATGATCAACTGAACTCAATCCATGCAATAAAAATTGCATTAATATAGTTATTTCACTTCTCAGAGCTCTAACGACACTATTTTGTACATAACTTGGGCAATTTTTATCGGATTCTATCCGTTCTAAAACCTATGGTTTTCTATGAATCCTAGGCATCATTTGAGGTGTAGAACACCCCTATATATGTCAGACTTGGTCAGGTTTTCTCTATCTCAAAATTTGAGCTCGGGATCACAAAATTATCAAAACTACTTCTATTGAGCTTCTAACACTTCTACTTGCTTTTCTATGCTTTCCTAACCCTTTTTATGCTAAATTTTGAGTTCAAAACCATCTAAACTCAAGGCTATATACTGCTCTTCAAGTCTTTAACACACACACAAACATAACTTTTTCATTTAAAATCTTACAATTCACTCACAACTTTTGTCAAGTAGTTGAAGTGTGTGAAATCTGATTTTTTGTTTCTATTGCGACCAAGTGTATGACTGCCCATTTTTATAACTCTAAACTACCATTTACACATCTCAACTTATCATTTAACTCTCTATAACAATCACTTAAAGTTCTACCCTAAACTTGAGGGTAAAATACCCAACACAAGCATAAAAAATTCTGCACACTGTTAACAACTTTCTACTTCAAGATTTCAGCAATTAAAAAGAAAAGGAAGATGATTTCTCACTTAGACTCTTGATCAAAGGGTTTAGATGTGCTTGGGGAGACCTCAAGGATGTGGTGTGAAGCTTGAAAGATGGCTTGGAGGGTTACTTCTTTGCTCTTTTCTGCTGGGCGTCACTTCTGCTCTTCCTCTCTTCGGTTCTGCTCTTGTTCTTGCACGCTGTTCTGTTTTGTTTCCTTTTTTTCAGGTTTGATCTCTTTTGCTTCTGGTTTGCATGACTTCTCCTCCTCTTCTTGTCGCCCAAGCTGCTCTTGGTCCTTTTGTTTCTGCTCTTGTGTCACTGCTGATTTGTTTTGCTTCTCATGACTGGTGTCTTGCTTCCTCTTTCATGACCAGCAGCTGTCTTATTTCTTCTTTCATGGCTTCTGCTTGTTTGTCATGACCATCACTCTTTTTCTCTTAAAAATTGTAGCTAAGTGTCATATTTATAGACTCAATCTTTCCATAATTGCTTTCACACCCCATCTTCCTTTAAATTTTACTCCAATTTTTGATTTCCTTCTTGTTATGCACGGCTGTCCTCTTTTCTTGTAAATTTCTTGGCAGCTTGCTTCTTCTTTTATTTTTCTTCTTCAATTTTGCTTCTAAGTATTTTGTTTATATATCTCATTAATGTTTTATGAAATATCAAGTTTGCCCCTTTGATTTGTTTTGGTCTATCACTCTTAGTTAAATGTTTGGTTACTCACTTGTTAACCACTAATTCTACATGACACTGCCTCTAGTTTTTATTTTTAAATTTAAACGGGTCATCACTTATCATCTATTACTTGATTATGAACAACTATTTTATTCTTACTAATATTTATTGTTGTAATTCTAGAATGAGCGTTCGCTCATCGATGAATCGATTTAGATTAATACTAACTAGATTTATCACTTAAACTTCATAATCTAGTTTCAATCGCTAGGAAGTTACAAATCGGAGCTAGGGGTTTCTAGTAAGGGAGAAGAAAAGGGTGATATGAAAAGAGAAGAAAAGGTGATGTTAGGAATTGTGAGAGATAATGAAAAAAAGGTGTCTTTTCTTTGCCAGAGTTGAGAGTCGAGTAGACCAGACAATCGAACAATGGATGGGTCGAGTTAGCCTCGTCGGTCATGGGTGTAGGTCGGCTCGGTGAGATGCGGCTGTCATGAGGTCGAAGAATGTGAGCAGAAGGTTGAGAATGGAGAGAGAGAGTGAACCATTTGCTTGATAGTGATCGACAGACAAAATGGGGTGGGGCAAAGGCAATTTCGTCCAAAAAGAGACAATATGAAATGCTTTAAAGAAAAAAGGTTATTTCTGAAATGGGTTATAAAAAAAAGGGTATTTTTGCAAAAAACCCAAAGAAGAATTGAAACTTTTCACCCATAAAATGTAAGAACTTAGTCTAAGTGCAATCAAATGAAGCAAGGGTTTTGTTGAAAAGTAACCTTTTTTTGATAATCTAATTGAGAAATGACTTTTTTTTTTCAAAGCAGTGGACATTGTCTTTTTTAGGATGAAAATACCCTTGACCACCTTTTTTTTATGTGTCGGTCCCATCTCTCTCTACCAACCGGTTCATTCACTCTCCATTCCCAACCTTTTCCTCATATTTTTTATGTAAGTGAAAACTAACCCATCGTCTAACCGCCACCAATGACCAATTAGGCAAAGCTGATCGACAAAATGTGGTTCTCTCTCTGTGTAACGTTTTTGTGTTATTTTCTATCAAAGAAACTGTGTAGGAATCCTATAAAACTAGGTGACCTCATCAGCATTGCATGTAATAGATTTCTAACCTTTACCCATGAGTGACCAGGCGAACTGGACCCACCCACCGTGGTTCTCTCTGGCTATAAGGTTTTTATGTTATTTTCTGTGAAAGAAACGGTAACCTGCCTAATGTAGTAGAAGAAGAAGAAGACGGAAGAAGAAGGAAGAAGTTGAGGGAAGAAGAGGCAAAAAGGTGAAAGAAAAAGAGGCAGCCATTACAGCTCAAACCCAACAGTCTTTACTTAATTTTCCTCAATCACTTGTTTCCTCTAGCAGGTTGCTACACAGATCATTTATCTTCGCTTTCAGCCTCATGGCCTTCTTCATGTCAGTGTCTTCTTTAATCTCTTCAAACTAACACAATCTTCTATTTCATTTCTCTTTGCTTTTCCTATTAGTCATGTGAATTCCTCTATTTAATTTTATTTAAGCTGTGATTGTCGAGCTATTATGTAAAGTTCATTGAATTGCTTTTTTTTTTTTTTGTTGTTGAATTATGAGTGCAATGTGTTTATTGTAGTTTAGGAAAATTTTCCTTGTAATGCCACTCATGTTTTTGTGATATTATTATTTGTAATTAGAATTTGAGTTTCAGGGAGTATGTGGAATCATGTAATTTGAGCCAGTTTATTAGGGTTGAATTTCAGGTGGTTTTAATGTGAGTGTAAACTGGTTTAACCGACCGTGCCAAAAGGTTAGTCACTATTTTGTATTTTGAGTGGTTTGGGTTCAAATCGAGTGGTTGATGTAGGGATTGTTGTTGTCTGAATAACTTTGTGTCTACTTAGTACAAGAATTATTTTCTTTTGGAATGGTAGCTGCTTGGTTCTTTGCTATAGGATGTGCTACCTTGGATCTTGAATTTTGCTTAGGATGCTCACTCTCTTGACTAACTTCAGTTTCAGTTTCACGGGTTAGAAAAGATAGTAGAGTTGCTTTCTTCTGACTTAATTAATACAAACATAAACATTATACATATTCAAGATAACATGTGGGAAAATTCTATGAAATTAAGCATTTTTTTGCCGTCCAATAAAACCTATACCGGCAATATTGAGGAGAATATGTGTATATGACAGTAAAGGATATAGTTGACAGGTTCTCTTACCTATGCTTGTGAAATGTGTACATGATGGTTGTTTTTGTCGTTTCATTTCCATCTATTCAATGTTGTATTGATGTATTGTTGATAAATTTGTTGGTTGTAATTAGTTTTTGAGCTATTCATTTATTTTGTTTATTTTGCTATTATGTTTCTTTAGACAATAGTATGAAAGAGTTGAATTAGCAACATGTATCCAATGAAACGAATCAAGCAACATCATTGGCTGGAGATGGGAGTTATCTTGTTTGATAAATTTTTTTAGTTTCAATTAGAGTTGTAACAAAAGTCAAGCTTGTTGCTCCCAAGCCTTTATAAGCATTTACTTAGACCTTCTATGTTTTGATTAAGTAGATAAGGAATTGCCAATATCTTTTGATATATGCCTAGAAAAATTTTGGAACAATAAATCTATTAGTTTATCTTTTCTTTCCTTATATTGTTATTTTGATAGGAAAGAAAGTTACTTGAAGAGGTGTCTTGAGATAGGTTTTACTTTCAATGTTCTATAAGTGGTTTAGATATACTTGTGAGGAAAACAATTGTGGTGTTACTTCCTTTTTGATCTTTTTTGGTGGCTTGAATTTCCTTTTAAAAGCAATATTTTTTTTTTCAATGGCTAAAAACATTGACAAGCTCTCTCTGTTTCTCATTTAATGATTTTGGTTTATTCTTTTCCTTGGTTTTGGTGATATTTCCTATACATCAAGAGAGTTCCTAATCTTATATGAAGGAGGTGAGCAGGTGGCTAAAAATTTTAAGTCACTTTTCTACTGTTCATTTGTAACATGTAATACCACATTACACTAGTGAGATTATACTTTGATCTTGCCTAGCAAAAGCATGCTGGTTATGCTTTGTTGGTATCAGATTTTAATTGGGCATTTTTAAAAAATGCTACTAAAGCAGTTTTGTAGATTAGTTCAAGATTGTGACTAATACTTTTCCTACTGAAGCATCCTGGTCATGTTATCAAAGTTTAATTGGCAGTTTCTAAAAAGTGCTTTTAAAGCAGTTGTGTAGGATTAGTTTAAGACCTTGAATGCTACTTTTTACTAAATTTGTTTTTAAATGCTTGTAGTTCACTTAAAACTGAAGGTGAAGCTGCAAAAATTGAAACAGGATCTAATCAGTTACCCATAATTCCTTATACTGCTAAGGAGTCGGAACATGTTACGAGGACAGTTGGTATGAGTGGAACTGTTGCATTTGCCATAGCTAACACTAGTCGCACCTTGGAAGGTGCTGAGGTGGAGCTTGTTTTGAATCCTCTTCGACTTGCATTTGAGACTAAGAACTTGAAAACCCTAGAATCTGCTTTGGATTGTTTTCATGTAAGTGCTTGCTTTCTTTTGATGTCAAATTACGACATGTATATTTTTTTGGAGAGTAGTCTTCTATGAGAATCATACCGAGAACCATGAAAACCTGAGTTTAAACTTTTCTTAAAATTGCTCCCTGATTGTGTTCACCACACTCTTAAGTATCCCTTTGCATGCATTTCCTACATGGTAATTACTAATTCAACTTGTTTAAATTGCATAAACGCAGAATATATATATATATATATATATTTGCGTGTGAGAATGGGAATGATAAACATTCTTGGTTGGCTATTAATTTTTAATGTTTTATTTTAAATCCATGCTAGGTTTAGTACTATTCATGTCTAGTTAAGATGCTGTTTTTGTAATATCTACTTGAAATTTTTATTTATTGTTGTGTTATTTTTTGTACATTGGTCTGGAGTTATGCAACCTTATTATTCATTTTGTACATGACTTAAAGAGAAGATCTTCTTTATAATCAACTAGTATTCCTTTGATTCAATGTGACCGTTCTCTCTGTTGCTTGTTTTAGATTACATTATGGTAAGGATACTAGATTGTGATGGTTAGAACTATCCTTAAAGTTTTGTTTTAATTGATTGTTGGATATTTTAACTGGTTGGCTTTGACTTCTATTGCCATATGATATGTGCCGTAACATTTGCTATAAGAGAAGCCATGTATGGGGCTGATAACATGCATAGACCATTATATACCTGTGTGGCCTTAATTGTTTTTAAGATTGGAGTTTTCTTCGTTCCTATTCCTATACGATGTTATTGAAGTTTCTGTATCCTAAAAAAAATGTGTGCACCATTTTTCTAATTTCCAATTTTATAAGGTGTACCAACTGAAACTGTGATATACATAATATTTTACTACATAAATAGATCTGGGAATGGTCATCTTATCCTTAGGGAGCTTTGCATGTGTTACTTGCATCCATTTTCTCAATATGATCCTATGTGCAAGTATTTCTCATATGAACACTTCTATGTTTTATATTGCAAGTCCTAGGAGCTGGACACAGATCATGATTTCTTAATTGACAAAGAGAACCTTATCAGATATGACAACCATGCGTTTACCTATAGGATTGTTGATAGAATATTTTCTCAGTTTTGTGGGTAGATTAGTCTTTTGTTGTTTTAAGTAATTTCTTTCTATATTTGGATATAAAAGCTTTATTTAGTTATTACTTAACTATATACTAAACTTTGAAGATCAAATGATATCACTTGTGTTTTGTAGGATTCATTGGTGGAGACTGCAAAAGAACAAGCTAGTTCAATAAGTAATATAATTGCACAAGCTATTAAGTAGGTCTAACAGGTGCAGTTGTGCAATGTATTGCTTGACTTGAGAGAGCTATTTGTATTGATTGTGTTGTTGCCTTTATTGTCAATAACTGAGAAAATGTATGGTAAATATATTCTTTAGACTTGTACTCTTGATTAGTATATAATCATATGATTTATTTAGCTGATGCATTTGCATAGTTTATTGAAACCTTTGGCTATAAAGACAAGATACAGTGGCATTGGTACAATTTGTTGTTCTTTTTTGGGTTTATCAAATGTGTGTTAAATTTCAGTTTGAATGATTGTTTATCTATGGTTGTTGATGATGAAAGAAGGTCTGTTACTAATATTTGTTACAAAGTGAAACAACTGGAGTGTCAGGATTGGTGACTTTAAAGTCTTCATACAAGCATCCCCATTACAATAGAAAAAGTGAAGAACCTTTATTATATAATTTACTATTGCCATTATTTCAGAATCTCATGATTCGTGAATGGTAAATAATAACTATATAAAAAACAATTATTAACTTGTTGGATAAAAGTTTCCATATCAACAAGTACAAAAAGTCTCCATATCAATCGAATTAATGAGCACTCTATCTTCCCAGCTGATATCTTTGGCTTTCAGATCTTTTCCAATTAATTTAAGAGGTGCATTGAATTAGTTGTTGCATTGAACTTCGAAATCAAAGTCTGCAATAGCAGCTTTCTTAGTAACTAGAAAACAATCAAGGTTGAAAAGGGTTTGATCAAGATCAGCTACTCCTTTTCAAACATATTTATATACCGAAAGTCTGCTTGTCTCTTAGGTTGGAACCTCATCGGTAGGTTACTAAGGGTCTTTCTTGCTCTCCTACTGACATTCACAATATAATTTAGTTAGGAAATTAGACTAATGAATTAAACAATGAAAATATGAACATGAAACGGAAAATAGAAAGAAAAGGAAGAGGAAAATAATGACCCCAACTTCTATCATCCAACCTGGGTACTCCCAACAGGAAGGGTTTTAATATCCATTATCCAAGAATTATTGAAAGTACAGAAAAGAGTACTCAATTCCCAACCTGAGTTGGGAATTTTGATTCGAATTCCAAACTTAAAGGATGGGAATTCCATTCTCAACCTTAGAGTTGGGATTTCCAACTTCTAGGTTGGGATTCCATTCCTAACCCAAGTCGAGTTTCCAATCTCCGACAGGATCTACGACGAAAGTTGGGATTCCCAATCTAAAGGTTGGGAATCCCAACCCGAGGGTTAGGAATGCCAACTCTGTGGTTAGGATTCCTAACCTTTAGGTTGGGATTCCTAACTTCCGGGTTAGGAATCCTAACCTTCCTAATCAGGGGGTTGGATTCTTAACTTTTGAGTTAAGAATCCCAATCTTTTGGTTGAGATTTTCAACCAAGATATTGAGATATTTTCTAACCTACAACGGGATCTAGGGTGAGATTCCCAACCCGAAAGTTAGGAATCCCAACATAGAGGTTGGGATTCCTAATTTTCAGGTTGGGAATCCCACACTAGATCCCTCCTTGTTGGAAATCTCAATCGGAAAGTTGGAAATCCCAATCTTTGGTTTAGGAAATCCCAATCTTTCGATCGAGATTCCCAACCTGGAAGTTAGGAATCCCAACCTAAAGGTTGGGAATCCCGACCCCCAGGAAACATAAATTTCAATACAAAGTCAACATTTTCCATGGCTGTAGGAAGTGAGATTACAAAATTAAAACAAAGAGAACCCACTTTTAATACTCTGATCTTGGTTTATGTTACCATTTTCGCATATGCAAAGCAACTAAAGTTTGTCAAATATAGTACCCACCTACATAGAAGAATAGCGGTAGCTGTGAGTAGTTCTTCCACTCATTCCTTTCTTAGGTAAGGGAAGATAGAAGAAATGTTGGTCGTGGGAAGTGAGAAGAGAGGTTGGTTGGCCATGGAAAGTGAGAATGCTGCACAACTCGCTCACTCCTTCTTTTGTCGGCTGTGGGAAGAGGGAAGAGAGAAGAGAGTTTAGGTGTGGGAAGTGAGAAGAGAGTAAGATGTGGAAAGTAAGACGATTGAGTGAGGTGTCCGAAGTGACAAAATGAATTGGCTGCATAGCAAAACAACGCCGGCGGGAGGAGAGCTGAAGAACAAAACAATGCGAGAGGAGAGCTACATAGCAAACAATTTTACCAAATGGGTCAATTTCAGCTTTTTACTCCCATTTCATTAAGGACATTTTTCCCATTCAACATCTTTTTTAATCAATAAAAAAATAAAAGGTTATTTTTGAAGTTGACCTTTCCAAACGGGCCATTTTATCCATTTTCTCATGAACCAATTCAGGCAGCCCATGAGAGGAAACCAAGCTCCTAGCCCATGAAACAATTCAGCCACACACCAGCCATGCCACGTCCAACATGAAATAAGCATGCAGTCCAAGAGCTGATCGCCACTCGAGTTCGCGAAGTGCAGCTCGCGTTCGCAGTTCGCGATGCACAACAGAAACCAGCGTGCAGTAGCTTGTTCCGTGTAGGTTTGAAACAGTTGGTTTTGATGCCTTAAAATTCGACATTATAAAATGGTGATTTAAGGGAGAGAAACGCAGCTTTGATAGCCATTCAATAGCCACACAACACAACCAAAGAGGAGAGGCCGAAGATGAGTTTTGGACTTGGTTTTAAGGGGTGTTTTGAGTGTCAACTTCTATTTTTAATACTCCTTGAACCAATTCTTGGCGGTTATTGAAGAGAATTTTCTGCAGTCTTTTGGCGCAGCTTTTGAGGGAGCCGAAACACAACCAAAAGAAGAGAAATTAGGGAGAGATCGATCATGGTTCTAAGTGGGGTTTGAGTACCTTTTTCTGTAGGTTTCTATAGACATTTGCAGCAGCCTTTGAACCTGATTTGTAACCCCTCTTAACCGACCTTGAGAGCAGTATTTGTAGGGTCTTGGATGTGGAAATTAAAGGCTGGAACTGGGGTGTAAATTCTGCACAAAACAGCCTATTCTGTGGTGTTTCAACAATCTTTCGAGCCGATTTGGAACCAGATTGGAGGCAGCTTTGTGACCTGTTTCTGGATGACTTTTGTAGGCTTCAAATTGGAGTTAGAAGGCTGGATTTAGGCCATAAAATCAACGCAAATACAGCCCTTGACAACAGGTGTGCACAGCCCTCGAAAACGCCTCCAAACAGTCTGTGGAGAAGAGATTTTTGAGCCGAAAAGCAATCCATCATCAACTGATTTGGAGTTCTACAGCAGCCTATCATCAACCACATATTTGATGCACAAACAGCATGAGAGAAGTAAAGATTTAGTCATTGGAATGGTGGTTGATTCTTGGTGACAGAGGATCACGCTACTACCATGAGATTTTATATTCCTATGCTTTGATTTAAATTGTTTAATGATGATGTTGGTTGTTTGCTTGTTTGATTTGACTTGTATGATATTGATGATGACTTAAACTTATTGTCTAGGGTTGCAATGAACCCTAATCCATGAAACTAACCTTTTGGATATTGTTGAGTAATTGAATTTTTATTATTCGAGTTCTATCCTATTTTTTACTTAATGCTCTTAGATTATTTCATTACCAGTTTAAGAGAATTGGTAACCTTAAG
Source organism: Litchi chinensis (assembly GCA_019925255.1). Taxonomy (NCBI): domain Eukaryota; kingdom Viridiplantae; phylum Streptophyta; class Magnoliopsida; order Sapindales; family Sapindaceae; genus Litchi; species Litchi chinensis. Next base: position 1,241,148 of record CM034465.1, on the reverse strand, counting down.
TGAGCTTGAAAGAGGAACTCTTTTGTTTAGATCTGAATAGAATGACATATGACATGTAGGATAGAAATATACTTATGTGTTATGTGTGATTGTGTGTGGATACCTATTCATAATGAGTTTGTATTAACCATTCAACATAGAAATATAGTTAGGTGTTTATTGCAAACATACTTATGATGGACTCGAAAGAGACTCGCAAATATTATAGTGTTACTTGATTAAACTCATAATGAGAATGAGATAATTAATAGTGGAAATGTAGGTTAAGTGGATTGGTTGGTTGAAATTGTAGCTCTAAACCATTATCTCCTTAGTTGTGCGTATAGTTTATTTAGTCGTATTTGTTATTTAGTTAATTTAGTTTAAAGTTATTAAATTCATCTTTTGATAGTTTGGATAAGGGTAGTCAAGATTAATCTTGGTAATTAATGTAGCTTGGAGAATTTCTATGGGAACGATATTCTACTCAATATATATTATTTGTGGACTTTGTATACTTGCATGCATTTCTAATGTGAATTTTGTGCAAAAGAAAATATTCTATCATTTAAATTAGTTATAAAACACACTAGAAATTTGCCATAAGTTCTTAACCAATATAAATCCACGTCCAAGCCAAAAAAAATGTAATTGATAAAGTTTAGGTGCATGAAAAATGTGTTGTGCATGCTTATAAATGTTATGAATTAAAAAAAAAAAAAATCTTGATTGTGTAAGCACAAGCATGAACCAAAAAAAAAAAAAAAGTAATAGAAAGAAAGGGGAGGAGAATTGAAAAGAAAAGTAGTTGAAAAGGAAGACAAATGAGAAAAAAAGTTAGGAGGTTGGAACAAATAATAAAGTTCAATGCCTAAATAATCAAATTCTTAGAGCTCATTTGAAAACTACTTATTACTTTCTTTCTTTTAACCATTTACCCTTTGACCCTATTACAATATGATGAAAAGACCTATTTGATCTCTTGAAAAGTTGGACTGTTTTGTTTACATAAATTGAATTCTGGAACTTGAATGTGTGCTTCTTATAGCTGTAACGTTTTGAGTGTTGACATTCACAAGACACGAGGGGCATGAATTGGATTTTTATGATTATACTCTACTTATGGATTGAGCATGTGACTTGTTGTTTTGTATTCTAGTTTAATTATCTTGTTTATTCCATGATTTGTGAAAATATGTTTGTGGGTATCATAGTTGGTAAACCTTCAGCAAACATTAAAGGTTTGTGGCATATGCCCAATGTAATCATATTTACCTACGAAAATGGAATATTCTTTTTTGTTTTTTTTAGTGTTTTTAGTTCTTATCTCGTTTTCTAGATTTGCTTAACAACAAGCAAAAGTTAGGTTTGAGGGTATTTAATCATGCTAAAATATATTATGATTTCATGTTTTTAAACCTCATTTTTGTAATGAATAGTTTAGCAAATTACAAGTGTTTTTGATGTTTTTATAAGTATTTTATATAAGTAAGTTATGTTAGTGGTTGATGACTAAACTAGCTTATTTTCAAAACAAATCAGAGTTGAAATGGCATATTATTGTTTTTAGGCTTAATCTATGTTGTCTTGTGAGAGCTTGGACGATGTCTATAGTCTGAGTTAAATGAGCATAACCTATCAAATTATAGCCACAGATGTCTAGTATCTATAGCCATTGACGGTTCATAAATAAGAGTTTTCTAGAGAAAGTTATGGTCAAATTAGTGCTTGAAGGTCAGGTTGTCGAAAGTTGCAACATGTGACTAGAAGCAATGAGACTCCCCATGTGCATCGCAAGCCATGATGGTGAGATTGTGAAGCCCAAAATTTTCTCTATTTAGGGGAAATAAAATTTTTTTGGATGAACAGTATTTTCGGATGAATAGGATTTTCGAGTGAATAGTGATTTTCGGATTCATAAAATCCAGAATTTTCTCTCTATCAAAGAAATAAAAATTTTTTTGGTGAATAGTATTTTCATATGAATAGTGATTTTTGGAAAGCGGACCACATGAATCAAAAGTTTTGGAATTAATACTAGTGCTAAACGAAACTGAGACAGATCAAAGATAAGTCAATTTGAAGAGATTTTAAGTGATTCAAAGTTTATAGGACGAAAGTACTCTATTCAATTTTAGTACCGTATATAGTATTTATGAAGAAATAAATTAAATTAAAGTGCATAGATGAAAAATTAAATTTCTAGAATAATTTCCTAATGGAACGAAAATGATTGATAAATTCCCAGATTGATCTGGATGAGTAAATTAAGTTCCAATAAAATCCACGGATAGTCTGATAATGATTAATAATGTTCTCGAGAAAGTTTGGATGAGTAAGTTGAGTTTTGATAAATTCTCGGGTGGACCAAATATGGTTCGAATGATAAATTGAATACTAGTATATTTTTCAGGAAGTTGGAGGATGATTTTTATTTGCAAAATAATAGAAAAATTTAAAAGGGATGGATCTGAAGGCATATTCGAATTTTAATAAAATCTTTGAATGTAAAATTGAGTTATTATAACATTTTCAGAAAAACCAGAGATGATTCCGAATACGAAAAATGACATTTTAGGAAATTTGAAAGCTTGAAAATGAAGTAGGACACTTGTCATGAAATGAATGGAAGAGTGAATGCATAAAAGCCAAGTGTCAAAGAGAATGCATGGATTGATGACAAGTGTATGGTGATTAAGGACAAGTGCTTGACAAGTGGCTAAACATCATTAACCATATGTAAAGTTGAAAATCAAGCAAGAAAAGAGCAGAATGCATTCGGTTTTGCGAACAAAATCAAATTTTAGTTCGGTCAAAAACAAAACAGCACAAAAGCTCTCTCTTTCATGGCCATCAAAAGCTTTCTCTCTTGGTCAAAGACTCTCTCTCTCGGCCATGAAAGAAACCAGAAGGAAGGAAGTAATTTGGTTATGAAAGAAGAACAAGAAGCAAGGCATTCAGTCTTAAAAAGGGGTGTGTGAATCGAGAGCCACCAAAAAAGAGAAGTGAGAGCTGTTCTCGGTCAAGAAAGAAACCAGTGGGCAACAAACTTTTCTTGAGGTTTCAAGGTGTTTTTGAGTAGATTTTAGAGAAATTTTCAAGTTAAACAAGCTTGCATGCAAGATAGAGAAGCATGGAAAGTCATTGGAAGCAAGAAGGAGCTGTTGCTGTGAACTGCACCAAGGAAGACTACATATAGTTCATGAAGTTTTGAAGGCTATTTTGAAGTGATTTTCATCACATGCAGGAGGAGTACACAAGCCTAGAAGCAAGTTCCATCCATCCTAAGTTGATTCCAAGAGGTAAGCTTTGGTTTTTATGATTTTATTTATGTAAATGGATTGATTGTTGTGAGATTATGTTTGGGTTTTATGATTTAAGGTCCTGAAGTGATGGATAATGGTTTTCATGTGTATTTGAAGTGATGTTTGATGAAAATTTGGTGTTAGGTTAGAGTTGAGTCATAGCTAAAAATAGTAGTCATCATTTAAATTTTGTTTGAATGTTTTCCTATGAAAATGAAGTGATTAAGATGTGTTTGAAAGAGAAAAACTTAATAAATTGTTGAACTAATAATGCATGAGGCTTTCACCATAAAGGGGTTTTAGTGATTCAAAATTAATTTTGGTTATTTTACTATGTTGGTTGGTGTTATTTTGATGTGGATGTAAATGTAAACCTTAAAGGAAATATTGGTGATATAATGTATGTAAGATTCGGCCAAGGTGATGATATTGTGATATAAAATTGTTTTGGTTGTTTTAAGATGATTTTATAAGTTATTTGGATGATGGAATTGGCATTAAAATCGAAAGAAAACTCGTTGAATGTTAAATAACCATTTCATGATTAAACTTTTTGCAATCGTTCGAAAATTATGTTTGGTGAATTTAAATGGAATTTACATTATTCTTTGATGTGCTTGAATGTGAAATTGATGAGAAAACGTAATAAGATTGACGGTATTAATATGAGCTAAGTTCGGCCAACATAGTAAGTTATTAATTCAAAAATGTCGCTTGATCCGTTAATATGAATTAAGGCTTTGTACGATGTCGTTTGCGTGTTTAAATAATTAGAACTTTGAATAGAAGATAAACGTAAACAATCGATGTTGAAATGACTTTAAAAAGCATGTTTTGAATTGTTGGTATATTAATATGTGATTATGGAATTATTTGAACGAATAACATTGGTTGCGACATAATCTAAAAATATATTACAAAAATGTGTAGGTTATGCAGAGGCAAGGAAACTTCTCCATTGATTTTGAATTTGATAGTGAGTTAGGAAAATGTGAGTGTCCTAATAAAAATATTTCGAATTGTTTATATTTCTATTCATGCTGATTTTACATGATGAAAATTAAATTCATGTTGTTTATGAATAAAGATAAATTTTTATGAATTATGAATTGTAAGGACTGGTCCTAGATCCCTCTACTAAACTCAAAGGGGTCCCTACGGAGCACCTCGATGGAACTCAATTGAACTCTCACTTTGGCTTGAAAGAGTCCTGTGGAGGTATCGATCTCACTTTAAAACTCTTTTCTAGTGGAAATAAGTAAAAACTTTTTTTTTAGGGCAACTTGTAAAACAGAGTTATAAAAATTTCGACAACATAACGACTGCTTTATGAAAATGCCATCCTGCAAAGTTTTAAGAAAAGTACTTCTATAACATGCATCTTTCTCAACCACTAGGTCTCAGGTCCGCGTTCTCATAATCAAACCCAAACATGCTTTCACTTTAAAATAAACTTAAAAATAAAATTATTTACGTAACTCATAATATTCACCAAAATTTAATTTACAAAACATAATTCTAAAAGGGTTTATAAACATTCAAAAGTAATATTTACAAGAATACAGAAACATGAAACATGATGCATGCACAAACATTTGAAGAAATTAAACAAGTGCAATAGTATTTTGTTTACAGACCACCTACACGTCAGATAGAGCGGCATCTGACTGCTAGCTCGTTCCTGCACTTGAGGGGAATTTTTCAGAAAACATAAAACTAGAGTGGTGAGTATATAACTCAATAAGTGGGTAAACATTTCAAACGATGATTTGCTTTTCTAAATATAATAATATTCTTCCAAACTAATTTTTCGAAATTTATAATTTCTCATTGAACTTTATAAAACTGAAAAACTAGTATAAATAAATAATATAACTTTAGTAAAGTATAAAATGTTTTGTTTCATAAACTTCTTTTATTTCTAAACTTCATGTCTAAGAACGCGTTTTTCCTTCGAAAACTCGCTAAGGTAACATAGGGAAGCTACTCTGTCATGATCGAATTTCTCATCATCACTAGAACTCGGGAATGCTACCATGTGCAGTCGCAAATGGGGAAAACTATGGGGTCATGATCCCTTCCCAATATCAAACAGATCTATATTACCTCACACGTGCAGAGGGCGACTCACTAACTCAACCCTCTAGTTAGTGACTCTTCCAACAATCTTGCCGTACACATTAGGGTATTTCGGCCAGATATACTGGGGACTAGGGTAAACTTTGCCTTTATAAAATTTTTCACTTTACTTATAACCTTCTTTTTTATTTGCTTGAAAAGGCAAAGTTTTTTTCTAATAAACATTCTTTTCTTTATAATCAAAATACTTATAAAACAACTTTATCAAATCATTTCTATGCATGTATATATCATAAGCTCACTTATTTACTTTACTTTTAAATAAATGCATTTACAATATAATTAAATAATTATACATGCATAACAAAAATATAATGATATGCTAGAAATTTAATTAAATTAATTTAATAACTTGAATACTAAAATTAACATTGCAAATATCGATGGCTAAGTTATAAAACTTGGGAAAGTACTTTAAATTTAACCACACTCACTACTTGCTTCCAAATTAACAACTCATTCCTTTATGCTTTCCTTCTTATCACCGTTTTACCTACATTTTAATATAAGCGAATTACTAATTAAAACTTACACACGCATTAACATGTAACTTCAATTACGGACGGATATCGAAATATTCGTTTTCAAACCGTACTAACTTTAATCAATCACATCCAATATCCATTTGAAATCTTAATAACAACACACGGAATTCACTTCGATTTAAGCCTAATTTTCATATAAACACGACAATGAATATTTGAAATCATTATAACCACTTTGACCGAATTTAAACTAATCTTTACACCTTTCATCCAATTCAATTTTCTTATCAAAATTACATTCGAACATACACAATATAATATAAATTCTAATAAACTTCATTAAACAACACACTTTCGGAATTTCGAAAAATTTTTCCGCAAGATGACCCTTTTTACAATCACTAAGTCTCCTATTAATTTCCATGCCAATTTTAACATCCAAAACAGCTCATACACATCAAAATAACACTTAATCTTATGGCAAAACAATCAAAGTCACTAAGCCATTAAATCTCCTCCTTTGGCCGAATTTACACAAGCATCCATCATCAAATTTTTCCATCAACATCACACTAATTTCACTTGTAGCACATCAACCATCACTTTAGGACATTAATCATTCAAACCCAAACATAATCTCACATAATCCATTCATTAAACAATTTAAACTATGAAAACTAGTTTCTTACCTTATCAAATCAACTTCAAATGAATGGGCTTTGCTCCAAGACTTTCATGCAAACTTGAGGGACCTAAAAATCACTTGAAAAGGCTCTCAAACATCTCAAAATAGCTTGCTGCACCCTTGCTGTTCTCACAGTAGAACACTCTCATTTTCTTGGTAGAAAACAACTCTTTTTTCCTCTCTAATTGAGTTGCGCTCTTGCTTCTTGTTTCTCTCCCTTACATGAGCTGAAGTCTTTTAAAATTTACACTTAAAACACTTAAACAAGCTATTGGATTGAATTTTCTCACTCGGCAAAATCCAAAACAGCTCTCTCCGTCTCTTGATTGCTCTCTCGGTTCAACACACCACTTTTTGAATGAATTCCTTTACTTCTTATTTGACTAAGTTGCTCTCTCTTTCTCTTGCTTTCTCTCAGTCCAACACACCTCTTTATGACTAATTGTCTTTTCTGTGATATCTCCTTGTTTTTGTTGCCTTTTTGTTTCTTATTTTTATCTTTTGTTTCTTGTTTGACCGTGTCTTCCATTTGCTTTTCTCTTTCATTTCTTTTTTTTATTCAACTTTATCTAACAACCATAAGATCAAGCCACTTGTCACTTATCTATTCCTCCTCTTTGCCACTTGTCAAGCATCTATTCAGTCTTCCTCTATTGAATTACCAAGTGTCCAGTTTTTTCTCACCATTCATGCATTCGTGCTTTATCTAACAACCACAAGATCAAGCCACTTGTCACTTATCTATTCCTCCTCTTTGCCACTTGTCAAGCATCCATTCAGTCTTCCTCTCTTGAATTACCAAGTGTCCAGTTTTTTCTCACCATTCATGCATTCATTTCAAGCTTTTACATTTTTGTACTCGAAATTATTTCCGGTCCATCTAGAAATTATATGAGAATTAAATTAATACAATCAAAAATTCTACAAAAAATTCGATTTACACTTACAACAGTCACTTTAAAAGTCATTTCATTACTTTGCAAATAATATTATTCCTGATCCTATCCGGGAATTCTACTAAAATTAAATTTATATATTTAGTATTGAAAATTATTTCATTTCTCTCTAAATATTGTTTGCGAGATACTAATCGAATAGAGTTCTTTTGTCCCAAATACTTTGAATCACTTAAAATCTTTTCGAATAAACTTAACTTCGCTCCATTTCAATTTCTATTAATTCTAATATTAATATCAAAACTTTTAATCTACGAGATCCGTTTTTTGAAAATTACTGTTTATATAGACGTTTTCCGTCTAAAAACACTATTTATTGAAAAAATTTTATCTCATGAAACTTGAGGAAATTTTCACTTTCTAGAAATCACTATTCACACGAAAATATTATTAATTTAGAATACTATTCATTCGACAAAAGTATTTATCCGAAAATACTATTCCAGAAGTTTTGGGTTTTACAATTCATCCATTCCAATAAAAATTTCGTCTTCGAAATTTAAAAGACCTATCTATCCAAAAAGGTGGGGCATCGATGGTGTATTTGATCCTTAGACTTCTCCTTGCTGTCTAAGTACACTAAATCTTGACTCAAGGTCTCTATCCATGAGTACCGGTCGAACCTAGAATGTAGCTAGTAGTGCACCTATATCTGTCGCTTCCAAATTAACTTCCAAAGATCTCATCTCCACTAGTAACGAAAAATACCCCACTCTTAAACATACCACTGAACTAGTGGGTCTTCTGCTCAATGCATTAACTACTACATTCACTTTTCCTGGATGATACTCTAAAGTGCAATCGTAGTCTTTAATCAACTCTAACCATCTCCTTTACCTCATGTTCAATTCCTTTTGAGTAAACAAATACTGAAGACTCTTATGATCAGTGAATATCTGACATGAAACTCCATATAGTTAGCGTCTCTAGATCTTTAGTACAAATACTACCGCGGCCAACTCTAAATCGTAAGTTGGGTAGTTCTGCTCATGCTTCTTTAATTGTCTAGAAGTGTAAGCTATCACCTCTCCGTTCTGCATCAAGACACAACCCAAACCTTGCCTTGAGGCATCGCTGTACATTATGAAGCTCTCGTTTCGTGTAAGGAGTGTATGTACGGGAGTTGTAGTCAGTTTTGCCTTCAATTCATCAAAGCTCTTCTCATAGGCCTTTGACCACTCGAACTTAGTCTTTTTTCTGGTGAGTTTCATCAACAGGATGGCAATTTTTGAGAATCCCTTGATAAACTTCCTGTAATACTCTACCAACCCTAAGAAACTCCTAACTTCTGTTACGGTGGTTGGTTGCTTCCAGTTGAGAATTGCTTCTATCTTCTAAGGATCAACATTGATATCATCAGTTGAAACCACATATCCTAAAGATGTGACTCGATCCAACCATAATTGACACTTGTTGAACTTAGCATAAAGTTGCTGCTCCTTCAGTGTTTGTAAAACTACTCTTAGGTGCTCAACATGCTCATTCGTATTACCTAAGTACACCAATATGTCTTCTATGAACACTATAACAAACTTATCTTGAAAATCATGGAATACTCTGTTTATTAAGTCCATGAATGCAACTGGTGCATTGGTTAGCCTGAAAGGCATAACCAAAAACTCGTAGTGTCCATAGTGTGTCTTGAAAGCAGTCTTATGGACATCTTCCCCTCTAATCTTCAACTGATGATACCCTAACCTCAGATCAATCTTGGAAAACACCCTTGTTCCTTAAAGCTGATCAAACAAGTCATCCATCCACTAAAATGGATATTGATTACGTACCATTGCCTTATTCAACTCTCGGTAGTCTATACACAATCTCATACTCCCGCTCTTCTTCCTGAGGAACAATACTGGTGCTTCTTAGTGAGATACACTCCGCAGGACGAAACCCTTATCCACAAATTCTTCTAACTGAGTCTTTAGTTCTTTTAATTCGTTGGGTGCCATCCGATAGGGTGATTTGGCAATAAGCGCTATTCCCGAAATCAAATTAATCTCAAATTCAATTTCACTGTCTGAAGATAAACCAAGGAGATCCTTTGGGAACCCATCTGAAAACTCCTAAACTACATGAACATCCTCTATCCGTGCATCCCTTTCTGTAGTATCTATCACATAAGCCAAAAACACTATACACAGTTTTCTCATCATCTTCCAAGTAGTCATGGCTGATATGATGCGAGATGGAAACATTTTGCATTTACCACGGAACACCACCTTTGACTCTCCTTGAGAATTAAGTCTAACCTCCTTTCCGAGGCAATCTATAGTGGCATGATGTTTGGCTAGCCAATCTATCCCCAAGATGTTGTTAAAATCACAAATATCCAATAATATCATATTAACCGGGAAGACTTGACCTCTAATCACCACTTTACTATTTCTATATACATTTTTCGCTATCAGTGCATCTCTAGTAGGAGTGGTGACTATCATTCCACACTCTAAGGGCTCTACCTCTACATTGGCTTCTCTAGCGAAATCTTTAGAAACAAAGGGGTGTATAGCTCTCGAATCTATCAAAATGTATGCATCTATACCAAAGGCTGTCCCTGTACCTATCACCATCTCTGGTGTTGCCTCAGTATCTTACCAGGTCACCGCAAATACTCTATCCTCGGCGTGCAGTCTCATTAGCTGCCCTCTGGTTGGAATGCCTCTATCTACTCCTCTACCAGGTTGACTGGATGTCCTTGCTCCTCTCATTTGAGGACCTCTCCTAACTGAGGGCTAATCTCTATCGATCTGCCCCTATATACCAACTTTGGGCTTGCCATTGTCTCTAGTTGCTCTTTACGGGCAGCCCCTCATAAAATGTCCCTCTTGGCCACCATGATAACAACCCATGATACCCAGGTGACACTTTTCTCGGTGAAGTTTGCCACACTTGTTACATGGCCTGATCTACCCTGGTTACCACTCCTACCCTAGGACGCTGATGGTGGTCATACGAAACCTTGACTCGATGTGGCTCTAGAACTCTGTTGTCTACTGCTGAACCATATGGACTTGCCTCTAGTCTTAGGAACCTTATTGGGGCCTCCTGACTGCCATCTTGAACTTTGCCCATGCTTCTATTTCTGACCTAACTCTCTGTCCTCTACTAGAGCTGCCTCTACTAGTCGCTCGTACTTTTTGTGCTTTACAACTACCACATAGGCTTTGATCTTCTTATTCAGACCCTGCTCAAACTTGTGGCATTTGTTCACTTCATTATCTACTATGAACGGGGCCACTTTGGATAGCTCGATGAACTTTTGCTCATATTCTTCAATAGATATATTACCTTGTACTAAGCTATAAAACTCTTTTATTTTGGTGTCTTGATATGCTATAGGATAGAACTTTTCATTAAATTCTCTTTTAAATTTTTTTTTTCCCAAGTGATAGGAATGGCCATTCTCCGCTTCGCTGAATCTCACCATTTATGAGTTGTAGCTTCCAGGAGGAAGAAAGTAATGGATACTCTCTATGGATCGGTGTATTCCATTTGCTCTAATACTTTCTTAGCGCTGTCCAACCACTCTATCGCCACCTCTGGGCCTCTTGATCCATCATAAGACTCGACACCTAATTTCGATGCCATCTCTACGGTGGCACTAGGTGCACGAGGCCTTCTACTCTCAATAATCTAAGTCAATCTCTCACTAGCATCTATCTCAGGCCTGACTGTAGATGGCTTTGAAGGACCTATTGGTTGAGGTTCATTTACTGACTTATTTACTTATTCCTCTACCTCTAGCAAAACAAGCGGAGCCTTAGTTATGGCTTTCTGTGTGTGGGGACAGCTAACACGTCTCTTAACTTACTGCACATCAAATCATGCTATATATCATGTAATGCATACTATTTGAAAACACAAAAAAAAAAAAAGTTCTAAAAACATGTAATGTACATAAAACCTTTGCTCTTATACCACCTTGTAAGGACCCATCTCGTATCCCTCTACTGAACCCAAAGAGGTCTCTACGGAGCACCTTGACAAACTCAATCAAACCCTCACTTTGGCTTGAAATGGTCCTATGGAGTTACCAATTTCACTTTAAAACTCTTTTCTAGCAAAAAAAAAAAAAAAGTAAAAACTTTTTCTTTTAGATCAACTTATAAAATAGGGTTATAAAAATTTCAACAACATAACGACTGTTTTTTAAAAATGTCATCTTGCAAAGTTTTAAGAAAAACACTTCTATAGCATGCATTATAAACCGTCGATTATGGTTACGGTTTACTAGTATCACTCCAGTAGTAGTCTTTAAAGTTAAATTTATTTTCGTATCGCGAGTAGGATGTCGATTAGAGGACCCAAGGGTATTAGAGAATGATATGAGAGAGTATAGAGTGAGATAAGCTCACAACCAAAGTCAAAATGTTATAAAAGTTCATCCAATGAGAATTAGTCAAGTATGATAGAATTTATGGTGCTTAGTAAGCCATTTGGAATCTTTTGATTGGTGGATTGAATAAATGGTTTTTTAAAGTGACAAGTGGATCGATTAGAATTGATCTTATCTAGTGAAGGATAAAAAATGGAATTAAGTAAAGTTTAAGGCGCTAAGTTGTAATTAAAAGAATCCCACTATAAATAGAAGCCATTTTGTCTCATTTCCATTGCTTTTGCTCATCCAAAACTGAGAGGGAGAGTGGTGGTGATGCCGTCCATGAGCAAGAGGAGAAACCAAGGGATTTTAAGCAATTTCATCAAGAATCTCATCACCAAATTGCTTTTTATTATCAACCAAAGCTTTAAGGGCAAATTTAGAGAAAGATTTAAGTTTAAATAGGTGAGTTTCATTGTCTTAATTCAACCTAGATGAGTTAAAAAGCCATTCTCTATCTTGCTTCAAATGTTGTTTTGAGTTTATAGATTGAAACTAGGTTGATTGGTGATGATTTTGGTGTAGTTAATGTGATGAAAATTGTAAACCCTCGATTTTAGCTATAGTTGAATAGTAACGCTCTAGTAGTAATTTTTAAAGTTTAATTTAATTTTGCATCAAGAATAGGGTGTCAAATAGAGGACCTAAGAGAATTAGGAATTGAGATGGGAGATTATTGGATGAAATAAGCTTAGAACCTTAAAGTCAAAAAGTTGGAAAATCCACCAATGAGAAGCTTCCAAGTGTAATAGAAATGGGTGGTAATTTGGTGAGCCATTTGGAACCATTTAATTGGTGAATGAAATTAGTGATTTTTAAGGTGACAAGTGGACCAATTAAAGTTAACCTTATCTAGTTATGGGTTAAGGTAAAATTAAGAGAAATTTAAGGGTCATTTTAACAATTTTTAAGAGGGACCAATATGCAATTGTGGCACCACTATATAAAGTTGATGGAAAGGCAATTTCTCATTCTTATTTGGCGTTGAAAAACTGAGAGTGAGGTAGAGAGGGTGTCGTCCATCATCAAGGGAAGAAGTAAGTGATTTTATGCCATTTTCATCAAGTAAATCACCATCAATCCTCACTTAGTCATCAAACAAAGTCATTAGAGCAATTTTAGAGTAAAAGCAAAGCATAAATAGGTGAGTTTTTTTATGTCAGTTCACCTTGCATGTGTGAGAAACTCATTTTAATCTTGCTTCAAAAGTTAAATTTGAGGTTAGGGGTTCAATCTAGGTTGATTAGTGATAAAGTTGGTGTGATTTTCATGTTGAAATTCAATGAATGGTGACGACTCTTTGGTGATGATGAATTCGGCCAAGCTTAGGGTTTGTGTAACCCATTTTTCTTTCATCCATTTGAGACTTAATTTATGCATTTTAGAGCCTAAGAAACCTATTAGAAGTGATAGAATTGAAAAATATAAAGTGTAGAGTTAAGTTGGGTAATTTCGACCTAGATGAAGGGGCTATAGAGACCTATACTAGTTTGGCTTATTTGGGGTTGTTTTAGATCTCAAAACATGCCTAAATATAATAGCAAACCACAGAAATTGGAAGAAAATAATTTCGATAAAAATTGAGAAAGTTATGACCAAAATAGTATAGGTATGTAATCGTAAAGTAAGATGTGATCACAAATGCATTCCTCGAATCATGAAGTGAATGTATTCAGTCATAATTGAGTAAAAGAAATTTAGATACGAAAGAAGTGAAGTCATTGCGTGTAGGATGCAAAAATGTGTATTAAAAAGTGTTGAAAAATATATGTTTTTTCATAAGTTTCACCCCTCAATACTTGAAATTTTTTGAAACCGTTTTACGGGTGATCTAAGTATGAGTTAGGAAGATGATTAGAGTAAAAATGGAGCAAAGAAAATCACTAGGATAGGCCCTAACATAGTCTCGATTTTAAGGGGTCTAAAAACACTGATTTTGTGTTCCAGGCTTCCGGTGACCATTTTAAGCCTTCCAGAGTGCCCCTAGATGATAATAAATAAGGCTTGTACAAAGAAATCAGAATTCGAAAGCCTTTGATAAGTTAAAACCTAGTTGCAAAGGTTTAGGTATAAAAAGACTTTTATAGAGTTAGTTGTGTTAAAAGCTATTTATAGTTTAGTTTTAGTAAATTTATTGATTCTAAATGAGTATTGGATGTTTTAAGGTGAAAGCGGAAAATTTCGAAGGATTTCAGAGGAGGTTCGTTTTGTTCGGAAGGCATTTTGCGAGTAGAAATTCAATCTCTCCAAACATAGTTTTGTTTAAAGTTCATTTTATAATTATATGCACTTAATTAATTATATAATTGTATTCTGTATTGTAGTATATTTAGATTTTATTATGTGAATTGTTAAATTGAATATGCATTCAATTCAAGAATTTATGAGAATTTAAAGTTTTTAGGCTTTTTGCCTTAAAAACGAGTTTAAATGAGAACATCGAAAAAAGTATTTAATTATGCTAATGGTTTACTCTAGCCCCAATTAAAGGCTAATGGAGTACTCTATGCGTGCATGGTAGATGAGAGAGAGAGTCACTAACTGCAAGTGGAGTCCGGACGACTCCTAAGAGATGAGAGTCAGTGGAGTCACCTTTTGCACATATAGGGTAAAGTAGTTCAGACCGATTGCGTAGGAGCAATGCGTGCCTAGAGGTCGCGCATCGATGACTACATAGGGTAGATTCCTTAATTTCTAGTGGCTAGCTAGAGATTTGATGCTGCCACAACAGGAGTAGTTTCCCTAGGTTACCATCAAGGCGAGAAATGAGAAAGTTTTAAAAAGAAATTTGAAATAAGTTTCAGAAACAGTTTCTCTATGAAATGCTAAAAAGTATTTCAGAAAAATACTTTAGTTTATAAAGTTGTTTAATGTTTATCTCATTGAGTTATACTCACCGTTTGATTTCCATGTGTTTCTTAAAATGTTCCCTCAGGTTCATGAGCGAGTCGTCCAATAGACGAGGCTCAGACAAACGTGCGGATAGACTGACGGACGACTATTTCCCATTATATAGCTCGCATTTTTGCCATGCATGTGTTGTACATAAATCGTGTTGTAAATTATTTAAATTTGTAAACGTTAATATCAGTCGTTGGATGCACGTTTTATGAAAATGTTTTAAAGAGAAAAATTTAGATTTCCATCGATTTCATAATTGTGATTAATTATGTTGTGGTTGATTTTGGATGAGGGCCAGAGGCCCCTAGTAGCGGAGATTGTGTGTCATAGAAGTGTCTTTAAATTGCTTTTGAATTTGTAGGGTGACATAATTAAATAAACAGTCGACATGCTGATTTTCGTTAGAAAAACGAAAAATTTTTACCCTTACCACCTAAAAAATAGATTCAAAATAAGTTTTAACTAAGTATCGGTGCTTTGATGGGAGTTTTGTGGGCTAAAGTTAGGGTTCGTTGGAGTTTTGTCAAGGTGCTTTGATGTCTTTCACTAGTCCAGAGAAGCGATTTAGGAAGGGTCCCGTAAAAAATTTAAAGTTAAATGTTAATGTATGTGAGGGGTGATTCACGACCAAGTTAGGGCTTGGTGAGTCCACCTTTGATTCCATGTTTTGAGCTTAAATCTAAGAATATTTGAAGCTCAGATGACAAGACCCTAACCAGACCCTTACTAGGCTCTTGTCTGGAGGATCCTGTTGGGCACTTCAACAGAATTCCTGAACTCAACTCGTTGGATTGAAGAAACCCGAGAAGCAAACCTTTAACTTTCATAGCCGGTTTACTCGCTTAAACTTAAGAATTCGGTTTTCTTTAAAATAGTTAGGAGTGATAAAATTTTTTGCAATTCCTGTTTAAAACAATTTTAGAAAAATTTTGACAACATAACAGCTGCATTTTTTACAAATCCAAAATTTTACCTTCAAAGAAAATACACTTCAACTATAATTTCGTTTCCTCCCAACTTCTTTATCCACAAACATGCATTATTATCACTTTTCCCACAACAATAAACATGAACTCATGCTAAAATATGCATATATACATCATATATGAAAATACATAAATATTTATAATAGTATTTACAATCATACAATTCAAGATACAAGTATCTTCCCACAATTTATATATTCAATCCATAAACATGATTTACATCAACACATTTTATGAATCGCCCACCTAAAAGCAAAATGTCAGTCTCTCGGCAACAGAGTCGCCTATAATGGCACTTGACGGGATCAGCAAGCTATACAATAGAAGTGAAAGGTTAATTCGTCACATAATAATAAAAACACATGATAATATTCTACTTTGATACTTTACGTATATAGAAGTTGAAGTTTTTCAATCCTTAAAACATTTCTCATAAAAAGACCATGTGTATACCGTAATATACTCTAATTATCACATGATGATTTTTCTATTGACGTCAACGTGAAGCTACTATAGTATCTCGACCACTACGCGCGAAATTTACTACATCGCGACGTAGGGTGGAATAATCTCAACTCTGGGCAACTACAATGCGTAATTTTTTACATCGCAATTGTAGTGCTAATGAACTATACTCTGTGCGACCACATGCGGAATTTTCTACATCGCATATTGTGGTGCCACTACTCACTAACACCACAACTCACTATCACTTGCAACTGGGTACAGAATTTTCTACATCATAGCCTATTGCAATTGACTACAAATCTAGACAACTACGAATAGAATTTTCAACATCGCCACATAGTGCCAATTGCTCCAATACTACGGTATACACATGGTTCTTAACTCAAGCCTTGCATCAAACTTTTGAAAACCACTTTTGCCTTCGAATCTCATTTCTTGATTCGAGACAATAATGTTTACTTGAATTCCAACTTATATTTTGAAAACCATTTTAAAAATTTATTGAATACTAACAAATTACAATGTAAATTGAAATTAAACTAACGTAAGCGAAGTACACTTACCTCAAAGCCACGCAAATCCATGTCAAATTTCTTGACGAGTCTCTCGGATCTGGCTCTCTCGCTCGCTCGTCACCTATATGACAATTTCTTATTATCACTTGTGACAATCTCATAACTCAAACTTTAAAAATAACATTTTTAACACGACTTTATCTAAAAACTATCCTTTTGTGCTATAACTTTCCAACTCAATTTTTACTCAATTGAGACTCTCTAATTCAGATTTCTTTGCAAAAGTTTCAGTTATACACCCCTAGAGACATCCTCATGCAGTCCGTATAATTTTCAGAGGTCTAAAACGAAAAGTCACAAATTTAAGCCTCTTTAGACACCCCAAAACATAATGCAATGCATAGATCTGCTTGGGGCTTCGTTTTCTTTTGTTATTTTTCCTACGGTCCTCTTATCTCAATTCCTGGTCATCCGTAAAATTTCATCGAAAAATTCTATTGTTAGCTATGTTAAATCTAAGAAAAACACCTTGTTTCGGGCATTTTTCGATGCACTTTTTCGTATCGGACGAACGACGATAGTTTTCCTTTCATATCTAAGCTTCTTTTACCTAATTATGATCAACTAAATTCATTCCATGCAATAAAAATTGCATTTACATAGTTATTTCACTTATCGACTTTCTAACAATACTATTTTAGGCATAATTTGCGTAATTTTTATCGGAATCATTCCGTTCCAAAACCTATGATTTTCTATGATTCCTAGGCATGATTTGAGGTCCAGAACAACCCTAAATAAGTCAGACTTATGTAGGTCATCTCTATCCCATGGTTTGAGCTTGGGATTGCTAAATTACCTAAAACTACTCCTTTGACAATCCTATCACTTCTATATGCTTTCCTAACCTTATTTATGCTTAAATTTGAGCTCAACTTCATCAAATCTCAAAGGTTATCTACTATTCTTCATGTCCTTAACACACACACATACACTCATTCAAGAGTAGAGTTTTCAAATTTTTACAAGACAATCTCTCACAAACCTTTCCTCAAACAACTAGCCTAAACTTTGTGTAACACTTTATGACTTTAAGTTTCACTTTAAAGTTTATTATCCAAATACCCTAACCTATCATTCACACACAATAACATGTCATTTAATCCTCCATATCATCTATTTAAGATTCCACACTAGTTTTAGGGGTAAAATACCCCACACATCTCATTATAACAAGGTAACTCTCACATACCCATTCTACTTCCAATTTTATCGAGTAAAGAGAGAGAGGAGATAATATCTTACTTGAACCATTGTTTGGGGGGGTTAGTTTGGCTTAAAGAAACCCTACAATTGTGCTTTGAGCCTTGGAAGATTGCTTGGATGCTACTTTCTTCTCCCTTTTCTTTTTGCCATCCAAGCTTTCCACTCTCTTCCTCTGCTGTTCTGTTTTCATGACAGCTTCTGTTGTGCATCTTAGTTCACGACTACTTCTTCCTTTTTGTTTCATCAATTTGACTCTAAGTGTAGTATATATATATAACTAACATTTCCAAAAAGAACTCTCATGTCCTCATTTCTTTTCCTTTCACGCCAATCCCTCACTCTCTAATATATCTCACAACTGCACTCTTTTTTCTTTTTTTTTTTTCCATCCAATTTTGCTTCTAAGTGTTGTTTATTCATATTATTAACATTTCCTAAAATACCAAGTTTGTCCCTTGACTTGTTTTAACTATCATCAATATTTTTAACTTCATCTAATTAGTGATTGAATATTTATTCTATATAACAAATTTTATAATTTTCATTTATACACTTATTTATATTATCCTTTATAATTTATCACTTAATTGTAAACGAACTATTTTACTTTTCAGTGACTTTATCGTACTATAAGTGTCCAACACTTTAATATCATTTATAGGGTTATTAGTATTATTCGTAACTTAACTTATACCTTTCCATATTCTAACTTCTAACACTAGAACACTAAGAAATAAAGTATTAAGAATAGGGGTTTACAATTTCTTCCTTCCTTATAAAAATTTCATCCTTGAAATTTTAAACTGCTTACCTGACTCGAACAAGTGAGGATACTGAGGGTGCATATGCTCTTTAGGCTCCCCAGTAGGCTCTTCTAACTCGTGATTTCGTCATAGCACCTTCACTAATGGAATCACTTTATTATGTAGCACTTGATCTCTACGATCTAGAATCTCCACTAGCAGCTCCTTGTAGGTCAAGTTCTCATTCAATTGGATTGGTTGTTCTTTTAGAATATGTAAAGGATCGGCAATATACTTACGAAGCATGGAGATTTGGAACACATCATGGATGTTGGCTAGCTCTGGCCGCATCTTTAACTGATAAGCTACTCCACCCACTCTGTCCACTATCTCATATAGGCCTATAGATCGTGGACTCAATTTTCCACGCTTCTCGAATCTTAAAATACCCTTCCATGGTGAGATCCGTAGGAATACTCTATCACCCACTTCAAACTTTAAGTCTCGTCTTCGATTGTCTGTATAACTCTTCTGTCTGTCTCTAGCTATCTTCAATTGCTCTTTTATCACATTTACCTTCTCGATTGTATCTTGGACAATCTCATGGCCAATTAATCTTCTCTCACCCATTTCATCCCAACAAACCGAGGTTCTGCACTTTCTGCCATACAACGCCTTATATGGTGCCATACCAATGCTGGACTGATAACTATTGTTGTAGGCAAACTCGATCAATGTTAGGTAATTATCCCAGCTTCCTTTAAACTCCATCACATAGACTCTTAATATATCTTCAAGAGTCTGGATGGTTCTCTCTGATTGGCTATTTGTCTCTGGGTGAAAAGTAGTACTGAAGTTCAATCTGGTGCCCATATCTTCTTCCAGCTTCGGCCAAAACCTCGAAGTGAATCGAGGATCTCTATCCGATACAATGGACACTAGTGCGCCATGTAGCCTCACAATTTTATCTACATATAACTGTGCTGATCTTTCCAGGGAATAAGTGTTCTTAATAGCAAGAAAGTGAGCGGACTTCATCAGTCTATCAACTATCACCCAAATGGCATTATGTCCGCTCTGTGTTTTGGGAAGTCCCATCACGAAATCCATCGTGATTCTTTCCCACTTTCACTCCGGAATAGATAAAGGTTGTAGCAAACCTACTGGTTTCTAATGCTTAATCTTAATCTGCTAACATTTTAAGCACTTAGACACAAACTCTACTATCTCTCTCTTCATGCCTCTCAACCAGTAATGGTCCTTCAAAGTCCAATACATCTTAGTACTCCCTAGATGTATGGCGTATGCTGAGGAGTGTGCCCCTTCCATGATTTCTTTCTTCAACTCAGCTATATCTGGTACACATAACCATTGCCCCAAAACTAGTGCCTTGTCGTTTCTCAACGCGAAGCTACTTTGCTGTCCATCTTCTATCTCATGTCTAAGCTTCATCAAGTAAGGATCTTGGAGCTGCAAGTCTCGAATTCGGTCTATGAACACTGGACGGACATGAAAGGTTGCTAATAAGGCACCTGAATCCGTCATCTCTAATTGAACACCCATCACCCTAAACTCTATCAACATGGGTAAGTACTCTGCTTTAAGCTGGGCTAAAGAGCTGGTAGGTTTTCTGCTCAGTGCATCTACCACCACGTTAGCTTTGCCCAGGTGATACTCAATGGTACAATCATAGTCTTTAATGAGTTCCACCCATCTTCTCTGTCTCATGTTCAATTTTTTCTGCAAGAACAGATACTTTAGGCTTTTGTGATATGTAAAGATCCTGTAGGGTACTCCATAGAGGTAGTGTCGCCATATTCATAAAACAAACACCACTGTAGCTAGTTCTAAGTCATGTGTTGGATAATTAACTTCATGCTTCTTCAACTGTCTCGAGGCATAAGCTATCACTTTGTCGTGCTACATCAACACATAACCCAAATCCTGTCTGGAGGCATCGTAGTACACCATAAACCCATCACTTCTCAATGGTAGTGTAAGTACTGGGGCTGAGGTCAATCTCTTCTTCAGCTCATCGAAATTGTTCTGGCATGCTTCTGACCAAACAAACTTCTCTTCCTTTCTTGTCAATCTGGTCAATGGAGTAGCAATCTTTGAAAACCCTTCCACAAACTTTCGGAAGTACCCAGCTAAACCCAGGAAACTCATTACTTCAGTTACATTTGTGGGTGGCTTCTAATTGACCACTGCTTTTATTTTCTAAGGATCCACGGATATCCTATCTGCTGATACCATATGTCCCAGAAATGTCACGCGATCTAGCCAGAATTGACATTTACTGAACTTTGCATATAGCTGATGTTCCCATAGTGTCTGCAATACTACCCTCAGGTGCTCAGCATGCTCTTCTCGGCTACCTAAATATATTAGAATGTCATCTATAAAGACAATCACAAATTTGTGCAGGTAGGGTCTAAAAACTCGGTTCATCAAATCCATAAAAACTGTCGAGGCATTGGTTAAACCAAATAGCATCACCAAGAACTCATAATGCCCATATATACTTCTGAAGGCCGTCTTGGGAACATCTTTCCTACGCACCTTCAGCTGATGATACCCCGATTGTAGATCGATCTTCGAAAATACCTCAACCCTTTGAAGTTGATCAAATAAGTCATCTATCCACGGCAGTGGGCACTGATTTTTTATCGTGACCCTATTAAGCTGCCTGTAATCAATACATAACCGAAGGCTCCAATCATTTTTCTTTACAAACAACACCAGAGCTGCCCATGGTGATGTACTAGGTTTCATAAATCCCTTACTCACCAATTCTTCCATCTGAACCTTTAACTCCTTTAGTTCTACTAGTGTCATCCGATACGGAGCTATAGAAATAGGTTCAGTACCAGGGGCTAGTTCAATCTCGAACTCTATCTCCCTATCTGGAGGTAATCTTGGTAGCTCCTCTGGGAAGATATCCACAAACCCATTAACCACTGGAACCTCTATGATTTGTAACTTACTATCCTCGGGTTCCACTATGTAAGCCAAGTATCCTTGGCAATCTCTTTTGAGCATCTTATTTGCCTTCATCACACTGATTAGCACTATAGGGAGTAGCTTCCTCTCTCCGCAAAAAATGACATCGGGCACTCCGGGTCTACTAAGCTTAACTTCCTTTCTGTAGCAGTCAATGGTAGCTCGATACTTCAAAAGCCAATCCATAGCTAGAATGACATCTAAATCATGAAAGGCTAGTACAATCAGATTCACCTCAAACTCTTGACCCGCTATAACTACCTTACATCCCATATACATCTGGTTGGCCAAAAGTGACTCATTAGTGGGAAGTGACACTCTCATATGGCACTCTGTCGGTCTCAAATCTAACTCGACTCTATCGACAAACTTCTCATATACAAAAGAATGGGTGGCTCTAGGGTCCACCAAAACACATGCAGCTAAAGTAAAGACAATAAGAATACCTGTCACCACATTTTGGGATGCATCAGCATATTGCTGTGTCACTATAAACACTCTGGCTATCTAGCTACGAGGTCTACCAGACGGTGCTCTGGGCGGCATACCTCTGCTCAAACCACTATTAGGTGGCTCTAGGGCTGCAGCTCTTCTGGTCTGGGGACCTCCTCTATCTGGTCCACGAGCCCCACTCATCTGTCTCTGCCCTGCAGATCTAGCCTTTACTGAGCTCAACGCCACTACACTAGGACAATCTCTCATGAAATGGCCCCTCTGGTCATATCTGAAACACTTTATATGGCCCATAAGACACTCTCTCGGATGCGATCAGCCGCACTTGCTGCAGACAGCTTTGTTCTTCTAGCTTGGTTTTCTTCTGGATCCCTTAGATGACTGTACTGAACTCTGACTGGTCCAAGGTCTTTGGTTCTATCGTCGGCTCTCAGACCAAGATGACTTCCGGCTACTTTTGGCCACTTTGTTGGGTCCTCCTTGATGGCTACTGGTCCAGCTCCGCTTCTGTTCAAATTTCTTCGGCTGAGGGGTGAGCTCCACACTCTGCTCAACTCTGGTAGTAGCCTTTAGTAGCTCCCCATATCGAATATGCACTGTTGAGGTCACATAAGTCTTGATCCTCGGACTTAACCCTGCCCTGAACCTGTTTATCTTCTGCTCTTCGTTCTCGACAATGTAAGGAATTAGACGAACTAGCTCGAAGAACTTCTTTTCATACTCTATCACTGTAGAAGCCCTTATTCCAACCTGAAAAATTCTTCAATCTTAGATTTTTGTAGCTTTTTGGGAAGAACTTGTCTGTAAACTCTTTCTTGAAATCTCCCCATGATACTCCGGCTAGATGCGCTCTCTAAAACGCCTTTCACCAGTCTTTAGCTCGATCCTTTAGTAGGAAGGTTGAGAAAGTAACTATCTGGTCCTCTGTGCACCCCATCACCTGAAGCATTTCTTCATTTGTCTCTAGCCAAGATAATGCATGCTTGGGCTCTCCTGTCCCATCATATGGATTCACACTTAACTTACGGGTACACTCAATTGATACTCTGATCTCTTGCGACTGCTGGAGTGCCGCTGCTAGCATATGGGCCATCTATTCTAGGTTGCTTGGTGCAAGCTCTGATCGAGCTGACTGTGATGGTTAAGGATGGGATGAGCTTGTCGGCACATTGACGAATTCGTCAACATGCTCGTCTTATGGTGGGGTGCCTCAACGGTTGCCGGCCTCGTCCTCGGACAATCTCTATGTTGTATATCTCTAAAATTTTTAAATAATCATAAAACTCAAGTTAGAACATTTATAAAACATGAATTTATTCTGTACTCATGAAATATTCAACTTCAATTCTATATCTTATCTCATCTTATGTATAAACTGCTTAAGCTAGCTCATGTACTATGTATATGGTAATTTGTACATATTAATGTGCAAATTCATGTAATGCTCAACTCAAATCATATAGCTTATGCTTTAACTTATGCAACCAATGAAAGCATAACTCATAAAATCTTAAAAAGATGAATGCACATAATGGCTTCATGCCTCATGCATAACTTATGCATCATTAATGTATACTTGATGCAAGAATAGCTCAAACTTTATCTCAACTTAATGAGAATCGAACTCTGATACTAACTTAACAGGACCCTAACCAGACCTTTGCTAGGCTCTTGTTTGGAGAATCCTGCTAGGTACTTCAACGGACTTCTTGAGCCCGACTCGTCGAATTAAAGAAACTCGAGAAGCGAATCCTTAATTTTCTTAGCTAGTTTATTCGTTTAAACTTAAAAATTCAATTTTTTTTAAAATAGTTGGGAGTGGTAAAATTTTTCGCAATTCCTGTTTAAAACAATTTTAGAAAAATTTTGACAGAATAACGGCTGCATTTTTTACAAATTCAAAATTTTACCTATAAAGAAAATACACTTCGACTATGATTTCGTTTCCTCCCAACTTCTTTATACAAAAACATACATTATTATCACTTTTCCCATAACAATAAGAATGAGCTCATGCTAAAATATGCATATAGACACTAGATATGAAAATTCATAAATATTTACAATAATATTTGCAATCATACAATATAAGATACAAGTATCTTCCCACAATTTATATATTCAATCCATAAACATGATTTATATCAACACATTTTATGAATCACCCACCTAAAAGCAAAATGTCAGTCTCTTGGCAACGAAGTCGTCTATAATGGCACCTAACGGGATAAGCAAGCTACACAATAGAGGTGAAAGGTTAATTCGTCACATAATAATAAAAACACATGATAATATTCTATTTTGATACTTTATATATATAGATGTTGAAGTTTTTCAATTTTTAAAACATTTCTCATAAAAAAACCATGTGTATATCCTAATATACTCTAATCATCACGTGACAATTTTTCTACTGACGTCAACGTGAAGCTACTATAGTATCTCGACCACTACGTGCGGAATTTACTACATTGCGACATAGGATGGAATAATCTCAACTTTGGGCAACTACAATGCAGAATTTTCTACATCGCAATTGTAGTGCTAATGAACTATACTATGTGCAACCACATGTGGAATTTTCTACATCGCATATTGTGGTGCAACTACTCACTATCACTTGCAACTAGGTACGAAATTTTCTACATCGTAGTCTATTGCAAGTGACTATAAATCTAGGCAACTACGAACGGAACTTTTTACGTCGCTACGTAGTGCCAATTGCTCCAATACTACGGTATACACATGATTCTTAACTCAAGCATTGCATCAAACTTTTGAAAAACAACTTTTGCCTTCGAATCTCATTTCTTGATTCGAGACAATAATGTTTATTTGAATTCCAACTTATATTTGTAAAACCATTTTAAAAATTTATTGAATACTAACAAATTACAATATAAATTGAAATTAAACTAACATAAGCGAAGTACACTTACCTCAAAGCCACACAAATCTGAGTCAAACGTCTCAATGAGTCTCTCAGATCTCGCTCGCTTGCTCGTCACCTACACGATAATTTCTTATTATCACTTTTGACAATCTCATAACTCAAACTTTAAAAATGACATTTCTAACACGACTTTCTCTAAAAACTATCATTTTGCGCTATAACTTCCCAACTCGAATTTTACTCAACTGAGACTTTCTAATTTCGATTACTTCACAAAATTTTCAGTTATACACCCCTAAGGACACCCTCACACAGTCTGTATAATTTTTAAAGGCCCGAAACGAAAAATCACAAATTTAAGCCTTTTTTAACACCCCAAAACAAAATGCGATGCATAGATTTGCTCAGGACTCCATTTTCTTTTGTTCTATTTCCTATGGCCCTCTTATCTCACATTCTGGTCACCCATAGAATTTCATTCAAAAATTCTATCGTTTGCTATGTCAAATCTAAGAAAAACATTTTGTTTCGGGCACTTTTCGATGTACTTTTTCGCATCGGACGAGCGACGATGGTTTTTTATCCATATCTAAGGTTCTTTTACCTAATTATGATCAACTAAATTTATTCCATGCAATAAAAATTATATTTACATAGTTATTTCACTTATCGACTCTCTAACGATACTATTTTGGGCATAATTTGCGTAATTTTTATCGGAATCATTCCGTTCCA
This sequence comes from Litchi chinensis, assembly GCA_019925255.1. Classification (NCBI taxonomy): domain Eukaryota; kingdom Viridiplantae; phylum Streptophyta; class Magnoliopsida; order Sapindales; family Sapindaceae; genus Litchi; species Litchi chinensis. The sequence goes on along the minus strand of CM034465.1, from coordinate 1,215,255 downwards.
AAACCTATGATTTTCAATAATTTCTAGGCATGATTTGAGGTCTAGAACAACCCTAAATAAGTCAAACTTATACAGGTCATCTCTATCCCATGGTTTGAGCTCGGGATTCCTATATGACTCAAAACTCCTCCTTTGACAATCCTATCACTTCTATATGCTTTCCTAACCTTATTTATGCTTAAATTTGAGCTCAGCTTCATCAAAACTTAGAGGTTATCTACTGTTCTTCATGTCCTTAAAACAAGCATACACTTATTCAAGAGTAGAGCTTTCAAATTTTTACAAGACAATCTCTCACAAACTTTTCATCAAACAACTAGCCTACAATTTATGTAACACTTTATAACTTTAAGTTACATTTTAAAGTTTATTATCCAAATACCCTAACCTATCATTCACATACAATAACATGTCATTTAATCCTCCATATCATCTATTTAAGATTCCACACTAGTTTTAGGGGTAAAATACCCCATATAACTCATTACAACAAGGTAACTCTCACATACCCATTCTACTTCCAATTTTATCAAGTAAAGAGAGAGAAGAGATAATATCTTACTTGGACCCTTGTTTGGCTTAAAGAAAACCTATGATTGTGCTTTGAGCCTTGGAAGATTGCTTGCATGCTACCTTCTTCTCCTTTTTCTTCTTACCATCCAAGCTTTCCACTCTCTCCCTCTGCTATTCTGTTTTCACGACAGCTTCTGTTGTGCTTCTTAGTTCACGACTGCTTCTTCCTTTTTGTTTCATCAATTTGACTCTAAGTGTGGTATATATATAACTAACATTTCTAAAAATGACTCCCATGTCCTCATTTCTTTTCCTTTCATGCTAATCCCTCACTCTCTAATATATCTCACGGCTGCACTCTTTTTTTTTTTTTCCATCCAATTTTGCTTCTAAGTGTTGTTTATTCATATTATTAATATTTTCGAGAATGCCAAGTTTGTCCTTTGACTTGTTTTGACTATCATCAATATTTTTAACTTCATCTAATTAGTGATTGGCTACTTATTCTATATAACAAATTTTATAATTCTCATTTGTACACTTAATTATATTATCCTTTATAATTTATCACTTAATTGTAAACGAACTATTTTACTTTTCAGTGACTTTATCATACTATAAGTGTCTAACACTTTAATATCGTTTATAGGGTTGTTAGTATTATTCGTAACTTAACTTACACTTTTCCATATTCTAACTTCTAATACTAGAACACTAGGAAATAAAATATTAAGAATAGGGGTTTACATAAGAAATCTTATAGAAGTGTTAGAATTGAATAAGCAAAAGTGTAGAGATAAGTTCAATGCTTAGTTGAAGAGGATTAAGGAATCTCATGTAAAAACATTCTTTTGATGCATGAAATGAATATGTTTGATCATATTTGAGTGAAAGAATGTTAGATGTGAAAGAAATAAATTGATTGCATGCTTTAGGTAAAAATGTGTATGAAAAAGTGTTGGAAAAAGGTGGTTTTTGGCTAGGAATGCCTACCTGGTAACCGTTTCTTTCCGAATTCGCTTCATGGCCGACCTAAACGTGAGTTAGGGAGATGATTGGAGTAAAAACGAAATGAAGAGAAGCTTGGGATTGGCTTCTAGGTAGCATTCGGCTTTGATACCCCTTATTTTTCATTTTTTCGTTCCAAACTTCAGAAAATTATTTCAAACATACCGGAGTGTTTCTAGGTGATAATAAATAGGATTTGTAAAAAGAAATCAGAATTCGAAAACCTCAGATAAGTTAAATCTTAGTTGAGAAAGTTTAGGCGTAAAAAAAAAAAAGAAAAAAAAGAGACCTTTATAGAGTTAATGACTTTAGAAGTTAATTATAACCTTGTATTAATGAGTTTAGTATTCTAAATGAGTATTTGATGTTTTAGGGTGAAAGCGGAAAGTTTCGGAGGCTTTTGGAGGAAAATCGTCATCTATCGGAGGGCATTTTGTGAGTAGAAAGCTAGGCATTCAAACGTTATTTTATTTGTTTCTTACTTGTTGTTATATATGAATGAATGTAATTTTATTTTCTATTCATATAAATTTATTTATTTCGTAATTAAGTTATTTATAGAAATTATACTAAGATTTTAGCATGTGAGTTTCCAATTGGATATAGATTTATACTGAAAATATGATCGAAGTAAAGATTTTAGACTATTTGCCTTAAAAACGAGCTTATTTGAGAATATTGAGAAAAAATATTTTATTACGCCGATGGTTTACCCTAACCCCAGTTGAGTACCAAATCGAGTACCCTATGCATATACGGTAGATGTGAGAGAGTCACTAACTGAGAGTAAAGTCGGACGACTCCTGAGAGAGAGAGAGTCAGTTGAGTCACCCTCTGCACGTATAAGGGTAGTGTAGTTCTGACCGATTGTGTGGGGGTAATGTGTGCCTAGAGTTTCCCGCATCGACAACTACACATGACAGATTCCTTAATTCCTAGTGGCTAGCGAGAGATTTTAAGTTGCCACGATAGGAGTAGTTTCTCTGGGTTACCATTCAGGTGAGAAATGAGAAAGTTTCAGAAAAAAAAAAAAAAAAATTAGAACGAGCTTGAAAAACAGTTTTCGAATAAGTTTCGATAAAGTATATTAGAAAAGTATAAAACTATTTTTCCTTAGTTTTATTAAATTATTATTCTCACTGAGTTTTGTTTATAGTTTATTTTCAATGTGTTTCTTAAAAATTCTCCCTTAGGTATAGGATTGAGTCGTTTAGCAGACGAGACTCAGATAGAGGCGCGGATTGACTAACGGATGACTTTTATCACATTGTATAGCTCATATTTTTGTCATGTGCATATTCTATATCAAAGCATAGTGTAAATTGTAAATGTAAATATAAGGTTTTAGGTGCGTGTCTTTATAAAGATGTTTTGATAAGAAATTTTTAGTTTTTCAATCAATTTTCGTGATTATGGTTTTTCATGCTGGAATTGATTTTGGGATGAGGGCCGAAGGCCCTTGGAAGTTGAGATTGAGTGATATAGAAGTGTTTTTAAATTATACTTGAATTTGTCGGATGACATAGTTCCATAAATAGCCAGCGTGCTATTGGATTTTCATTAGAAAAATGAAAAAATTTTACCCTTACCACCTAGTAAATGTTTAGAAAACAAGTTTAAACTAAGTTTCGGTGCTCCGATGGGATTTTGTCGAGTCGAAGTTAGGGTTCGTTGGAGTTCTATTAGGGTGCTACGGGGTCTTTCTCAGGTTTAGAAGAAGGATTTGGGAAGGGTCCCATCATGCATCTTTCTCAACTACCAGGCTTCAGGCCCTCATTCTCACAATCAAACTGAAACATGCTTTCAGTTTAAAATAAACTTGAAAATAAAATTATTTACGTCACTCAAAATATTCACCAAAATTTAATTTACAAAAAATAATTCTCAAAGGGTTTATAAACATTAAAAAGTAATATTTACAAGAATGCAAAAACATGAAACATGATCCATGCACAAACATTTGAAGAAATTAAACAAGGGTAGTAGGATCGTGTTTGCGGCCCACCTACACGTCTGATAGAGTGGCGTTTGACTGCTGGCTCATTCCTGCACCTAGAGGGATTTTTAGAAAACATAAAACTAGAGTGGTGAGTATATAACTCAGTGAGTCGGTAAACTTTTCAAATAATGATTTGTTTTTCTAAATATAATAATATCCTCCCAAAACAATTTTCGAAAATTTATAATTTCTCATTAAACTTTATAAAATTGAAAAACTAGTATAAATGAATAATATAACTTTGCTCAGAATTTAATAATAACTTTTATAAAATATAAAATGCTTTGCTTCATAAACTTCTTTTATTTCTAAACTTCACACCTAAGAATGCACTTTTCTTTTGAAAACTTGCTAAGGCAACATAGGGATGCTACTTTGTCATGATGGAATTTCTCATCGCCACTAAAGCTCTGGAATTCTACCATCTGCAGTCATAGATGTGGGAAATTGTGGGGTCATGATCCCCTCCCAACATCAAGCAAATTTACACTACCCCATATGTGCAGAGGGCGACTCACTGACTCAACCCCCTAGTTAGTGACTCGCCTAACCATTTTGCCATACCTGTTGGGGTATTTCGACCGAGTATACTGGGAATTAGGGTAAACCTTGCCTTTATAAATTTTTTACTTTACTTATAACCTTGTTTTTCATTTGCTTGAAAACGTAAAGCTTTCGCTAATAAACATTCTTTTCTTTATAATCGAAATATATCATAAACTCACTCATTTACTTTACTTTTAAATAAATACATTTACAACATAACTTAAATAATTATACACACATAATAAAAATATAATGACATACTAGAAATTTAATTAAATCAATTTAATAACTTGAATACTAAAATTAACATTGCAAATATTGATAGCTAAGTTATAAAACTTGGAAAAGTGCTTTTAAATTTAACTACACTCATTACTTGCTTCCAAATTAACAACTCACTCCTTTATGCTTTCATTTCGATCACCATTTCACCTACATTTTAATACAAGCGAATTTCCGATTAAAACTTACGCATGCATTGACATATAACTTCAATTATGAAAGGATATCGAAATAGTTGTTTTCAAACCATACTAACTTTAATCAATCACATCCAATATCCATTCAGAATCTTAATAACAATGCATAAAATTCACTTCGATTTAAGCCTAATTTTCATACAAACGTGACAACGAATATTCGAAATCATTATAATTGCTTTGACCGAATTTAAACTAATCTTTACACCATTCATCCAATTCAATTTTTGTTATCGAAATTACATTCGAACATACACAATATGGTGTAAATTTTAATAAACTTCATAAAACAACACACTTTCAGAATTTCGAAAAGTTTTTCCGTGAGATGACCTTTTTAACAATCATTAAGTTTTCTATCGATTTCCATGCCAATTTAACATCCAAAACAGCCTATACACATCAAAATAATACTAAATCTTATGGGAAAACAATCAAAGTCACTAAGCCACTAAATCTCCTCCTTTGGCCGAATTTACACAAGCATCCATCATCAAATTTTTCCATCAATGTCACACTAATTTCACATATAGCATATCAACCATCACTCATAGACATTAATCATTTAAACCCAAACAGAATCTCAAATAATCCATCCATTACACAATTTAAACCATGAAAACTAGTTTCTTACCTTATCAAATCAACTCCAAATGAATGGATTTTGCTCCAAGACTTTCATGCAAGCTTAAGGGACTTGAAAATCACTTGAAAAGACTCCTAAACATCTCAAAATAGCTTGCTGCACCCTTGCTGTTCTCATGTCAAAACACTCTCATTTTCTTGGTAGAAAACAACTATTTTTTCCTCTCTAACCGAGCTGTACTCTTGCTTCTTGTCTCTCTCCTTTACATGAGCTGAAATATTTTAAAAATTGCACTTCAAACACTCAAACAAGCTGCTGGATTGAATTTTCTCATTCGGCAAAATCCAAAACAGCTCTCTCTCTCTCTTGATTGCTCTCTCGGTTCAACACATCCCTTTTTGAACTAATTCTTTGCTTCTTATTTGACCGAGTTGCTCTCTCTTTCTCTCGCTTTCTCTCAGTCCAACACACCTCTTTATGACTGACTATCTTTTGTGTGATTTCTCCTTGTTTTTGTTGCCCTTTTGCTTCTTGTTTTTGTCTTTGGTTTCTTGTTTGACCGTGTCTTCACTTGCTTGTCTCTTTCATTTCATATTTTTATTCAACTTTATCTAACAACCATAAGTTCAAGCCATTTGTCACTAATCTATTCCTCCTTTTTGCCACTTGTCAAGCATCCATTCATTCTTCTTTTCTTGAATTACCAAGTGTCCAGTTTTTTCTCACCATTTATGCATTCATTTTAAGCTTTTACATTTCCGTACTTGAAACCATTTTCGGTCCATTTAAAAATTATATGAGAATTAAATTAATACAATAGAAAATTTTACAAAAAATTCGATTTACATTTACAGTCACTTTAAAAATTATTTCATTACTTCGCAAATAAAATCATTCTCGATCCTATCCGAGAATTCTACTAAAATTCAATTTACACATCTGGTACTGAAAATTATTTTATTTATCTCTAAATATTGTCTATAAGACACTAATCGAATAGAGTTCTTTCGTCCAATATACTTCGAATTACTTAAAATCTCTTCGAATGAACTTAACTTTGCTCCATTTCAGTTTCCATTAATTCTAATATTAATATCAAAACTTTTAATCTATGAGATCCGTTTTCCAAAATTTACTATTCATATAGACACTTTTCATCCTAAAATACTATTTATTGAAAAATTTTACCTCATGAAACTTAAGAAAATTTCTGTTTTCCAAAAATCACCATTTACTCGAAAATACTATTTATCCAAAAATACTATTTATCCGAAAATACTACTCCAGAAGTTTTGGATTTTACAAATGAGAACCTTGTTGCATGAATATTGGGAATTTTGCATGAAATGTAAATTATAAGATGAAAAACGAAATGTTTGGAAATGAAGTGTAAGCCTATGATACGCCCTATAGGTATATAATGGCTAGCTTCTACATAAGCAATGCAGGATTCCGTTATGTAGAACCAAACATATGTCCTGTGATGTAGGGTTTTGCTTGTAGTGATGTGAGATTCTGCTACCATACAGGGAATATTCTACTATCGTAGCAATGTTGGATTCTGCTACTTAATTATTGCACATATGATCTAAGCGATGTGGGATTTCGCTTGAGAGCGATGTTGGATTCCACTTCACCATATACCTAGGGTACCATGTGGAATAAATTGACAGTGATTGGCTTATTTTACTTAAAAGCATTTCGTAAACTTTAATTGCCATCACTGATACGATTTATAGCAGAAAAATGAAAGCATGTAAAATATTATATTATTCACATTTCATGTTTGAAAAGCATTTTATAATAATTGTTGATATTGGAAAGTTGCTTTTCAATTTATTATTGAGTTTTCTATTTTACGATGCATGAATTGTATTGCTTATAAATATTTATTCATGCTTTTAATTTACGTATGGTTCTCAAAGAATTTTATTTTAAATTCTACAACATGATAGTAATTAAGAAATGTTTTTTACTATTTTTAGGGAGGATATTTTTGAAAATAGTTTGAATAGAAATATATTTGACACTTACTGTGTAAACTCTCAGTCCCGATTCTAAACTTCCTAGTGTTAGAAACTAGATTATGAAGTTTAAATAATAAATCTAGTTAATGTCAATCTAAATCGAGTCATCAAAGAGCGAACGATTATTCTAGAATTACACAATAATTAATTTAATAAGGAAAAAGTTAAGGAAGGATAAAGTAATCCTTCCGCAAATGATAAATAAATTATAAGTAGTGATATAATTAAGTTTAAAAATGAGAACCATAGGATTTAGGAATTTGAAATTAGTAGTTAATAACTAATTAAATAAAAATTCAACTAAAAGTGAGAGTCAAAGTGGTCAAGGGACAAGCTTGGTATTCTATAAAATGTTAATGAGATATATAAACAAAACATAGAACAAAATTGAGAAAAAAATGCAAGCTGTCGTATAAAGTAGAGAATGAGAGAGAATGGTAGTCAAACAAGTCAAAAAGAGGACATGAGAGTCATTTTTGAAGATGTTAATTATATATATAGCTCACACTTAGAACAAAAATGAAAAGAAACAAGAGAGTGGCATGAGAAACATAGAGAACAAGAGGAGCAGCCTTGACACCAAAAGCTAAACAGAACCTGACGTGAAAACTATAGAACCGAAACCTGAAGAGCAGAAGCTGGACTGCTAAACAAGAAAGTGGAAGAAGGAAGTTTCATCCAGCCTTTCCAAGCCTCAAACCCCTTCTCTAGGATCTCTTTCAAGTCAATTTCACCCTTCTAAAGAAGAATCAAGTAAGATATTACCTCCTCTCTTCCTTTACTTACTGAAATTGGAAGAAGAATGAGTAGGTTGATAGTCTTGTGGTAGTAGTATATTGTGTTGGATGATTTACACTTAAAAATTATATAGAACCCTAAGTGGGTATTATGTAAGATTAGATGATAAGTTGTGGTGTGTGAATGGTAGGTTAGGGTTGTATAAAAAGGGTTGTCATAGACTTGATACAAGTGGAAACAAAATTGATTTTTATGCACTCTAAGTATTTGATGATAGTTGTGAGTGAGTTGTAATTATAAAAATAAAAAAATAGTGTTTGTGGGTGTGTTATGGACATGAAGAATAGTAGATAATCTTTGATTTTAGACGATTTTGAACTCAAATTTAAGCATGAATAAGGCCAGAAAAGCATCTAGAAATGATAGAGTTGTCAAAAAGGTAGTTTTGGGCAATTTAGGAATCCTCGAGCTCAAACCATGTGATAGAGACAATCTATACAAGTCTGACATATATGGGGTTGTTCCACACCTCAAATGATGGCTACGAGTCATAAAAAACTATAGGTTTTGGAATGGATCGATTCCAATAAAAATTGTGCAAGTTATGCTCAAAATAGTGTCGTTAGAGAGTCAATAAGTGAAATAACTATGTAAATGCAATTTTTATTGGATGTAATGAATTTAATTGATCACAATTAAGTAAAAGAAGCTTAGATATGAAAGAAAAACCATTGTCGCTCATCCGATGCAAAAAAGTACATCGAAAAATGCCCGAAATAGGGCGTTTTTCTTAGATTTGACATAGCAAACGATAAAATTTTTCAACGAAATTTGACGTGTGACTAGAATGTGAGATAAGAGGATTGTAGCAAAAATAATGAAGGAAAATAGAGCCCCAAATAGGCTGCTGTATTATATTCTATTATAGGATGTCAAATGAAGCTTAAAATTTTGATTTTTCATTTTGAGCATCTAAATATTATATGGACTACATAAGGGCGTCTCTAGGGGCGTATAACTGAAACTTTTGTGAAGAAATCAGAATTAAAGAGTCTCGGTTAAGTTAGAAGCGAATAGAGAAAGTTATAATCAAAAAGTGCATTGTATTGAATTTTTAAAGTTTAAAAGCAATGTGTGTGTAGTTTATGAAGCGTATTTTAAATAAGAAAGTGATGTGTAGGTAAAGAGCGAGCTACTACGGCACGTGAGACTCGTGGAGGTATTTGACGCGGTCTTATGCGGATTTAGGTAAGTGTTTCGCCACTTGCGGTTGTTTTAAATTCTATTTCAAGTTTTGACTATTATGTTAAATGGAAATAAAAATGGTTTTTAGCTTTCAAAGTTCAAATATTGAGTATGTGGATTTCTTATGAAATCCAAAGTGATTAAAATCAATCTTAAGTTGTTCTTAAAAAGAGTTGAATCAATAGAGTTTTTAAAAGTTCCAAAAATAGTTAGTTTTGTATTTTTGCACTTGATGAGTTAGTTTTAAAAACCCATTTATATGTCTTAAAACCATACGAGATTTAATGCTACATGACGATATAGAAAATTTCGTCCGTAGTCGATCAGATTAGAGAGAAGTTAGTACTATAATACGACCCAAAAAATTCCATCCGTAGTTACTCAGTTTCCTAGAAAGTATAGCGCTACGTTGCGATGCAAAAAATTCCACTCGTAATCGCCTAGAGTTTTAGTACTACAATTGCGATGCAGAAAATTCCTCATTGTAGTCGCTCAGTTATAAGAGTTATCACCCTACGTGCGATGCAGTAAATTTCGTATCGTAGTGGTTGAGATACCGCAGTAGCTTTGTGTTGGCGTTAATTAAAATCACCTGTGATTAATAGAATACTTTAAGGGTATACATGAGGATTTTGGAAAAAAATATTAAGATTTTGAAAGTTTTGAAAATGAATAAGATTTTAGTTTATTATATTGGTGCATGTGGTATTATATAATTTTGTTGCACTAACATGTTTATTTCTTATGTAGCTTATTTATAGTCCATTGGGTACTATCACTGAACAAGACGACAAGCTTTCCATTTTATACACATAGCTGGGCGAGTTATGAATAGGCGTGTATAAAACAGGTATATGGAATTGTATTATATGATGATTATGACGTTTCACATTTTGGGATTGTATAAATGTAAATATGTTTGTAAATTTTCATGAGTTTTCATGCATGATGTATATATTCACTTTCTAGTGTGAGTTCATGCATAACGTTGTGAAAATTATCATGAAAAATGCATGTTTGTAGATAAAGGAAGTTGGGAGGAAATGAATACATAGTTAAAGTGTGTTTTTTTGTAGGTAAAAATTTTGGATTTGTAAAAAATGCAGTCGTTATGCTGCCAAAATGTTTCTAAAATTGTTTTAAACGAAGTCTGAAAAATGTTATCATTCCCAACTATTTTAAAGAAAAGCCAAATTCTTAAATTTAAATGAGTAAACCGGCCTAGAAAGTATAGGGTTCACTCCTTGGATTTCTTAAATCCGATGAGTCGGGTTCAGGAAGTCCCTTGAAGTGCCCAACGGGACCCTCCAGACAAAAGCCTAGAGAAGGTCTGGTTCGTATCCTGTCATACTAAGCTTATATAGGTCACCCCTAGTTTTGTTGTTTCATAAATAAAACCTTCCAAGAATAGGTATAGTTGTGGATAGTTTAGCAATAGGGATTACCACTCTAAAATAGTCAGATAACGTTATGTGCACCTATGAATTTTGTGTTTGTAAATATATGATGTTTATATTTTGAAAACCTGTGAAACACTTTGTATATAAATATATGCATCTTTTGCAAAGATATGTTTATGCATGACTCATTTATGAATTTGAAGCTATCTTTTTAACTTAAGCATGTTTTTGGTTGTTTGTGAAATTTGAAAAGAGTGCCTGAGGCCCGATAGTTGAGAATTGTTTTAAAATAGATGTGCATAGGTTTTAAATAAAAATTTTACAGGGTGGAATTCTTAGGAAAAACAAAAAAAAAGTCGTTGTACTGCCAAAATTTTTATAAATTTTATTTTGCAAGTGTATATTTTAAAATGAAAAAGTTCCCACCATTTTCACTAGAATATGAATTTCAAAAAGATTTTCAGTAAATGTAAAAAGGTTTACCTTCACATGAACCTTTCAACTGGAGCGAATCTCGACTAGAAGGCTACCGTGGGATTGCTGGGTGAGTCACCTTGAATAAAGGAGTCGGGACCCATCAAAGGTGGCCTCATGATCATGACTTCCTATAATGAACCATGAAGTTCGTGAGCCTTGATTGAGAGGAAGCTACTTTTGATAGTTACTCCCTATAAGCCAAACAATTGTATCATGAGGCAAGCTCATGAGAGAGAGTCTCACGCTTTTGGATCGCAATATAGCTGTCGACGTTGATTTTCAGTCGACGAGCAATCAATGCCCAATACCTGCAATCAATGTGAGAAAGCACAAACACCAAGAAAAGACAAAGACAGAAACAGAAGATCAAACGAGGAACACGAAGCTTTTTACGTGGTTCGGCAATAAAAAGGCCTACGTCCACGATTGTCCAACTCTTAATCTCTGCAGAGTGACAGTATATTATTCAATATTGTGTGTCCTTGTTACAATGTGTTCAATCCCTATTTATAGGGAAAGAAGGGTTACAATTCTAGTTGTAGCAAATCAGGAAAAGAATCCTGAATTAATTACATTCCCTAAACAATTGGGAAAAATAAGGAAAAGAATTATAATTTAATTATGCTTCCTAATATACTTAGATAACATCAGGAAATTACTATAATTATCTTGAAGTAATGATGACTTGAATTTGAATTTGAATCAATCTCCATGTCTGACGAGGAAATCATGGTTTGATTGGGCAATTACCATATTCGGAGAGAGAATCATAGTTGAGCTTGGTAACTGCCTGTTCTAGAAGATTTTGTGCTTATCACGTGTCTGAGCGAGCTGACGTGTTATGGTGGTCTCGAGCTCGAGCTCGTTGAGAGCGAGCTGTGCAGGCGGCGAGCTGCGACCTGGTTGCATTTATGAGTCTGTTGATGCCAGCTGGAAGTCTTGATGGTCTTTGAGTCAATACTGGGCCTCGTCTGATGGGCTTTGACTATGTTGACCTTATTGAGCCTTCCTATCGAGTCTTAAATGGGCTTAAATTGGACTTTTACCAGCCCAATTACTGAGTCCGAAAAATACACACAACATTAGCCCCCCAGCTCTTAGTTCGCTTCAGCGAGCTGGGAGTTTGAATTTGCTGGTAAAAGTTGGCTTCGTGGGCACGCTTACTTTCTATAACCGCCTCTGTGCACTTTCAAATTCCACCTTTTCAGTCGCGACACGTGGCGATCATGCAGAAGGTAACTGAAACGACGTCTGCACGTCCTTTACTCGCACATTTAATGCGCACGTCCTTCAACTGACGGCTGCATGATTTCCAAAGCCTCGTTTTACGCTGCATCGTCAGATCCATGACGGTTACATTTCCCAAAGATCTGACGGTTGGGACTCAGGCTTGCTTGTCTATATAAAGCGATGGACCCTTTTCATTTTCTTTCTTTCATCTGTCATTTTCACTCGAAGCAAACAAGTGTTTCATCTTTCCAGCAACCAGGACCCGCTGCCTTTTACGAGATCTTCAGCCTTCTTCATCGCTCTTCCAATTATCAACGATTTAAGGTGAGGTTTCTTTATCTTCAAACTTTCTTTTACCCCATCACCATCATCGCTCCTACAATGATGTACATATTTATTTATTTTTTATTTCTTTTTAGATGTCTTCAAGCGGAATTCGCAAAGGAATGATCCCAAGTAACGAAGCTCGTGAGCACGACAAAGCCCGAGCTCATGCTATTCAGGGAAGAGAGGCCCGTGCAGCACTCGCTCGTCATCCCACATCGTTGAAGCGTCCTGAGGTGGAAGGACTTGTCAAGCAATTCCACATTCCTTTTGGTTGCCGCATTCTTCTACCTGATTCAGGCAATCATGCGTGTTATCCACCCAGGGGATTCATCGCTGTCAGCACCCAGCATCTTGAGCAGGGGTTGCGGTTCCCCGTTCCGCCGTACTTGATCGAATTTCTGAACAAAGTTAAGCTCGCACCATTCCAACTGACTCCGAATTCTTACACACAGCTGATCTCGCTGGCCATAGCCTTCTACAGGAACGGCCTTCATGCCCCTACACCAAGGATCATCCAAGAGTTCTACTCTTTCAAGGCCTTGTCTGCGGGAGATGGGGAGAAACCAGATGGTATTTACTATCTCACAGCTCGCCAGTCGCAATACAAAGACCTTTTGCCCAAAGGAGAAGCGAAAGGCAAATCCAACGTCGGGCCGTACAAGACGAGCTGGTTTTACCTTTCGTGCCCATCTCTTTCAGATCTCCGAAACTTCAGCTTTGTCCTGAAACCAGGTATTCATAAGAAAACTAAAACGAGCTGATTTTGTTTTGTATCTTCATTACTTATCATTCCTTGATCATTTGCTATGCAGTGCTGAAAATGGACGAGTCTCCTCTCAGCAGCGGGGAGGAACGAGCTCTTGGCAAGCTCGCCAAATCGGACGATGCAGGCATCAGTAGCAGATTCGACGATGCCATGCTTAGAGCTTACAAGCTCGCCCCTTCTAAAGAATCTCTTCTTCTGCGAGCTAAGGAGGATATAGGCAAGATGAGCGACAGGCCTAGACTTCCTTCTGTTTTCGAAGTTTCAGTTCAGGATGCGTCTACTTCCCGACCTCCGCCAATAATCTCTTCATCATCAGAGGAAGATGTTCGCTCGGATAACATTCGCTCGCCTTCCCCACCTCGGAAGACTTCATCTCGAGGTGCTCCTGCTCGCACCTCGTCCAAGGCAAAAACATCTTCAGCTCGCACACCAACGAAGGCGAAACCGTCTTCAACTCGCACCTCTTCAAAGGGTGCGCCAAGAAAAAGCTCTTCTTCTGCTCCTGCTTCAGCTCGGACAGGATCAGACCCAGTCCCTGCAGCTCCTGCTGCACAGGCTGACCCATCCTCTTCTCCACATCGCACGTCTACTCCAGGGGCTTCACTGCCTTCCCCAGCTCGTGCTCCAGCCCCTGCTCCTTCTTCTACTAAGCTCCCAGCCAACAGGAGGAAACTTGTTCTCATGAAATCTCCTCCTGCACGTCCCACTGAATTTCTAGCTTCCTCGGCCCCTCCAACAAAACGACCTGCCGAAGACTTGGCCACTCCAGCGGCACCCTCCAAACGCTCCAAACCATCTGGCCAGGACCAGGCTCCTACAGTTGCTGTATCCACCAAAGTGCCTACTGCCCCTTCAACCGTTGCTCCCAGCGAGGTGCATGCTGCTGCTGGAGCTACTACTCCCTCGACTGCTGCTCCTAGCGAGGTGCCCTTCTCCAATGTCTTTACAAGTCTTCAGTCACCTCCACCTTCCAGCTCGCAGCCTGGAAAAGGTGATGCTCCTTCAAGTGTTGCTCCCGAGGCAACCCGAGCTGGCCCCAGCACATATGCGACTAGGCGTATTGTTGTGTCGCGACGTGGGGGTTCTCACGATGATGCGCGCGAAATCCCAGAGCGCGAGAGAACTCCTTCACCCACCAGATCAGATATCGAGCTGGGTCCTGGAGGGAGATACTTGAACTCTTTCCTTGACAATTGGGCAACAATTATGCTCAATCATGCGAATGTCTTGGAAAACAGGAACCTTAGGGGCGAGGAACTTGACGAGTTCGCGGCTCGCCATTGTATGCTGGTAAGTTATTTTTTCTCATCTGCTGATTTTCTTACTTGACTAGATTTTAACATGTTCATGACTTCCAGGGTGCCCTTGCTGCGATGAAGCGACGAAGGGAGACAAGGGCTGCCCAGGATGAGATCAGGAAACTGGAGTTCGACCTGGAGGCGGCCACCGATGACTTAGCTCGCATGGCCTCGGGCAGAATAGAGGGTCAGGAGGCTCAGATTGCTGAGGCAAACGCTGCAAGGCAAGCAGCTGAGGAAGCCTTGAAGAAAATGGAGAATGAGCATGCTTTGTTAAAAGATGAGTTGCTCAAGGTGAAAGAAGATCTGAAGCAATCTGAGCAACAGGCCGCACTGGACGAACAGCGAGCTTCAGCTGCAGAAGAGAAGACTGAAGTGCTTCATCGTCAGATTGATGCTGCTCTGGCACGAGCTGAAACTGCCGAGAAGCAGGCCGAGGAGGCCAATAAGCGGGCTGGTGAGATGGAAGTTGCAGCTAAAGGCGCCGAGGAGGCCGCAACCAAACGGGCTGAGGAGGCTGTAACCGCGGATAACCGTGCGAAGGAGGCTGAGCATCGAGCTGAGGTGCTTAGGCAACAAGTGGGGGAGGCCATTCAGCGAGCTGAGGCTGCGGAGCAGCAAGTTGAAGAGATGAAGAAAGAGGCCGAGGTCGTCAACCGTCTTGCTGACAATGCCTTCGAGGAGCTAACGGCCTTTAAAAATCAAGCAGCTCAAGAACTGGAAGTGCGGGTTGCAGATTCGAAGGACGAGGCTGAGGAAAGAACAGGTCGCGATTTCCTCTACACACTGTGGATGTCCCATCCAGACATGGATTTCTCTATCTTTGGGGACATAGGGCTTGAAACTATTGAGGATTTCAAAGCAAAAGCTGCCTCGTCCACCGCTGGTCCAGAACCTCCAGCTAATCCAGATCCTCCTGCTGAGAACTAGCAACTTGTTTTCTTTCTCATGTATATCATTTAACTTTCAATTTGTAATCAGTCTTCGTATTTAATGAAAATTTCTTTCATTACTTCTCTTGTGTTGAATGTTCTTCAGGCCATTGTATACTTTTTCATTCTTCATACTTCTAGCGAGCTCATATTTAACAAACCCAAAAATCTGGTAATAATAATAAAAGTGACAATTTCACAAAATCATTGTAAGTATAAGTAATGGGTTTTTTAGAATGTTTGGTGAGCTATGCAGGGGTACTTAGCCGTCTGCTTTTTAGGCTCTTTTGTTATTTATAGCGAGCTATGCAGGGGTCGTCACCTCACCTGCTTTTTAGGCTCATTAGGCGAGCTATGCAAGGACACTTAGTCACTTGCTTTTTAGGCTCTTTTTATTTATAGCGAGCTATGCAGGGGTCGTCACCTCACCTGCTTTTTAGGCTCATCAGGCGAGCTATGCAAGGACACTTAGTCACTTGCTTTTTAGGCTCTTTTTATTTGTAGCGAGCTATGCAGGGGTCGTCACCTCACCTGCTTTTTAGGCTCATTAGGCGAGCTATGCAAGGACACTTAGTCACTTGCTTTTTAGGCTCTTTTTATTTGTAGCGAGCTATGCAGGGGTCGTCACCTCACCTGCTTTTTAGGCTCATTAGGCGAGCTATGCAAGGACACTTAGTCGCTTGCTTTTTAGGCTCTTTTTATTTATAGCGAGCTATGCAGGGGTCGTTACCTCACCTGCTTTTTAGGCTCATCAGGCGAGCTATGCAAGGACACTTAGTCACTTGCTTTTTAGGCTCTTTTTATTTGTAGCGAGCTATGTAGGGGTCGTCACCTCACCTGCTTTTTAGGCTCATTAGGCGAGCTATGCAAGGACACTTAGTCACTTGCTTTTTAGGCTCTTTTTATTTGTAGCGAGCTATGCATGGGTCGTCACCTCACCTGCTTTTTAGGCTCGTTAGGCGAGCTATGCAAGGACACTTAGTCACTTGCTTTTTAGGCTCTTTTTATTTATAGCGAGCTATGCAGGGGTCGTCACCTCACCTGCTTTTTAGGCTCATTAGCTTGTTCTTACTCTGTTGAGCTCGGAGCCCGTTAGCCTGGTGTGTTGAATCAAAAACAGGGGGAGAATGGAGCTTTTATTTATAATCAATCCATATTACAGATAATGACAAACTTATTGATAATAGGGGCGGAGATGCTCGGCATTCCAAGCTCGGAGAACTTCTGCTCCATTTACATTAACTAAGCGATAAGCTCCATTTCCCAAGGCTGCTTTGACAACATACGGTCCTTCCCAATTCGGGCCTAGGGATCCGTCACTTGGCTTGCTGGCTCCTGGCAGGATAAGGCGTAGGACCAAGTCTCCTACATTGAATCTGCGAATGCGAGCATACTTGTTATAGTACCTTGCTATTCTCTGCTGATAGACAGCTACCTTTAACCTAGCGGTTTCCCTATGTTCCTCGAGCAGGTCCAGGTTTGCTGCCAGTAGCTGATCATTGTCATTTGGATTGAAGGTCGCTCTTCTTTGCGAGGTGACTTCAAACTCAGCTGGGATCATAGCCTCCGATCCGTACACCATTGAAAATGGGGTCTCGCCAGTGGAGCTGCGAGCTGTGGTTCTATAAGACCATAGTACTTTTTGGAGCTCGTCTACCCACGCTCCCTTCTTGGCTTCCAGTTTCATCTTCAGGGTCTACTTGATAATTTTGTTTACAGCTTCCACTTGGCCATTGGCTTGTGGGTGGTCTACTGCTGAGAAACTTTTAATAATTTTGAGGTCGTTGCAGAACCTAAGAAACTGATCACTGGCGAACTGAGTCCCATTGTCTGTCACGATCTGCTGTGGGACCCCGAATCTGCTAATAATGTTGCTCCACACGAATTTCTCAATCTTTGTAGTGGAGATCTCAGCAAGTTCTTTCGCTTCAGCCCACTTAGTGAAATAATCTACTGCGACTACTGCATGCTTACATCTTCCACGTGCCATCGGTAGGGGTCCGATCAGGTCCATTCCCCAGATCGCAAAGGGCCACGGGCTCACCATCTGTTGTAGGTAAGCTGGTGGAGCTCGTGGAATATGAGCAAACCTTTGACATTTGTCACATTTCTTTACTAAGTTGAGGGCGTCCTGCCTCATGGTGGGCCAGTAGAAGCCTTGGCGAAGTGCCTTCTGAGCTAGAGACAGCCCCCCAGCATGGTTCCCACAGTGACCTTCGTGTATCTGCCTTAGCACTGTTTCACATTCATGGCCATCAATGCATCTTAATAACGGTGCTGTGAAACCCTTCTTGTATAGTGCATCATCGTAGATGCAATATCTGGCTGCTCTAGCTCGCAGACGTCGGGCTTCTAGCTTGTTACTAGGCAGCTTTCCATCCTGCAAGTATTCGAGAATAGGGCTCATCCATGAATTAGGTTGAACAGATATGGCCATCGTCACATTCTTTTCTTCTGTGCTTGGAGCTGGTAGGAACTCGACTGGGATTGCCCCCAGGAAATCTGCATCTCGCGTGGTTGCGAGGCGAGCTAGTGCATCAGCATGCGAGTTCTGAGCTCGTGGGATCTGTTTCATCTCGTACTTCTGGAACGCACCCAGCAGCTCGTGTACTTTTTGGAGGTAGAGGGCCATTTTTGATCCCCTGGCCTGATACTCTCCCATTACGTGGCCAACGACGAGCTGTGAGTCACTGAAGATTTTCAAATGTTCAGCTCGCATCTCCTTGGCTAAGCGTAGTCCAGCGAGCAGTGCTTCATACTCGGCCTCATTGTTTGTTGCCTGAAAGCCAAACCTTAGAGCGCAGAGGATCTTGTGGCCCTCAGGACTGATCAGTAGAACTCCAACTCCAGCCCTATGCTCGCTGGATGATCCATCGATGAAAAGCTCCCAGGCTGGACCTTCAGAAGACTCAGCTTCATCATCTGCAGGTCCCGTAAACTCTGCAATAAAATCTGCCAGAGCCTGGGCTTTGATAGCCGTCCTGGGCTTGAATTGGACATCGAACTGTGCGAGCTCCACTGCCCATTTCAATAAACGACCTGAGGTATCTGCTTTTTGCAAGACTTGTTTCAACGGGTACTTGGTGAGGACCTCAATAGTATGAGCTTGGAAGTAAGGTCGTAGCTTCCTTGATGCGATCACCAGGCAGTAAACCAGTTTCTCCATCTGCGAATATCTGGTTTCAGCATCCTACAATCTTTTGCTCACATAATAGACTGGAAGCTGCATCCTTTCTTCTTCCCTCACCAGTGCAGCACTCAGAGCTTGCTGCGACACTCCCAAGTATAGAATCAGCTTTTCTTTCTCTTTGGGCTTGGAAAGAAGTGGAGCTTGTCCCATATACTTTTTCAACTGCTGGAAGGCTATTTCACACTGCTCAGTCCATTCGAAGCTTTTGGCTTTCTTCAGAATATCAAAGAAAGGAATACACTTATCTGTAGCTTTCGAAATGAACCTGCTCAATGCAGCGACCTGGCCATTGAGACTCTGTACGTCCTTCACCCTGGTAGGCGACCTCATGTCAATCAGTGCTTTGATCTTCTCGGGGTTCGCTTCAATCCCCCTACTATTGACCATGAAGCCCAGGAACTTCCCAGAAGCTACTCCAAACGCACATTTGAGTGGATTTAACTTCATTTGGTAGCTCCTCAAAATTTGGAACATCTCTTTCAGGTCGCCAACATGATCACCTATCTGCTTGGATTTTACCAGCATATCGTCCACGTAGACTTCCATGGTCTTTCCGATTTGTTCTCTGAACATCATGTTCACCAAGCGTTGATAGGTCGCTCCAGCATTCTTCAAACCGAAGGGCATCACCTTGTAACAATATAAACCCCGATCAGTCATGAACGAGGTGTGCTCTTCGTCTTCGGGCTTCATTGGGATCTGGTTATATCCCGAATACGCATCCATGAAGCTCAGGAGCTCGTGGCCAGCTGTAGCATCCACGAGCTGGTCTATCCTTGGCAAGGGAAAACTATCCTTGGGGCATGCTTTGTTCAGGTCGGTGAAGTCGATGCAAGTCCTCCACTTCCCATTCTTCTTTTTCACTAGCACAAGGTTGGCAACCCAGGTCGGGTAATAAGCTTCTCTGATGAACTTGTTAACTAGAAGCTTGTCTATCTCTTCCTTTAATGCTAGGTATCGTTCCCTTGTCATTGCCCTTCTCTTCTGGCGAACTGGTTTGAAATGAGGATCAATGTTCAGCCTGTGAGACATCACCTTTGGATCTATTCCCACCATGTCCTCATGGTTCCATGCAAACACATCCAAGTTCGCCTTTAAGAAGTTAGCGAGCTGGATTCTCAGCTCCGGAGTTAATCCTCTTCCCAGCTTTAAGCATCGCTCAGGATCTACCTCGCTGACTGGTACATCTTCTAACTCCTCAATTGGACCGGTAGTTCGGTCTGCATCTACCTCGCGAGGGTCCAGGTCGTGACTGACTCCCTTCTCAATCATAGCTCGTGGCTCGCTCCCCGAGACCACGTTCACCTTCTTTCCTCTTACACCCATCTTTACTGCATCTTCGTAGCAACGACGAGCTAGGTGCTGTTCTCCTCGAACACATCCGACGCCATTAGGAGTTGGGAACTTCACGGTCAGAGTTCTGGTTGAAGTAACCATGTCCAACTCGTTCATAGCAGGTCTTCCGAGGACCACGTTATACGCCGATGGGCAGTCGATTATCAAGAAGTCTGTCAGGGTTGTGGCCTGACGTCCCACCTCCCCCAGAGTCAAAGGCAATTTGATCTGCCCTACTGGTACTACAGCATCTCCAGTGAATCCAAATAAAGGCTCCGGGGATGACCTCATTTGTTCTGCTCGCAGCCCCATCTGGTCGAAACAGCTCCTATACATCACGTTCACTGAGCTGCCGGTATCGATCATGATACGCCTAACTTCCACATTGCTGATTTTAGCTCGTATAACCAGCGCATCATTATGAGGACTGATCACTCCTCTGGCATCTTCCTCTGTAAATACAATCTCGTCCGAAGTCGGTTTCACTCTTTTGGTAGGTCCCTCCGACCCATTGAGCTGGAATGAATGATTCGCCTCCCGGACGTACCTCTCATGCGATCTGTTGGAATAACTGAGATGAAAAGATTGCAGTCTGGGCCCTCCTTCTAGCGCCAAAATGGCGACGTTGATTTTCAGTCGACGAGCAATCAATGCCCAATACCTGCAATCAATGTGAGAAAGCACAAACACCAAGAAAAAACAAAGACAGAAACAGAAGATCAAACGAGGAACAAGAAGCTTTTTACGTGGTTCGGCAATAAAAAGGCCTACGTCCACGACTGTCCAACCCTTAATCTCTGCAGAGTGACAGTATATTATTCAATATTGTGTCTCCTTGTTACAATGTGTTCAATCCCTATTTATAGGGAAAGAAGAGTTACAATTCTAGTTGTAGCAAATCAGGAAAAGAATCCTGAATTAATTACATTCCCTAAACAATTGGGAAAAATAAGGAAAAGAATTATAATTTAATTATGCTTCCTAATATACTTAGATAACATCAGGAAATTACTATAATTATCTTGAAGTAATGATGACTTGAATTTGAATTTGAATCAATCTCCATGTCTGATGAGGAAATCATGGTTTGATTGGGCAATTACCATATTCGGAGAGAGAATCATAGTTGAGCTTGGTAACTGCCTGTTCTAGAAGATTTTGTGCTTATCACGTGTCTGAGCGAGCTGACGTGTTATGGTGGTCTCGAGCTCGAGCTCGCTGAGAAGCGAGCTGTGCAGGCGGCGAGCTGCGACCTGGTTGCATTTATGAGTCTGTTGATGCCAGCTGGAAGTCTTGATGGTCTTTGAGTCAATACTGGGCCTCGTCTGATGGGCTTTGACTATGTTGACCTTATTGAGCCTTCCTATCGAGTCTTAAATGGGCTTAAATTGGACTTTTACCAGCCCAATTACTGAGTCCGAAAAATACACACAACAATAGCCAAGCCATGTGCATGAGAAGATTTCACAATCCCAGTCTGTATAGCCTATAAATTCATCATTTTGACTTGAAATTTATTTTGAGAGACAGTAGTCATAAATAGAACCTTTGTTCGTTAATTTTCATCTAGTTCTCATAGATTATTTAAGGCTGATCATTATTTATCAATCAACTTCAATTGGAGATCACACAACATGGGAGGAGTTCAATCATTAGAGAGTGGAGGTTGTATATAATTTTCACAATCATAGTGACCTTTTCTTTTTTTAATTAAATTGATGTTTATTATTATTATTATGATTGCTTTGACCTGTAAAACTATGTTGAAATAATTTTCTTAATTTAAGGCTACAATGTATCCTAATCATGATTTCAACCTATTCAATGATTTAATGGATGTTTATTGCTGATTTTTATCTTTCAATACTTTATTCTATTCTTGCTTAATGCTATCAGTTACTTGGACATGTTAATTGATTAGATCTTGTGGCCATGATGTGTTTGGAAAAGGTGTCGTGTTTATAAATTGATCGAATGGCATAGATCGTATAAGATAGGAATATACTTGTATGGTTTTGTACTCATGGATGGGTAATTAAATTTTAATGAACTTTGATTAACCAATCGACATAAGAATATAGCCAGTTATTTAATCTTGGGCTGTTTGCTTGCTCATTCAAAACAGACTTGCAAATATAATAAAATTGCCTAATTAAGTACAAGATAAAAACATATATATTTTGTGAAATGAGAATAGGTTAATGAAATGATTAGGTGAAATTGTATCCCTAAAGCTTTTAATCTGCTATTGAATACCCAATTTTTATTCACTTTAATTACTTTAGCCTTGCAATTTAAAAATCATTTTCAATATTTGACAGTAAGGGTGGGCATGAAAACATGAAATCGACTTGAACAATCGAACCCAAATCGATTTGCCAAACTGATCCATGGGTATTTGGTTTGGTTCCCATGTTCAAATTAAGGGTACTTGGATCTCATGGTTAGAAAACACCATATTTCACGGATCGGTTTAGTTTTGGATATCTGGAACTGACCAGACCTATGAAACACTAAACATAAGGGGGCACATACATCATTTCCCAACAGTCATATATAAACCCCAACCCTAAAACCTACCCTTAATCTCTTGCACTATCTCTCTCTTAGTTTAGCCACTCTTTATCTTTTCTCTCATCTCTCTCATTCATCTTATCTTTTCTTCTCCTTCATTTCATCTTTTCTTTCTCTCTCATTAGCCACCCCTTTCCATCGCGTTTTCCTCTTTTGCATCTCTTATCTCTCACCCACTTCTATTCCTATTTTCCTTCTCTCCAACATGTTAGATGAAATCAACACTCTTCACAATCTACTCCTCTACTTAAATCCTTATGAAAACCCCTAATCTTTAATCTTTTCCCTCATTAGGACCATGGCCAAGATAGGGTTTTTTGATAAAGCTTTATGGTACTCTAAGACTATGTGACAGGCCTCTCTCCTTACTAGGCCTGCCGGCTGCCTTACGGTAGCCCTCCAGGGGATATCTGATCTAACTGGAAAGCTCCCGTAAAGCTATGCCGTTTACTTTTTAAAAACTTTCTGTTAATGCTGAAACGCAATAAAAATTTTTCTTTTTATTTGAACATTTATAAAACATATTTATAAAAATTTGGAAACCATAACGGTTGTTTTTCAAACATGCCACCCTGTAAATTTCAAAATTTAACACTTCTATAACAAACATTTATCCACTATTGGGCCTCAAGCCCTCAAATCATTTCCACAATCCAACCACAGACATTTTCAATTCAAAATCCATAAATATACTTCATTTTCATTTTAGGCAAATAGATAAATTAATTTATCAAATCCTGCATTTCATTTACACAAAATATTGTATAAACTTCAAAATATTATTTACAACTTAATCATCAAACATTGCATGGAATGCATGACCTATACTTTTAATCTAACTTATGCAGTGATGTTTTTGCGTCAGGCCACTTACGCGTCTGATGGAGCCTTTTCCGGTTGACGGCTTGTTCCTGTACCTGGGGAGGATTTTTATAAAATACGAAAATAGGGTGGTGAGTATAAAACTCAGTGAATGGTTAAAGTAATCTAACTGTATGCTGGTTTAAACTAACTCCTCCCAAAAACAGTTGGAAAATAAACTTTTAAGTTCTAAAGCAAAAATAATTTCTCGCATTCTATGATTAATTTCAAATATTTATTCGTTTAAATATCTCGCATGCTAAAATAATTAATTCATATACTAAAATCTATCTCGAATACGATACTTTTAAAATGCTTTGCATGCACAAATAAGAGTAATTGATACAACTTGGAATATAATACTGAATAATCTTAAATAACTAGCATGCATAAAAATTTAATTTCTTTCTTATATCTCGCCAAAGGGATAGCTTTTCATTAATATGATCTTTTTCAAAAGTGCATACTTCCTCCCAAAATATTTTGTAACTAACAACCTTTCTATAAATTTATAAAAATCAAGTAAATAAACTTTTTTAAAAATATAAACTAATAATCTTTCTATGATTTTATTAAATTCTCAAAACTGAAAAATTCTTATAAATCTTTCTTTATTTCTCGAAACTAGAAATCAGTTCTAATTTAATAAATTCTTTATTTCTCAAAACTGGAGATAATTTCTAATTTAATAAACTTCACGTCGTTTAAACATGCTTTTCTCTTTTATCTCGCCAAAGGCAACCCAGGGAAACTTAGCTTCATTGTGACGGAATCTCTCAACGCCACAGGAGCTCGGGAATGCTACTAGGCATAGTCGCAGATGTGGGAAACCTCTTGGGTTTACGATCCCCTCCCAACATCAGACAGATCTACGCTACCATATACGTGCAGAGGGCGACTGACAGACTTGACTCAACCCCCCAAGTTAGTGTTAGTAATTGACTCTCCCAACTACTCTTGCCATACACGTATACGGTACTTCGGCCGGTAATCTCTGGGGGCTAGGGTAAACCTAAGGCATTTAAATCTTTTTATAATAAAACTCTTACTTTTCTTTTCATAATAAAAATCTTATTTTTCTTTTATTTGATTTCTTGAAATAAAACTTTACTTTTCTAATCTCAACTTTATAATCGAAAATGATTTCGAAGTATCTCATCACTTAATTGCATGCATGTGTGTATATCAAAAACTACTAATTTACTTTACTTGAAATAATTACACTTAAAATAAAATCTTAAAATTTAATGCAATTCATATAAAAATAAATCCCTTGAAGTGGAAATTTAATTTTTCTGAGGCCGAAGCCTATCATCTGTAAATAACTTTAGCATGCATAATTCTCGAATATAATTACTCAATATACTAGATTGCTTTAGTACTCAACTGATCATAATTGCAATTAAATAAAAATACTCATGCAATTCATATAAAATATGTAACATGCTAAAATAACTTTAAAATCACATAATAAACTCTTTTATTCAAGTAACAAGTAACTAACTCAATTCTCATGAAATAAATTCATAAATACTTTTAAAAATAAACCACCCACAATTTTACTTCCAATTATTTCACCACCACTCCAATGCTTCCTTTTTATCCTTGAAATTTTCCTACAATATCATCCAACCAAAAATCTTGGTTTAGGATTCATAAATATTACAACACTTTCAACTTCATTAAAATTTCATGCACCAATGAATAATCTCACCATATTTTTGACAAGCCTTTCAATTACTTTCTAACCCAAAATCTTTACATCTAAATCAATTCAAATATCCCTCACTTTTATTCACTTTTAATTCAACACCTATCAATTGCCCAAGAGACCATTTAATCTAACTCAATATATACACATACTCAATAAATCCACTAATTTATCCCATCTTCCAATAAAATTTCATATCAAAATCAATTCATTCCTTGGGTGCTCAATTATTCAAACACACCATAATCACCATCCAAACACATATAATAATTCATTCAAGAATTTCATCATTCACTTACATAAATTTCCAATAAAAATACATTAACTAATCACTTACTTTATTCTTTGATATAATTTCTCAATAAGTTCACAACTCCATCAATTTCCCAACTAATATTCTCATATCCATTTCCATTTATTCCTTGGGCATTAAAGCAATCAAACATCTTATAACCATCATCAAACCACATATAATTTATTAGATAACAATTTTACTCTCACACTTAACCTTAACCAACATAACTATCCCACATTCAAATTTCCATTTTTCTTACCTCCTTTTTATTCCAACCAATTCAATTTCATTCCCAAACCTTATACTATTACTTCAAATGTTAAGAATCAACTTAAATATATGCAAAAAAGACAATGATTCATATACTAATATACATATATATATATATATATATATCCAATAACACAATCACTTAATATTTCTTTTCAAGGCTTCAATTCCATAATCATAAAATCTCACATATAATTTCATTAACCATCCAAATAACCTCATCATCTAGACTTTCATCATTTAGTCACATACTAATTTATAACAACTCCATTCATCTTTTCAATCTCAAGCAAATAATCACCCATAATACTTCCACAAATCAATCATTAAATTAACTACAACTTTAAACTAAAAGAATAATTCAATATCATCAACATCAACTCATCAAACCCCAAACCCTTACCTCTCAACAACCTTGATCCAAGCTTCCTTAATCTTCTTCTTCACTTTTAAGCTTAGATGGATAAAGATTAACCTTGATTTTGTCCAAATAATCCATCAAAACCTTATATAAATCAACAACTTTAAAAATCCATTAATCAAACATAAAACAACTTCCACTTACTCTCTCTTTTTCTTGATGAATATGGAGGGGATTGAGAGATCACAAAGCTTGGATCATCTCTTCCTCTTCTTCTTCTTCTCCTCCTTCTTCTTCTTCTCCTTCACGGCTGCTGGACGTCTTTCTTCTTCTTCCCGGTTCTGCTTCAGCTCACGTCTCCCTCTCTCTTTCTCGGTTCTGATTTGGCCTTCACGGTTTCAACTGCTCCTTCACGATCTCTTCTCCTTCTTCACTGCTGCAGAGTTTCTTCTTCTTCTTCTGTTCGGTTCCAGCCTGCACGTCCAGCTCTCTCTCTGCCTCTCGGTTCTGTTTCACGCATGATCTGCTCTCTCTCAATTTCAGCTTGCTTCTCACGATTTTCTTCAGCTCTTAACCGACTTACCTCTCATCCAATCACCCCTCATGCCCTTGCTTACATACTAACACTCATTAAATGCCAAAATTGCCATTAAATGAACTCTAAAATCACCTAAATGCCATCACTCATGTATGAAGACATTTAATTGGTCCATTATTTCATCCACTCAATCACTAACAACTCAACCCATTTCTTAATTAAATCTCTACTAACCTCTTGCTTTATGACTCTAAGATGTCACAACCTTATTGGCCTTCATCCAAGCACATGGATTGTGCTTCTTTAATACATATTATCTCCTACACATTTAATGTTATATTTAACTTAAATTTTAATCCTCACTTAATACCAATTAATTCCAAAAATATTTCATGATCACTCTATCATCAAATTGACTATGCAATACTTTAATTGGGTATCTTAACATTTAATTTCATGCTTCGAAAAAATTTCAATCGGTTATAAACTCATAAAAATTCACAACGTTCCTCACGAGGGCGTTTTTATCAATAATTATTCGGAACCTTTAAAATCTATTCAAATGAACTCAGTTTTACTCCGTTTCAGTTTCTAATAACTCTAATTCATATTCTGGGGCTTATGATATCCGGGGTCCATTTTCCGAAAATCACTATTCACACGGATACTATTTACTGGAAACACTATTCACCCGAAAATACTATTCACCGAAAAATTTTATTTCGCGAAACTTGAGGGACTATTCCTTTTCCTGAAAATCACGATTCACTCGAAATCACTATTCATCTGAAAACACTATTCCGTCCAAAAATACTCTTTATCCGGGAAACATTATTTCTTCCAAAGAAATGAAATTCCGAGTCTTACACTATGAGAATTTGTTTTCTCGACAACCTACTTTCCATTTATTTGTATAATGTCCTCTTTGAGTGTTATATCAAAAAGAGGTGCATGGATTGTGTGTTGCAGTTGTACAATGAGTTGGTTGTTGCTGACTGTTGAGGTTTCTCCAAAGACTTACACTTTCAATTTATTGATACAAGGGCTTCGTGATTTGGGCATTTGGTGGAGGCGGGGGAGCTATTTGATAAAATGTCTAAGAAGGGTTGTAGGTTGAATGAGTTCAGTTTGGGATCTTGGTTTGCAAGTATTATAGGTTGGGCTTGCTAGTGAAGGGTTGGAGCTATTAGGTTTGATAAGGTGTTCAAGTGTTATGAACCGAACCAAGGTATTTAGTTCGGTTCGGTTCTTCCCCCTTAATGGACCTTATTCAGATCCAAAAGTGGAGAATTGAACATTTCAATGCCTACTCCTATTTGATAGTTTGAATAAAGTTGTTTTTAATCAATTTTGGTACTTGATGCTAGGTTGACCAATCAAATGAGAGTATTTTCAATTGATGGCACTTGGGTGATTTTTAAGTTAGTTGAAGGGAAAATTAGACAATTGTAAGCATGAGTGTATATAGTGGAATGCATGAGAGGATGAGAAAAAGGATTTCATTCAGCCAAAGGAGAAGAGATTGTGAGGTGAGAGGAGGAGACTGAGAGATAGAAACCGAGAGGAAGAGTGCAAACCCGTGAGGAAGGAAAAAGGAGTATGGCCATGAAAGAGGAGGAAGAAGGAAGAAGAAGAAGAAGAAGAAAAGGAATAGGTGATCCTTCTATCCTAAACTCTTAAATCCCCCATGAAATTCTCAAGAAAACTATGAAGAAAAAGTGTAAGTAAATGATTGATTTCATGTTTAGTTTGATGGGTCTTTGAAGTTGTTGTTTAAATAAGTTATTGATAAACTTTATGAGTTATTTAGAGGTTGATCATCATTAAATCAAGCTTGGGAGTGAAAGCATAGTGAAGCAAGTTTTGGGTCAAGGATATTAGTAGTTAAGGGTTAGGGTTTTGAAGTGATTTTTAATGGAATTAAATTTATTTTGAGGTTAAATTTTATTTGATCTTTGGGAGTATTATTTGATTGTGTTTGGATGTGATTTTAAAATTGAAATGAAGATGTTACCTTAGTTGTGACCTATATTAGTAAGTGGTCACTTAGGAAAAATCTAAGTAATTAAATGAATGTTAATATTTGGATGATGATTACTGGAGGTATTATGTTGATTTGAGACGATTTTTGGTAGAAAAAGAAAAAAAAAATGAAGTGATTTATAGTTATGCTAGTATATGGACACTTTGTGTTTTTGCATGTGTTAGAGTGATTTTAATGTTTGAATGAGTTGTTGGATGTTTTGGGATATAATTGGTGCACTTGAGCATGACTTTGAGCTTGGAATGAAGTGAATAACTCAATATGTTACATACTAGTGTGTGTGCTTGATTTGGAAAAGCTTAGGTAATTAGATAAATGTTAGAGTTTGAATGAGTTTATATGTAGTGTTGGATTAATTTAAGATGATTTTTGAAAACAAATGTAAATGAATGAAAAGATGGGTAGGTAAACTAGTATATGGACCATTGATGTTAAGCATGAATTTATGTAGATTTTTATGCTTGATTGGGTTGTGTGATGTTTTGGAATAAAGTTGTGTTAGTTGGAATTAAAAGAATGCAATAAAAATGAAAATTTGAATAGTTGGGTGTTAATACGGTTAATGTTAAGAAATAGGTGTAAAGTGTTATTCAATCATTTTTAGGTGTTTTGATGGTATTTATGATGTGTTTGAATGCAATTGTGCCAAAGAAATTCAAAGAAATGAATGTTCGAAAATTTGATGGAAATATAGTGAAGTGGTGAATTTATTAAATATATAGGTATTAAATTAGATTAAGGGATTAATTGACATTTTATTGTGTTAAAGATTTGCTTAAGAGAATTGTTGGATAATAGAATAAGTTTAAATGAAAAATGTTGATTAGGAAGTTGGTTGGAAAGAGTATATCAAGAATTGAATGTATTTAGTGCATGATCATTTAAATTCAAATTTGAAGAATAAATATGATTGGTAGGGAAATTAAGCGATGGGCAAAGTGAGATTTGCCTAATTTTGACTAATGTGTGAGTGTAAAACGATGTTTTAGACTATAGATTTAATATTTTGATGAAATGAAGAAAAGGGTAATTTAAATTTAATATTTAAAATTACCCACTTTTACTAAAAAGAGGTGTTGTTTATTTTAGAATATAATTTTATTTTATTTATTTAAATAAATTCCATGAGTATGTGTGAATT
The DNA here is from genome assembly GCA_019925255.1 of Litchi chinensis. Classification (NCBI taxonomy): domain Eukaryota; kingdom Viridiplantae; phylum Streptophyta; class Magnoliopsida; order Sapindales; family Sapindaceae; genus Litchi; species Litchi chinensis. The sequence goes on along the minus strand of CM034465.1, from coordinate 1,185,364 downwards.
ATGTCGTGGATGATTTTGTGGTATTTGACGATAAGAAATTTGGGAAGTTTGGGAAAAGAGTGGATGTTGACCAAAATGGCATGAAAAGTATTTGTGAATTTATTTTGTTGAAATTATTATAAAATATAAACTGATTGTGATTTTATGATTTTGAATTTGAAGTGGAAAGAAGTGGAAAAGATTTGGAACATTTTGGTGCCTCAACCGTATACTAGCAAAATGAAGGGCAATGTAGTCTTTGACTAATTTTGATGAATAATTGAATGTAAAATGACGCTTTGTGAAGTACATTTAATGCTTTGATTAAACGCAAAAATGTGTGATTGAAATTTACTTTGTTGCGTTCCTAATGAAATTTTTATTTGAAACGAAAAGCGATAGATTGTTAAATTATTGGAAATCAATAAAATTTATAAGGACTTGAGTAAACTTGAACATTGGTAGGTAGGGATTGGAAATTGGTATGCCAATAAGAAAATATTAGCAGTACTGCCTCTAATTGCTGATACAAAAATTGTGAATTTTGGACTTTGAGAGGCATCGAGTGTTCGATCTTAGAATTCATGTGTTATGTGATGATGAGACCCTTTTCGTATCCCTTCTCTGGACCCGAGAAAGACCCCGTAGCACCCCGAAAGAATTCTCATGAACCTTATACTCAGCCCGAAGGAACCCCGTCAGGGCACCGAAAAATCATTTAGCTAGATCTTTTAACTTTTTTTGTTTACAAGATGACAATGATAATAATTTTTCGTTTTTAATAAAAATTTCGACAGCATATGATCTGTTTTCTGAACTATGTCACCCTGCAAGTTTCAAATACAATTTATAAAAATACTTCTATGAAATCCATTTCTCAATTTCTAGAGCCTCCAGCTCATTTCCCACAACACAATCACAAATAAGTAAATAAAATCTGAAAACTGAATTTCAGAAAACTTTAATAAAACATTTTTAACTAATGCATCCACAATTTCTTTAAAATATTTACAACTATATACATAAACATATACATGATCAAAATAGATACATATAGTAGGTGTCGTCTTATCTGTTCGCCTGCACGTCTGACTGAACTTCGTCAGCTGGATGACTAGCTCTTATTCCTGTGGGAGAATTTTAAGAAAACATTTAAAGAAAACTATGAGTATAACTCAGTAAGTGGTATAATTTATATAAATTAAACTCATTTCTGTATAAAATATTCTCCCTTTTTAAAAACTAAAACGCTTTCTAAAATTCTTTTTTAAAACATTTTCTGAATTCTTTTCTTAAAATCTTTTCTAATACTCGCCTAATTGGTAACCTAGGGAATATCTACTCCTGGCGTGGTAGCATATAAAATCTAGTTAACCACTAGGAGTAGGAATCTACCATGTATAGTCGCCGAAAGCGGGCCCATGCTGCGGACCGACTACACTACCGTATACGTGTATACGGATCACTCATACCTCGCTCACACAAGAGTCGACTAGACTCAAATCTCACTGACTGACTTCCTCTCATCTACCGTATCACGCATAGGGCATTCAGCCGGGTACTAAATTGGGGCTAGGGTAAATCATAGGCTATTAAAATTTCATTTTCTTAATACACTAACATATTCTAAATCTCAAGGCAATAAGCCTAAAATCTTTAATTCTAGCACATTCTCATATACATAAATAATAAACTAAAATCTTTATACTATAATTATAATGTAAATTCAATTAATAAATGAATAACTATTTATAATAAATTCTTTTAATTTTAAATAAACTTTAAGAAAATATAAATTTTAAAAACTCATAGTTCCACTCACAATACGGCCTCGGATAGAATTTGATTCTCCTCCGTATGCCTCCGGAACTCTCTGCTTTTACCCTAAAACATTAAATATCCATTTAGGTTTACTTAACTCATTCAAATAACATTTAAAATCAATAAAAATCTTATTTATCTCTATTAATACCCTTTAACGCCTAAACTTTTGGATTTCAATTTTTATTCAATCGGGGTTTTCAAAATCCGTTTTCTTTACATAAATCCTACTTATTCTTTCCTAGGAATATCTCAATATACTCAATTTCATCATCGAATGCTCGGAACGAAATTCGTTGGATTTCGTTTACTAATAAAAATAAATTTTCACTTCGAACGTCCGACAACTTCAACAATCAATCCTTTAGTATTCTAACACCTAACTATGATTAAATAAACGAACACATTTAGAAGGATTTTAGAAAACACCTTTCAACTCGTCTGTTTACCTTCGAAATCGATCATAAACTTTTCGTTTTCAAAATCTAACTTCATAAGATTGTTTCTAACCTCTAAAACATCAATTTACTGCCTTAGAATCGAAAATGAACTCGAATACCACAAACACCCATTTTGGCTACGACTTTCTGTCTCTATCTCATCTATTTTTCTTCCATCAAATAACTCACAAATCATACCAAAATCATCTTCACACCTCCGTCTCATCAAACCTAAACTCAAATTTAAAAAAGAAAGAACAGATGAGATGAGTTTTCATATGAAATATCAAACTTTAAACTAAAATAACTCACCAAATAGGCGATCTTTTCACTTTAAATTTATTGGGTTAGCTAGAGAAGATGACAAGGAACAACTTTTGTGAAGAAGCCGCGATGAAATTCGGATCAGATCTTCCTCTTGTTCCTTCTCTTTCTCGCGTCGCACTCTCAGCTCTCTCTCACCCGATTCTCTCTCTCTCTTTCCTTATGTTTTTCATGATTAAAAATGTCTCATATGAGATAAAACCAACTTATTTATATATTAATACTCACTTACAAAAGAATCTCTCAAGAAAATTTCATATAATTACCTCAAACTTTCAATAATCTTACTAGTGTCCAAAAATATAAAATTTTTAATTCTATTGGTCCACTTGGCATATTCTAATCCATTTATCTCTTCAACCATTCACTTGATGACATGTGGCACATCCATAGCCACTACTTTTCAAGTTACTTATCTCTTTTCTTAGTGGTTGAATTAAAATATCTTTTACTTTATTCCGTGAGCTCACCTCGCTTGATTAATATATAATTCACTCCTAATTACTTTTTAATCGTACTGGGGTCCACCAACGACATTCGATTTGCGATACGAAAATATAATAAACCTCAAATAACACTACTAGAGACGTACAATTTGATTGTAACTCAATTTGAAGATTTTTAAGATCATAAAATAATAAATCTGGGTGAGGGCTTACAATTCCTCTCCTCCTTAAAATAAATTTCATCCTCGAAATTTAAATAACATACCTGAATCAAAAAGATGAGGATACTACCTCCGCATTTGCTCCTCAGACTCCCATGTCGCCTCTTCCACTAAGTGATTCCTCCACAAGACTTTTACCAATGGAATAGTCTTATTGCGGAGAACCTGATCCCTCCTATCTAAGATCTGAATTGGACTCTCTTCGTAGGTCAGGCTCTTTCTTAATTCTACTATATGCTCTGATAATACATGAGAAGGATCTGGCATATACTTGCGAAGCATCGAAACATGGAATACATTGTGAATCCTGGATAACTCTGGTGGCAACTCCAGACAATAAGCCACGTTTCCAACTCCATCGATCACCCCATAGGGACCAATATATCATGGACTGAGCTTCCCATGTCTGCCAAATCTGATGATCCCTTTCCATGGTGATATCTTTAGAAATACCTTATCCCCTACCTAAAACTCCAAATCTCTTCTTCTATTGTCTGCATAGTTTTTCTAACGATCTTGAGCCTCATCCATTATCTCTCTCTTAAGATCCGCCAAGTCTGGAACACACAATCTCTGTCCCATCATTAGTGTACCGTCATCTCTTACTGAGAATTCCTGGCCTCTACCCAACTCAACTTCCTGTCTGATCGCAACCAATTGAGGATCCTATCCTTGAAGCTCTTGGACCCCATCTGAGAGTACCGGTTTAACCTAAAATGTGGCTAGCAGTGCACCTAAATCGGAAGTCATCAACTGAACCCTTAAAGATCTCATCTCCCTCAACAACGGATAGTACCCTGCTCTCAAATATGCCACTGAGCAACTAGGTTGTCTACTCAAGACTTCAGCCACTACATTAGCTTTTCTTGGATGGTACTCCATAGAACAATCATAGTCTTTAATCAGTTCCAACCACCTTCTTTGCCTCATATTCAATTCTTTCTACGTGAGTAAATATTATAGGCTCTTGTGGTCTGGGAAAATCTGGCAAGAAATCCCATACAAGTAGTGTCTCCAAATCCTCAGTGCGAACACCACTATTGCTAACTCCAAATCATGAGTTGGATAATTATGCTCGTGCTTCTTCAACTGTCGGGTGCGTATGCTATTACTTTTCCATTCTGCATCAAAACACAACCCAAGCCCTGTTTGGATGCATCACTATATACCACGAACCCTTCTATCTTAGAAAAAAGTGTAAGAATGGGAGTTGTGGTCAACCGAGCCTTCAATTCATCAAAACTCTGCTGACAGGCCTCTGACCATTCAAATTTAACATCCTTTCTTGTGAGTTTCATCAAAGGAATGATTATCTTGGAGAATCCCTCTACGAATTTCCTATAATACCCTATCAATCCCAAGAAACTCCTGACCTTTGTAACTGTGGCTGATTGCTTCAACTATAAAATAGCTTCAACTTTTTGGGGGTCGATACTAATCCCCTCTACGGATACCACATGCCCGAGAAAAGAAACCCTATCTAACCAAAACTGACACTTACTGAACTTAGCGTACAACTGGCGATCCCTCAAGGTTTGCAAAACTGCTTTCAAGTGCTTTGCATGTGCCTCCCTACTGCCTGAATATACTAGAATATCATCAATAAACACAATCACAATCCAGAAAATCATGAAACACCCTATTTATCAAGTCCATAAATACTACGGGTGCATTGGTTAGCCCGAAAGGCATAGCCAAAAACTCATAGTGTCCATATCTCGTTCTGAAGGCAGTCTTGGGAACATCTTCTACCTTAATCTTCAACTGATGTTATTCGGATCTCAAATCAATCTTCGAAAACACACTAGCCCCTTGAAGTTGATCAAACAAATCATCAATGCAAGGAAGTGGATATTGGTTCCGTACCGTTACTTTATTCAACTCCCTGTAATCAATGTATAATCGCGTACTGCCATCTTTTTTCTTTACAAATAACACTGGCACTCCCCAGGGAAAAACATTCGGTCGGATAAAACCCTTATCCACTAACTCTTCTAACTGCACCTTCAGCTCTCTCAACTCAGTAGGTGCCATCTTGTAGAATACTCTGGCTATAGGTGCTGTTCCCGGAATCAAATTAATTTCAAACTCAATCTCCCTAACTGGCGGCAACTCAGGAAGATCATCCGGGAATACATCTGGAAATTCCCCAACCACGGGGATATCCTTTAATCTGGCTTTGGTCTCTGTAGTGTCCACCACATAAGCCAAATAACCCATGCACTGATTCCTTAACATCTTCCTAGCTGTCATAGCCGATATCATACACGAAGGAAGCATCCTGCGCTCACCCCTGAACACCACATCTGGCTCCCCTAGAGTATTGAGTCTGACTTCCTTTTGGAAGCAATCAATTGTGGCATGATGAGTAGCTAACCAATCCATCCCCAGTATCACATCAAAATCATGAATATCCAATAATATCAGACTAATTGGGAATGATCTACCCTCAATCACCACCTGACCACTTTTGTATACACTCTCAGCCACCAATACATCTCCAGTAGAAGTAGCAACTATCATCCTACTCTCTAAGGGCTCTAAAGAAAACTCTACCCTACTAGCGAAACTCTCATAGATGAAAGAATGTGTAGCCCCCGGGTCTACCAAAGCATAAGCATCTGATCCGAAAATTGAAATATCACTTGTAACCGCCTCTGGAGTAGCCTTTGCTTCCTATTGGGTAATAGCAAACACCCTCGCCTGTACTGGAGGTCTCCCTAGCTGTCCTCTGGCTCAGATACCTCAACCGATACCTCTACCTGACTGATCTCTCCACTCTTAGAGCTGCCTCTACTAATCTCTCATAATCCCTGTAATCTATAGCAGCTACATATGTCTTGATTCTAGTGTTCAGGCCCTGAATAAATTTGTGACACTTATTTGCTTCGTCCTCTACCACGAATGGTGCCACTTGGGATAGCTTAGCGAATTTCTCCTTGTACTCCTCTACCGTCATATTATCCTGAATCAGATGGTAGAACTCATCCATCTTTGCATCCCTGTAAGCCCTGGGATAAAACTTCTCATTGAAATATTCTTTAAACTGGACCCATGTCAATGGCTCTACAACTCTCCTCTTGACTAAATCCCACCAATCTCTCACAGAGCCTCGTAGGAGAAATGAAGCAATTGAAACCCTCTGGGGATCTATGCACTCCATCTGATCAAGGATCCTTTCTGTGCTCTCTAACCACTCTAATGCTGCATCTAGACCCCCTGATCCATCAAAACCCTCAGCGCCTAACTTCCTCGCCCTCTCTATAGTGGTGCATTGTATGCAAGGTCTCATCCCCTGAATAATCTGGGCCAATCTCTTAATAGGATCAACTGTTGGCCCTGCCACTGCTGGCTCCTACGGTATCTCTGGCTAAGGCTCATTAACTGACTCATGAATGGGCTTCTCAACCTCCGGTATAGGAGTAGGAACAGATGTAGAAGCAGTCTCAGCGACGGCTCTGCGTGTGCGGGGATGACCAACTCGACATATAGCCCTATTACCATTAAAATAATGAATGTCATGCAATGTTTAAAAATTTTAATGTACTAAAATATATAAATAACTTTTGTGGATGCTTAACTCTTTCAAACATTTTCTAAATCATTTTAACCAAAACTCTGATACCAAATTGATGGGACCCTTCCCGAATCCCTTCTCTGGACCCGAGAAAGACCTCGTAGCACCCCAAAAGAATTCCCACAAACCCTATACCCAGCCCGGAGGAACCACGTCAAGGCAACGAAAAATCATTTAACTATATCTTTTAACTTTTTTTTTTCTACAAGGTGACAATGATAATAATTTTTCATTTTTTAATAAAAACTTTGGCAGCATGTCGTTTGTTTTCTGAACTATGCCACCCTACAAGTTTCAAATACAGTTTATAAAAACATTTATATGAAATCCATTTCTCAACTTTCAGAGCCTCCGGCTCATTTCCCACAACACAACCACAAAAAAGTAAATAAAATCTGAAAACTGAATTTCACAAAACTTTAATAAAACATTTTTAACTAATGTATCCACTATTTCTTTAAAATATTTACAACTATATACATAAACATATACATAATCAAAATAAAAAAATATATACATGTAGTAGGTGTCGCCCTATCTGTTCGCCTACACGTCTGACTGAACTTGTAAACCCTTAGTGTTGATATGTAATGTTCTAGTGTTGGAAAACTAGATTATGAATTTTAAATAATAAATCTAGTTAATGTTAATTCAAATCGAATCATCGAAGAGCGAACGCTCATTCTAGAATTATACAACAATAAAATTTAGTAAGGGAAAAGTTAAGAAAGGATAAAATAGTTTGTCCACAATTAAGTGATAAATTATAAGTGATGATACGGTTGAATCCAAAAATAAGAACTAGAAAAAGTATTATGTAGAATTAGTAGTTAATAACAAATTAACTAAGAATTTAACTAAGAATTATAGTCAAATAAGCAAATGGGACAAGCTTGGCATTATATGAAATTTTAATAAGGTTGATACAAATCACTTAGAAACAAAAATTGAAGGAGAAAAATAAAAGAAGAAGAAGTTACCGTGAAAGAAAGAGAAAGGAGAGACTTGGGAGTGAAATAGAAACAAATGGGGACAAGGGAGTCATTTCTTCAAATGTTAAGTATATCTACTACATTTAGAGCCAATTGGATGAAACAAATTAAGAGTGGTCGTGCATAACAAGAAGCAATCAGATCAAACGTGAAAAGAAGAAGAAAAACAGCAGCAAGCAAGAGCAGAACCGTGAGATAGCAGGGGAGAAAAGGAACGGCCAACAGAAAAGAGTGAAGAAGCAACCATCCAAGCTTCAAACCCCTCTCTCTAAACTCTCTACCAAGTCCCTCCCACTTCTTTAAAACAAAAACCAAGTAAGATATCATCTCATCTTTTCTTCTCTTTGATGAAAATGGAAGTAGAGAGCTGTTAGGAGTTGTGCAGAATTTTATATGTGTTGTGTTGAAGGTTTTACACTTAAAATTTGTGTAAAACCCTAAGTGATTGTTGTAGAGAATTAGATGACATGTTGTTGTATGAGAATGGTAGCTTAGGGTTGTAATCAAAGGCTGCCATAAGCTGATAACAGTGGGAACCAAAGTGAATTTCATGCACTCTAAGCAGTTGACAAAAAGTGTGAGTGAGTTGTGAGTGTTTAGATGAAAAGTAGTGTTTGTGTGTGTGTTAAGGACTTGAAGTGCGGTAGATAGCCTTGAGTTTAGATGGTTTTGAACTCAAATTTAAGCATGAAAAGAGTTAGAAAAGCATAGAGAATTGCTAGAATTGTCAAAAAGCTAATTTTAGATAATTTTGGAATCCTGAGCTCAAACTATGGGCTAGAGGCAACCTGGGCAAAACTGACATATATGGGGATGTTCTACACCTCAAATGATGCCTAGGAGTCATAGAAAACCATAGGTTTTGGAACGGATAAATTTCGATAAAAATTGTCCAAGTTATGCGTGAAATAGTGCCGTTAGAGAGTCAACAACTGCAATAGTTATGTAAATGCAATTTTTATTGCATGAAATGACTTTAGTTGATCATAATTAGGTAAATGAAGCTTAGATACAAAAAAAAAACAAACATCGCTCGTCCGATGTAAAAAAGTACCCAAAAAGGGCGTTTTTCTTAGATTTGACATAGCAAACGATAGAATTTTTCGATGAAATTTGACGTGTGACCAAAATATAAGATAAGTGAACCGTAGGAAAAAGAATGAAGGAAAATGGAGCCCCGAGTAGATAGCTGTGTTAAATTCTATTTTGGTGTCTCAAATGAGGCTTAAAATTTTAATTTTTCGTTTCGGGCCTCTAAAAATTATACGGGTTGCGTGAGAGTGTCCCTAAGGGTGTATAACTGAAACTTTTACGAAGAAATCGGAATTAAAAAGTCTCGATTGAGTTAAAATCGAGTTAAAAAAGTTATAACGTATAGAATTATCAAAAATGGCTAAACGTGTATAAACAATGTAACTAAGTACATTATAAATTAGTCAAGTGCAATTCTTATGAGTATGAATATTGTGTAGGTGACGAGCAGACGAGCGAGGCATGAGGGGCCCATTGATGCGCTAGCGCGTATTTGAGATCAAGGTAAGTGTTCTTCGCTTACGCTATTTGAATCTTGAATTACATTGTGCTTTATGTGTATTCAATACATTCTTCAAATTGTTTTCCAAAAATTAAATAGATTTCCAAGTAAGAATCGTAACCTTGAATCAAGAAATGAGATTCAAAGACAAAAGTTGTGTTTTAAAAGTTAAATACAAAGTGTGAGTTAAAAATCATGTGTGTACCGTAGTATCAAAGAAATTGACATTACATAGCGATGTAGAAAATTTCGCTCGTAGTTGTCTAGATTTATAATCGCTTGCAATAGGCTACGATGTAGAAAATTCCGTACCTAGTTACAAGTGATAGTGAGTAGTTGTGCCACAATATGCGATGTAGAAAATTCCGCATGTGGTCCCGTAGAGTATAATTCCCTAACACTACAATTGCAAGGTAGAAAATTTCTCATTGTAGTTGCTCACAGTGAGATTATCCCACCCTACGTCGCGATGTAGAAAATTCTGCACGTAGTGGTCGAGATACTATAGCAGCTTCACGTTAGCGTCAATAGAAAAGTCATCACATGATGGTTAAAGTATATCAGGGTATACGCATGGTCTTTTTAAGAGAAATGCTTTTAAAATTTGAAAAAGGAATTTTAATGTCTATCTAAATAAAGCATTAAAGTGAATTATTATTTTGATTTATTATTTTGTGATGAATTAACTTCTTATTTTTATTATGTAGCTTGTTTATCTCATCAGGTGTGATCATAGGCGATTCCATTACCGAGGGATTGGTATTTTGTCTATAGGTGGGAAGTTCATGAAATATATTAGTGTGAATTATGTGTATGGATTGAATACATAAATTGTGAACAATACTTGTATCTTGAATTGTATTATTGTAAATATTTAGGCATTTCCATATATGATATGATGTATGTATGTCCATCTTAGTATCAGTTCATGCATTATGTTGTGGATAATTGATAGTAATGCATGTTTGTGGATAAGAAGTTGGGAGGAATTAAAACTATAGTTGAAGTGTATTTTATTGCAGGTAAAATTTTGGATTTGTTAAAAATACAGCCGTTATGCTGCCGAAATTTTCAAAAATAGTTTTGAAATGAACTCGCGAAAAATTTTATCGCTTCCAACTATTTTAAATAAATCAAATTTTTAAACTTTAAACGAGTAAACCGGCTAGAAAGTATAGGGTTCGCTTCTTAGGATTCTTCGATCCGACGAGTAGGGTTCGGGAAGTCCATTGAAGTGCCTGGCAGGATGCTCCAGATGAGAGCCTAGATAAAGTCTGGTTCGGATCCTGTTAGAACCTCGTCAGCTGAACGACTAGCTCTTGTTCCTATGGGAGAATTTTTAAGAAAACATTTAAAGAAAAATATGAGTATAACTCAGTAAGTGGTATAATTTATATAAATTAAACTCATTTCTATATAAAATATTCTCCTTTTTTAAAAACTAAAATTCTTTCTAAAATTCTTTTCTAAAATACTTTCTGAAATCTTTTCTTAAAATATTTTCTAATACTCGTCTAAATGGTAACCCAGGAAATATCTACTTTTGGCGTGGTAGCATATAAAATCTAGCTAACCACTAGGAGTGAGAATCTATTATGTGTAGTTGTCGAAAATGGGCCCACGTTGCGGATCGACTACACTACCTTATATGTGTATACGGATCACTCATGCCTCGCTCACACAAGAGTCGACTAGACTCAAATCTCACCGACTGACTTCCTCTCATCTACCGTATCACACATAGGACATTCGGCCGGGTACTAAACTGAGGCTAAGGTAAACCATAGGCTATTAAAACATCTTTTTCTTAATATACTAACATATTCTAAATCTCAAGGCAATAAGCCTAAAATCTTTAAATTTAGCACATTCTCATATACATAAATAATAAACTAAAATCTTTATGCCAGAATTATAATATAAATTTAATTAATAAATGAATAACTATTTATAATAAATTCTTTTAACTTTAAATAAACTTTAAGAAAATATAAATTTTAAAAACTCGTAGTTACACTCACAATACGTCCTCGGATAGAATCCAATCCTCTTCCGCCTACCTTTGGAATTCTCCGCTTTTACCCTAAAACACCAAATATCCATTTAAGTTTACTTAACTCATTCAAATAACATTAAAAATCAATAAAAATCTCATTTGTCTCTATTAATACCATTTAATGCCTAAACTTTCGGATTTCAATTTTTATTCAATTGGAGTTTTCGAAATTCATTTTCTTTACATAAATCCTACTTATTCTTTCCTAGGAATACCTCAGTATACTCAATTTCATCATCGAATGCTCAAAAAAAAAAATCATTCGATTTCGCTTACTAATAAAAATAACTTTTCGCTTCGAACGTCTGACAACTTCAACAATTAATTCTTTAGTGTTCTAACACCCAACTATGATTAAATAAATGGTTTCAAATGTTAAATGAATGCATTTAGAAGGATTTCGGAAAATACCCTTCAACTCATCCGTTTAGCTTCGAAATCGATCCTAAACTTTTTATTTTCGAAATATAACTTCTTAAGATTGTTTCCTAATCTCTAAAACATCAATTTACTGTCTTAGAATCAAAAACGAACTCGAATCCCACAAACATCCATTTTGGCCACGACTTTCTCTCTCTATCTCACCTATTTTTCTTCCATCAAATCACTCACAAATCATACCAAAATCATCATCACACCTCCCTTACATCATCCCTAAACTCAAATTTAAAAGAAGAGATGAGATGGGTTTTCATATGAAATATCAAATTTTAAACTGAAATAACTCACCAAATAGGTAATTTTTTCGCTTCAAATTTATTGAGTTAGCTAGACGAGATGACAAGGAACAACTTTTGTGAAGAAACAGCGGCAAAATTCGGATCGGATCTTCCTCTTCTTCCCTCTCTCTCTTGCATCGCACTCTCGACTCTCTTTTTCTCACCCGATTCTCTTTCTCTTTCCTTATGTTTTTCATGATAAAAAATGTCTCATATGAGACAAAATCAACTTATTTATATATTAATGCTCAATTACAAAAGAATCCCTCAAAAAAAGTTCATATAATTATCTCAAACTTTCAATAATCTTACTAGAGCTCAAAAATATAAAATTTTTAATTCTATTGGTCCACTTGGCACATTCTAATCCATTTATCTCTTCAACCATTCACTTGATAACATGCGGTACATCCATAGCCACTACTTTTCAAGTCACTTATCTCTTTTCTTATTGGTTTAATTAAAATATCTTTTACTTTATTCCATAAGCTCACATCGCTTGATTAACATATAATTCACTCCTAATCACTTTGTAATCATACTTGGGTCCACCAAACGACATTCGATTTGTGATACGAAAATATAGTAAACCTCAAATAACACTACTGAAGGCATACGATTCGACCGTAACTCAATTTGAAGATTTTTAATTCCATAAAATAATAAATCTAGGTGAGGGCTTATATGTGAAATGTGATCCAGTGGGTAGTCACTGAGTGTCTGATGCTAGAGAACTTGGCATGCTAATAAAGTGAATCTAGCAATACTGCATCAATTTGCTTATATATATTGATACTTGATTCATGGACCTTGAAAGGCACCGAGTGTTTGGTTCCAGAAATTTCGTGATATGTGAAATGAGATCCGATGGATACACACTGAGTGTCCGATACCGGGAAAACCTATTTTTCAATCCATGGTATCATATAAGAGTTTACGAAGAGCACTAAGAGAAATATTAAGTGAAAAAAAAAATTAATGTAGTTATGTTTGAAAAATGAATTTTATGTGTTTTTATATATGTAATTGATAGTAATGTGTTTTCGATGTGAATTATTATAAAAAAATTTGAAGAAATGGTGTTGATACATTTGGAAACATCTATTATGTACTCTATATGTGCTTGTATTAATAAAGTGATTCTCTTATGAATTATTTCAATATTATGAGAAGCGTAAAGAGGTTGTGTTACCATATAATATTTTTGTGAAATGAAGAAGTTAAATTAGTGGTAAATTGATTTATTTGTGAATTTTGACAAAAGTTTGGACATTTTAGAAGGTTGGTTTTTTATATGTTTGAAAACGAATTTTTTTATGTGATGTATACGTGCAATTATTAGTAAATGGATTTATTTGTGAATTTTGATAAAAACTTGAGAATTTTGGGAATTTTATTTTACAATATGAAATTCTTGATGAAATAATAAATGTAAAGATTGTATACACCTATAAGTAGAAATATTTAGCACATTGAATTTTCCACGCGTAGGTTGAAATTTTAGACGTTGAAGATAAAGATTGGCAAGAAGATATCTGTTGCATTTTCCACGAGTCACATCCCTCTATATTTGATAGTTCTACCTTTCGTATTGTATAGTGGTGTTCAAGTATAAGGAACTGCATGTACATGAATATGACTTTATGAAATTTTATAAATGAGAATGTACAAGTTGTAGAAAAAGTTATTTGGTTTGTAAAGTAAATTTGTAAAGAAATTTTTATTTATCATTTAATCAGTGTTTAATTTCGATTAACATGAATTCTATTAAATGTTATGTTTATAAATGTTTGTGTGGTGAAGTGATTCTAGAGTTGGACGGAAAGTCCGAAATAGAAGTTAAGAAAATGAATGTATTTTAGAAGTGTTTCTTTTGAAATTTGTAGGTTTTTATAATTTTGGATTTTCAGAAAAACAGAGGAAACTCTATCAAATTTTTTAAAAAAAATTTAGTGCATATATGTAAAATAATAACCAATAAACCGATTAAGGTAGTATCATTCGACTCGGGTTCCCATCTAAATGGGAATCGGGTGGAGGGTGCTACATTGTTTATCATGTTTAGAGATTCAGTCTCTCTATTTAACTTCGCACTACCACACAACAATTTCAAAACTTTTCAATTCAATAAAATGAAAATGTATGTACAAATTAATAAACTAATAATATAACCTACGTACCAAAGGATGAGACTTCCATGCTTTGTCCTAAGAGTATCATGCACCTTCTTTGACCTCTTCTATCTATGTGCACACCCTAATGGAGACTCTTTATAATGATTCTCTAGCAAAAACGAAAAAAAAAAAAAAACACAATTACAAATAAAAAATTACACAACAAAGTCACATTTTTTAACTACAAAAATTTTGATAGAGACTCCCTTTTTTTTTTTTTTTACTTCGGGCTATTAATAGAAATTGTATATAAAAATTATAAAATCCAGAATTTTATTTCCCAAGAAGAAATAGTGTTTTTTGGATGAATAGTATTTTCGGATTAATAGTATTTTAGATTAATAATATTTTCGTATGAATAGTATTTTTGAGTGAATAATGATTTTCGGAAAATGGAGAATTTCCTCAAGATTCATGAGATAAAATTTTTTCAGTGAATAGTGTTTTCGGGTGAATAGTATCCCTATGACTAGTGATTTTCGAAAAATGGACCTTGGACATCATAAACCCTGGAATAGAAATTAGAGTTATTAGAAACTGAAATAGAGCAAAAATGAGTCCGTTTAAGTAGATTTTAAGGGTTTCGAATATTTATCGATAAAATTAGTCTTATCGAAACTTTTGTGAAATTAGTGAGTTTAAAACCAATTAAAATTTTTTCGAAGCATGAGATTGAAGGTTAAGATACCCAATTAAAGTATTGTATGATCAATTTGATGATAGGATGACCATAGAATATTTTTAGAATTTACTAGTGTTAAATGAGAATTAAAATTTAAGTTTAATGAATTAATATAAGTTGCATGAAAAAATAATCATTAAAGAAGCACAATCCATGTGCTTATGTGAAGGCCAATGGTTGTGTGACACATTAAAGTCAAAAAGCAAAGTGATTAGTTGAAATTGAATTAAGAAATTGAATGATTGGTTAGTGATTAAATGGATGGGATTGAGTGACCAATCCAAAGCTTTTTTTTATAACTAATATCAACTTTGTGATTTTAAAATTAGTTGAGGGGCAATTAAGACAATTGGATGAGTAGTGTATATAAGTGAATGGCTTGAGAGGATGAATGAGAAGTGGGATTCGGCTGAAAGAAGAGAGAAACCGTGAGAATATAAGCTGAAACCAAGAGCTAGACTGTGAGAGGGAGTGTAGACCATGAGCAAAATAGAACCGGAAGAAGAAGAAAATTCTACAGTCGTGAAGAAGAAAGAGAATAAGGAGAAGAAGAAGGGATGTTCCTCCATCAAACCCCTCATGATTTTCTTAAGAAAGATTGAAGAAAAGTTGTAGGTAAGTTGAATAAATTCCATAAATTGTTGATGGGTTTTTGAAGTTGTTAATTAAATGATGTTTTGATGACTTCTATGCATTAAATCAAGGTTGATTATCATCAAATCGAGCTTGGAAGTGGAAGGAAAGCATCAAACAAATTTGGGTCAAAAATCTAGTGAGGTAAGGTTAAGGTTTGACATCTTGAGCTGATGAAATTTGATTGATTTTTAGTTTAAAATTTTAGTTGATAAATTGATGAATTGTTGATGCTTTTGGGTGTGATTATTTAGCTTGAAATGAAGAGGATGGATGAAGTTTGTCATATACTAGTATGTGCATAATTAAGAAAAAGTTTATATAATGGAATTATTTTGATGGTTGAATGAATTTATGTGAGATTTTAAGTTGATTGAAATATATGTTTGGAAAGAAAATCAAAGGAATGAAGTGATGAGTAATCATACTAGTGTATAGACCATTTGTGTTTTTGCATGTGTTTAGGTTGATTTTAATATTTGAATGAGTTGTATACGGTTTTGGGATAAAATTAAGTTGATTGGAATTAAAAGAGTGTAAGAAAAATGGAAATTGGAAAAGTTTGCGTGTTAATGTGTTTCACTTAAAGAATTAAGTTATAAAGTGTTATCCAATCCTTTTGAAGTGTTTTGATAGTGTTTAGGATGTGTTTGAATGTAATTGTGCCAAAGAAATTAATTGAAATTGATGTGAGGTTATTGGTTTAAAATGAGGTAAAGTGGAGAGTTTATTGAACCTATATATATTGAGTTAGGCTAAGTGTTTAATTAGTGTTTGGTAAGTTGGAAATTAATCAAGTGATTTGTTGGATTTTGAATTGAGTTTAAATGCAAAATTAAGGTTAAGAAGTTGGTTGGAAAGATTATATTATAAATTGGAATTAAATGGGTGCATGACCATTTAAGTTTAAATTGAATGAATAATGTGATTGACATTGAAATTGAATAAAAAAGGTGATGAAATTATGGTGGAATGTGATTGTAGGAATTGGAAGCAAAAACATCAAAGGGAGGTTTGGAAGAGTGGTGAATTTGTGGTGAAAAAGTTATGAGTGGTTATAAATTTTTAAAAGTGTTTATGCACTTTCAATTAATTATAATTTATTTCTTCAATTATTGTTTAGTTACTTATTCATAATTGTTAAAGTTACTAAGTTTGTAACTTTGATTTTTTTAAACTTTAGCATGTTTTTTATTAGTATGGAAGCACTTTATTTTGTTTTAATATATGTATGTATGAATAGACATACTAAAGTAGCTTTGAAATTTAGGCGTTGGCCTTGGAAAAATAAATTTTCAGTTTTAAGCTATATCTTAAAAGAAAATAAAGAAATTTTAGTATTATGAAAAAGAAACTTTAAATGCCTTGGATTTATCCTAACCCTCAAAGATTACCAACCGAAATACCGTATGCGTGTATAACAAAAGTGGTTGGGAGAGTCAGTCACTAACTTAGGGGGTTGAGTCAAATCTATGAGTCACCCTTTGCACGCATATGGTAGTGTAGATCTGCTGATGTTGGGGAGGATCATAACCTCAAGTTTTCCTACATCTACGACTATACATAGCAGCATCCCCGAGTTCAGGTGGCAATGAGAAATTCTGTCACTATAGAGTTAAGATTTCTCTGGGTTGCCTTTGGCAAGATCAAAAGAGAAAAATACGTCAGTAGACGTAAAGTTTGTTAAATCAGAAATTTATTTCTAGTTTCGAGAAAAAAAAAAAAAATTATAAGAATCAAATTAGTTTTGTAATATTAATAAAGTTATAAGAAAATTTCTAGTTTTATAAATTTATTTTGGGAGGATATATATATTTTAGAAAAGGAGATTTTAGTTTAAAAGTTATCCGCTCACTGAGTTTAATACTCATTATTCTTTCTATGTATTTTTGAAAAATCCTCTCTGGTACAGGTATGAGCCGTCAATTAGAAGAGGCTCCATCAGACACGTAGGTGGCCTGACGTAAAGATAATCACTACATAGATTTACATTTTAAATTGTATGTCATGCATCATAAGTACATTTTGGTGAATATATTTGTAAATTATATTTTAGGTTGTATATAGTATTTGGTATTTATAAAATTAAATTTTTTGTGAAGGCTATTATATTATTATGTTAAATAAAAATGAAATGCATTTATAGATTTCAAATTGAAAAAAAAATGTTTATGGTTGAATTATGAAAACTGATTTTAGGGCTAATGGAAATTTGTTTGCCATAGAAGTATAAATTTTCAATTTGCAGGGTAGTATATTCGAAAAACAGCCGTTATATTGCCCGAATTTTTATAAATGATTAAAAAGAAAATGAAAAATTTCCCCGCGTTTCCGCCTTAAAAGAAAGTTTTGAAAAGTAAACGGCATAATTTTACAAGAACTTTCTAGTTGGATTAGATATCCACTAAATAGCTATTGTGAGGCAGCCGGTAGGCCTAGTAAAGGAGGGGTCTGTCAATTTGGTATCAGGGCAGGTTTTTGAATTTATTTTCACATAAATTGTAAACCCTTAATCTCAAATTCCAAATGTCTTAGTGTTAGAAGCTAGATTATAAAATTAGAATGATAAATCTAGTCTACAATAAGCTAACTAGGGACATTGAAGAGTGAACGATCATTATAGAACTATACAATAACTATTTTAACAAGAAAAAGTCAAGGAAGGGTAAAAAAGTCCTTTAATAAATAAGAGATAAATTATAAGTGGTAATATGGTTAAATCCAAAAATAAAAATTATAAGATTTATTATGTAGAATTAGTAGTCAATTACTAATTAAATTAAAGTAGGATATTAGTGATAGTCAAACTAGTCAAAGAGGACATAGTGGGTATTTTAAGAAAGATCACTTATATATATAAATGAGACTTAGAAAATTTTTAGAAGAAAAAGAAGAAGAGGTCGTGAGAGATTGAGACAGATGGGTGAAGGAGGAATGGCAAACAAAAGGAGGAGGAGAAGTTTTTCCACCAATCTTTCGCCAAGCTTCAAGCATTGACTCTAGAGTGTTTTTCTAGCTAAACCTACCATTTTGAGCAAGAAATAAGGTGAGATATCATTCTCTCTCTTTACTTTTATGATAGTTGAAATTATAATGGGTATGTTAATAGTATTGTTTTTGTAGTGAGTTGTGTGGGGTATTTCACACTCTAAAACAAGTGCAGAACCCTAAGTATGTGATATAGAAACTTAGATGACATATTGTTGTGTGTGAATGGTAGGCTAGAGTGATAGGACCCTTCCCAGATCTTATCTAGGCTCTCATCTGGAGGATCCTGTTGGGCACTTCAACGGACTTATCGAACCCGACTCGTCGGATCGAAGAAATCCGAGAAGCGAACCCTAACTTTCTTCAACCGGTTTACTCGTTTAAACTTGAAAATTCAGTTTTCTTTAAACTAGTTGGGAGTGATAAAATTTTTCGCAATTTTGTTTCAAATACTTTTATAAAATTTTCGACAACATAACGACTGTATTTTTTATAAAACCAAAATTTACCTGTAAAGAAAAAGCACTTCAACTATGATATCAATTCCCTCCCAACTTCTTTGTCCACAATCATGCAAAATCAATATCCATTTCTCAATTGATAACGTCGCACATACCAAAATAAGCATATATGCATACCATGCATGAAAATTCATGAATATTTACAACATAATACATGTATACATATTCGTTTCATAACACAATTTACATCATCATATCTCATAAGTCGCCCACCTATAAATATACAAAATAAAATGATGGCGTCTTATCGTCCGTAGTGGCACTCAAAGAAATATAAATAGCTGCACAATAAACAACAAGTTAGTGCAACAAAGATATACAATATCACATACACTAACATAGCAATTCACAATTTCTTTCAAAAACTCCCATGTATACCCTCGAAACATTCTAACCATCACGGACGATTATAACTCATGCCAATGTGAAGCTAATACTATATCTCAACCACTACGATATGGAATTTACTGCATCGCACGTAGGATGATAACTCTCATAACTGAGCAACTACAATGCGGAATTCTTTATATCGCAATTGTAATGTTAAAACTTTGGGCGACTATGAGCGGAATTTACTGCATTGTCACGTAGTGCCAAACTATAAAAATAACCAACTATGTGTGGAATTATCTGCATCGCAACATAGAGCTTAAACTTTATAGGAAACTAAGCAACTACGGACGAAATTTTCTGCGTTGTCACATAGTGCTAACTTTTCTCTAATCTGAGCGATTACGGATGAAATTTACCGCATCGTCACGCAACGCTAAATCTCATTATATCTTAAGGTATATACATGGGTTTTAAAACTATATTTATTTAGTGCCAAAGTACAAAATTCATTAGTTTTGAAACTTCTAAAAACTCTCTCTTTTCAACGCTTTTAAAACAACTTAGTATCAATATCATTTACTATATAGATTCCATAGGAATCCATATACTCAAACTTTAACTTTAATGTTGAGAAATCATTTTCATTCTCATTTACTACTTATATACCATGTTTATTACCAATCAATCAAGAATTAAAATATAATTTGAAATAATCATAAGTGGCGAACCATTTATCTCGAAGCCGCATCAAATGCCTCTACGAGTCTCGGGGCTCTCGGTGGCTCGCTCTTCACCTACACCATAGTTTCTCATTATTACTTATGACAAAAATCTAAATTCTCAACTTAAAGTTAATAATCTCAACTTAAACCCTTTTTCTTTATATGATCTTCTAACTTGTTTCTAACTCAACTGAGACTTTCTAACTTCGATTTCTTCATAAAAGTTTCAGTTTTGGACCCCTAGGGATCACCCCACGTGGTCTGTATAGTTGTTAGAGGTCCGAAACGAAAAATCAAATTTTTAAGCGAAATTGACAGCCCATAACAGAACGCACTACTGCGCACTGCTCGGGGCTCCATTTTCCTTCATTTTTTTTCCTATGGTTCACTTATCTCACATTCTAGTCACATGTCAAATTTCATCGAAAAATTCTATCGTTTGCTAGGTCAAATCTAAGGAAAACGCCATTTTTCAAGCACTTTCGGACACTTTTATTGCGCGTTTTGTGCACTTTTTCGTTTCGAATTAGCGACGCTAGTTTTTCTTTCATATCTAAGCTTCATTTAACTTATTATGACCAACTAAACTTATTTCATGCAATAAAAATTGCATTTACATAGTTATTTCACTTATCAGAGCTCTAAAGGCACTATTTTATGCGTAACTTGCGTAATTTTTATCGGATTCGATCTATTCCAAAACCTATAGTTTTCTATGACTCCTAAACATCATTTGAGGTGTAGAACACCCCCATATAGATCAGTTTTGGTCAGGTCTCCTCTAGCTCAAAATTTGAGCTCGGGTTGCCCAAAATCGCCTAAAACTATCTCTTTGATCTCTACATGGTTCCCTATGCTTTTCTAATCCTTTTCATGTCAAATTTTTGGTTCAAATTCACTTAATCTCAAGGTTTATCAACTGCTCTTCAAGTCTCTAATATACATATAAACCTAACTTGATCATTTGAACACTCAAAATTCACTCAAAACTTTCATCAACTAGTTGGTGTGTGAGAAAAATAGATTTTCGTTTCTATGGTTCTTAAGTCTATAACAGCCCATATTTACACTTCTAAAGCATCATTTACACCCAATAACATGTCATCTAGGATCCCACAACAATTACTTAGGTTTTGACACAATTTTTAGTGCAAAACCTCGAACCAAAATACAAAAATTCAGCACTTACATTTCAGCAGTTCACTACTGAAATTTTCAGCAAATAAAAGAGAGGATGAGCTGATTTTCTTACTTGGCTCTTGGTTTAGGGAGTTGAAAGGACTTAGAAGAGGGTTTAGAGGAGGGAGTTTGAGGCTTGGATGAGCAAGAATGGTTCTTCTTCTTGCATTTCTTCTGCTGGCCGTCTAGCCCTCTGTTGTTCTGTCTCAGTTCTGCTCTTCTTTCACGACCAGCCCTGTTTTGTTTTGTTTCTTGTTCAGCTGCTAGTTGCTTTTGGTTTGTTGCTCCTTTACACGACTTCTTCCTCTCTTCTTCGTGTCTTCTCTTTCTCTTTTTCGGCCGTGCGCTTCTGCTATGGTTCACGGCTGCAGCTGCTGGTTTTTTTCTTCCTTCATGTGAGCTATTTGGTTCTCGTAGCTTCCTCTTGTGTCTCAACTGAAATGGTTTCTTGTTTCACGGCTGAAATTGCTTCTTGTTTGCTGAAATTTCAGCCAAGTATCATATATATATATACTAATGGAAGTCCTCTTAATTGCATCCTTATCCCAACTCTTTTTAATTTCACTTCAATCTTTGATTTCTTTCTTGTCATGCACAGCTACCCCTCTTTTTTTATTTTTAACTTTCCGGACAGTTTTGATTCTTCTTTCTTTTTGTGTTTCTTCTTTAATTTAGCTTCTAAATATTTTTTTTTATATATCTCATTAATGATTTATGGAATATCAAGCTTGTCTCTTGATTTATTTTGATTATCAACCACCTGTTTAACTAAATTAAATTTAGTGATTAACTAACCATTCTAAATAACACATTCTAAATTGCACTTACTAGTATTGTTTTCTTTCGCTTGTCTCTCATTTGCGGATGTGTTATTTTACTCTTCATTAATATTTTTCCTTACTAATTTGATTGTTGTGAAATTCTAAAATGGGTATTCACGAAATCGATGAATCGATTTAGATTAATACTAACTTGATTTTATTGTAATGCTACTTAAAATTTTATAGTTGATGAATTTCGTCGTCAATCTTAAATTGATAAATCTCTAATGCCATGAAATTCAATTAATTTAATGTAGAGATTTATTTTAACTCTCTAATCTATCTTTTAACACTAGAAGATTATAGATCGAGACTAGGGGTTTACATAGAGTTTATGGATAGTAAACTTTAAAAGGTGATTTAAAGCCATAAAGTCTCAAATATGTTGTAGACAAGTTGTTTGATAAAAGGTTTGCGAGAGATTTACATGTAGATTTGAAAAGATCTACACTTTGATGTGTATGTGGGTGTATCACGGCTATGAAGGACCGTAGGATACCTATGAGTTTTGATTGATTTGAACTCAAATCTAAGCATAATTGAGGTTAGGAAAGCATATAAAAGTGATAGGATTGTCAAATGAGTAGTTTTGAGCAAATTGGAGAATCCCGAGCCCAATAGAAGGACAGTGATGACCTACACTACTCTGACTTATTTAGGGTTATTATAAACCTCAAATCATGCCTAGGAGTTATAGCAAACCATAAGTTTTAGAAAAAAATGATTCGGATAAAGATTAAACAAATTATGATCAAAATAGTGCGTTTAGAGAGTCGTAAAGTGAGATGTCCATGTAAATGCATTTTTTTATGCATGGAATGAATATATTTAATCATAATTAGGTAAAAGAACCTTAGATAGGAAAGAAATAACATTGTTGCTTGTTTGATGTGAAAAAGTGCATAAAAAAATATAGAAAATTAGGCGTTTTTCCTAGGTTTTACCCCTCAATACTTAGAGTTTTTCAAAACCATTTTACGGGAGACCTAAGTGAGAGATAAGAAGATGGTCCAAACAAAAACAAAAGTGGAATAGCCCGTAAAATGGGCTCTGCGCATTGTTCTATTATAAGGGGTCCAAAATTTTGACTTTTCATTACGGGCCTCTGAAAATTATACGGACTGCGTGAGGGTGTTCCTAGGGATGTATAACTGAAACTTTTGCGAAGAAATCAGAATTAAAGAGTCTCAATTGAGGTAGAAATAAGTTGGAAAGGTTATAGTGTAAAGGGTAGTGACTAGAAAAAGTTTTGTTGGAAATGTTATTTCAAAGTTTTAAGTTATGAAATTGTCACAAGTGATAATAAGAAATTGACGTGTAGGTGACGAGCGAGCGAGCGAGGCACGAGAGACTTGTCAAAACGCTTGACTCAGACTTGCACGGATTTGAGGTAAGTGTTCTACCACTTGCATCTACTTCTATTTCTATGTTGAATTTTGTATATAGTGGTTAAATGAGAACAAAAACAATTTTCCAATTTCAAGATTGAAGTTTTGAGTATATGGGTTTCTTATGGATTCCATAACGTGATTAAAATAAGTATAAAGTTGTTTTTAAAATAAATTAATCAAGAGAGCTTTTAGAGTTTCAAAAATAATTAGTTTTGTGCTTTTGCACTTAGTGAATTTAGTTTCAAAAACTCATGTATATACCTTAAGATCATATAAGATTTAGCGCTATGTGACGATAGAGAAAATTTCATTCGTAGTTGCTCAGTTTTCCTAAAATACGTAGCGCTACATTGCGATGTAGACAATTCCGCACGTAGTTGTTTAGTTTCATAGTTTGGCATTACGTTGCGATGCAGTATATTCTGCTCGTAGTCGCCTAGAGTTATAGCACTACAATTGCGATGCAGAAAATTCCATATTGTAGTTGCTCAAATACGAGATTTTTCACCCTACGTTACGATGCAATAAATTCTGCATCGTAGTGGTCAAGATACCTTAATAGCTTCACGTTGGCGTTAGTTAAAATCGCCTGTGATGGTTAGAGCACTTTAACGGTATACATGAGGTTTTTAGAAAGAAAACTTTAAAATTTTGAAGTTTCTAAGATTTAATTAGTATATAAATTATTACACTAGTGCATAATTATATGATACTGTTTTGTTGCACTAACTTGTTTACTTATTGTATAGCTTATATATATACCATTGGGTGCTGTCGTAGGACGGTGTGACGATGAGATTTTCGATCTTATATATAGATGGGTAAGTCACAAAATATGGTTGTATAAATCATGCACATGAATGAAAATATTCATTTTAGAAAAACACTTATGTTACATTACAATCATGACATTCTTGCATTTTGGAGTTGGATGATTGTAAATGTTATTGTAAATATTTATGGATTTTCATATGTGATATATATATACATTTAATTATAAGTTCATGCATATTGTTTGTGGAAAATGTGGTGAAAATGCATGTTTGTGGATTAAAGAAGTTGGGTGGAAATGGAAATATAGTCGAAGTGTATTTTATTGCAGGTAAAAATTTTGGGAACCTTACAAATATAGCCTTTATGTTGCCGAAATTTTTGTAAACTCGTTTTAAAATAGAATTACGAAAAAATTTTATCCACCCAAATTATTTACAAAAGTAAAGGATACAATTAAATTAAGTTAAAGAAATTGGGTAAGATTAAGAGGTTCACTCCACGGGTCTCTCTTTTTCGAAAAGTCAGATTAAGAGAAGTTCGTTGGAGTGTCCGACGGAACCCTCCAGATAAGAGACTAGAGAGAGCCTGGGTTGGGTTTTGTCAAGTTAGTATCAAAACCTGGTTTTTGAAAGATTGAGTTTGAGTTTTAAAAGAAAGATTTGAGCTACTTTATGCAAAGAAAGTTAAAGAAAGTTAATGCTTCTTGGTGCATTAAGTTAAACTCATTACTTGTGAATCATGCATAAGAGTATTGGAAGCATTATAATTCCTTGAAATTGCATAATGGATGCTTTCTTACATTAAATAAGATAAGCATGAGGCGATGAGATGATTAATTGAGTATTGCATGAAATTACAGCGCTAATTCATGCTAAGTTAGTATACTGATAATTGAATTTCATAATTCTTGTGTTTATAGTACATATACAGCTATGCAGCGATGTACCCGTCCTAGGACGAGATAGGCAGCCGTAGAGGCACTTACCCCACAGGAGGAGCATGTTGATGACTCTGTCAATGTACCGACCAGTTCTTCCTATCTGGAGTCTTCAGGACCGTCTAGAGCAGAGCTTGCTCTAGTACCTATTCTATGGCAGATGAAGCAGATGGCCCAGATACCGGCAACGGCACTCCAACAGTCGTGGGAGGCCGACATATCTATTGAGCGCACCTGCAAGCTAGGCGCCAAGCCATACGATGGGACAGGGGAGCCCGAGAGAGCATTATCATGGCTAGAGACGAATGAAGAGATATTCCAGATCATAGGGTGTTTAAAAGATCAGATAGTTACTTTCTGCGCCTTCTTGTTGAAGGATCGAGCAAAAAATTGGTGGAGAGTGCATCAGAGGGCATACCTAGGTGGAGTCTCCTAGTTCGAGTTCAAGAAGGAGTTTATAGAAAAGTTCTTCCTTAAGAGCTATGAGGATGCAAAGATTGAATAATTCTTCATATTTGAGCAGGGAAGCCTTACAGTGATAGAGTATGAGAAGAAATTCTCGGAATTGGTCTGCCTGGTTCCATAGATTACAAAAAATGAAGAGCAGAGAGTAAACAGGTTCACTACTGGTTTGAGTCCACGGATCTAGATATATGTGACTTCCTCAGGACATTCTCAATATGGGGAGTTAGTAGAGGTCACTACCAGAGTTGAGCGGAGTGTCGAGCCTACCCCCTAGTGAAGGAAATTCGATCAGAAGTGTAGTTGGACATGTAGCTAGCAAAAAGGGACCAGTAAAGTAGCCAAGAGTGGTCAGAGGCCAGCCTGGTCCAAGAGTGGCAATAGAGTTAGAGACCCCGAACGAGCCAGAGTTCGATTTAGTCTTCTGTAGGGTCCAAGAGTCAGCAGAGTTGGAGGAGCCGACCTATTTACAGCAAATGTGGCCGATCACATCCTGGTGAGTGCCTTCAGGGTAGGACCAGATACTTTAGGTGTGGGCACGAGAGTCACTTCATATGAGACTGTCCCAGCGTAGTTGCGTCAAGCCCAACCGAGGCCAGATCCACAGTATAGGGACAGACTAGTGGGGGTCGTGGACCAGAGAGAGGAGGCCCTAAGATCAGAGGAGCCACAAGCCCAAAGCCACCTAGCGGTGGACTCAGCTGAAGCCTACCACCGCGAGCACCGCCTAGTAGACCCCATAACCAGGCCGCGAGAGTATACACGGTGACACAGTAGATGCAGATGCAACACCGGAGGTGGTCACAGGTACCATTTCTTTATTTGATTTCGATGCTTATGTACTGGTGGACCTAGGGGCCACCCATTCTTTTATTGCACAGGAGTTCATAGATAGAGTCGAGATAGAGTTGAGACCGACCGAGTGTAGCATAGTAATGTCACTTCCCACAAGTGATTTGCTTATTGCGGATAGAGTTTACATGAGAAGTAAAGTGATTATAGTAGATCATGAGTTCGAGGCTGATTTGATAGTGCTCGATATCTATGATTTTGACATTATTTTAGGCATGGACTAGTTGTCGACACATCACGCTATCGTAGACTACTACAGAAAAGATGTCTAGTTCAGTAAGCTTGGGGAACCAGATGTAATCTTTTGTGGAGAGAGGAAAATACTCTCTACAAGTTTGGTGAGTCTAATTCAAACCAACAAAATGCTCCATAAAGCATGTCAGGGGTACTTGGTTTATGCAATAAAAGTCGGTAGCAGTGAGTTGCAATTGACAAAAGTTCCCATAGTGAATGAGTTCCCTGATGTCTTCCCAGAGGACCTACCAAGGGGATAGGAAAATTTAGTTCGAAATTGGGTTAGCACTTGGTACAAAGCCTATTTCAATAGCACCATATCGGATGGCGCCAGTAGAACTAAAGCAGTTGAAAGTCCAAATGCAAGAATTATTGAGTAAAAGGCTTCGTTAAGATGAGCACATCACCATGAGGAGCTCCGGTGTTGTTTGTTAAGAAGAAAGACGGAAGTCTCTGGTTGTGGATCGATTACAAATAGCTCAATAAAGTCACCATTCGAAATTGGTACCCACTACCAAGAATTGATGACCTGTTCTGATGAGACCTAAACCAGATTCCTTCTAGGCTAGTATCTGGTGGGCCTCGCCTGGCACTCTAATGAACCCCTCTTAAGCTCGACTGGTCGGCTAATGGAATTCGTGGAGTGAACCCTGAAACTTGCCCGTGTACTCTTGCTTTGAAACTACTTTGATATCTTTATTTTAAAACTAGTTAGGTTGGTTTGTTGATTTGCCAATTTTCATCATCTTTGTAAAGTTAGAAAAGCGACCATTTTGGTTTCAAAATCCAAAATTTGTTTTAACGAAAATCTAGCAACATAACGACTGTATTTATAAGATTTCCAAAATTCCTGTATGGAAATATACACTTCCAAAAGATACCAATCACAACCCAAGTTCTTTTCATACTATAAACATACATTTCTACAAACATATCATCATTTTTCATGAACCACAATTAATAGGTAATTAGGTTCGTATCATTAGAAACTTTACAAAATATTTACATCTCAAAACATCATCATATGTATTCTTAAACATTTTTCACACACAAGATGTAACCATAATGTATATAATGTTTAGTTGTCAATATGACATATGTACAAATATATTGATGAGATATGGTCTTTCGGTTTTCGCCCACCTATTGCGATAGAGTATTTCTTTGATTTTGATTTTGATTTTCCTTGCGAGTACCTGTGGAGGTTTTATGTAATATGACAAAACAATAATATGAATTTAAAACAATCACAACCATTAGGTAATTACAATTAATCGTTTATAAACTTATTGGAAATCATAACTTATTAAAATTATAAAGCTTTTCATGAATTCTTTTACTTCGAAAGGCACCATTCGTATTCCCTAATTGCTATGTCACGAGGCAACTTAACGGACACCAACTGTGACATTTCTAATACTTCTCAGCAACCACATGCAGAATTTTCTGCATCGCCAATCGTGGTGCAAGCTACTATATAGGCTTGGCAACTACATACGGAATTTACTGCATTGCAATCGTAGCGCAAGATACTATAATCTAAGCACTAGATTGTGGAATTTTTTGTATTGCAATATGTAGTGCTGTGCTAAACTGTAACTCTGAACAACTACAAGCGGAATTTTCTATGTCGCTGCGTAGTGCTAGATACTTTGAGATGCTAAGAGTCTGCGAATGACTTTGAAAACTCCTTTTTCTTATTAAGTGCTTTAAGCATCAAAACCTCTTTTTCTTTGAAATTCTCTTTTAAGTGCATGAAGCACTAATTAACTCATCTTTTGAAACTTTTAAACTTAGAGCTTTTAAGCTCAACTTTCTCAACGATCTTTTACTTTCAAATCACTTTGAACACATATTAGCTTTTTTTTTTCATAAATCTTTTTGAGAATAAATAAAATTACAATAACTAACACAATTGAATACAATGTGAGTTAGTATACTCATCTCAAATCCACGCTCGTCAACGGGCTCTAATGGGTCTCCCTCACTTCGCTAGCTTGCTCTGAACCTACATATCACATTTTCATTCAAACTTTACTAGAATGAAATTCATTGAACTATAATTGAAACTTTGAATACAATTAACTCTATTAAGATCGTTTTAGACTATAACCTTCCCACCTAGTTTCTAACTTAACCGAGGCTTTCAAATTCTAATTTTTTTTTTTAAAGTTTCACTTTTAGACCCCTAGGATCATCCTGATATGGTCCATATAATTTTTGAAGGCCCACAACAAAAAATAAAAAATTTATGCCTTTTTTGACACCCCAAAACAAAATGTAACGCACGACTTTGCTCGGGGCTCTGTTTTCTTTCGTTTTCCTACGATCCTCTTATCTCACATTCTGGTCACCCATAAAATTTCATCAAAAAATTCTATTATTTGCTATGTCAAATATAAGAAAAACACC
Organism: Litchi chinensis; assembly: GCA_019925255.1. Classification (NCBI taxonomy): domain Eukaryota; kingdom Viridiplantae; phylum Streptophyta; class Magnoliopsida; order Sapindales; family Sapindaceae; genus Litchi; species Litchi chinensis. The sequence continues at coordinate 1,156,140 of CM034465.1, read as the reverse complement.
ATTTTTTGAGCATTTTTTTATGCACATTTTTGCATCCTACATGTGACAAATTCAATTCATTCATATCTAAGGTTATTTTACTTAATTATGATCATATACATCCATTCCAAGCATTAAAGAATGCATTTACATAGATATCTCACCTTACGACTCTCTAAACGCACTATTTTGGTCATAACTTGCGTAATTTTTATTGGAATCGTTCCCTTCCAAAACCTATGGCTTCCTATGATTCCTAAGTATGATTTGAGGTCTAGAACAACCCCAAATAAGTAAGACTTGTGCAGGTCATCACTATCCCTTTATTTGACTCAAGAATCTCCCTTTTTCTCAAAACTACCCTTTTTACAATCTTATCACTTCTATATATTTTCCTAACCTTAATTATGCTTAAATTTGAGTTCAAATCTATCAAAACTTAGAGGTATCTCACTGCTCTTCATGGCCATGATACACACATATACACGTCAAAGTGTAAATCTTGTCAATTCTATATGTTAATCTCTCACAATCTTTTCATCAAACAACTAGTCTACAATTTGTTTAACACTTTATGACCTTAAATCTCACTTTAAAGTTTGTTATCCTAAACTCTAGCCTACCATTCATATACAACAACATGCCATCAAAGCTCCCATAACATTCACTTAGGGTTCTACACTAGTTTTAAGTGTAAAACACCCAACACAACATACTAAAATCAACATAACTCTCATCAACCCATACAACTCCAACTATTATCAAAAGTGTGAGAGAAGAATATATTTTACTTTAGATCTTGTGTAGAGTGGTTAGTTTAGCTTGAAGAAACCCTAAGGTTGTGGTTTGAAGCTTGAGAAGTTGATGGAAGATCTCTTCTCCTCCTTTGCTTGCTTTGCCATCCAAGCTCCCTCACCCTTTCCCTCTCTTTTTCTTTTTCACGGCAGCTTCTTGTTTTTCTTCTTCTTATCTCACGACACTTCATCTCTTCTATCATCAATTTTTCTCTAAGTGTCTGATATATATATTAGTAACATTTCTTAGAATGACTTCCATGTCCTTTTGACTAGTTTTGACCATTACTAATATATTACTTTAATACAATTAGTGATTAACTCTTAATTTAAAATAATAACTCTTATGATTCTTATTTTTAAACTTAACTATATTACTTCTTATAATTTATCTCTTATTTATTAAAAAACTATTTTACCCTTCCTTGACATTTTCTTGTTAAAATAGTTATTGTATAGTTCTATAATGATCGTTCACTCTTTAATATCCTTGGTTAGCTTATTGTTGAATAAATTTATTATTCTAACTTTATACTCTAGCTTCTAACACTAGGACGTTTAGAATTTAAGATTAAGGGTTTACATGTTCGATCAACTGTAAGGAGCAAAAGTCTTCTGGAAGATAGATCTAAGGTCGGGGTATCATCGGTTGAGAGTACGTAGGGAAGATGTTCCTAAGACGGCTATCAGGACTCGTTATGAGCATTACGATTTTCAGGTGATGCCATTTGGTTTGACAAATGCCTCGGCAGCTTTCATGGATCTAATGAACAGAGTTTTCAGACCCTACCTAGACATGTTTGTGATAGTCTTCATTGATGACATTTTGGTGTATTCAGATAGTAGAGAGGAGCATGTTGAGCATTTAAGGATTGTGCTATAGACTCTAAGAAAGCATCAACTTTATACAAAATTCAGCAAGTGCTAGTTTTGGCTTTGATCAGGTAGCATTTCTAGGATATGCAGTATCCGCAGAGGATATATCAATAGATCCCAAGAAGATAGAGGCCATTGTAGATTGGAAGCCACCCATAAACATGATAGAAGTTAGAAGTTTCTTAGGCTTAGCTGGATATTACAGGAAGTTCGTGGAACGGTTCTCGAAGATTGCTACTCTATTGACCAGGTTAACTAGAAAAGAAGAGAAGTTTGTCTGGTCAGAGGCATGCCAGAGCAGTTTTGATGAGTTGAAGCAAAGGTTAACTACAACACTGGTGCTTACACTTCCCTCAAGAAGTGAGGGATTTACAGTGTATTACGATGCCTCCAAGCAAGGTTTAGGTTGTGTGTTGATGTAGTATGACAGGGTGATAGCTTATGCTTCGAGACAGTTAAAGAAGCATGAAGTAAATCGTCCAACACATGACTTGGAGTTAGCGGCTGTAGTGTTCGCTTTGAGGATTTGAAGGCACTATCTTTATGGAGTACCCTGTAGGATCTTTATAGATCACAAAAGCCTGTAGTATCTGTTCTCATAAAAAGAGCTGAACATGAGACAGAGAAGGTGGATTGAACTCATCAAAGACTATGACTGCACTATTGAATACCACCCGAACAAAGCAAACGTGGTGGCAGATGCATTAAACAGAAAGCCCACTAGTTCTTTAGCGTAGTTAAAAGTCGAGTATTTACCGATGTTAATAGAGTCGAGATCAATGAGAGTCAACTTGGAGACGGCAGAGTCATGTGCTCTACTAGCAGCCTTTCATGTTCATCCGTATTGGCAGACCGAGTCCGAGAGTTGCAGACTCAGGATCCGTATTTGATGAAGCTGAGAAGCAAGATAGAGGTTGGGCAACAAAGCAGCTTTGCCTTGAAAGGTGACGGAACACTAGTCTTGAAATAAAGATTATGTATGCTTGATGTAGTAGAATTGAAGAAGGAAATTATGGATGAAGCTCATTCCTTTGCTTATGTCATGCATCCAGGGAGTACCAAAATGTATCACACTATAAGAGACCACTGTTGGTGGAGAGGCATGAATAAGGAAATAACAGAGTTTATGTCCAAGTGCTTAACCTGCCAACAAATTAAGATTGAGCATTAGAAACCCGTAGGTTTACTACAGCCTCCGTCCATTCCGGAATGGAAGTGGAAAAGGATCACGATGGATTTCGTGGTAGGACTTCCCAGGACACAGAGCGGACATGATGCCATTTGGGTGATAATTGATAGATTGACGAAGTCCGCTCACTTTCTTACTATTAAGAACACCTATTCTTTGGAAAAGTTAGCTGAGATATATGTAGATGAGATTGTGAGATTACATAGTGCACTGATATCCCTTGTATCAGATAGAGATCCTTGCTTTACTTCTCGATTCTGGCTAAAGCTACAAGAAGCTATAGGCACCAGATTGAGCTTTAGTACCGCTTTTCATCCACAGACAAATAGCCAATCAAAGAGAACCATCCAAACTCTTAAAGAAATGTTGAGAGCATATGCAATGGAGTTTAAGAGGAGTTGGGATAACTACCTAGCGTTAATAGAGTCTACCTACAACAATAGCTATCAGGCCAGTATTGGCATGGCACCGTATGAGGCGTTGTATGGTAGAAAGTGCAGAACCCCATTCTGCTTGGATGAAGTAGGTGAAAGAAAATTGATTGGCTCAGAGATTGTCCAAGCTACAATCGAGAAGATAAGTGTGATTAGAAAAAGGTTGAAGCTAGCAAGTGATAGACAGAAAAGCTATGAGGACAATCGAAGATAAGATCTCGAGTTTGAAGTGGGTGACAGAGTATTCCTACGGATCTCATCTTGGAAGGGTATCTTGAGATTTGGGAAGTGTGGAAAGTTAAGTCCACGGTACATAGGACCGTATGAGATAGTGGCAAGAGTGGGTGAATTAGCCTATCAGTTGAAACTGCTACCAGAGCTCACAAACATTCATGACGTGTTCCGCGTCTCCATGCTTCGCAAATATATAGCAGACCCGTCACACATCTTGCAAGAATAGCCAATGCAATTAAAAGAGAACTTAACATATAAAGAGCAGCTCGTAGAAATTTTAGATCACAGAAATCAAGTGCTGCGTAATAAGGTGATTCCGCTAGTGAAGGTGTTATAGTGAAATCACGGGTCAGAAGAGGCTAATTGGGAGCTTGAAGAGCATATGCGTGCCCAGTATCCTCACTTATTCGAATCAGGTACGTAGTTTAAAATTTCGAGGATGAAATTTTTATAAGGGAGGAAGAAATTGTAAACCTGTAATCTCAAATTCTAAACATCATAGTATTAGAAGCTAGATTATGAAGTTAGAATAATAAATCTAGTCTACAATAAGCTAACCAGGGATATTGAAGAGTGAACGATCATTACAGAACTATACAATAACTATTTTAACAAGAAAAAGTCAAGAAAGGGTAAAATAGTCTTTTTATAAATAAGATATAAATTATAAGTCGTAATATGGCTAAGTCCAAAAATAAAAACTATAGGATTTATTATTTAGAATTAGTAGTCAATTATTAATTAAATTAAAGTGGGATATTGATGATGGTCAAACTAGTCAAAAAGGACATGGTTGATATTTTAAAAAAGATCACTTATATATATATATATATATATATATATATATAAGTGAGACTTAGAAAATTTTTAGAAGAAAAAGAAGAAAAGGTCGTGAAAGATTGAGAGAGAGGGGGGAAGGAGCAACGGCAAACAAAAGGAGGAGAAGAAGTTTTTTCACCAACCTTTCTCCAAGCTTCAAGCATTGACTCTAGAGTGTTTTTCTAGCTAAACCCACCATCTTGAGCAAGAAATAAGGTGAGATATCATCCTTTCTCTCTACTTTTATGATAGTTGGAATTATAATGGGTATGTTAATAGTATTGTTGTTGTAGTCAGTTGTGTGGGGTATTTTACACTCTAAACAAGTGCAGAACCCTAAGTATGTGATATAGAAACTTAGATGACATGTTGTTATGTGTGAATAGTAGGTTAGGGTTTATGGATAGAAAACTTTAAAGGGTGATATAAAGCCATAAAGTGTCAAACATGTTATAGACAAGTTGTTTGATAAAAGGTTTGAGAGAGATTTACATGTAGATTTAAAAGATTTACACTTTGATGTGTATGTGGGTGTGTCACGGTTATGAAGGATAGTAGGATACCTTTGAGTTTTAATTGATTTGAACTAAAATTTAAACATAATTGAGGTTAGGAAAGCATATAGAAGTGGTAGGATTGTCAAAGCAGTAGTTTTGAGCAAATTTGAGATCCCGAGCCCAACAAAGGGACAATGATGACTTGCACTACTCTGACTTATTTGATATTGTTCTAGACCTCAAATCATGCCTAGAAATCATAGCAAACCATAGGTTTTAGAAAAGAATGATTCCGATAAAAATTGGACAAGTTATGACCAAAATAGTACGTTTAAAGAGTTGTAAAGTGAGATGTCCATGTAAATGCATTTTTTTATGCATGGAATGAATATATTTGATTATAATTAGGTAAAAAAACCTTAGATACAAAAGAAATAACATCGTCGCTTGTTCGATGCGAAAAAGTGCATCAAAAAGTGTTAAAAATTAGGCATTTTTCTTAGGTTTCACCCCTCAATACTTAGAGTTTTTCGAAACCATTTTACAGAGGACCTAAGTGAGAGATAAGAAGATTATCCAAGTGAAAATGGAAGCAAAACAGCCCGTAAAATGGGCTATGTGCACTATTCTATTATAGGGGGTCCAAAATTTTGACTTTTTGTTTCGAACATCTAAAAATTATACAAACAGCATGAGGGTGTCCCTATAAATGTATAACTAAAACTTTTGTAAAGAAATCGGAATTAAAGATTCTCAATTGAGTTAGAAATAAGTTGGAAAGGTTATAGTGTAAAGGATAGTTACTAGAGAAAGTTTTGTTGGAAATATTATTTCAAAGTTTTAAGTTATGAAATTGTCACAACAGATAATAAGAAATTGACGTGTAGGTGACGAGCGAGTGAGCGAGCAAGACACGAGAGATTTGTCGAGATGCTTGACTTGGACTTGCGTAGATTTGAGGTAAGTGTTCTACCACTTGCATCTACTTCCATTTCTATATTAAACTTTGTATGTAGTAGTTAAATGAGAACAAAAACGATTTTCCAACTTCAAGATTCAAGTTTTGAGTATATGGGTTTCTTATAGAATCCATAAAGTGATTAAAATCAATATAAAGTTGTTTTTAAAATAAATGAATCAAGAGAGCTTTTAGAGTTTCACAAATAATTAGTTTTGTGCTTTTGCACTTAGTGAATTTAGTTTCAAAAACCCATGTATATACCTTAAGATCATATAAGATTTAGCACTACATAACGAGGCAGAAAATTTCCTCCATAATTGCTCAGCCTATCAAGTAATTAGCACTACGTGACAACGTAAAAAATTCCGTCCATAGTTGCTCAGTTTTCCTAAAATATATAGCGCTACGTTGCGATGCAGATAATTTCGCACGTAATTGTTTAGTTTCATAGTTTGGCACTACGTTGCGATGCAATACATTCTGCTCGTTGTCACCCAGAGTTATAGCACTACAATTGCGATGGAAAGAATTCCGCATTGTAGTTGCTCAGATACGAGATTTTTCACCTTACGTTACGATGTAGTAAATTCTATATCGTAATGGTCAAGATATCTTAGTAGTTTCAAGTTGACGTTAGTTAAAATTGTCTGTGATGATTAAAGCACTTTAAGGGTATACATGAGGTTTTTAGAAAGAAAACTTTAAAATTTTGAAGTTTCTAAGATTTAATTAGTATATAAATTATTGCACTAGTGCATAATTATATGATATTGTTTTGTTGCACTAACTTGTTTACTTATTGTGTAGCTTATATATATATACCATTGGGTGTTGTCGTAAGACGGTGTGACGATGAGATTTTCATTCTTATATATGGATAGGCGAGTCGCAAAATATGGTTGTATAAATCATGCATATGAATAAAAATATTCATTTTGGAAAAACACTTGTATTACATTACAATCATGACATTCTTGCATTTTGGAGTTGGATGATTGTAAATGTTATTGGAAATATTTATGGATTTATATGTGTGATATATATATATACATTTAATTATAAGTTCATGCATATTGTTTGTGGAAAATATAGTGAAAAGGCATGTTTGTGGATTAAAGAAATTGGGGGGAAATGGAAATATAGTCGAAGTGTATTTTATTGTAGGTAAAAATTTTGGGAACCTTAAAAATGCAGTAGTTATGCTACCGAAATTTTTATAAACTTATATTAAAATGGAATTGCAAAAAAAATTTATCCACCCAAATTATTTACAAAAGTAAAAGATACAATTAAATTAAGTTAAGGAAATCGGGTAAGATCAAGGGGTTCGTTTTGCGGGTCTCTCCTTTCCGATAAGTCGAATTAAGAGAAGTTTGTTGGAGTGCCTGACGGGACTCTCCAAATAAGAGACTAGAGAGAGTCTGGGTTGGGTCCTGTCATAAATCATATAGTGCATGACATTTTAGTCTATTCAAATGTAGTGACTAATACGTCATGCTGGCCATCCCCATACACGTAAAGCCGCAGTTGAGGCTCCACCTGTTTCACCTGAGGGTGAGGAAAGAATAAATGAATTGATAAATAATTTGCAAGCAATAGGTTCGTCCGAAGCCCCCGTAGGAGAGCTTAGATTAGACCCGATAGAAAGATTAGCCTAAGTAATAGAGGGTTTGAGACCACGCGCACCCTTTGCCAATGTAAAGAGGGCAAGGAAATTGGGTGCTAAGACGTATGACGGATCAGGAGGTCTAAAGGTTGCTACTGAGTGGCTGGACAGTATAGAGGGGATATTGGAGCAAAAAGAATGCACAGATCCCCAGAAAATATCCATTGTTTCATTTCTATTAAAAGCATCCGCCAGGGATTGGTGGGACTCCATAAGGAGGAGAACTATAAGTCAGATTACCTAGAAGAAATTCAAAGAAGATTTCAACGAGAAGTTTTATCCGAGAGCTTACAGAGATGCCTAAATAAAGGAATTCTACAGCTTGGTTCTGGGAGACATGTCCGTTGAAGAATATGAGAAAACATTTATCGAGCTGTCGAGAGTGGCACCATTCATAGTTGACGATGAGTTAAATAGATGCCGTAAGTTTGAGCGAGGCCTAAATCCGAAGACCAAGGCCTATGTAGTAGCTACAGAGCATAGAGAGTACGGACGATTAGTCGAGGCAGCGTTGAGAGTCGAGAGGACTATTCAAGGAGACAAAGATCCGAAACAAAAATAAAAGCACAGTGAGGGTTTAGGTTGGTTTTCAAGGGGTCCCAGTAAAGCCCTTAAGACCAGAAACAAGTTTTGGTGGTCCGGTAGCAGACAGTAGAGTCATGGAGCCATATCTAGTCAGGATCATAGGGCAGAGGTGGTGTCCAAAACATATCAGAGATGTGTAGAAAATGTGGTAGATTGCACAAAGGAGAGTGCCATATAAGAAGTACAGGATGTTATCGTTATGGTCAGGAGGGACACCAAATGAGAGATTGCCCTCAGAGAGTTGCTAGCGATACTGGTGAGTCAACATTAGTGACTCAAGGACAGACCAATCAGGTTCAGTTTGGGATAGGAGAGGTCCACGATCGAAAGGACTAAGAACTCTTACTCCTAGTTAGCTTGGCAAAGTTGCAAGTAGAGGCACCCCATCCAGAGGAAAGTTAGGGAGGCCCCGTGCATAGGCTATAGTATTTGTAGTGATACAGAACGATGTTGAGGCCACCCCAAAGGTAGTTACAGGTGGTGATAGTGTTTGGTAAAGATGGATATACTTTGATTGACCCAAGAACTACTCACTCCTTTGTTTCCAAAGAATTTGCTAGTCAGGCTAATGTGGGATTAGAGCTTATGGACTGTAGTATGATAGTTGCTACTCCCACTGGAGACAAGTTAGTGGCAGAGAGTATATTCAGGAATAGTGATATAGTTATTGGGAGTAGAGTTCTTCTAACTAGTCTGATTTTGCTAGATATTTATGATATTGACATTATACTAGATATGGATTGGTTAGCTATGTATCATGCTATTGTGGATTGTTACAGAAAGAAGGTTAGGTTTAGTTTACTAAGGGAGCCGAATATAGTATTTTGTGGAGAGCGCAAAATGCTTTCAACTAGTCTTATGTCAGTCATGGTAGCTCAAAAGACGTTAAGAAGGCAGTGTATAGGGTATTTGGCTTATGTGATAGATACTTCAGAGAGGGAAGTATGGATAGAAGATATCCCGATGGTTAATGAGTTTCCAGATGATCTTCCTGGATTACCCCCAGACAAGGTGATGCGACCTAAACTAGATTTTCTCTAGGCCAGTATCTGGTAGGCCTTGTCTGGCACCCCAACGGACTCCTTTTAAACCCTCTTAATCGGCTAAAAGAAATCCGTGGAGTGAAACCTAAACTTGCTCATTTACTTTGCTTCGAATTTCATTTAATCTCAATATTTGAAAACTAGTTGGTTTGGTTACAAATTATATTTAATTTGTTGATTTGGAAAGTTAACTAAAACCATGAAAGTAACTTTTTTTTGTTTTTGAAATCAGAAAACGTTTTTGACGAAAATCCAACAGCATAACGACTGCAAATCTAAGGTTGCCAATATTTTCTGCAAAGAAATTACACTCCTAATTTTTCCCTCAATCACAACCTAACTTCTTTCCACAAACGTACATCTCAAAATCAGTTCATAATTTTCACAAAACCATTGATAATAATCAACTTTCACATCATAAAAATATATACAAGCAATTTTCATTAACAAATATATTAACATAAGGTTTCTACATGAATATCTCAAGATGCAAAATATTAACAAGATACAATGTAGATCATATAATACATTCTTCAAGATTAGTCTCACCTATAGTGATGAAGAAATTGGTTGCTTTAGTCGTTCACGCGAGTACCTGAAAATGATTATACAATATAACACAAAACAAATGTGATCTCAAAGCAATTAAGGAAATTCAACAATTGTTAACTAAACGATCATAAACTTATTTAGTTATGCATAAAATGTCACAAAACTTGTTTCTTTCTACAAACACCATGCATTCTCCCTAACTATTATGTCACGTGGCGATTTTTAACTGACACCAACCATGACGCTATTGAAACTCTTCAACAACTACGTGTGGAATTTTCTGCGTTGCGGCGTAGTGCGAGGTTATCTATGAATTCTAGCGATTACATGCGGAATTTTCTGTATCGCAAATGTAGTGCAAGACACTATCTCTAATCTTGGGAACTATATTACGGAGTTTTCTACATTGCATATTGTAGCCCTAGGGAATCTCTGATTTTGAGAGTTTTCGCATGGTCTTTGAAAACATCTTTTCTACTAAGTGCTATAAGTACAAAATAGTTTTTCATTCGAAAACTTTTAGGCTAGAGCATCAAGCTCAATTCTCATCGAAATCACTTTATTTTCAAAATTTACTTTGAATACATATTAAAATCCTTCATAAATATTTTCATAAACAATAAAATTACATTTACAACATAAATACTCATAATGTGAGTTAATGATACTCACCTCGGATTCAAACGTGCTAAGGAGCTCTAGTGAGTCTCTCTCGCTCCGCTTGCTTGTGCTTCAACTACACATCATATTCTCATTTAAAATCCACTAAATTAAACTACTAGGAGCTATAATTAAAACTTTCAACTCAACTAGCTCTATTAACAACCCTTTAGACTACAACTTTCTCATTTAAGTTCTAACTCAACCAAAACTCTAAAATTCTGATTTCTTTGTAAAGTTTAACTTATATACCCTTAGGGGCATCCCTACGTAGTCCATATAATTTTTAGAGGTCCAGAATGAAAAGTCAAAATTTTTGGATGCCATTTGATCGAATACTGTTCATAGCCCAATCCATGAGCTTTTTCACTTCCGTTTTTGCTTGTATCATCTCCCTAACTCCCATTTAGGTCACCTGTAAAACGATTTTGAAAAATTCCAATTATAAAGGGGTGAAACCTATGAAATACCTCTATTTTTTACTATTTTTTCATGTCAAAATCTACCCTTTTTATAATCTCAACTCAATTCTCTTTTATTTAGGTTTCTAAGACTCACATATACTTAATTAAGGGTATACATAACATAAAAATGCAAAGAGGAAGTGGCATTGCATGATAATCATCAATGCCCTTCAACTAACTCAAAACAACCCATTGTCTCCATTCATTTCCTTTTTCAATTCTAACATTTCTAGATGATACTCTAGGTTTTAACATGCATGAATTCAAGCTCAATTTCATCAAAACTCAATGGATTCACACATTGCCCTTGGTGGCCATGAATTACACTATCACACACAACACATGATTTCTTTCAATTTTCAAGAGTTTTACATTATCATTCTCTTAAGCATTTCATCAAACACCTTACCTACAATTTAATTCACTTAACCAAGGCTTAATTCAAAATCTAGGGTTTCTTCTACATAAACTCTAACTTACAATTCTTGCATGGGTTTCCTTGTACTAAGGCTCATTTTCTATTTGGTAAGGTTCCAATCTTGATTTAGATCAAAACCCACATCAAATTCATTACAAATAACAAACCCGACCATCAACACCTCATCTAAGCTTAACTAACATCAACTTTAGTAAAAGTGAAGATAACTTACCTTGATCTTACTTAAATTTGGGTTTTCTAGCTTGAAGAAGACTCATTTCTTGGTTGGATCTTCAATTTGGACTTGAAAACCCTTAATTCTTCTTCCTCCTATGGTGGCCGAACTTGCTCTCTCTTCCTTTTTAATTTTGGCTTCTAATTTTTCACTATGTGTTGAAACCAACACTCTTATATATAGACTTCTTATGTGACAAATGATCATTTTGGCCCTTTTAAGTGTTTTACTTACTATTTGGTTTAATTGAGTTTTAAAATCTCTACAAAAATTTTAATATGTCTTCTAAGGGTACTATTTATAAAGTTTATTATTCTCACCCCCTCATTTAAATACTATTATTAGGGAATGCAAAATTACGAAAAAAAAAAAAAAAAAGCTTACAATTTCTCCCTTTCTTATAAAAATTTCGTCCTTGAAATTTTGAACTACATACCTGACTCAAAGAAGAATGGATATTCAATACGCATTTGCTCTTCAGGCTTCCATGTAGCTTCCTCCTATCCATGATTCCTTCACAATACCTTCACTAAGGGAATCGTCTTGTAGCGCAATACTTGATCTCTATGATCTAAAATCTCCACCGGTTGCTCTTCATAGGTTAGATTTTCTTTTAATTGCACAGGCTATTCTTTTAAGATATGTGAAGGATCGGTTATATACTTGCGAAGCATAAAAACATGAAAGACATCGTGGATGTTTGCTAACTCTGGTGGCAACTTCAATCAATATGCCACTTCACCCACTCTTTCCACTATCTTATATGGCCTAATATAATGTGGACTCAACTTTTCATGCTTCCCGAATCTCAGAACACCTTTCCTAGGTGAGATCCGCAAAAATACTCTATCCCCCACTTGAAATTCTAAGTCTCTCCTTCGATTGTCCGCGTAGCTTTTCTGCCTGTCTCTTACTATCTTCAACTTTTCTTTAACCACATTTATTCTTTTAGTGGTAACTTGAACAATCTCTAAGCCAATTAATCTTCTCTCACCTACCTCGTCCCAACAAACTGGTGTTTTACATTTTCTGCCATACAACGCTTCATATGGCATCATGCCAATACTAGATTGATAGTTGTTGTTTTAGGCAAACTCTATCAGAGATAAGAGAGTATCCCAATTTCCTTTAAATTCCATCATACAAGCTCTCAGCATATCTTTGAGAGTCTGGATGGTCTCTCTGATTGGCTATCTGTTTGAGGGTGAAAAGTCGTACTGAAATTTAATCTGATGCCCATCGCTTCTTGCAGCTTCGACCAGAATCTGGAAGTAAATCGTGGATCTCTATCGGACACTATAGATACCAGCACGCCATGCAGTTTAATTATCTCATTCATGTGCAACTAAGCTAACTTTTCCAAGGAATATGTATTCTTGATGGCTAGGAAATGAGCAGACTTTGTCAATCTGTCAACTATCACCCAAATGGCATCATATCCGCTTTGAGTCCATGGAAGCCCTACTACAAAGTCTATGGTGATCCTCTCCCACTTTCATTCAGGGATGGATAGAGATTGTAACAAACTTGCTGGTCTTTGGTGTTCTACTTTAATTTGCTGGTAAGTTAAGTACTTAGACACAAATTTTGCTATATCTTTCTTCATTCCTTTCCACTAATAGTGATCTTTCAGAGTCTGATACATCCTGGTACTCCCTGGATGTATGGCGTAGGTTGATGAATGTGCTTCTTCCATGATCTCTTGTTTTAGATCTTCCACATTTGGCACACACAATTTTTGTCCCAACACCAGCATTCCATCATTTCTCAACTCAAAGCTACTCTGCTGTCTAGTTTTTATTTCACTTCTTAGTTTCATCAAGTATGTATCTTAAGCCTATAGATCCCTAACTCGATCCACTAACACTGGACGGATATGGAAAACTGCTAACAGAGCATCGGAATTAGTTGTCTCCAATCTAACACTTATAGATCTCAACTCTACCAATATAGGCAAATACTTTGCCTTCAGCTAGGCTAATAAACTGAAAGGCTTTCTGTTTAAGGCGTCTACTACTATGTTCACCTTATCAGGATGATACTCGATTGTACAATCATAATCTTTGATGAGTTCCACCCATCTTCTCTACCTCATATTCAGATCCTTCTAAGAGAACAAATACTATAAGCTCTTGTGGTCAGTGAAGATTCTACAAGGTACCCTATAGAGATAATGTCTCCAAATCCTTAAGGCAAATATCACAGCTGCTAACCCCAAGTCGTGTGTTGGATAATTTAATTCATGCTTCTTCAACTGTCTTGAAGCATAAGCTATTACCTTGTCATTCTGCATTAGCACACAGCCTAGCTTTTGCTTGGAGGCATCACAATAGACTACAAATCCATCTTGTTCCAATGGAAGAGTAAGAACAGGTGCTGAGGTCAATCTTCTTTTTAACTCATCAAAACTCTGCTGGCACGCTTCCAACCACTCGAACTTTTCCTCTTTTCTTGTCAATCTTATCAAAGGAGTAGTTATATTTGAAAATCCTTCCACAAACTTTCTATAGTACCTAGCTAATCCTAAGAAACTTCTAACTTCTATCACGTTCGTGGGTGGCTTCTAGTCTACTATAGCTTCTATTTTCTGGGATCTACTGATATTCCTTCTGTGGATACCATGTGTCCTAAAAATGCTACTTTATCTAGCCAAAACTGACCCTTACTAAACTTTGCGTACAACTAATGCTCTCTCAACATCTGCAACACAACCCTAAGATGCTCAACATGCTCCTTTTAGCTTCCTAAATACACTAGGATATCATCTATGAACACAATTATGAACTTATCCAAATAAGGCCTGAAGACTATTTATTAGATCCATAAAGGTTGTTGGGGCATTTGTCAACCCAAATGGTATCACGAGAAACTTGTAATGCTTATAATGGCTTCACGAAATCAGATTAATCTCAAACTCTATCTCTCTGTCTGGAGGTAACTCAACAAGATCCATCGGGAACACATCCGAAAACTCCCTAACCATTGGGATATCCTCTACTCCTACCTCTTTCTTCGAAGTATCTACCACATATGCCAAATAACCTTTACACTGTTTCCTTAACATCTTCTAGGCTATCATAGCTGATACCATGCAAGAAGAAAGCATCTGATGCTCACCCCTGAATACTACATCTGGCTCCCCTAGAATACTGAATTTGACTTCCTTCGATAACAGTCGACTGTGGCGCGATAAGTGGCTAACCAATCCATCTCCAATATCACATCAAAATCATGAATATCCATCACTACCAAACTGATCGGGAATGCTCTACCTCCAACCACAATCTCACCATATTGGTACACCCTCTTTGCCATTAATACATCCCTAGTAGGAGTAGTCACCACCATCTCACACTCTAATGGCTCTATCGACAATCCGGCTCCTCTAACAAAACTCTTAGAAATAAAGGAGTGAGTAGCTCCTGGATATACTAATGCATGAATATCAAAACCAGAGAGTGAAACTGCACTAGTACCCACCTCGGGCGTCGTCTTTGCCTCCGACTGAGTGACGGCAAACACCCTGGCTTGAACTGGAGGTCTCCCTAGCTGATCTCTGAATGGGGTACCTCGACCCATACATCTACCTGGCTGACTAGGGGTCCCTAGTCCTCTCCCATATGGAACTTTCCTACCTTGCGACTGCCGTCCACTAGGCTGAACTGGAGTAGTTGATCTCGACTCACTACTTTCTGCAGTAGTCCTCTGTGGGCAATCTCTCTTCAGATGTCCCTCCTGACCACAATAATAACATTCAGTACGGCCAAAGTGACACTTTTCCTGATGCCATCTCCCGCATGTAGTACACTGGGGTATCCTGCTTTGGCTACTACCTCGGTCTTGTGACCTTGACGGCGGTCTCACCAAACCTGACTGGAAGTAGCTCCCTAACTCTGCTACTTCACAGAAGGTCCTCCAAACTTGCTTTCGGTCTTTGGGGTTTTACTAGGTCCCCCAATCTGCCATCCTTGGCTCGGTCCCCTCTTCTGCGGCTGCTGACCCCTCTCGGTCTGAAAAGTCCTCTCAACCCTCAAAGCTGCCTCTACTAATCTCTCATACTCTCTGTACTCAGTAACAACTACATATACCTTGATTTTGAAGTTCAGGCCCTGCAGGAACTTATGGCATTTGTTGGCTTCATTAGCGACAATAAACGGCGCCACTCAGGATAACTCTGTAAACTTATTTTCATACTATTCTACCGTCATATTACCTTGAACTAAACGGTAGAACTTATCAATCTTCGTATCCCTGTAGGCCCTATGATAGAACTTCTTATTGAAATACTCTTTAAAATGATCCTACGATAGCAGAGTAGTCACTCTCCTCCTCACGGAATCCTATCAGTCTCCAGTGGAAGCTCGTAGAGAAATGAAGCAATAGATACTCTCAGAGGATCCTTGCACTCCATTTGCTCTAGAACCCTCTCAGTACTCTTCAACCACTCCAAAGCTGTATCTGGACCCCTTGATCCATCAAAACCCTCGATGCCTAACTTCAGTGCTCTCTCTACGGTGGCGTCTAGTGCACGAGGTCTCATGCCCTGCATAATCTAGGCCAGTCTCTCTATAGGATCTATTACTGGCCCTGCCATTGGTGGCTATGGCTGCACCCTAAGCTGAGGCTTATTTACAGACTCATGAATAGGCTCCTCAACCTCTGGTGGAGCAGAAGGAACAGGTGGAGTCTCAGCGGCGACTCTACGCGTCCAAGGACGACCAACTAGACACATAGCTCTACTACAACCAAAACAATGAATGTCATGCAACGTTTTATAGCTCAATGCAATAAAATGCATAAATAACTTTCGGATGCAAAAATTTTCAAAAATTTTCTAAACACTTTAAACCAAAAGCTCTGATACCAAATTGATGGGACTCTTCCTGAATCCCTTCTCTGGACCCGTAAAAGACCCTATAGTATTCCGATAGAACTCCAACGAACCCTAACTTTACCCAAAGAAGTCTCGTTGGAGCACCAATACTTAGTTAAAACTTATTTTCAACCTATTTGTTAGGTGCGAAGGGTAAAAATTTTTCGTTTTTCAAATGAAAATCCCATAGTATGCCGACTGTTTATTGAACTATGCCACCCTGCAAATGCAAAAGCAATTTAAAGACACTTCTATAGCACACAATCTCCACTACCAAGGGCCTCTGGCCCTTACCCAAAATCAATCACAACATAATTAATCACAATTATGAAATCGATGAAAATCTAAATTTTCTTTTTAAAACATTTTCATAAAATGCGCATCCAACAACTAATATTTACGTTTACAAATTTACATCATTTATAATATGATTTATGTACAACACATACATGACAAAAATACAAGCTATACAATGGGGAATAGTCTATCCACACGTCTGTTTGAGCCTCGTTTGCTAGACGACTGGCTCATGCACTTGAGGGAATATTTTAAGAAATACATGGAAATCAAACGGTGAGTATTACTCAATGAGATAAACATTAAACAACTTCATAAACTAAAGTATTTTTTTTTTAATACTTTTTAGCATTTCATATAGAAACTGTTTCTAAAACTCATTTGGAATTTCTTTCTAAAACTTTTCTCATTTCTTGCCTTAATGGTAATCCAAGGAAACTACTCCTGTCATGGTAGTATCAAATCTCTAGCTAGCCATTAGGAATTAAGGAATCTGCCATATATAGTCGTCGATGCGCGAACTCTGGGCATGCGTTACCCCTACGCAATCGGTCTAAACTACATTACCCTATACATACAGAGAGTGACTCAACTGACTCTCATCTCTCAGGAGTCGTCCAGACTCCACTTTCGATTCTTAACTCTCTCTCATCTACTATGCACGTATAGAGTACTCCACTTGGCCTTTAATTGGGGCTAGGGTAAACCATAGACGTAATAAAATACTTTTGCTCAATCTTTTAAAACAAACTTATTCTTAAGGCAAATTGCCTAAAATCTTTAATTCTTATACATTCTTGGTCCAAATACAACTTAATTAAAAATTCACATGATACAATCACAATACATAATTCAATTATATAAAGAAATAATTACAAATAACTATTAAATGAACTTTGAACTAAACTACACTTGAAACAGTTGAGTTTCTACTCACAAAACACCTTCCGATAAAAAACGAACCTCCTCTGAAATCCTCCGATACACTCCACCTTTACTCTAAAACATTGAATACTCATTTAGAATCACTTACATCATTAACATAAAGCTAGAAATCACTTAAAACTAAACTAACTCTATTAACTCTACTTTACACCTAAACCTTTGCAACTAAGTTTCTACTTAATCGATGTTTTCGTATTCTAATTTCTTTGCACAAGCCTTATTTATTATCACCTAAGGACACTTTGAAATGCTTAAAATGATTGTCGGAAGCCCGGAATGCAAAATCACTGTTTTTAGACCCCTAAAACTGAGACTATGCTAGGGCCTATCCTAGCAATTTTCTTTGCTCCATTTTCACTCTAATTATCTCCCTAACTCGCACTTAGGTCACCTGTAAAACGGTTTCAAAAAATTCTAAGTATCAAGGGGTGAAACCTATAAAAAACGTTATTTTTCGAAAATTTTTAATGCACATTTTTACCCAACACTAGCAATTAACTTATTTCTTTCACAACTAACATTCTTTTACTCCAATATGATCAAATATATCCAATTCAAGCATTAAAAGAACACTTGGGCATGAGATTTCTTCATGCCCTTCAACTAAACCAAAAACACTACAATTAACTCTACACTTTATCTTTTTTAATTCTATCACTTCTAATAGGTTTCTTAGCATCTAAATTGCATGAATTAAGTCTCAAATGGATGAAAGCAAAATGAATTACACAAACCCTAAGCTTGACCAAATTCATCATCACCAAAGAGCCATCACCATTCTTTGAATTTCAACATGAAAATCACACCTACTACATCACTAATCAACCTAGATTGAAGTCCTAACCTCAAATTTAACTTTTGAAGCAAGATTAAAATGGGTTTCTCACACAAGCAAGGTGAACTAACACAAGAAAACTCATGTATTTATGCTTTGCTTTTACTCTAAGCTTGCTCCAATGACTTTGCATGATGACTAGGTAAGGATTGATGGTGATTTGCTTGAAGAAAATGGCATAAAATCACTTACTTCTTCCCTTGATGATGGACAACTCCCTCTCTCCCTCACTTCCAGTTTTGAACGCCAAACATGAATGAAAAATTGCCATTCCATCAACTTTATATAATGGAGCCAAAATTGCAAATCAGTCCCTCTTAAAATAACCAAAGTAACCCTTAAACTTCTCTTAATTTTATCTTTACCCATAACTAGTTAAGGTTAACTTTAATTGATCCACTTGTCACCTTAAAAATCACTAATTTCATTCACCAATTAAATGGTTCCAAATGGCTCACCATATATCACACATTTCTATTACACTTGGAAGCTTCTCATTGGTAGATTTTTCAACTTTTTGACTTTAGGGTTCTAAGCTTATTTCATCCAATAATCTCCCATCTCAATTCCTAATTCTCTTGGGTCCTCTATTCAACACCCTATTCTTGATGTGAAATTAAATTCGACTTTAAAAACTATTACTGAAGTGTTACTATTCAACTATAGCTAGAATCGAGGGTTTACAGCCATCCCATTGACAAAGCTCATTAGAAAAGCAATAAAATTTGAGTGGTCAGAGGCCTATCAGAAGAGTTTTGACTAATTGAAGGCCAGATTGACTTCCACTCTCGTGCTTACTCTTTCTATAGGAAATAGGGCTTTGTAGTGTACAATGATGCTTCCAATCAGAGCTTGGGTTGTGTTCTGATGCAAAATGGGAAAGTGATAGCTTATGGTACCAGGCAATTAAAGAAGCATGAGCATAATTACCCCACCCATGATTTGGAGTTAGCTGCTATGGTGTTTGCACTGAGGATCTGAAGACATTTTTTATATGGTGTCCCATGTCTGATATTCACAGACCATAAAAGTCTCCAATATTTATTTACTCAGGAAGAATTAATTATGAGGTAGAGAAGATGGTTAGAATTGATCAAGGACTATGATTGTGCCATAGAGTATCATCTTGGAAAAACTAATGTAATAGCAAATGCATTGAGTAAAAGACCTACCAGCTTAGTGTCACCCTTACGAGCAGGATACATTCCGTTATTAATAAAGATGAGATCTTTGGGAGTCAAGTTGAAAACAATGGATATAGGTGCACTGCTAGCTATATCTCAAGTTCAACCGGTATTGGTAGTTCATGTTCGAGAGTTATAGGACTAGGATCCTCAATTAACGAAGATCAAACATGAGGTACAGTCAGGCCACAAGGAATACTTTTCAGTAAGAAATGATGGTACCCTGGCTATGGGACAAAGACTGTGTGTACCTAACTTGGCAAAACTCAAGAAGAAGATTTTAGATGAAGTCCACTCCTCAACATATGCTATACATCTAGGGAGTACTAAAATGTAGCATCTCTTAAAAGAATATTACTAGTGGAGAGGTATAAAGAGGGAGATAGCTAAGTATATATCCAAGTGTTTAATATGTCAGTAGGTTAAAACAAAACATCCGAGACTTGCAGGACTTATTCAATCACTCATTATTCCTAAATGGAAATAAGAGAACATTTTTATGGATTTTATGGTAGGATATCGACGAAGTTGAAATAGATATGATAGTATATGGATAATAGCAGATCGACTTGCGAAATCAGCTCATTTTCTACCCATCTGGAGTACAGATTCCTTGGATAGATTAGCCAGTGTGTATACCGATAAGATCAAGATTATTCTAGATAGATTGAAAATTGCCTATTATCGACAAAAGAGCTACACAGATAAGCGTAAGAAGGATTTGGAGTTCCAGGTTGGAGATAAGGTATTCCTAAAAGTATCACCATGGAAAGGAATCATTTGTTCTGGATGATGTGGTAAGTTAAGTCCACATTATATCGGTCCTTATGAGGTGATCGACCGAATGGAAAAAGTGGCATATAGACTTGAATTGCCAACAAAGCTGTCCAAGATACTTAATGTATTTCATGTCTTGATGCTTCATAAGTATTTACCAGACCCTTCACATGTTTTGACAGAGCAGCCAGTGGAACTTAAAGAGAACCTAACATTTGAAGAGGTACCAGTTCAGGTTCTTAACAAAAAAGACTAGGTTCTTCACAATAAAGTCATTCCATTGGTAAAAGTGCTATGAAGGAATCATGCAATAGAAAAAACCAATTGAGAGCATGAGGAATAAATACATAGCCAATATCTGCAGTTATTTGAGTAAGGTATGTCGATTTAAATTTCGAGGACGAAACTTTTTTATAGATTTCGTATTCAGAAAATATCACAAGATATATATATATATATATATAATGCGCCCTTTGATTTCGCCCATCTAATTTAATGAAAATTCCTTCAATCGTGATTATTTCTTGAAAAAGTTTGTATACTACATAAAAGAAAAACTTGTTAGTTAAATCAATTATAGAATTTAGTGAAATACATAATTACTAATCATATACAAATTTAACATGTTAATAGTTTTTAACATCTTTCCTTCTAAAGCACCATATGTAACCCAACATACTCTAACCATTCTTAACTTGTTAGTTAAATCAATTGCAGAATTTAGTGAAATACATAATTACTAATCATATATAAATTTAGCATATTAATAGTTTTTAACAACATTTTTCTTTCTAAAAACACCATGTGTAACCCAACATACTCTAACCATTCTTAACGTCGTACATCACGGGGTGATTTTTCAACTAATACCAACTGTGACACTATTGAGATATCTCATCCACTACGTGCGGAATTTGCTGCATCGTAACATAGTGTGAAACTATCTCAAATTTGAGTAACTACAAACAAAATTTTCTGCATCGTATATTGTAGTGCTAATAACTATAAATCTTTTTGCAACTATAAGCAAAATTTTCTGCATCGCTTATCGTAGTGTAATTTACTATAACTTTTGGCGATTACGAACGAAATTTTCTGCATCGTAACGTAGTACACATAACTATAAATGTAAACCTCTAGTCTCGATTTATAACCTCCTAGTGTGGAAAGATAGATTAGAGAGTGAATACAAATCTCTAAATTTAGTTAATTGAACGTCATGGTATTAGAAGTTAATTAATTGAAGATCGACAACGAAGTTAGTCAATGATAAAAGTTTAAGTAGTCAATAACAAATCTAATTAGAATTTAACTAAAAGAGAGGGTCAATTAGTCAATGAGACATGCTTGACACACCATAAAATTTTAATGAGATTATAAATAAATCAAGTAGAAACAAAATTTTCAAATAAATAATTAGAGGAATTGTCACGTAAAGATTAGTAGTTAATAACAAATTAACTTATAATTTAATTAAGAATTATAGTTAAATAATCAAATGGGACAAGCGTGGAATAACATGAAATCTTAATGAGGTGTATACACAACTCATAGAGCAAAATTGAAAAGAAAAAGAAAGAAGAAGCAAAGCTGCCAGGAATTTAAACAAACAAGAGGGGAGTTGGCTTGAAACTAAAATCTTGAGGGCATGGGAGTAATTTTTGAAAGATTACATCTATATATATCACACTTAAGCCAATATTTCAACAAATGAGAAGAAGATGTCGTGAAAAACAAAGCAAAACAACAGCATTTAGGCGTGAACAAGAAGAAGTCGTGAGAACCGAAAACAAAGACAGTAGCTGCAACAAAAATAGAACAGATTTCAGTGTGCAAGAACAAGAGCAGAAGTGAGCAGCCATAAGAAGAGAAGAAGATGGCGTGAAAAGAAGAAGTAACTAGCAGCTTGGACGTGCATAACAAGAGCATAACAAAGCTGGTCGTGAAGAGGGAGCAGAACCGAAACAGAACAGGCGTGAAAGAGGTAGAAACATGAAGGAAGTGCAGAAGCTTGGACGACCAGCAAAAAAGAGTGAAGGAGCAGCCCTTACAAGCTTCAAACAATCCCTCTAAGACCTCTTACAAGCTCCTCCAAACTCTCTAAACAAGAAGTAAGTGAGAATTCATCTTCCTTTTCTTTTAAATTGCTGAAATCTTGAAGTAGAAAGTGGTTAGACTTGTGCAGAAATTTTGTTGAGTTGTGTTGGATAATTGCTCTTAAAATTTTGATAGAACCCTAAGTGATTGAAATAGAGATTTAAATGTTGAGTTGTTGGGTGTAAATGATGTCTTAGAATTGTATTTATGGCCTGCCACATACTTGATTTAAGTGACAACAAAATCAGCTCTCACATACTCCAACTATTTGACAAAAAATATGAGTGAGTTTGAGTATTAAATGACAAAGAAATATTTATGTGTTTGTTAAAGACTTAAAGAGCAGTAGCTAGCCTTGAGTTTAGATGGTTTTGAACTCAAAAATTTTGCATAAAAAGGGTTAGAAAAGTATAGAAAAGCAAGTACAATTGTTGGAAGCTCAATAGGAGTAGTTTTGATAATTTTGTGAACCTGAGCTGAAATTTTGAGCTAGAGAAAACCTAACTAAGTCTAACATATATGGGGGTGTTCTACACCTCAAATGATGCCTAGGAGTCATAGAAAACTATAGGTTTTGGAACAGATCAAATCCGATAAAAATTGCGCAAGTTATGCGCAAAATAGTGCCGTTAGAGCTTTGAGAAGTGAAATAACTATATGAATGCAATTTTTATTGCTTCAAATGAGTTTAGTTGATCATAATTAGATAAAGGAAGCTTAGATATGAAAGAAAAACTAACGTTGCTAGTCCGAAATAAAAAAGTACATAAAACGTGCACTAAAAGTGCCCGAAAATGAACGTTTTTCTTATATTTGACATAGCAAACGATAGAATTTTTCAACGAAATTTGACGTGTGACCAGAATTTGAGATAAGTGAACTGTAAAAAAAGGAACGAAGGAAAACGGAGCTCTGAGCAGTGTGCTGTCACGCATTCTGTTATGGGCTGTCATTTGAGCTTAAAAATTTGATTTTTCGTTTCAGGCCTCTAACAACTATACGGATAGTGTGGGGGTATTCCTAGGGGTCCAAAACTGAAATTTTTATGAAGAAATTGAAATTATAGAATCTCGATTAAGTTAAAAACAAGTTAGGAGGTTATATAGAGAAAAAGGATCTTAGTTGAGAATATTAGCTTAAGGTTGAGAATTTAGATTTGTCACAAGTAATAATGAGAAATTATCATGTAGGTGATGATTGAGCACACGAGGTCTAAAAGACTCGTCAAGACGCTTGACGCGACTTCGAGGTAAGTGCTTTGTCACTTATAGTTCTTTCAACTTTTATTTCACTCCTTTACGATTATGTTGAGTAGAAACAAAAACAATTTTTAAACCTTTAAACTGAAAGTTGAGTATATAGGTTCTTATGGGATCCATAAAGTAATTGAAATCAATGTTAAGTTTCTTTAGAAAAAATTGAAATGAGAGAGTTTTTAGAAGTTTCAAAACTAGAGAGTTTTGTACTTTTGCATTTGATAAGTTGATTCTAAAAACCTATGTATATGCCTTAAGAAGTTTATGTGATTTAGCGTTATGTGACGATGTAGAAAATTCCGTTTGTAGTCGCTTAGATTATAGAAAAGTATAGCGCTATGTTGCGATGCAAACAATTCCGCACGTAGTTAGTTATTTTATAATTGGCACTACATAGCGATACAGAAAATTCCGCTCGTAGTTACCTAGAGTTTTAGCACTACAATTACGATGCAAAAAATTCCGCTTTGTAGTTGCTCAGTTATGAGAGTTATCACCCTACTTGCTATGCAATAAATTCTGTATCGTAGTGGTTAAGATATAATGTTAGCTTCACGTTGACGTAAGTTATAATCGTCCCGTGATGGTCAAAATGTTTCGAGGGTATACATGAGGGTTTTTGAAAGAAATTACAAAACTTAAACAAATTTGTAACTTGCTATATTATTACATGTGATGTTACATTGATTTGTTGCACTAACCTATTTATTCGTTGTGTAGCCTATTTACATTTCGTTGAGTGCTACGCAAGTGAGACGATGACATTTTGTTTTGTGTATATATAGGTGGGCGACTCATGGAATGCGATGATGTGAATTTTTGTGTATATAGATGTATATTATGTGATAACTATAATCCTTGTATTTGAGAATTGCATATTTGTAAATATTATGCATTTTACATATGATGTATATACATGTACATTTCAACATGATTTCATGCTTATTTATGATTAAAACGTGATGATAAATATTGTTTGTAGATAAAGAAGTTGGGAGGAATTAAGAACATAGTTGAAATGTAATTTTTCTTACAGGTAAATTTTGATTTTATCAAAATGCAACCGTTATGCTGCCAAAAATTTTATAAAAAGTATTTGAAACAAAATCGTGAAAATTTTTATCACTCCCAACTAGTTTAAAAAAAAAAACTGAATTACTAAGTTTTAAACGAGTAAATCGACTATGGAAGTTAGGGTTCGCTTCTCGAATTTCTTCGATCCGACGAGTCGGGTTCGATGAGTTCGTTGAAGTGTCTGGTAGGATCCTCCAAACAATAGTCTAGATAAGGTCTGGGAAGGGTTCTGTCAATAAATCTAGATGACTACGTGTGAAATTTTCTACATCGCATGCGTAGCACTAGATAATATGAAAACTAAGCGAGTACACATGGGTTTTTAAAACTCTTTTACTAAGTGTATAAAATACAAATTCATTTACCCTTCGATTCTTTTACTAAAACTCAATATTCAAACTTTTGGAAACAATTTTGTTTCCGATTCTCATTACTAAATCCAAGATAAGATTCTTTTACAAAAACCCAAACTTGTATTTGAAAAGTCATTTTACTAAGTGTATAAAATACAAATTTATTTACTCTTCGATTCTTTTACTAAAACTCAATATTCAAACTTTTGGAAACAATTTTGTTTCTGATTCTCATTATTAAATCCAAGATAAGATTCTTTTACAAAAACCCGAACTTGTATTTGAAAAGTCATTTTACAAATCTTTTAGTAAGAATGCATACATGATAATGTAAGATTGACATAATGCTAGTGAGGTAACGCTTACCTTGGCTCACGACTCACCAAAAGCTTCAATGACCTCTTTGTGCTCTTTTTGCTTGCTAGTCACCTATACATCACATTCTTATTTAAAGTGTGCTATCGTGAGCTACACACAACTATTCATATGTTTTTTGACACACTTTACTCTTAAACACACTTTTTAGACTACAACTTTCTCGTCTAGGTTTTAACTCAACCAATGCTTTGAAATTACGATTTCTTTGCAAAAGTTTTACTTTTATACCTCTAGGGACGACCCCACGAAGTCCACATAATTTTCTGAGGTCCGGAACGAAAAGTCAAAATTTTCGAACCCCTCTTGATAGAATACTGTTCACAGCCCATTCTGTGGGCTGTTTCGTTTTCGATTTCACTTGGATCATCTCCCTATCTCTCACTTAGATCACCTGTAAAACCATTTTGAAAAATTCCAACTATAGAGGGGTAAAACCTATTAAATACCTCTATTTTTCAACACTTTTTTACATCAAAATCTATTTTTTTTACATTCTAAACTCAATTCACTTTTTACTTTGATTCTTAGACTTATATATGCTTAATTACGATCATTCATTATGCTAAAATGCAAAGATGAAGTGGCATTGCATAGTAACCAACAATGCCCTTCATCTAGCCTAAATGACATTCTTAAACTATCTTTTTTCATTTTTCAATTCTATCATTTCCAAGTAATTTCATAGCATCCAATATTCCTTAATTCATGCTCATATGTATCAAAGTTCAAAGAAATCACATATTCTTCTATTATAACCGAACCACCCTAAAACACACCCCAATTTACTTCTTTCAATTTTTCAAGCTTTTCATTGTTAATTCTCTTAGACAATTTATCAAATACTTAATCTACAAGTAAATTTGTTATAAACATACTTTAATCACTACTTAGAGTTTAATCCATAAACATTCTAACTAGCTTTTCATGCATAGCTTTTATCAAATCAACTTTCCTTCTTAGTAATTCATAAGTATAATATTGATTTACCTCAAGATTCCATCAACTTTCATTACATAAATTCCATCCATAATCACACTTCTACACTTAACAAGATTTTTCACATATAAACATCCATCAAATCATTTCAAATCACAATATTTCTTAATCAAATCACTTACCAATTGTTCCTTGATCTTGTGCCTTGCTTTCCCACTTGACTTATGCTTCAAAACCTTAAATCCATGCATAAAAATGTCATTAGAAACACAAGTTGTAAGTGGACAGCTTTGAACCACGTTTTTCACACAATGTCACCATGGAAACTCACGTTTTTCACTTGAAAATCACTTACCTTTATCAGATAACACTCTTAGGCTTGTTTATAATCTCTTGGGGGCTTGAAATAACTTGAAATTGGGGTGAAATGAGCTATTGTATCAGGTCTATTTTTGGTGCTCTGTTTTTGGACGTGAGCTGCTCTTGTTTTGTTGTGTTTGGTTTCTGCTTCATCTCACATCTTCTAGCAGCTTCTTCACCCTTTCATAGCTACCAAAGACTTGAATGATTGCCCCTTAACTTGGCTATTTAATTACATTTCATGCCACTAATTTAAATTGAAAAAATTGCCCTCACTTTTAACACCTTGTGTTGTCTTCTTGATGACTGCCGAGAACAGCCCTTGCTAATGCTCTCTTTTTTTGACTTTTTCATCACTTTGTATAGTTTTAATTCACTTGAACTATTATCCCCATGTTTGTAACTAAATTACACATCTTGCCATTCATCTTAATCAACTTTTTAGCCCTCAAACTTCCTATAATTTATACTTAAAGCTACCAATTCTAAAAATGTTCTTGAATGACCTTAATTCAATTCATTTAATCATGTCCTTTCATATAAACTTCTTTATCTCCAATTGCATCTCAAACTTTAATAAATCATCACATAAATATTCAGATTCCAATTCACTTCTGATACCTTCGAAAATTCTACTAAAATCTGATTATACATTTAGAAACTTTAAACTTTAGTATTATTTCATAAATAAGAGTATACTTTATACCTTTCATTCATAATACCAATTTTCGAAAAGATACTTTATATTTCATCTACAATACTAGACTTCGAAAAGGTGTATTACAAATTTTGCCATTAAACTAAAATTGGGTTTACAAATTTGTTATTGAACTTCACATAATTTCATCCATATCTCTATTCTCATGTATGACTCAATTCTCTTCCACTTAACCACCATTTTCCACCACTTACTCTTTCATAAAAATCTAACTAAATATCTCTTTTAAAATTTCAATCTTATCCTTTCCATAATATCTCATTTCCATTCTTATCTTTTCTAGAAAATTCTTTTCTTTTGCATATCCAATTGCCCTTTATTTCTCTTCACTCTTTGTTTCTTTTCTACTTCTAGTTTCTGCCTTGAATAACTCTGTATTCATCTAGCTCCTTTACGCCACTTCTTTATCTTTTTCCTTTTTTTTTTTTTTATATAACTTCACTTTATACGTTTTAAGTAACTTTCATTGACTTTATAATTTATCCCTTGAATTTACCTATCGTTCAGCTTGCTGAAGCGAGTTCTCATTTTATTAACATCCAGCTAGCAGGGCGAGCTCTCATATTACTAACTTAAACCTTGTAGAGTAGGTTCGCGCTTTGCCAACCTATAGCTCATAAAATGAGCTCTCATCTCGCTACCTCAAAACTCACTGAACTAGCTTCTCATTTTGTAAATTTTTAGCTCGCAGCTCCCAGAGCGAACTCTAGTTCGTAGCTCGATGTCTCACAAATGAACTTATTTTTAATCCGTTTCAGTTTCCTCAGACTCTATTACTTATTTTGGAGTTTTTTTACTTTAGGGTCCGCTTTCTGAAAAATTTACTATTCACACGGATACTATTCATCTAAAAATGCTATTCATCCTGAAAATATTATTCATCCCGATATATTTTCATTACTCTTAAATAGAGAAAATTTGGAGAGTTACACTCACTTTATTTGTTTTATCCTTTTCTTCAATAGTTCCTTCTCATCAAGATACAATTTGTACACATCTCTCACTAGTGTTCTCCTAAATGGTATTTGAAATCAAGGGCACAATGTTTCACTATGCCTTTGAAATCCCCCATTCTTCACAAATCTAGATGGCAATTTATCTTATACGATCATCTCTACCAATCTTTTCCCACATTCCTCTTGATTAAAGGAATATGTAGTCAAATTACTATTATATCTTTCTAATGCTCTTTGCCTCTCTAATGTTTTTTGAGTGATATCAACTTGTTTAACTTTGAGTACATTACACCTAAATTTAATATTTTTGTTCATGTTTATGGTCCCATTAGAGAAGGAATCACAAGCATATATAGCCCCACAATGTTTACACCTAGACCTTTTTTTCCCTTTATGAGTTTTACAAATTTCAAAAAGCTCCCAACAATTTGTCTTAAGCCTACCACAACCTTTATCTTCTTCTCTATTTTTTTCCTCACCTAAGATTATAATTTTTTCCAATTGAACTAACCCCATCATCATCAAATTCAGACCCCGAACCACTATCTACACTTTTTTCCATTTATTCACAACAACAATGACACACAATGAATAATAAGAATAATTAAACTATTCAAATCAACAAACATATATAAAATCAACAAAACTAAACTTAAATTCATCAATTTGTTGTTTTGTTTTAAAACACAAAATCAACAAAACAAAAAAACAACCTGAATTCAAGTAACTAAGCAACTTGATTTTTATTAAAACAAGATTTTTTTCTTAAAAGATGTAATATGTATTTTCAACTAATAACAACTAAGCAACAAACAAGATTCAAAACAACAAACATGAAATCATTAAAACATGAACACCCGATCAAGTTTCAATGAAATCTACAGCTACTAAACATGTAAAAATCAAGATTCAAGCAGCAAAATGAGAGTGTGAACTGAGTAAACTCACCGAGTTATGGGTTGTTAGTGTCAAGGGTTACAGAGGATCGATGTGGAAAGTACCAAGCTAGTATGCTACTGCTTTAAAAGAGATAATAGAGTGAAAGTGTCATGAAACTGAAACGAGAAACCAAAGTTAAAGAAGTTGAAAGCTTATCGAAATGGTTACTGAAAAACCAAAGTGGGTGACGGCGAGAAGAGCTTTACGACGACAACAAAAAGAGCGAGAAAAGCTTCACAATGATGGGGAGAAAAGCTTCACGGCAGCGACAGATGACAAGAGATGAGAGTTGAGAGAAGAAGGGAAAAAAGGATGCGACTATAAGAAGAGAATAGGAAGAAGAGAATGGCCGATCTAGGGTTGGGAATGTAAACCCCTAGTCTCGAATTTTAACTTCATAGTGTTAAAAGATAGATTAGGAAGTTAATATAAATCTCTACATTTAATTAATTGAACTTCATGGCATTAGAAGTTAATTAATTAAAGATTGATGACGAAATTCATCAATTATAAAATTACAGGTAGCATTGCAATAAAAATACAAACTTTAGGAGGTGTGTATAACAATTATGAGAAGAAAATATTAAAGAAGGGTAAAATCATCCCTTAAAAAATGATAGATAAATTATAAGTAGTGATATAGTTAAGTATAAAAATAAGAATCATAGGATTTAGAAATTTGAAATTAGTAGTTAATAACAAATTGAATTAAAATTTAACTAAAAAAGAAAGTCAAGTGGTCAAAGGACAAGCTTGGTATTTCATGAAATATTAATGAGATGTGAATATACAATACTTAGAAGCAAAATTTGATGAAAAAAGAAAGAGTGCAGTCGTATGAAGTGGAAAATGAGAGAGGATGATAGTCAAACAAGTCAAAAAGAGGACATGAGGGGTCATTTTTGAATTGTTAATGATATATATATGTGATACTTACCTAATTTTTTAGGAGAAGAAGAGTGATTGCCGTGGAAAAATACAAGAGGTAGCCGTGAAACATAAGGAGCAGTAAAGGTCATGAAAGAAGGAGCAGAACCGAAGCTGTCATAACAGAAGTTTGGATGGTAAGAGGAGAAGGGAGAAGAAGGACCATCCAAGCCATCTTCAAAGCTTCACACCATAACCTTAAGGTCTGCCCAAGCCCATCTAAACCCTCTAAACAAAAGTCCAAGTAAGACAATAACTCATCTCTTCTTTTCTTGATGAAATTGGAAATGAAAATGATAGGTGATAATTGTTTTGTTGTGATGAGTTGTGTAGGGTATTTTACCCCAAAAATTTGTGTAGAATCTTAAATAGATTATGAGTAGGATTAAATGATAAGTTGTTGTGTGTGAATGGTAGCTTAGGGTTGTACAAAGGGGCTACCATAATCTTGATAAAGTGGAAACAAAAACCAGTTTTCATGCACTCTAAGTATTTGGTGAAAAGATTGTGAGAGAGTTTTGTAAAAACTTGAAAGTGTCACTCTAGAATGAGTGTGTGTGTGTGTGTGTTAAAGACATGAAGAATAATAGATAACCTCTAAATTAAGATGGCTTTGAACTCAAATTTTAACATAAATAAGGTTGGAAAAATAAGTAGAAGTGGTATAAGCTTAATGGAAGTAGTTTAGAAAAATTTGGGAATCCCGAGCTCAAACAATGAGATAGAGTTAACCTATGCAAAACTGACTTATATGAGGTTGTTCTACACCTCAAATGATGCCTAGGAGTTATAGAAAACTATAGGTTTTAGAACGGATCGATTCTGATAAAAATTACGAAATTTATGCGCAAAATAGTACCATTAGAGAGTTGATAAGTGAAATAGCTATGTAAATGTAATTTTTATTATATGAAATGACTTTATTTGATCATAATTAGGTAAAATAAACTTAGATACGAATAAAAAACTAACGTCACTCATCTGATGTGAAAAAGTACATAAAAAAGTGCCCGAAAAATGAAGTTTTTCTTAGATTGACTAGCAAACGATAGAATTTTTCGACGAAATTTGATATGTGACCAGAATGTGAGATAAGTGAACTGTAGAAAAAAGAACGAAAGAAAACGGAGTCCCAAGTAGGCTGCTGCGTTACATTCTGTTTTAATGTATAAAAGAGGTGAAAATTTTCAATTTTTCTTTTCGGGCCTCTAAAAATTATATGGACCGTGTAGGGATATCCCTAGGGATCCAAAACTTAAACTTTTGTAACGATATCAGAATTAGAGAGTCTCGATTGAGTTAAAAACAAGTTAGGAGATTATAGTATAAAAGAGTCTTTATTGGAGAATATTAATTTAAAGTTGAGTTATGAGATGGTCACAAGTGATAATAAGAAATTATCATATAGGTGATGAGCGAGCGCACGAGGTCCGAGAGACTTGTCGAGACGTTTGACGTGGATTTGCGCGGCTTCAATGTAAGTGTACTATCACTTATGTTTAATTCTATTTCTTGTATTAAATATTGTATATAAATGTTAAGTGAAAATGAAAATGGTTTTTTAATATCAAAAGTTCAAGTCTAGAGAATATGGGTTCTTATGAAATCCATAAAGTGATATAACTCAATATAAGTTAATTTTTTAAAAAGTGAATTGAGAAATTTTCAAAGTTATAAAGTATGTAGTTTTGTGCTTTTGCACTTAATGAATGTAGTTTTAAAAACTCATGTATATACTTTAAGATTATATGAGATTTAGCGCTATGTGATAATGTAGAAAATTCTGTCCGTAGTCGCTCAAATTATAGAGAAGTTAGCGCTACGCGACGACATAAAAAATTATGTCCGTAGTCGCTCAGTTTAGAAAGTATAGCGCTACGTTGCGATGCAGACAATTCCGCACGTAGTTGATTACTTTATAGTTGGCATTACATAGCGATGCAGTATATTCCGCTCGTAGTCGCTTAGAGTTTTAGCACTATAATTGCGATGCAGAAAATTCCGCGTTGTAGCTGCTCAATTATGAGAATTATCACCCTATGTGTGATGTAGTAAATTTCGTATCGTAGTGATTGAGATGTTGCAGTAGCCTCACGTTGGTGTTAGTTAAAATCGTCTGTGATGGATAAAGTACTTCGAGGGTATACATGGAGATTTTAAAAGAAAATATTAAGATTTTGAAAGTATTGAAAATAAATAAGATTATAGTTTAATATATTGGTGCATGTTATATTATACGATTTTATTGCACTAACTCGTTTGATGGTTGTGTAGTTTATTTATATTCTTGGGCGCTGCCGTAGGATGACAAGCCGACATCATTTTGTTTTACACACACACATATATATATAAGTGGGCGAGTCATGCAAGATGCTTGTGTAAATTCATGTATATGGATTGACTATATTACATTTGGAAACACACTTGCATTTTGGATTGTATAGTTGTAAATATTTTTGATGATTAGTGATGGGTTTTTCATACAAATATATACTTGTACCTTGTATTAAAATTCCATACTTGTTGATTGAGAAATTTGTAGTGATATTACATGATTGTGGATAACGAAGTTGGGAGGAAATGAAATTATAGTCGAAGTGTTTGTTTATTCGCAAGTAAAATTTTGGATTTGTTAAAAATGCAGTTGTTATACTGTCAAAATTTTTATAAAAAAAAAATGATTTTGAAATGAAATCGCGAAAAAATTTATCCCTCCTAATTATTTTAAAGAAAACCAAATTTTAAGTTTAAACGAGTAAACCGGCTAAGAAAGTTAAGGTTTCGCTTCTCTGGTTTCTTTAATCCAACGAGTCGAGTTCAGGAAGTACATTGAAGTACCCGGCAGGATCCTCCAAATGAGAGCTTAGATAAAGTCTGGTTTGGGTCCTGTCAAGGAAGCTTTATATAAGAGCATATAAAATTACGTATGTACCCTTATTCACAGGTCTGGTCAGTTCTAAATATCTAGACTCGACCCGATTTATGAAATATAGTATTTTTTCAGTGGATGGTCCAAACACCTTAGAATTGAACATGGAAATTGACTTGAACACCCTCAGATCAAGTCGGTTCTGATCGCTCGGTTTGGTTCCATATTTTTATGCCTATCTTCATTAAAAGCAAAATAGAATGGAATACAACAATGAAAATTTTAATTAAAAATACTATCAAATAGGTGAGTTCATGCTTTTAGTGTTACATTGTAACCCTAGATGGAAGATTTAGTGCATTATTAATATAGAAATAAATTCAAACAACCAAGAATCAAAAGGCATAATTAAATAAGAAAAATAAAATAAAAATAAAATCTTATTGAGATTGTGCAATTTTTTATTCTCTAGTGTTGACGAGCTGTGGTTGAGGGCCTATTAAAAATAATGTCAACTGGTGCCTACAGCAGCCCCTCGAACCACCCTCATACCTGTATCACAAGTCTGTGACTTTTCTACTTTTTGCCTCCCGATTGTGTGCTGAATTGAATGATTTTCACGTTGAAAAACCATGTATTTATAGGTTCAAATTTGGGAGATTTTCTCTCTTAATTAATCACCAAATCACGAGAATCTCTCCTTCAATTGATGATCGAAATCCCAATATTTTTTACTTCGAAAATCACTCAATATCACATTATTTTCTCCAAGATTGTGTATTGCAACTGATGCACTTTGCGAGATAATCTTAAGCTTGAGATACTCAATGTCATCCAATGTCGATGTGTGAATCTAGCCGAATGAAGTCCAAAGCCCAATATGTGTAATCAAAGAGAATAAAGACAAAAACAACAGAATGAAGGAAGAGGAAGAACAATATGCAAAGTTTTTTTATGCGGTTCGGTCAAAAGAGATGCCTACATCTACTACTACTCCTCTTATTATATTTGCAGCGTAACAATATGTTATAATCAGTCGTTTTATACAATAATTTCAACCCCTATTTATAGCATGAGATGATACAATTTGAGTATAAATGAAAGAGGAAAGAATCATACATTTATTACAATTCCAAAATCAGAATCATGCATTAACTACACTTCTAAAGCTAGACTATTTCAATTAGGAAAAATACTCCGCTGAATCAGGAGTTTGAATTAGCTTCCAACTCCAGTAGTAGAATCATGATCAATTTAGGTTGTTGCCTTTCTGGAAAGATTTTCTGAATGTGTGCTTCAAGCTACGAGCTCAGCCTTGCTAAGATAATCTTGAGCTGAGCATGAAGTGAGCTTAATAATAGTTGACCTGCGATCTGCATATTGTAATAGCGAGCTGATTGCTTCAGCAAGCTAGTCATTGATGAACTAGGCCTCTTCATGCTAAGCTTGTCCCTTAGATCAATCTGTTGAGCTTGAATCAATCCATTGGATCAGCTTACTGGGTTTTTACCAGCCTACTTGAGCAGCTTGAAATATGCTCATAACATTAGCCTTTAATGTTGACGTCCGAGGACGGTCAACACCCAGTTGGGGGTTAGAACCTCGTCAACGGAACGATTTGTATGAGGCCGACCCGAAGACCGTTAAACCCCTTTTGGCCCCGGAGGATCGGGTCCGGAGTTGAACCTTTAACCTTATAGGTATTTTTAAGTTGACAACTCCTACCACGAAGCTGGAGAAGTAGGGAGTTGTGAAACCCTCAACCTTATAGGTGTTTTTAGGTTGACAACTTGATAAGCTTAGTGATAGAAGTTGTCAACCTAAAAACACCTATAAGGTTGAGGGTTTCACAACTCCCAGCTTCTCCAGCTTCGTGGTAGGAGTTGTCAATCTAAAAGTGACAAGACCCTTCCCAGACCTTATTTATGCTCTTATTTGGAGGATCCTGCCGGGCACTTCAACGGACTTATCGAAGCCGACTTGTCGGATCGAAGAAATCCGAGAAGCGAACCCTAACTTTCTTCAACCGGTTTACTCGTTTAAACTCAAAAATTCAGTTTTCTTTTAAACTAGTTGGGAGTGATAAAATTTTTCTCGATTCTATTTCAAATATTTTTATAAAATTTTCGGCAGCATAACAACTACATTTTTGATAAACCAAAATTTTACCTGTCAAGAAATTTACACTTCGACTAAAACCTCAATTCCTCCCAACTTCTTTATTCCTAAACATGCAATAATCATCATTATTTTTCCACAAACATGCAACATCAACACTCAATTATCAATTTATAAGTACAAACTCATGTAAAATATATCTAGATGCATCATATATATAAAAAGCATGAATATTTACAAATATACAATTTCAAAATATGAATATTTGTTTCTCAATTACATATCCATCTCATACATAAAGTTTTACATCATCACATGTCATAAATCGCCCACCTATATATACACAACAAAATGATGACGTCCTGTCGTCCGCGGTGGCACACAATGAAATATAAATAGCTACAAAATAAACAAACAAGTTAGTGTAACGAAGATATAATATCACATACACTAACATGACAATTTATCATTTGTTTTATGATTTCTTTCAAAACCCCCATGTATATCCTTTAAATATTCTAACCATCACGGGCGATTAAAACTAACGCCAACGTGAAGCTTACTAAGTCATCTCAACCACTACGTTACGGAATTTACTGCATCACACGTAGAGCGCTAAAGCTTATCACTGAGCAACTACAATGCGGGATTTTCTGCATCGCAATTGTAGTGCTAAAACTCTGGGCAACTACGAGTGGAATTTACTGCATCGCTTCATAGCGCTAACTGTCAACTAACCAACTACGTGCGGAATTGTCTGCATCGCAACGTAGCGCTACACTTTTCTATAAACTGAGCGATTATGGACGGAATTCTCTGCGTCGTCACGTAACGCTAAATCTCATTAACTTATAAGGTATACACATGGGTTTTCATAATAAATTTATTTAAGTGCAAAAGCACAAATGACACTAATTTGAAAATCCTGAAAACTTTCTTATTTCACCTTCTTTACATGCAACTCGTTATCCCTTTCTAGTAACATATGGATTCCATAAGAATCCATACGCTTAAACTTTAATTACATCATTAAATATCATTTCATTTATTCCTTAACTACTACATTTTTTTAACATATTCAAGAATTGGTATAACAATTTACCAAACTATTAAGTGGCGAACCACTTACCTCAAAGTCGCATCGCTCCGCGTCAAGCGCCTCGACGAGGCTCCTGGACGCCGCTCACGTGCTCGTCACCTACACAACATTTTCTCTTCATTACTATTAACAAAAACCTCCATTTCTCAACTATATGTTAGGAATTCCCAACTATGCCCAATTCTCTCTATATAGCTCCTAACTCGTTTCTAATTCAACCGAGACTCTCAAATCCCGATTTTTGTGGAAAATTTTTAGTTTTGGACCCCTAGGGATATCCCCACACGGTCCGTTTACTTGTCGGAGGCTTAAAACGAAAAATCACAATTTTATTTAAAATTGACAACACTTGATAGAACAGACGATAACCTGCTGCTCGAGGCTCCATTTTCCTTCATTCTTTTTCCTACGGCTTACTTATATCACATTCTAGTCACACGTCAAATTTCATTGAAAAATATTATCATTTGCTAAGTCAAATCTAATGAAAACGTCCGTTTTGGACACTTTCGGTTACGTTTTAGTGCACGTTTTGCAAACTCTTGGTTTCGGGTTAGCGACGCTAGTTTTTCTTCCACAACTAAACTTCATTTAACTTATAATGACTAACTAAACTCATTTCATGCCATAAAAATTATATTAAGCTAGCTGTTTCACTTCTCAGAGCTCTAACGGTACTATTTTGTGCATAACTTGCACAATTTTTATCGGATTCGATCCGTTCCAAAACCTATGGTTTTTTATGGTTCCTAGGCATCATTTGAGGTATAGAACACCCCCAAATAAGCCAAATATGATCAGGTCTCCTCTAGCTCAAATTTGAGCTCGGGAATCACTAATATTGTCAAAATAGCTCTCTTGAGCTTCTCTTATTCCTACATGTTTTCCTATCCTTTTCTAATCATTTTTATGCTCAAACTTGGGTTCAAAACCTCCTAATTTCAGAGTTTACTTACTGCCCTATAAGTCTTTAATACACATATAAACTTAACTTTGTCATTTGAAGGTTCAAACTTCACTTACACATTTCATCAACTAGTTGGTGTGTGAGAAAATAGATTTTCGTTTCTATGGTTCTCAGGCCTATAACAGCCCATAAATACAACCCTAAGCTACCATTTACACCCAAAAACATCTTCTCTAAGGTTCTATAACAATCACTTAGGTTTTGACACCATTTCTAGTGCAAAACCTCCAACAACATACAACAAAATTCTGCCAGAACAATTTCAGCACACTGTTGGAATTTTTAGTAGAGAAAAGGAAGAGTGAACTAATTTCTTACTTGGTTCTTGACTTAGAGAGTTGAGAGGGACTTGAGAGAGGGTTTAAAGAGAAGATTTGAGGCTTGGATGGGCTGGAAAGGGCTGTTTCTTCACCCTTTTCTCTTGCTGCAGTTTCTGCTCTCTTTTCACGCCAGTCTAGCTTCTTTGCACA
Organism: Litchi chinensis; assembly: GCA_019925255.1. NCBI lineage: Eukaryota > Viridiplantae > Streptophyta > Magnoliopsida > Sapindales > Sapindaceae > Litchi > Litchi chinensis. The sequence goes on along the minus strand of CM034465.1, from coordinate 1,118,306 downwards.
TCTGACTTCTCTTGTTTCTGGTGTGCACAACTTCTGCTGGTTTTTCTTCATCATTTGAACTCTAAGTATGGTATATATACTAATAAAACTTTCTTTAATTGCCTTCATGCCCCACCTCTTTTAAATTTCACACAACTTCCTCTCAATTTCTCTTTTCTTTTCACTGCTGCCCAGCTTTGTTTATTTTCTGGCAACTGCTGTTTTCTTCTTTATTTCTCACCTATTTTCATCTTTTTTTGTTGAAATCTTGCTAAATGTTCAATAGATATAATTAACCTTCATAAAAATGGCACTTAAGTCTCATTTTTAATTTGTTTGACCATTATTTTCTCCCCTCCTCTACTCTATACGTGAATCACTTTTGTTTTTTATTTTTATGGTAGCTTTGCACTTTTCACTTGTCCACTTGGCTTCTAAGTATCTTGTTTATATATCTTATTAATGTTCTATGGAATATCAAACTTGTCCCTTGATTTATTTTGATTATCATCCATGTTTTTACTTAATCTCATTAATAATTTATCACTTATCCTACTAAAACATTCTAGAATTCTCACTTGTGCACTTGTTTATATTGTTTTCTTTAACTTGTCTCTTATCTATGGATGACTCATTTTACTCTTCATTGATCTTTTTCTTGCTAATTTGGTTGTTATGAAACTCTAGAATGGCGTTCACGAAATCGATGAATCGATTGAGCTTAATACTAACTTGATTCTATTGTAATGTTACTTAACTTCTATAATTGACGAATTTCGTCGTCAATCTTAAGTTGATAAATCTCTAACGCCATGAAATTAAATTAATCTAATGTAGAGATTTATTTTACCTCTCTAATCCATCTTTTAACACTAAGAGGTTATAGATCGAGACTAGGGGTTTACAAAAAGCACCTATAAGGTTGGGGGTTTCACAACTCCTAACTTCGTGGTAGGAGTTGTCAACCCAAAAACACCTATAAGGTTGAGGGTTCAACTCCGAACATGACCCTCTGGGGCCAAAAGGGGTTCAACGGTCTTTGGGCCGCCCTTAGACAAATCGTTCCGTTGACGAGATTCTAACCCCCAATTGGGTATTGACCATCTCCAAATGTCAACATCCAAGATTTTCGTGAATATTTTCTCACAATTGAGTTAACTCAGCCGTGGCGAGCTTTATCCACAAGCAACACGGTTGTAGTCCGTGTTTGTAGCTTTCATCATGAATTTTCTACGTGAGACACAACTCATAGCCTTTGTGGGAGTCTTTCACGCAAGTCATAGCTTGCACTCAAGCCTCCCACCACTTTGTGCGAGTGAAACTTGCAAGTCATGGCTTGCACACATGGCTTGTGGGGTAAATTATCATTAGACCCCTAAACTTTATAAAATCACACATTTTCATGATAAATTATCATTTTGTCCTCAACTTCCTTATTTTCACTCATTGCCTTGAAAAGTTGTCATTTTATGCTTGAACAGCTTCAATGACTCACCTGAAAATACTTACTTAATAAACATTAAAAGCATCCATAATTACTCGAATTTCATTACAAACGCTAAAAAAATGAATATCACATCATGGTATATTTTAGTGTGATCAAGTACAAATAGTCAAATGATTAAATGAGAAAAGTACCTCCTTTTAGGCTTATCGATAAAGAAGATCACCCTTGCATCGGAGAACTTTGAGAGGGAACTTGAGAATTTGAGAGTTTTGAAAGTGGTAGTGTATAACATCACGATAGCTAGGGTTAAAATCCTTTGGTGATCTTGGTGGTCAAACTTGGTGGCCAGACTTGGTTATGCAATGCTTGACGTTGCCACAGGATGATCACGCCATGTAAATCCTTAGTCTAGATTCTGAACTTCCTAGTGTTAAAAATTAGATTATGAAATTAAAGTGATAAATCCCGTCACCATTAATTTAATCAAGGATATTGAAGAGTTAACGATAATTGTAGAACCATACGATATTGAATTAAGTAAGAAAAAGTCAAAGAATGGTAAAATTGTCTTTTTACAATAAGAGATAATTTAATAAGTGACAATATGTCATGTCCAAAAGTAAGAACTTCAAATATAATTATCCATAAGTATTTGTCATTTAACCCTTGGTTGAAACTAAAATTTTAATGATAGTCAAAATAAGTCAAAGAGGGACATGATGGTCATTCTAGGAAAAATTACTTATATATATATGTGACACTTAGAAAAAAATTGAAGAAAGAAAGAAGAAGAAAACTTGAGAGTGAGATAGTTGAGAGCATGTGGACGGCAATTCAAATAGGAGAAGGAGAGGGTTTTCCAACCAATTTTCCAAGCTTCAACTTATAACTCTAGGATGTTTTCAAACTAAATCAACAACCCTAAGCAAGAACTAAGGTAAGATATCATCCTCTTTCTTAACTTTGGTGATAGTAGATTTATTGAAAAGCATGATGGTTGGGTTGTTGTTTTGTTGAGTTATTGATGAGATTTTGATTCTCATCAAGTTTTTAATCATAAATCACTAAGAAGAGAAGTGATTGAAGTGAAACCATGTAAGAAATAGGAACTAGATATGTATATGGAAGAAACTCTAGATGAGGAAACATGCATGAAATGAGTAAATTTATGGCAGCCAAGATGTTTGTTAAAATGCCTAAGAGAGTAACTTAGTAAAAATATGAAAATAAAATGAAATAAAGTGTTGGATGAGAATGTGTAGATGTCACGATATATGTGGAATGTATAATACCATTGTGTTTTGATCTAAATAAGCTTAGAATCATACATAATAGAAGTTAGAAAAACATGTAGAAGAGATAGAATTATTAAAGGAGAAGTATAGAGTTGAGTTAGGATAGAATTGTTAAATGAGAAGTATAGAGTTAAGTTGGGAATTTCGAGCTAGATGAAGGGACTATAATGATCTGCACTTTTCAAACTTATTTAGGGTTGTTTTAGATCTCAAAACATGTCTAGGGGTCATAGCAAACCATAGAAATTGGAAGATAATGATTACGACAAAAATTGAGGAAGTTATGACTAATATAGTGTGCGTATGTAGTCGTAATGTGAAATGTGTATGTAAATGCATTCTCCGATGCATGAAATAAATGTATTTGATCACAATTGAATAAAAGAACCTTAGATACGAAAGAAATGACATCATCGCTCATTTGATGCAATAACGTGCATAAATAAGTGTTGAAAAAATAGGTCTTTTTCATAGGTTTCAACCTCCTATGCTTAGAATTTTTCGAAACCATTGTACGGGGGACCTAAGTGTGAGTTAGGGAGATGATTAGAGTGAAAACGGAATGAAGAAAATTTGCTAGGATTGGCCCTAGCATAGCCTCAATTTTAGGAAGTCCAAAAACAGTGATTTTACATTCCGGGCTTCCGGTGACCATTTTAAGCATTCCAGAGTGTTCCTAGGTGATAATAATTAAGGCCCGTATGAAGAAATTGGAAGTAGAGAGTCTCGGTTAAGTTAAAATCGAGTTGGAAAGATTATAGTGTAAAGGGTTGTCAATAGAGAAAATAGTATCGGAAATGTTATTTTAAGTTTTGAGTTATGTAATTGAGCAAGCGATAACAAGAAATTGACATGTAAGTGACGAGCGAATGAGCGAGGCATAAGAGACTTGTTGAGACGCTTGATTGGAGCTTAAGTAGGTTGAGATAAGTGTCTCACCACTTGCGTTTATTTCAATTTCTATTTTAAGCTTTGTATAAGGTTGTTAAACTAAAACAAAAATGATTTTCAAATCCTAAATCCAAGTTTGAGTATATGAGTTCCTTATGGAATTCACAAAGTGAAGGAATCAACACAAAGTTGATTTCAAAGTATTCGAATAGAAAAAACTTTAAGAGTTTAAAAAGTGAGAGGTTTTGTGCTTTTGCACTTAGCGAAAACAGTTTCGAAACCCATGTATATGCCCTCAGATTATATGAAATTTAGCGCTATATGAAGATGCAAAAAATTTCATTCGTAGTTGATGGAACCCTTCCTGAATCCCTCATTTGAACCCGAAAAAGACCCGTAACACTTCAATAGAACTCCAACGTACCCTAACTTTGGCTCGAAGAAGCCCCATCGGAGTACCGTGACTGACTTAAACCTCATTTTGTAAATCATTTACTTGGTGGCAAAGATAAAAATTTTTCATTTTTCTGATGAAAATCTAGCAGCATATCGACTGTTTATTGAACTATACCACCCTGCAAATTCAAAAGCAATTTAAAGACACTTCTATGACACATAATCTCCATTATCAGGGGCCTTTGGCCCTCACCCAACATTCATCACCATATAACTAATCACAATTATGAAATCGATGGAAATCTAAAGTTTTCTTTTTAAAACATTTTCATAAAACGTGCATCCCACAACTGATAATTACATTTACAAATTTAGATTATTTACAACATGATTTGTGTTCGACACATGTATGACAAAAATATGAGCTATACAATGGGGAATAGTCGTTTGTCAGGCTATTTATGTGTCTGTCTGAGTCTCGACTGCTGGACGACTCGTTCATGCACTTGAGGAAACATTTTAAGAAACACATAAAAATCAAATGGTGAGTATAATTCAGTGAGTTAGACATTAAACAACTTCATAAACTAAAGTATTGTTCTGAAATACATTTTAACATTTCAAATAAAACTGTTTCTGAAACTCATTTCGAATTTTTTTCTAAAACTTTCCCATTTCTCGCCTTGATGGTAACCCATGGAAACTACTCCTATCGTGACAGCATCAAATCTCTAACTAGCCACTAAGAATTAAGGAATTTGCCTTATGTAGTCATCGATGCACGAACTCTAAGCACGTGTTACCCCTACGCAATCAGTCTGAACTATATTACCCTATACGTGCAGAAGATGACTCAACTGACTCTTATCTGTCATGAGTCATCCAGACTCCATTCTTAGTTAATGATTCTCTGTCATCTACCATGCATGCATAGAGTACTCCACTGGGCCTTTAACTGGGGCTAAGGTAAACCATTGACATCATAAAATACTTTTCTCGATAATCTTATTTAAACTCGTTTTTTAGGCAAAAAGCCTAAAAACTTTAATTTCTCATAAATTCTTAAATTGAATGCATATCAAATTTAACAATTCACATAATAGAATCTAAATATATTACAATACATAATACGATTACATAATTAATTAAATGCATATAATCATAAAATGAATTTTAAACAAAACTATGCTTGAAGAGATTGAATTTCTACCCACTAAACGCCCTTCGATCGAAAGCGAATCTCTTTCAAAATCCTCCGACACTTTTCGTTTTCACCCTAAAACATCCAATACTCATTTAGAATTAATAAATTTACTAAAACAAAGCTATAAATAGCTTTTAGCACAACTAACTCTATTAAAGTTTTTTTACGCCTAAACCTTCGCAACTAGGTTTTAATTTATCAGAGGCTTTTGAATTCTGATTTCTTTACACAAGCCTTATTTATTATCATCTAGGGATACTCCGAAATTCTTAAAATAGTCGCCAGAAGCTCGAAACGCAAAATCACTGTTTTTAGACCCCCCAAAATCGAGGCTATGCTAGGGCCTATCCTAGCAATTTTATTCCCTCCAATTTCATTCTAATCATCTCCCTAACTCGTATTTAGGTCACTCATAAAATGGTTTCAAAAAATTCTAAGTATAGGAGGTTGAAACCTATAAAAAACGCCTATTTTTCAACATTTTTTTATGCACAATTTTGGCATCCTACATGCAATGACTTCATTTCTTTTGTATCTAAGGTTCTTTTACTCAATTACAACCAAGTACATTCATTTCCTGCCTCGTGAAATGCATTAGTGATCACATCTTACTTTACGATTACATATCTACATTATTTTGGTCATAACTTCCTCAATTTTTATCGGAATCGCTCCCTTCCAATTTCTATGGTTTGCTATGACATTTAGACATGTTTTGAGGTCTAAAACAACCCCAAATAAGCCCAACTAGCATAGGTCTCTACAACCCCTTCATCTAGCTCGAAATTTTCTAACTTAACTCTACACTTTATATTTTTCAATTCTATCATTTCTAATAGGTTTCTGAGGCTCTAAAATGCATGAATTAAGTCTTAAATGAATAAAAACAAAATGAGTTACACAAACCCTAAGCTTGACCGAATTCATCATCATCAAAGATTCATTACCATTCTTTGAATTTCAATATAAGAAATCACACCTACTACATAACTAATCAACTTAGATTGAACCCCTAACCTCAAATTTAACTTTTGAAGCAAGATTAAAATGGGTTTCATAGAAATTATCAAACTTTAAACTGAAATATCTCACCCAATAGGCGATATTTTTACTTTAAATTCCTTTGGCTAGCTAGAAAAGATGATAAGGATCGACTTTGGTGAAAACCATGACGAGATACGGACCGAATCACCTTCTCTTCCTCCCTCTCTCATGGTCGGGCATGTAGCTTCTCTTTTGCATGACTCTCTCTTTCTCTCTTGCTTCTCACGTCCAAAAATGAAGGAAATGAGACAAAATCAACTAATATATATACTAATGCTCAATTGCTAAAAAGTCCCTCAAGAAAATCTCACTTTATCACCTCAAACTTTCAATAATTGTACTAGTGTCCAAAAATAGATAAACATCAATTCTATTGGTCCACGTGGCACACTTTAGTCCACTTATTTCTTCAACCAATCAATAGATGACACGTGGCACAACCATAGTCACTACTTTTAAAAGTCACTTATCTCATTTCTTATTAGTTGAAATAAAATTACTTTTACTTTATTCTGTGAACTCACCTCGCTTGATTAATACATAAATCACTCCTAATCACTTTGTATTCGTACTGAGGTCAACCAAATGACATTGACTTGCGATACAAAAATATAGTAAACCTCAAATAACACCACTAGAGGCATACTATTTGACCGTAACTCAATTCGAAGATTTCTAATACCATAAAATAATAAATCTGGGTGAAGGCTTACAATAGTCGCTCAGTTTACAGAATATTTGGCACTACGTGACGACGCAGAAAATTTTGTCCGTAGTTGTTCAGTTTTTTAGAGTATCTAGCGCTACATTGCGACGTAAACAATTTCATACGTAGTCGTTTAGATTTATAGTTTGGCACTACGTTGCGGTGCAGCACATTCCGCTCGTAGTTACCCAAAGTTATAGCACTATAATTTCATGTAAACCCCTAGCCTCGACTTATAAGTTCTTAGCGTTAGAAACTAAGTTAGGGAGATAATATAACTCTTTACATTTGATAAATTGATAGTCATGACCTCAGAAAGTATTAAATTAAGTGTACGATGAAAATCGTCGGCTATGAAAATTTAAGTAGCATTTTAATAAAATCCAAGTTAGGATTTTTAAAATAGTGATCAACGATGAGTTGAAATAAAATTTAATAAAAAGAAAGAGTCAAGTGGTTGATAGGACAAACTTGACAATTAAAATAAATTCTAAACGAAACGAGCGATTAAATCGAATAGAAACGGAAGAGATACGGAAGAATATGGAGGGGTGTGGCCATGAAAGAGTAATAAGATAATGAGTTGAAGTGAAAATTTAAAAAGAAATGGGGTAAGATGAAATTAATATAAGTTGATGACCATATAAACAAGACTTAAGCTGAAATTTGTTTCAGCAAAAACACAGCCCCTTTCAGTCATCAACCGAGAAGAACCGAGAGAGTGAAAGAGTGAGAAGTGATCAGCCAGCCGAGAGAGAGAGACCATAAGAAGAGAAGAGAAGGGCTGAAGGAGGAAGAAAGGAGAAGCAAGCTGCAGCTGGTCGTGCACCAGAGAACGCAGCAACAGCAACAACAGAAGCTGAAGTAGACTCGCGCAGCTCACTAGAGACAGAGCAGAACTGCTCGCGTAAGAGCAGCTCACGTGAGGGGAAGCTCCTGGCCATGAACTGCAGCAAGTTGGGCAGCAAAGGAAGAGGAGAGGGAGGAGACACGAAGGAGAAGAAGCACCAGCAGCTGCTGGTCGAGCAGAACGCGAGTAGAATCGCGAGCAGAAACGCGACGAGGCTGGTCGGCCAGGAAAGAAAGGAGAGTAACGACCACCTAAGTTGCCTTCCAAGCCCTCAAACCTCATTCTAAGACTCTTATCAACTCCCTAAGCTAAGAACAAAGTAAGATTTAAACTTGGTTTTCTTTAATGTTCTGCTGAAACAGAAATGCAGTGTGACAGCCCTTGTTGTCGTGATTGTTGATTTGTGTTGGTTAGATTGCTTTTAATCTTTGAGAGAACCTTATGTAATTGAAATAGACACTTGAATGATGAGTTTTTGTGTGTAATTGCTATCATAAAATGATATATATGAGCTGTCATACTCTCCCTCAAAGTAGAAACCGAAATTGTGTTGTGATGCACTCTAAGTAGTTAATAAAAGTTTTGAGTGAAGTTTGAGCATTTAAATGATCAAGTTAGATTTATGTATGTATTAGAGACTCGAAGGGCAGTAAATAGACCTTGAAATGAGATGAGTTTGAACTCAAAATTGGCATGAAAAAGCATAGAACAACATAGAGAAGCATGTAAGACCAATGAAGCTAGTTTGACAATGTTAGTGAAACCCGAGCTCAATTTTTGAGGCAGAAGAGACCTTACTTTATTTCACTTATTTGGAAGTGTTCTACACCTCAAATGATGCCTGAGAACCATAGAAAACCATAGGTTTTGGAACAGATTGAATCCGATAAAAATTACGCAAGTTATGCGCAATATAGTGTCGTTAGAGCTCTGAGAAGTGAAACGGCTAGCTTAATGCAATTTTTATGGCATGAAATGAGTTTAGTTAGTCATTATTAGTTAAATGAAACTTAGTTATGAAAGAAAAACTAGCGTCGCTAATCCGAAACGCAAAGTTTACTAAACGGGCATTAAAACGTACCCGAAAGTGTCCAAAACGGGCGTTTTCCTTAGATTTGACCTAGCAAATGATAATATTTTTCAACGAAATTTGACGTGTGACTAGAATGTGAGATAAGTGAGCCGTAGGAAAAAGAATGAAGGAAAACGGAGTCCCAAGCAGTGCGTCGCAATACATACTATCAATGGCTGTCCATTTTGAATTAAAAATGTAATTTTTCGTTTCGAACCTCTAACAAGTAAACGGACCGTATGGGGGTATCCCTAGTGGTCCAAAACTAAAACTTTTGCACAAAAATCGAGGTTAGAGAGTCCCGGTTGAGTAGAAATAAGTTAGAATGTTATATAGAGAAAAATGACCATAGTTGAGAATTCCTAACGTATAGTTGAGAATTGAGTTTTGTTATTAGTAATGATGAGAAAATGTTGTGTAGGTGAAGAGTGAGGCTCCGAGGCTGCTGAGATTCGTAGAGACGCTTGACGCGGAGCGACGCGATCTTGAGGTAAGTGGTTCGCCACTTAAAACCTTTTTCAATTTCATGTAAATGTTTGATGTTTGATAATGAATATTATAGTAAGTATAAAAGAGAATGAGAATGACTTCTTATATAAAGTTAAAATGTGAGTGTATAGGTTCCTATAGAACCTATATAGAAATAGAAATTGATCTAAGTTGCTTTTAAAGAGAATGAAATTAGAAAAGTTTTTAAGATTTTAAAACTAGAAAGTTTTGTGCTTTGGCACTAGAAAAGTAATAGGAAAACCTATGTGTATGCCTTAAAAGTTTAGAGATTTAGCATTATGTGACGACACAGAGAATTCTGTCCGTAATCGCTCAATTTATAGAAGAGTATAACGCTACGTTGCAATGCAGACAATTTCGCATGTAGTCGATTAGTTGATAGTTAGCGCTACGAAGCGATGCAGTATATTCCGCTCATAGTCGCCTAAAGTTTTAGCGCTACACTTGCGATGCAGAAAATCTCGCATTGTAGTTGCTTAGTGAATAGATTTAACGCCTTACGTACGGTGTAGTAAATTCCGTAACTTAGTGGTTGAGAGATATTAGTAAGCTTCACGTTGGCGTTAGTTAAAATCGCCCGTGATGGTTAGAATGAGTCAAATGCATACATGGAGCTCTTGAAGAAAATTTCAAGATTTGCAAATTATATGATAGTATATGTGATATGATATCATATGATCTTATTGCACTAACTTGTTGTTTATTTTGTAGCTTATTTACTTTCATTACATGCCCGCCGGACGAGACTGCGATCTTTTGTTTGCACATACATTTATAGGTGGGCGATTGCACAAGACATTTGTATATACTTTTTGTATATGTATTTAATCGATTACATTTTGAATTACGATGATATGGAAAGTGTAAAGTTGTAAATATTCATGCAAATCTATATATATATATATATACGATGCATATATGCATATGGTGGTGTTGCGTTCATGTTTATGTCTATGAAAATTGTGATGAAATAATAATTGTTTGTGGATATAGAAGTTGGGAGGTTTTCAGATATAGTCGAAGTGTGATTTTCTTTACAGGTGAAATTTTGGTTTTATCAAAAATGCAACCGTTATGCTGCCGAAAATTTTATAAATGTGTTTGAAATAGACTCAAAGAAAATGTTTATCACTCCCAACCAATTACAGAAAAATAAATTGTTAAGTTTTAACGAGTAAACCGAAGAAGAAAGTTAGGGTTCGCTTCCTAGATGTTTTCGATCCAACGAGTCGATTTTGATGAGTCCGTTGAAGTGCCCGGCAGGATCCTCCAGACAAGAGCTTAGATAAGGTCTGGGAAGGGTCCTGTCATTTCAATGTAAAAAATTCTGTATTGTAGTTACTCAGATACAAGATTGTTTCACACTACGTTGCAACGCAATAAATTCCGCATCGTAGTGGTCGAGATATTTCAATAACTTCACGTTGGCGTTAGTTAGAAATCGTCCATGATGATATGAGCACCTTAGGGGTATACATGAAATTTTTAGAAAGAAAAACTTTAAAAATTGAAAAGTGTAAAGTTAAGTAAGATTAGGAATTGTTATATAATGCTATGATTAGATTACATTGCTCTATGTTACTAACATGTTTACTTATTGTGTAGCTTGTACATGCTTTTGGGTGTTGTTATAAGCGACTATGAGTTGGAGAGATTATCATTACATATATAGGTGGGCATCAAATAGATGATTTGCATAAACATTGAACACATTTTGGCATTGTAAATAATAAATTTAAATGACTTCATGATTGGGAAATTGTAGTATAATTATATATATATATATATAATTGAACACTTGCACATGATACACGTTTATCACTTGAAACATCTATTTATATTTGATATATGTATTGTTGCGTAATTTCCAAAGCATTTGTAACATGTATGTTATGGAAATAATTTGTTTGTGAATAATGTGTGATGTGAATTGAATTAAAAAAATGTATATTTGTGGCCAAAAGAAGTTGGGAGGTGATTTGATATAGTTCGAAGTGTTTTTCTTTACAGATTAAATTTTGGAAACCTTAAAAATACAACTATTATGCTACCGAAATTTCTGTGAAATTGTTTTAAATGGAATTGTGAAAAAATTTACACCAACCCAACTATTTTAAAAAGAAAATAAAATCTTTAAGTTAAACAAGTAAACGGGTTAAGTAATTCGGGGGTTCGTTTCTCGGATTTTTTCAATCCGACAAGTCGGGTTCAGGAAGTTCGTTGAAGTGCCCGACGGGATCCTCCAGATAAGAGCTTAAAGAAGGTCTGGTTTGGGTCTTGTCACGCCAGGTGCTTTTCTGAGGAGCGATAGTCTGGTGCAACGTTAGACGTCCCTTGTCACCATTGTGCAGATCCCATTCCAGGAATGCATGTGGCACAACCTTGGTTGGTTTTATCTCTAGTTTCCTCTTCTAACCTAAATTAACTTATTTTAGCACAAGAACCCAATATACAAATATTTGACGGGCTAATTTCTAATGTGTAAACACACACTAAAAACACGTGCTATTAGATATGGTTCATAAGTATTGCAGTGAAGAGTATAGTATCTTTTTCACAAAGGTTATTCAAGTTATGTTAAGTACTAAAATTAATCTTGACAAATCCTTATCAAATGATCGAAACAATGAATTTATAAATTTACTAAAACAAAGACAATAAAGAAAAAAAAAATATAAAACAAAGTATCATAAAAACCAAATCACAACCAGTGAAGATAACGATCTAGAGCTACAATGTCACCCTATCAATCCACTAAACTGATATTTCTACTGTTAATTATTTCATTCTCTCATGAACTTAATAAGGTAATTCTATTATATTTACTAGCCTTTTTCAACCAGTCAAGCAAGTATATTAGTATTAAACACTTGGTTTTATTTCTATCCCGGATGGTTAATACAAATTCATTATGAATAAATACCCATAACACGAGCACACATATCACATAGGTATATTTCTATCTTACATGCTATATGTCATTCTATTCATATCAAACATAAGAATACCTCTTTCAAGTAGATTCAAGATTACCGGATCTTTTAAATTAGTAATCAAGTAATTTAAAAGCATTACAATTAAAATAAGAGTTAAATACACAATACCCCTCTGAGGTTTACTCAAATACAGACGCATGAATATTTTCATTTTTATAAGACTTTACCCCCTTATTTTAAGTAAAATGACTAAATTTTTTTTTCATCTTTAACATTAGTTGACTGTTAACAGGGGGGTAAGGTGTTATAAAAATGACAATATTAATACGTCTGTATTTAAGTAAACCTCAGAGAGGTATTGTGTATTTAACTCTTAAAATAAAAAGGAACTCAAATAATGAAAATCAATTAACCAACAGTAGAGACAAAATGAGTTTCAAGGGTTAGAGTTACATCACAACCTTAGACAATAAATTTAGTTCATCGTGGACGTATCACAAATCAAACCAATCAAACAAACAACCATCAACATCATTAAATAATTGAAATCAAAACATAAGAATGGAAAATCTCAAGATAGTAGCGTGATTCCCTTGTCACCAAGAATCAACCATCATTCCACCCAGGAGCGGACCCACCATTGGGCCAGGGGGGACACGTGCCCCCCCTGAAATTTTTGGAATATTAATTAAATAATTTCAATGCCACAATGTTGGGCATTCATGGATTGGTGCTGATGGTTGCTTGCACGCCGGCCTTTTCCTCTCATGTAACTCGGGTTCGATTCCAAGCAACGCATAGAAGTTTTGCCTTTTTCTCTTTTCTAATTATTTATATATTATATAAATAGATTGTGAAAATGGAGCACAGCCACATAGTGGCCTTGCTGGTTGTGCCGGCTTCCCCTTTTCAAGAGGAATCGGGTTCAACACCCTTCTACACCATTAATGGGGTTTTTATTTTTTTAATTATATATTATTATATAATTTAATTATTTATTCACTCATTATAGTTGCTTTGTTCCTTTTTTTTTTCTCTCTCTCTTTTTTTCCCCATTATTACAAAATAATATTCAAATTTGAAATATTTTGACTTCATAAATTATTATACTCATTTCAAATTATTTTTTTATCACAAAATATATCATGTTTACGAGAACTAGAGAATAAAATATATTAGGTTATTTAGTCTTAATAAGTCTTAGTTTATTTATGATTATTGATGTGATTTATTTTTTTTAAATAAATTATTTTATATAATAAAATTTATAAATAAAATACTCATATGAATTATAATTGTTTTTATCTTTTATTTTTATTTTACTTTACTTTATTATAAATCATATACATTTATTAGATAAAAGACTATAAATGTAGCTTGATTAGTAACTTTAATAATAAATACATTTATTTGTAATCTGAATAACAACTATCATCATAAAGAAGACATATTCATAAATTAAGTTTTTATTATTATTATTTTTTAGTAATATGAAATTTGAACTTCTCTCACTAAGAAAAATGAAGCTAGTGTATAATCAACTCACAATTAGTATGTTTTTATTTTTATATTTGCATTAAGAATATTATTTTAAGAAATTTTACTTACAATTTTGTAAGGAGTAAAGTTACATATTCTCTACTGATTATATATTTTAACTACTTTTATTTTATATAATGTTCTTCTAGCAATTGAATGAAATATTATAAAAAAAAAAAAAAAAAATTATACATAAAAGTGCCCCTCCTCATATAGATTTCTGGGTCCGTCACTGATTCCACCAACGAATTTTTCACTTTTCCCATGCCATTTATGCACTAAATCTTCGATTGATGATGGACTGCTTTTGAATTCCAAATAGGTTGATGATAGACTGGTTTTCGGCTCCAAAATCTCCTCTCAACGCGCTGTTTCGAGCCGTATATGAAGGCTGTTTGTGACCTGAGTTGAAGGCTGTTTTGTTGCTTATTTATGGCTCAAAATCAGCATCTTAACACCACTTCGAAACCTGCAGAAACCGGACAAGTGGCTGTTGCAAACTAGTTCCAATTTGGCTTGAAATGCTGTCGAAAGACTGCAAACTAGGGGCTGTTATGGACTGATTTTAAAGGTTGTTTTTCTTCTGCAGCTTGTGTGTTAAATTCTCCCTTAAACCTCTTGTTCAAGCCCTCAATCTCTTGCCCAATGTAACTTCCAGAAATCTGCACAAAGCTGCAGAATGTTGCTATCAAAAACCTGTAGATTTTTGTGTCCAAGGGACTCTCAAAACCCCTTTCAAACTCTCTCTAAAACTACCCCAAAAGCTGCGCCCAAGAGCTGTTGAAATATTTGCTTCAATGTGCCAAGAACAGGTTCAAGGAGCTGATTTGTGATCTGCAGAATGACGCACACAGCACCCTTCAACCACATCCAGCAGCCTCCTCTTGGTTGTGCTTTCCTCTCCATTTTAGTTGTGGTTTTCAGATCTGCCAAGGCTTGTGAAAAAGTTGTCCATTCCCCTCTATAATCAACCTTTTAAAGTGTGATTTTAGGGCTACAAAATGAGTGTTTCAGGTCTACACGTAATAACTTATGCTCGCTGGTTTCTGCCGTGGATCGCCACCGATGGTGGCGACGTACAGCTGCTGTCCCTCACGTTAGTGGTCGTGATCATCTTTGGAAATTCTTGTTCTTCATGTTGCATGGTTGGTCGTTGATATTTTGTAAGAGAAAATTGAGAAAATGACTTATTTGGAAAAGCGATCCTAAAACCCCTTCTCTTTTGATAGTACAAAAAAGAGCGTGAGTGGACAAAAATACCCTTAATGAGTCATTTTTTGCAATCAATCTCAACCTATAGGTTAGGATCCCAACCTAAAGGTTGAGAATCCCAACTTTAGATATTTATTTAAGGTTGGGATTTCCAACCTCAAGGTTGGGATTCTCAACTTTTAGGTTGGGATCCCAATCTAAAGATTGAGAATCCCAACTTTAAATGTTTATTCAAGTTTGGAATTCTCAACCTCAAAGTTGTGATTCCCAACCTGAAGGTTGGGATTCCCTACCAATCCTAACTTTCAAGTTGGGAATCCTAACCTCGAAGTTGAAATTCCCAACCTTAATTGAAAATTTAGGGTGGGATTCGTAATTAAATAAATTTTTGGGGTTGTTTCGTAATTACAATATTTATTATAGAAGACGCTTCTTTGGTAAGAAGCACCCTTAAAGATATTTTCTAAAATTACAAAATTACACTTTTAGTTTTCTAAATTATCAAAACTGACCTTATTATTATTGTTTGAACAAAATTACCCCTCCCATTTCTTTAATATCAAAATCCATAATCTCAACCTCAAGGTTGAGATTCCCTACCAATCCTAACTTTTAGGTTGGTAATCCCAACCTCGAGGTTGAAATTCCCAATTTTGATTGAAAATTCAGGGTGGGATTCGTAATTAAACAAAATTTTGGGGTTGTTTCGTAATTATAATATTTATCATAGAGGGCGCTTCTTACTCAAGAAGTGCCCTTAAAGATATTTTTTAAAATTACAGAATCACACTTTTAGATTTCTGAATTATCAAAACTGACCTTATTATTATTTTTTGAACAAAATTACCCCTCTCATTTCTTCAATATCAAAATCCATAATCTCCCACAATTCATCAACATTATCAATCCAATCCATCAATATCATCATCTTCCATAACAACAACAACATTATCAAATCATTATAACATTAATAAACAAAAAAAAAAAAAAAAACAGAAATCTGGTTCTGGGTTCGGCGATGAACCCAGAACCAAGGCAGGAAAAAAAAGGAAAGAAGAAGAAGAAGAGAGGGAGGAGAGGTCCGCCGATGAGAGGTGCAACAGGAAAAAAGGCTAGACCAGTTTTGGTAAAGAATGAGAGAAAAAATTTGAAAATTCAACTTGAGAGAATGAGAGAAAAAATTTGGTAGAGAGAGTGACGAGTTTGGTAAACCTGAAAAGGGGTGGGTAAGTGGTAATTAGCATTGTAATCAAGGATATTATTGTCCAAAAAGGGTTCATCAGAAAAGATCTAAAAAAAAAAAAGGTAATTTCCCAATGGGTTATCAGAAAAGGGTTATTTTTCAACAAAACCTATTTTGTAATTGTCATGGGCTGGACACTTGGGCTTGGGCTGGTTAATTTGCATGAGCTGCTTGTCAATTCTTCATGCTTTAAAATTCTTCATGGGCTGAACAGTCTTACTCCTTCAAGTTGCCCTTGGGCTGGTCGTCATTTGGGCTAAATTTTTTGCTTAGACAATGCAATTTGGGCTGGTTGTAGTGGGTTGCCTATGATTGCAATTTGGTTTTGATCTGGCTTCAAGAACTCAACAAATTGGGCTTTATGATTGCAACATGGCCAGCACTTGAATACATAATCTTGACCCAAACAATTATTTCTTACGTGGAATTGCCTCGGGAGTTCACACATTAAATCATTAACAACTTCCACGACTCACCTACAAATAATAAATAAAAACATATAAAAATAACTGATTGTTCAAGTATGCATTACAAAAATGGGATTTAAAAACATGAAATCACAATATATTTTATCGTGGTCAGTATTCAATAAATTCAGTCCCACAATAATAATTTATAAAGTTGTTGCTACTTAAAAAAAATTTAAAAAAAAATCCCAAAACACACATAAAAATCTAAAACGATAAATTCCAAAAAATAAATTAAACCTAATAACATTAAAATACCTATAAAATTAAATAAATCAAAGATTTCAAAAATAAAAGTAATCAATTTATTTTTTTAAACTAATTCTGACCAATAATAAAAAAAAATCCAAAAATCAAATTAAAATTCAAAATCCCAATTGACTAAGAAAAATCCAAAAATTAATTTACACAAATTATACAAAGTTCAATTCATCTAGAGAATCAATTAACTAATTTTAGAGAAATCCTTAACATTGCATCTGGGAAATTCTCTTCTGTTTCAGCATCATATCCATTCATGACTTCTTTCATCTTGACTGCGTGCTCATTGTGATATCTCCAGACCACTCAATTCACCATCCCTCTCGACGATTGATCTTCTCCACTTGCACCAAAAATATTGTCACACAATTTATTAACAACTACAGTTGGATATTTGGGTGCATGGATGATTGAAATATAACTATGTTGTTTGACACAGTGGTTGACAACCTTCCTCATTTAATGTCAATCGTAGTTCTTGTTGTCATTAAAAGGGTCTTCCCAATAAAGTTGAAGTTCTTGCTGTCAAGTATTCACCACCATGAAGTTAGCGGAAACCACTAGTTTGCCAATTTTGAAAACATATGTTCAACTACTCCCAACAAGTGTTTGATTGAATTGTCCGCAAGTTGAAGTCCGATCATAGTAGGCTTAAGCTTATTCAGTCTCCATTTCCGGTAGATTGCTAAGGTAGCAAACTGACATTCACTCTCAAATCAACCATCACTTTCTTTACACTATTATTTCCCACCGAAATCTCCAAGACCTTGGGTACTAGAACTTCTTCTTGAATGCTGGAGCCTATCTTCTTGTCTTCATATGTATCCTCTACTGCACAGGTAATAACCTTATTAAACTGTTTAGTTAAGTTACATTCACTCACGATTGCCTCTCTTTTTAGGTTTCCTCAACAATTTTTGCTTGTTCTGGCTAACTCAGTAACTATCCTAACACTTGCTTCCCTACGGTTTCAACTAGTTGCCCTACTTATGTTTCGATCCTCTTCATCGATGCCTCATTTTGTAGGAAGCGCCGCTCAATATCACACAAAAATGCTTGCTGTGACTGCACACATCATTGTATCAATTCTTCCAGCATTAGCTTCTGTTGCTAAAATAAAAGCTGATCATTCTGATTGTGGTCTAAAACTTGGTTTGGTATGGTGCTCTATATTGCTGCTGCAAAGGTTGATATTGCCTTCACTGATTACTTGACCATGAAAAGTTAGGGCGATTCATTAGTTGCCTTTGAATGCCCATTGTTAAAAAATATGGAGCGAAAATTATTTTTTAAAATTTTATTTCACATTAAATTTTTAATGTATCTTCAATGGGCACTTAGTTGCCCATCATAGATTTTGACAAGTATCTAAAATGGGTGCCTGGATGCTCGTAGTAGAAAAGTCATTATCGACTGCAGACCTTTAAAAGCCCATTGTAGAAAATGATTGGAGGGAAAAACTTTTTGATTTTTTTTCCATTTCTCACCAACAACAAAAATTCATATATATATATATATATATATATATTTCTCATTACATCTTTCTAAACACTATCATCTTATCCTTTCATTCTCTACACCACTCCAACTCTCTTATCACTCTCATTTCATCTTTTGATCTACATTTTGTCATTACATCAATTTTATTTTTTTATTTAATAAATTACTATTATTATTCTTATTTTTGTATTTCCATTTTTGTTTTTATAGGTTCATAGATGTTGTTTAGTAACAACATGATTCTCCTTTTTAATGTATTTGAATTCTTAGTTAGTTTATTAACTTTTTAGTTACAACACTTAAATTTTAATTCTAAAAGGATTTTTAGTCAATTTCTTTCATGGTTGTTATAATTATTATTTCTTCATCTTCTTTAGATTTTTTACTTTACTTTTTTTTTTTAAATATCACAGAAGAAGTTTGTGAATATTATTTGAATAATATCTATGAATGTATGGATAAACAAATTTTATAATCATGAATAAAATTAATAATTATAAACAAAATAAATAATCATGAATAAGATTAATAATTATAAACAAAATAAATAATCATGACTAAAATATTATAGAAACAAATTGATGAAATTTATATCTTTTTATCATTTTTTATATAATTTATTTTTTTTCATAAAAAATAATGAGACTACTCATCTTGGGCAATGCTTGGGTTAGAAAACGTATTTAACATGGGCTTTCCCTATTGTAGAAGTCATTGTCTATAGCGGCCATTGCACATTGTAAAAAGCGAAAATGACAACGGTAATGCCAGTTGTAAAAAATGGAAACAATAATGACATTGCCCGTTCTAAAAAGTAGCCCCTGCCTGCTATATAAATGCTAACTTTTGTATTACAAGGGCAACAACAATGGGCATCCTGCCTGCTGTACATAATTATCTACAGTAGGTATTGCCCATTGTCGTTGCTCTTTTTTCCTGTAGTGATATTATTTTAGTTTTTATAAGCTTTAATTATTTTAAATTTAATAAATAAAATGTCATTTAATAATTCTCACATGCTATTACCTAATTGGTAAAAATTAAAAACAAAAGCGAAATACAGTTAAAACATTAAAATTACATTTCTAGTACCTGTTTAATGACTGAAAAACATGTTCTCTATTTTCGTTGCTTTTGTTAAAAAATATGATTGATGAATATATTTTTCAAAAGTAGAAAATACTAAACATTAATGGAAAAACCACATAATTAAAACTTCTTAAAGCAACTATTCAATTACATAGAAACAAGATAAACAGCCTAGTAATTAATATAAACTTATGCTATGTGGTATGAATATGAAATCATATTTAACTTTCAAATCATATATGATATGAATTTTCCAATTGGGCATGCATTGAAGCATTTCTTCCAAATACAAACTCTTAATTTGTATTTCATTTGTATTTATCGTGACAAAATAGTTGAAGTTAGTCATTCGCTGCATCAGACCAATACCTCTAAAAGTACGTAACTGCTTCACTTTGCTTTGTTGGAAATAATTATACCATATGGGATGATAATTTTTATTCAGAGATTTTTGTAATACAAATATAATATCTATTAAATCATTTTCTTAATTTAGATGGGCATTCCTAAAAATGTGTCCAAAAATATTGACAATATTGGATATTTTGGGTCCAAGATAGTTGAATTTATATGCTCAAAGATATAGTATAAGGCCTAATTCAGACTATCATGTTAAACCCAAATTTATCCATTCTAAGCCTAATATGGTAAATAAACCCAAACCCAACTGAGCCAACTTCACTTAAATTAAAGAGAAAATGTATGAAATGACCCAATTGGATAGAGCAACCTCAATTGACCTTATAATTTTATATTCTTAAAAAAAGACATGGAATGGACAAAAATGCCCTGAAGAAAAATGGGCACCATAAATTGCATCTTAACCCGCTAGCTGCTGAAATACATGCATAACTCATTTGTCTCTTCATCCAGTTTGCCCAGCTATTAAAATACATGCATAACCCATATTTCTCTTCTTCCATTTGCCTGTTCTTAGTGTGTTGTGAGCCTCTATGCTTGCTAACCAACGAGATGTTGAAATGCATTCAGTTAACTTGGCTCTTCTTCTATTTGTCTCTTGTTAGTGTGTTGTGAGCTTCCATGCATGCTAACCTGGCAACTTCTCAAATGCATGGACAACTCATTTGCTTCATTTTCCATTTTTGTTTCTACTTAGTGTGATGTTACCCTCTCGCCGAATGTAGCCTTCCATTTTGTGTAAACCTCTATTCTTAGTACTTTATTTCCTAGTGTTTTAGTGGTAGAAGTTAATGTATAAGTTAAGTTACAAATAATACTAATAACCCTATAAACAATATTAAAGTATTAGACACTTATAGTACTATAAAGTCACTGAAAAGTAAAATAGTTCGTTTACGATTAAATGATAAATTATAAAGGATAATATAATTAAGTGTACAAATGAGAATTTTAAAATTTATTATTTAGAATAAGTAGTCAATCATTGATTAGATTAAGTTAAAAACATTGATGATAGTCAAAACAAGTCAAGTGACAAGCTTGGCATTCTATGAAATGTTAATGAGATATATAAACAAAACTTTAAGCAAAATTGACAAGTGAAGAAGTAAGCTACCGTGAGAAAATCAAAAGGGAGAGAGAGTGACGTGAAATGATGAAATAAGGACATGAAAGGCATTTTTGAAATGTTAAATATATATATATATACACCATACTTAGAGAAATTTTTGAACAAAAAAAGAGGTGTTGTCGTGAGAAATATAGAGAACAAGAGAGGATCAGCCGTGAAAGAAGAAGCAAAACTCATGAAGAGCAGAGCAGAAACATGATAGCCCAGGTAAAGTGAGAAATGAGGAAGATCAAGCAATTTTTTAGTCTCTAATCACCTATCTAAAGTGTCTCCAAGCTAGAACCACCCAACCCAAGCAAGATAAAGGTAACTCTCATAGTTTTCTTGAGTTTAAAGTTGTCTTGGATGAGTAAAAGCATAAGTTTGGACTGTTATGGGTTGATGAGAATTGTGCTGATTTTAGTATGTTGTATTGGGTGTTCTACACTTCAAATAAGTGTAGAACCCTACTAAGTGATATAGAGATTTAAATGGCATGTTCTTGTAGGTAAATCTAAGGTTAGGGTTCTTGGATAATAATCTTTAAAATATGGTTTAAAGCACTAAAAAATCATACAAAGTGTAGACTAGATGTTTGATGAATATATTATGAGAGAGTGCCTTGTGAAAATTTGAAAGTTCTACTCTTTAATGTATGTGTGAGTGTCTGAAGGCTATGAAGGGCAGTAGGTAACCTCTGAGTTTTGATGAATTTGAACTCAAATTTAAGCATAAGTAAGGATAGGAAAGCATCTAGAAATGATCGAGTTGTCAAAGAGGTAGTTTTGGATAATTTAGGCATCCCGAGCTCAAACAATGGGATAGAGACAACCTGTGCAAGTCTGACTTATTTGGAGTTGTTCTATATCTCAAATCATGCCTAGGAATCATAGAAAACTATAAGTTTTGGAACAAAATGATTCTGATAAAAAAATGTGCAAGTTATGCCCAAAATAGTACCGTTAAAGAATCGATAAGTGAAATAACTATGTAAATGTAATTTTTATTACATGGAATGAATTTAATTGATCATAATTAGGTAAAAGAAGCTTAGATATAAAAGAAAAACCATCATCGCTTATCCGATGCGAAAAAGTGCATCAAAAAATGCTCGAAATAGGACATTTTTCTTAGATTTGACATAGCAAGCGATAGAATTTTTCGATGAAATTTTACGGGTGACCAGAATGTGAGATAAGAGGACCGTAGAAAAAAGAACGAAAGAAAACGGAGACCCGAGCAGATCTATGTATCGCATTCTATTTCAGGGTGTCAAAAGAGGTTTAAATTTGTGATTTTTCGTTTCAGGCCTCTAAACATTATATGGATTGTGTGAGGGTGTCCATAAGGGTGTATAACTGAAACTTTTGTGAAGAAATCGAAATTAGAGAGTCTCAGTTAAGTAAAAATCGAGTTGGGAAGTTATAGCGCAAAAGGATAGTTTTTGGAGAAAGTCGTGTTAGAAATGTCATTTTTAAAGTTTGAGTTATGAGATTGTCACAAGTGATAATAAGAAATTGTCGTGTAGATAACGAGCGAGTGAGCGAGGTCGAGAAACTCGTCAAGACGTTTGACTCGGATTTGCGTGGCTTTGAGGTAAGTGTATTTCGCTTATGTTATTTCAATCTTGATTTACATTGTAATTTATTCGCATTCAACACATTCTTAAATTAGTTTTCTAAAAATAAATTGGATTTCAAGTAAAAATCATTGCCTCGAATAAAGAAATAAAGTTCGAAGGAAAAAGTTGCTTTTAAAAGGTTTGATGTAATTTGAGTTAAAGAGTCATGTGTATGCCGTAGTATTGGAGTATTTGGCACTACGTGGTGACATAGAAAAATTTCGCTCGTAGTTGTCTAAGATTTATAATCACGTGCAATAGGCTACGATGTAGAAAATTCCGTACTTAATTGCAAGTGATAGTGTGTAGTTGCACCACAATATGTGATGTAGAAAATTTCACATGTGGTTGCACAAAGTATAGTTCACAAGCACTACAATGGCGATGTAAAGAATTTCGCATTATAGTTACCTAGAATTGAGATTATTTAACCCTACGTCACGACGTAGTAAATTTCACACGTAATGGTTGAGATGCTAGAGTAGCCTCATGTTGGCGTCAGTAGAAAAATCATTACGTGATACTTAGAATACGTTAGGGTATACACATGATCTTTTTATGAGAACGGTTTTAAAAATTGAAAAACTTTAATATTTATATAAGTAAAGTATCAAAGTGGAATATAATTATATGTTATTATTATGCGACGAATTAACTTTTCATTTTTATTGTGTAGCTTAATTATCCTGTCAGGTGTTAGTGTAGGTGACTCTGTGGCCGAGAGATCGATATTTTGCCTATAGGTAGGGAAATGATCAGAATTGCTCTACGAATGTCAAATATATTTCTGATGTTGTTGTATATAATTTAATAAAGTTATCATATATTTAACATATCAATACTTAATGAATTATAAACTTATATTTTGATATGTATATATAGTTGGAATATTCACACGTGAGACACCTTATCACATTGTGCACATAATATGCATACATGATTTGATATGTATATGATTTGCATGTGAAAAATGCATAAATGTTGGAAATGAAATGAATAATGCATGTTTGTGGATAAAGAAATTGGGAGGAAAATGAAATTATAGTTAAAGTGTAATTTCCTTACAAGTAAAATTTTGGATTTGTCAAAAATATAGTTGTTATGCTGCTAAAATTTTTCTAAAATTGTTTTAAACAGAATTGCGAAAAATTTTATTACTCCCAGCTATTTTAAGGAAAATCTAATTCTTAAGTTTAAACGAGTAAACTGGTTAAAGAAGTGAGGGGTTCGCTTCTCGGGTTTCTCCAATCCGACGAGTCGGGTTTAGGAAGTCCGTTGAAGCACTCGGCGGGATCCTCCGGACAAGAGCCTAGTAAGGGTCTGGTTAGGGTCCTGTCATTTTATCTCTTCCCACACCTTAGTCGGTTTTCTTAGTTTCCACATCCTACTGTCTTCTCAGTTCGATACTCAAAGTGTCTTTTTTCATTCAACAGCAGACAGAAGGAATGAGTGAGGTTTTGGACGACATTATACTACGTCATAGCTATCGGACATCTTGTCTGTGTAGCGACTTCTTCTCTACGGGTGGTAAGTTTATTTGACCAATTTTACTTACTATGGATATCCGAATGTGGTAAATTTATTTGAACTGTTCTTCTGTGGGTATGTTTGGTGTATTTTGTGTGTGGTGTTGTGGTTATTAATAAAATGAGTAAGTTAGATTGAATTGGTAGTCGTTAATGTTGAATGTTTAGTTGGAATGTTGTAAACGATTTCATTTATGGTGTTTGATATTGGTAATGTAAGCAGTGGGTTGAATGAAAACCAATAGTTGGGAGACATCAGTGCAAATTAAGAATCCCAACCTAACTCATGTTAAGAATGTAAATGTCAAAGTTGGGAATCAAAAGATTCAGCTGAGAATCCAACGTGAAAAAGAATCTCAACCTGAACGTGAAAAGAAATTCAACTGAGAATCTATACAAATGTTTGTTCTATTGACATAAATGCAATTTTTTTGGAGGAAAAATTAAAAAATACAATTTGCACTTATTTGGGAGATTATGAGAGTTATAATGCTTGTTTGGCACAAACCAGGAGGAAGCAATATTTGGATATGAGTATTGACCACAATATTGCCTTCATTTGACAGGTTGAAGGATATGAACAAAGTTCGGACTGCAGTGCAATACAATGGTGAGTGGATGAATAAGGGAGGAAACGTTATGTACGAAGGTGGGAAGACTAAAGGAATTTTGTTGTCGAAGACAATAGTGTATGAAGAATTACACGATGCAGTATGTCATGCACTTGATATAAGCGTAACTGAATTTGCAATTATGATGAAATTTAAATATAAAATGTGTGATGCCACCCTACCAATTGAGATGTTGAATGATAGTGATGTTGAGTTCTTTATCATTGAAGTGAGTGATGTCATGACGAGGAATCCATTATGCATTACAATGGAACTTAAAAGTGACTCCACAGCAGCGACATTAGTAGGTGAGGAAGAAAGGGCGATAAAAGTTAGAGTAAAAGATGCTGGAGAAAAATGTTTGGACAATGAAGTATCGGATACTGCAGAACTGATAATGAGTGATGAAGATGTGATCGAGGTTGATAACAATGCAGACCTTAGATTTGTTCATTTAGGAACCGAAGTTATAGATGTGTGTACATCTCTATTGACACCTACGGAACCATTACCAATTCATAGGGTTGACAGTTCAAATGAGAAGAAGCTAAAATTAGAACAAGTTGAATGGGATGGTCATGTTGCAACGACATCTTCGATTCCTGAGGCAATAGATGGTGGTCGTATTAATAGTATGTCCAATAGTGTTAAAGAAGTTTGGCTTTGTGATATGTTCTCTAATAAGGAGGAGCTACAACTGAATATAAGAATGTTAGCCGTAGATAGACAGTTTAATATAAGAGTGAAGAAATCCACGAAAGAGTTATTGGTTATGGCTTGTGTGGAGAAAAGTCACAAGTGATAGTTGCGTGCAACAAGACTTGCGCGGTCAGAAGCTTTTCATGTGCAGAAGCACAATTCGGACCACAGTTGTTCTCTTGATGCGCTCGTTTTTCACCGTCCGCAAGCAACAAGTAAATTGATTGGGCATTGCATAAAATGGAAGTACGAGAGTGCTTCTCAGTGTTACCATCTGAATGACATAGTTGAGGATATGAAGAAAAGGTATGGGCTGAGTTGTAATTATAATAAAGCATGGAGGGCTAGAGATGTTGCAATGACATTAGTAAGGGGATTACTGGAATAGTCTTATAGTGTGCTTCCATTGTATTGTGCGATGTTGGAAATGAAAAATTTAAGGACTGTCACCCACATTGAATGTGATGCTTCCAATTAATTCAAGTACTTTTTCATGACATTAAGAGGTTCTATTGCTGGATTTAGAACTTCCATTCGGCTCGTTATAGCCGTTGATGGAACATTCCTAAAATCCAAGTATAAATGTACCTTATTTATTGTGACTTGCATGGATGAAATAACCAAGTGTACCCATTAGCTTTTGGCATTGGAGATTTAGAAAATGATAATGCATGGATTTGGTTTATGACAAAGTTGCATGGGTGTGTTGGAGAAGTCACAAATCTTATGTTCATTTCAGGCCGGAATATAAGTATAGCAATAGCTATTGCACATTCGTTTCCAGGGGCATTGCACAGAATCTGTATGTATCACTTAGGGCAAAACATGAAGGCCAATTGTAAAGGTGGTGATGTGCAACAATTGTTTTACAAAGCTGCCAAAGCATACCGGGTTGCAGTGTTGAGTGTGCATATGTCCTAAATCGCAAGAGTTAATAACAAGGCAACTAAGTATTTGACGCTTGCGGAACCTACCAAATGGGCTAGATGTGAGTTTGATGGTAGAAGATATTCCATAATGACAACAAAAATAGCAAAGTGTTTGAATGCCATTTTGAAAGAGGCACGAGAGCTACCAATCACGAAGTTAATCGAGCATATACGTGGTGTACTTCAAAGATGGTTTTGGGAAAGGCGTGAGGAAGCTGCAAAAATGTCTACGCCAATGACCAGATGGGTTGAAGCGAAGCTGCGACAAAGGATGAAGAAAGCATGTACTTATCCTGTGCGTCCTATTGATTTAGAAAAGTATCTTGTCATAGATGAATATTTGAACCCAGTTGTGAACCTTCAGAATAGAACGTGTGACTATAAAACATTTCAGCTAGACCAACTACCATGTGCACATGCACTAGCAGCCTGTACTAGTCGCCACATATCTAGTTATAACTACTGTGCGTTGTACTATAACGTGGAAACTTTAGTGGAAGCTTATGCAGCTTCCATTCCAGTTGGACGTGAAGATGACTGGATTTGGCCTAAACATATTGAAGTTCTTATTGTCCTACCACCTAAAGGTTATGAGCCACGTGGACGACCTACCACAAAAGAAAAACCTTTGAAAGGTAAAGCTAAGAAGCAAACAAAGTGCAGTAAATGTGGTGGCTTCGAACACAATAGATAAAAGTGTAAGGCACCAATTCCAGTATGATCAGCAACTGCACGGAAATGGGCTGCAGAATTTATAGTGTAAGACAACAACTCCTTAATGATAACGTAAGGTGTACTACAATTGGTTTAAAGTATTTGTTTTGTCTTTTATGTAATTGGTGCGTATTTTGGTGGTAACCTGAAATGCTGTAACTGGATGACATTATTTCAGCGTCATCGTTGTAGGTTGGCGTTTTTCACATAGGCTGAAAGTTGTACGAGTTTGGTTACATAGGCTGAATATGTCCCAATATTGTTAAAGTCAGGGTCAAGAGCATCAACAAGAAGCAAATGGTTTCACCAGAAATAAGTCAAATGACAGAGATGGAGTAGACTACAGCAGTATGATGGTTGATCAAAACAAGTTGTGCATTGCATCAATGATGTTTGCAACTTAAAAGTTGTAGATTTCCCTCACCTGTTAAGTCAATGTCACATTGAAAGAGGTTTTTGGATGGGTGTGGGGGGTTTATATATCATGGGGTAGGGCCAGAGGATGTGAGGTTGAGTGTGGCAGGCAAAAATGGGTTTAGAGTGTGCATGGATGTGCACAAGAAGGTCTTGGTTGAGAAGAGCCGGTTTTTTACTGAGAAATTGGCAAGAAGAGATCAAAAGAATAGATAGATGATGTCTATGGTGGAGATAAGTGAGTGTGATGATGTGGAGATCTATGTAGAGGCTGTGGTGTTGATGTATTGTGAAGACATGAAAAGGAAGTTGCTTGGTGAGAATCTTGACAAAGTCTTGGCTCTTTTGAATGTATATATATTTATGTATAAATATATGTACATTGTCACATGTTTCTATTATTCATGTTTTTGTATAATGAGTGCTTATATGTTGATGTTGGTGTTTGATTGATCTTAGTAAAGTCAATGAACTTGGAAATTTTGTCTTTCTTTGTGAGGTTTATTAAATTGGGCGTTTTGGGTATTAGTTTTTAGTTTTGGCTCATGAGTCTTGATGAGTATGTTTTGTTTGCTTTGATTTTGTAGTCTGTGATGGTAAGTGAGTTGTTGTCAAAAAACGAAAGAAAATCGAATGTTTGAGGATTCCTCATAAGTCACAATGTTTAATGTGTATTTTGTTGAATTTATTTATTTATTTTTTTGTATGCAATTAGTTAATTTCTGTCTTGGTATCTTGGTTTGCTAGATCATTTGTTGTTTGAATTCTATGACTTGGATGGTAGTTGATAAAATTGATAGTTTTGTTATGAGGAATGCATCTAGTTTTAGTTATGCTTTGCAAGTTGTTATGGCTAAATGGTTTTCTTTTTAGATAATGTGAACATGTAACGGAAATAAAATAATTTAAGAGTGAATTTTTATTTCCTCATTCTACGTGGCTTTGAATTGAATAAAAATGAGTCTTGTTCGGTATCTTGGTTTAGTTAGACTTAATCATTAGATTTTGAGAACCTACTGAGACAAATTTAAACATAGTATAATTATTGTGTAAAGTAAATAATTAATAGTTAGCACATGAAATAACAGTATTGGTCTAGCTGTTTTATGAAATTAGTTTCTTGTCCAGCATATGTTGTTCTAACTTGAATAATATCAACAGAACAGGAAGAAACCAGTGTTATGTATCTAGATGCTATTGCTTTATTGCTCATATATTGGATAAGAACATCCATCTTTCCTCAGTTCTGCTATAATGGAACTTTTGTAATATAAATGCTCTATTGTAGGTGTCTGCAACTATCATGTTTGATTCGGGGATTCTATCGTGCTTGGAGTACTTGGAAGCTATTCCATGGTCCAATGACGAAGAGGAGAAAGTCATATCTCTACTTGTTGAACTTGACCTTCATAACTCAGCAACTGAGGTTCTACAGAGAGTAACATGTGAACCATCTACTTCTACAAGAGCTTATGACATCTTCCTGAAACTGCTGAGTAGGGTTTTACAACCCAAATATGATAAAGCTCGTCGAGATATGAAAACTCTAATCGCCCGCTTACTTAGAGAAGATGCATCTGGTTATGACAATAGGATTGATGTCTCTAAAGAGACCCTTTATAATCTCTGTCATAGATGTCTTAGTTCTCTTGTCCTTAGCTTATCGGAAACTACTTACACAGATGATAGTAGGCAAGATAGAAAGGCTATAATGGCTGAAATAGCTCGTGAAGCTGACAATATGCAGTGGATTATTGATATCCTAATTGACAAAAAATGTGTAATGAAGTTGTGAAACTATGGGCAGATCAAAAGGAGCTTGCGATACTCCAAAGATTCCCACCATGTATCGGCATGAAATCAGCAAAATTATTGCACAACTCCGTATTGCAATTAGGAGAGAACTAATCTTGATGCCAAAAGATACCCGATTTTCTTTGTTATCAACATGGTTGGAAGCTCTATATGAAGACTTTGGATGGATGAGAAGGGCTAGTAGATTTGTAGATAGAAAGTTGGTTGAGGATAGCCTAAGCCAGATGATTCTTACTCTGCCAATACTGCAACAGCAGACTATTTTGCTCAATTGGTTTGATCGATTTCTTAATAAAAGGGAGTGATTGCCCCAATATACAAAAAGCGTTTGAGGTGTGGTGGAGAAGAGCTTTTATTAGACAATATGTGGTGGAACAGGACAATTCCCATTCGCAAATTACCGTTTGTGATTATCCAAAATGAAAGGTATATTGAACATTCAAAAGAACATCAAGCCACATTTGTACATATGATGTGACTATTGTTTTTGTGAGATTTATATTCATAAATCTATGTTCTTGAGATCCATATGGAAGGTGCATTTTCAATATTTTGAAAATTTTATGTTTTGGATGCAAAGGTCTTATCATTGTATGTGACTTGAGCTATTAGGAAGTAATAAAGTTTCTATGTTTTGTGTTTCAAATATTGTTTTCCATATTACCAAGTGTTGTACAGGATGCAAGAAAGGTTGTTAAGTAAATTAGTGGTGGGTTAGAAAAGATAGCAGAATGAGTCTTCTTTGTAGTGTTGTATTGCTAAGTAGAATTTCTATTACTTGATTATTATGGCTATATGGCGAACTTCATCTGGAAAAATTGGTACAGAAAGTGCTATTATTGAATCTATTTCAGAAGCCTGAATCGCAAGCGGGCGTTTCTTGTACCGAGATTTTCAAAACATGTTGGATGGGTAATATGATCTCAAATGCAGACCTGCTTCTTTAAATAGTCCAAAAAATGCTAGTTGGTAATCCCAGATACAGACCTGCTTCTCAAGAGCATAAATGGAACATGAATTAGTTAAGATGGTGAGAAATGTCACCCAGAGACCCCATAAATTATACTATCATATATGTGCAACACAAAATGGGTTCACTAAGGGTAGAAAAAGGCTGTAGTATAAGATATAACAAATTTGGATTTAACTCCAACATAGGCAATTTAAGGTATTGCCGTATAGGCATCGAATTTTACTACCATCAATGTTGGAGCAAAAGGTTTATATTTAAGTTCTATTTAATTAAAAAAAAAAAAAATCTCAAGCATTGACAGCAAGAATAACCAAACTTTTTTGTTATCAGAAACAAAAGAAAAATATTAAAGAAAAAATATATGTACAACTTACACAATATACAACATACACAAGTAGGTAATAGTTAAACATGAGCCAAAAAAAAAAAAGATGGAATAAAAATTGCACTTCAAAAGGATCCAAAGAAAACAAAAGACCCACCTTCATTTATATTACTACAACTGCTTCCCAAATGTTGGTAATAAATAGAAATCAAAATTTGGCATGGTCAAAAATAGATACAACACACCACACTTTATGATTCAACTATAACATATAACATATATTACACCGGTCCGATGTAAATGTATATTGCATAAGTAATAAAAGTCATGTAATTTTCTTATAACATCAACAATGTCACAACTTGCAGGTGCAGATCCCAAATTATGAAGCCATTACTTTAACCTTCATGTTATTGAGCTAAGGCAAGTAATACCTATCTAAAAGTGTGCTTGGCTATATACAATCAGACAATGTATATACAAGAAGCATAATTTATAGTAACAAATTATATCCAGTAAGTAAGTGAGTCAAGCGTAGACAACCTCCGCCCTTTCTCAAGGATCTGCAATATTGTATCTGTCCACCCCAGGCCTTTATGAATTTGGATTATACAATCACGTAAGCTGTGTGAAGCATGTGACTGGTTTTTGGAAAAAGGAAAAGTAGAAATAAAATCATTCCTGTCATTCTCTTATGGTGGCGTGTTATGCATCATAAGATTAGGATAAGGGGTAAGTTATGATGAAGCTTAGGTTCACCACCTTATATTCTTATGTTCACCTAACAGCCTTGATAACAAGCTTATGTAGCAAACAATAATAGCAATACTGACCATGTAATTTTGTTCACAACGATACAATGTCATCAAATGAAATTAAGTGCAACAAAAACAATTTGTTCGTCCTATAATATGATCTCATGTGTAGTTGAATTACATATTAACAATTTAATTAGAAGATGTCATAATTCTTTAAAAAAAAAAACACACACACAAAGATTATCAAATACATAACGTCTGAATGTATAAGAGGCGTTAAAGAAGACAATAAAACCCATGAAAATGCCTAAGTCTAAAAGAAGTGTGATGGGTTTTGTGGGTGGGGGTTTTGAAAGTGTAGAAGGTTAATAATTTTTTTAAAAATAAATTGCTTTTCTCAGAAGAAGCAGAAACCTATCAAAATGACCGACTCATATTTCTTTTCAAATTGTACGATTAATGCAAAATGATTCTCTGAGGATAAAAATTCTAAGTTGATTCAAAAAAAAAAAAAAAGAACAAATATTTTGCTACTACTTGGATAAGCTTTCCAAACGTAAAGGTTAATCAGACTACTATCCTTTAGGTTTTTCTAGACCTATTTGGCTTATGATTAATACACATACATAAACAGATGGAAAAGAATATAATCTAAAATCAATATACATCTGCTACTAGTACTTAACAACTCGAACAATCAATTAAATCTCCAATCAGGTACAAATGCAATAGTAACGATATAACTTTACTAATCGGATGACTCTTTTCCTTTGAAAACTTCTTTACGGCATCCCAATCTCTTATTGTAGCCAAAGAAAAAACTTTTAAGCTAATACCATCTCTTCTTAGAAACCTGTCATGCATGTACAAGCTAACAATAAGGCACACGAACACCTGTTCCAGCCAGAAGGCATAAAGTTGGGAAACCCAAAATCAAGTAGGCATAAAGTAGGGATTGTCCCAACCTGCAAATTGAAACTCACAACCTGCAGGTGGCGAATCCCAAAATAAAGTAAGGAAAAGTGTAGGGGATCAAAACCTGTACTACCATGTTGCAAAAACCAGATTCGACATACAAAATGGGAACAGAATAACAAGCAAAACATTGGGATTTAGGGACGGACCCCCAATCTGGAGGTTGGGATTCTTACCTACAAGTTTTTATCCTAACCTAGAGGTAGAGATCCCTACTTTAATGTTGGGATCATCTCTTGATATTGGGATCCAAACCTCCAAGCTTGATCCCAACATGGAGGTTAGGATCCCTCCTTCAACATTGGGATTATCTCTTAATGTTGGCATCAAAACCTCCAAGTTTGACCCCAACTTGGAAGTTGGGATCCATACCAACAGGTTTTGATCACAACTTGGACGTAGGTATCCCTACTTAAAGGTAGGGATCATCCCTTGATGTTGGGTTCATACCTGGAGGTGGGATCAATACTTGGAGGTTGGGATCCCTACCTTCAAGTATTGATCTCAACCATTCAGGTTGGGATGCCCACTTCAAGGTTGGGATCATCCTTTCATATTGGGATCTGTCTAGGTCTGATACCAATCAGCCAATTGGGATCCCTACCTCCAAGATTTGATCCCAACCTCAAGGTTGGGATCCATACGTTAAGGTTGGGATCTTTGCCTCCAGGTTTTGATCCCAACCTGTAGGTAGGGATCCCAACTTTGAGGTTGGGATCATCAGTTGATGTGGTATCCATCATCCAAACTTGATCCCAACCATAAAGTTGGGATCCCTACCTTAAGGTTTTTTATCCCAACTTGAAGGTTGTGATCCCTACCTTAAGGTTAAGATCCAACGAACATCAGGTTGGAAATCCCTACTTGCATGTTATGAATTTCAAACTCATGTACTACAATCCCAAACACAACCTATAAGTTCCAAATCCTAACCTCTAGGTTGTGAATCCAAACCTGTAGGTTGCGATCCCAAGCTTCTGATTGGAATCATAGTACATGGCAAGTTTCGATCCCAACTTCCACATCCGAATTCACAACATAGGAGTTGGGACTTCCAACCTTCAGGTTGGGTTTCAACCTCCATTTGGAAATTATGTTCAACCTAAATCCTAACCTTCAAGTAACCATTCCCAACCTCATGGTTAAGCATTCCCAACCAATAGATAAATCTAACTACAATGTTGGGATTCACAACCTACTGGTTAGGAATCCCCACCTAGACCTTGCACAGCCAAACCTTAATGCTGGGACATATACCAAATGTAAACCATCACAACCCCAACGAATAAGTTCACAAAAACCAAACCCAATGCAACAAATTCAATCGCCACTATACCAAACCTAACAACGACAACATCATAGCAGTCATTTACAAAATTCAAAAACAGCATATCAAAAATGTTAACAACATCACAATGTTTAGTCTGCAAATAACATATAACCACACAAGCTACTACAATAACAACAACCCATAAGCAATGTGTTCTTACTGTGGACTTGTTCCGTTCCTGCTTCTTCAACCTCTAAGTTTTTGCCTCTTCTTCTGTCAACTTCCATATGCTTCTATCGTCTTTTTCTTCTTCTACTAGTTGCTGACGGTTTCACTTTCGTAATGCACAGACGTTGGGACTTTGGATGGGTGGAGAAAACCTAAGAGTCATCACTCATAGCAGAATCCGTAGTGAGTGGGTCGCCTTTTCTTTCGAATCCAACGGTCAACAGCTTAAGGTTTCTTACTTACTAAATCACGACAACAAACAACGGTAGGATCCCTGGGTCGGGTTTCCCTAGTCCCTTTTTCACATTCGAACGGTGGTCGGTCGAGGTTTAAAAGACGACGATGGGTAGAGGTGTATAGGTGACGAGGAGTCTCGATCGAACAAAATGGTTGGTCACTGCGAGATTGACCGACTATCGGTGTAGGTGAAGTGCGACACTGATGGGTCAATGGGCAACGGGCATGGGTGACGGTTACGACTTCGACAGATGGTTGTTTGTTTTCCTTCAGGGTCACTAAAATGGGTTGGGATTAGAATAAACCATTCGATTTTTTGAAAGGAAATAAGGGAATGGCACATTTGTAATTTTCTGACTAATCAGGGGTATTCTTGTCCAAAAATAAAGCCTTCTGCACAACCTTAACAACTAAAGGGTTATTTCTCACTAGGGTCATCCAAATAAGGTTAGTTTTCAACAAAACCCTAAATTAAAAACACAAAAATGAGCGATGGAGATAGTACTATTGAAACAGCTCTTTGTTGAGCTGAAACGGTGATAGACAGCAGCTTATTACAGTAGCTGTCTATCATCCTTTCATCGAAAGGAAGAGTACAAAAAGTAAAGGCTTGAAATCCAATTTGTAAGTGGATTACATTTCTATTTTCTTTAAATAAATATTAAGTTGGCTTGAAAATTAATAAGATAGTTTTGAAATTTATTTAGATTGTTAGTGAATGTTTTTGAATGTTTAAATTATGATATTAGTGCAGCTGTAAAGTTTGAATAATGTTTTATGTTACGTCATTATTATTTGACAAGAATATTAGTTTACTATGTATATTTGCATATGAAAATTATTTACAATTTGAAAAGAAAGCAATGATGGTTTCAGAACGCCAACTTCATGCCCTCCCATTGGACAAGTAGAAATTTAGTTATGTTAATATGTATAAGTTATTGAGTCGCTTTGCATAGGTATGATAGATGTCGAAAGAGTCATTAACCATTTCTATACATGTATGACAGATGTTATCCATTACTTTATGTGTGTGTTGATATTTTCATCATGTATGATAGATTTTTCTAGGTACTGATTGATGTAAATCGAGATTTTATAAGTTATAAAAAAATAATTTATGTAGATGTTTATAGTTTTATGATATGAAATTGAAATAAGTGTTATTGTTCAATTATGAAAGAATGGTTGAATCATCATGTAACACTCCAAATTTCGATACAAGGAATCTATAATGATACTCAGTAAAACTTAAATTTACTAGCTAATTAACTCTTGCAACATGCTAAAGTTTTTCATTGCCTCCTTCAATGCATTAACTGTGGCTTGGAAACCTAATCGAACCAACTCCTTAATGTCGCTTGTGTTTGCTGATTTTAAGCTATTGACACAAGCATCTTAATTTATGATCAGTAGGCTGACAAAGAGCTGTTATAGCTCTAGAAGATGTGGAATCTGGCTGGATTCGCTTTTCGAGTCGTGGCTCCCTCTACCACCGACGCTCCCAAGGCCAACTGCTAGAGCAGCTACCACTGCAAATAGAAACAAACAAATGCCACTTATAACGGCGATCTTTTTCTTCTTCTTATCGTTGGTATTCCTAAAATTTTCAAAAGCCATCTTCTTTTTCTTTTGGTTTGAAGTTTAAAATTGATCTCTCTTTTGTGGTGTTTGCATGCTGTTTATATAGAAAAAAAAATGGAGCTAAGACAATTTTACTGTTTAAGATTTGTTTTTTTCCCTGTTAAGAAACTTGAGGCTGGCAAAATCTATAAAGTGAGCAGTGTTGTTTGTGTTGGAACATAAACACATAACCACACATAACCCAAAAAAATGAAAATCTATAATTGATCAAGTGCTAATATTAGATGATTGCATTTTTTTTTTTTTTTTTGGAAGTTGTTATTGAATAGGTCAAATAACTATCAAGATGGTTAAGAAACGGTTGAAACTTGATAAGATCAAACATTACTTTCTCGGTCTGAATATTTATTCTCATAAACGAGAGATAATTATTTCTACAATAATAGGTGAAAACCACCCACACAATTTCTAAAGTGTGCTTAGCAGGGAGATCCCTAACCAACTTTACTAAGATGTGATGTGCTATTTATTATATTTAGTTAATCCAGCAAAAATATTGATAAATTGTAAAAGATGGTTGTTGAAATACTTTCAATTACAAGTCGTATCATTCTATTTTGCCTCAGATCAGCAACAAACTGTCATTATTATTGTGTATATATTTTTTTTTAATGGAAGCTTGAAAATAGCGTTGCCTGTAAGCTTAGGTTGTTGTAATTAAGAGAGGCAATCTAAATTAATGAATGCAATAAGTTAAATTTGAAAAGAAGTACGTCATTTAGAAAGAGGAATAAATAAAGAAATCATTAGACTTCAATGTTCCTTTTCCTTGTCATTTCTATTGGTTATTGTATATCTTGTTTATTTTTGTTCCTAATTATAAGGAAAGAAATTATGCCCCAATATGACACACTTTAAGTTTTCTTTTTCTTTTTTTCTTTTTTTTTTCTATTTTTTATGTGCATTCGTTACTTCAATTAGATAAGATTTATATTTTAATTTAAGATAATTTAAAAATTAATACATTAGAGAAATTGGAATAAACTATTTAGAGTACTCACAACGGAGGCTTGAGTTAATAATATTTGTTTATAAGGCATTTCTTATATTAGTTAATAATATTTGTCTTGTATGGGTTTGTAATAGATAGTTGTGTACAACTGATATTTTTTGTGCATTTAGCTATAACGGATATAGCAATGCCAGGTTTATACTTCAACTAGGGTTGTATATTTATTAGAACTAGTATAAATATAGTTTTTCTTGTTGACCTCATTAAGCATGAGGCACAATATAGAAATAGTTGCTGCCATTATTCTGGCCTGCGCCATCCGTTTATTCTTTGTATAAATTCATGGTAGAACTTTCCTAATTACTATTGTAGTTGTATCTTTTCTTAATATATATGGTTATGTAACCTTTTGCATGAATTATAACTAAACATTAACTATATTCTGTTCATACTTACTCAACTTCTGGAACTAAGCTTCAAGATCATCAATGGCCTAGTGCAATGAGTTCTTCACAATTCTCAAGAGTCTGGCTTGTCTTGGAATCCTTATTAGCTAACCCTTTCAACATGGATCAATTATTCATTGCCTCCTTCAACGCATCAACAGCAACGTGAAACCATAATCGAATCAACTTCTTCGGGCCGTTTGTGATGGCAGATTTCAAGCCATTAGCACAAGCATCTTTGTAATCAGTGGGCTGACAAAGAGCTGCTATTGCCTTTGAAGACATGGAGATCTTGTCTGATTCGCCTTTCGAGTTATGGCTCTCTCCAGCACTAATACTTTCAAATCCAACCGTGAGGGCAGCTGCCACAGCAAATACCGATGAACAAATGACACTTACAATTAATGATCTTATTCTTAATTCTTCTTTTTATCTTGAGAAAACTTCCAAAAGCCATCTTCTTCTTCTTCTTATACAAGACACCAAATCCTTTGAACTGGTTTGAGGTTTGTATTGACTCTCTTTAATGGTGTTTGCAAGCTGTTTATATAAAAAATGGAGACAAGGCTAAGAAAGAGCTTTTTGGTTCAAAAAGTCGTTTTTCCTGCTAAGCAACATAAGGTTGATAAAATTTATGAAAACAAGTTTGTTTTGCTTGAAACAGATTATTAGATATAAATGCAAAACAAAAACATAAAGTATTATTGATCAAGTGTTAATGTTAGGACCGAATGATTTTATTATTTAAAAATATTATTAATTTATCCAACATTTTTTTGCCGAGATTTACTATATATAAACTTAAAAATTTATATGTAAGCACATATACTCACATAGATCAAGTAATTATTGCATTTTTCTTTACATCTGTTATAGAAATTTGAATCCCACTATACACATTGATAGTCTTTCCCAAAGTTGAATGGTGGAGTGCAGTGGCGGACCCAGAAATCTATATTAGGGGGGGTACTTTTATATAATAATTATAATATGAAAAAAAAAAACTAAATTATATGAAATTTTCTTTATAATATTTATTTCAGTTGTTAGAGTGATGTTATATGAAATAAATTTAACTAAAACAATAGATTTCTAGGTAATAAAATAATAGGAGATATATAATTTTATCCTTTACAAGATTGTAAATAAAATTTCTTAAAATAACATCCTTAATATGAGGATAAAATAAAATAAAATAAAATAACATACTAATTGTGAGTTGATTGCGCGTTAACTCCTTTCTTCTTAGTGAGAGAAATTTAAATTTCATATTACTAAAAAAAAAATAAAAAACTTAATTTAAAGATATATCTCTTTTATGATGTGAGTTGCTATTCAAATTGTAAATAAATGTATGTAATAAAATTATATATATTTATTATTAAAATTACTAATCAAGCTATATTTATAGTTTTTTATCTAATAAATATATGTGATTTAAGCAAAGTAAAGTAAAATAAAAATAAAAGATAAAAACAATCATAATTCATATGAGTTTTTTAATTTATGAGTTTTATCATATAAAATAGCTTATGTAAAATAAAAATAATTCACGTAAATAATTGTGAGTAAACCAAGATTTATTAAGATTAAACAATATTATACATTTTATTTTATAGTTCATGTAAATATGATATAGTTTACAATGAAAAAATATAATTCGAAATGAGTATAATAATTTATTAAGTTAAAATGTTTCAAATTTAAAGATCAATTTGTAATAATGGAAAGTGAAAAAAAAAAAAAGAGAGAGAGAGAGAGAGAGAAAAAACAACATGTTTTTATAGGGGAATAAATTGAACTGTAATGGGAAAAAAATTGAGAAAAAATAACATATTTTGATAGGAAAATTGATTGAACCATGATGGATGGAAGAAAGAAAAACAAGATCCATACCATAAAAATAAATTAAAAAAAAATTATAAAACAAAGCAACATTTATAAGTGAATAAAAAAAACATTTCAAAAAAATAAAAAAGAGGAATATTTGTGAGTGAATAAAATATATGTATAAATATAAGAGACAAAAAGGGGGAAAAGATTTATGAAATAAATGGGGATTGAACCATGGTGGGGCTTAGAAAGGAAAGGAATCACAACCAATGAAGCCTTTTAAATCTTGTGTGTGCATTTGACATTTTATTTATATAATATATTACATGACTAAAAAATTCAGAAAAAGCACATTTTTTTTTTATGGAGGGAAAGATTGAACCTTGGTGGCTTTTGTAGCAAAAACACGCGGACAACCAACGAAGTCAACTTAAGATTGTGAAGTTGTATGACATTATATTTATATATTACTAATAAAGAAACTTAATTAATTTTCAAAAAATTTCAAGGGGGGCACGTGTCCCCCCTGGCCCAATAGTGGGTCCGTCCCTGGTGGAGTGGAGGCTAATGCACCGACCTCTTGCATGTCAATTAGAGGAATTCGAGGTCCTCCTCCCTCTTGATAAAGCCTTCTAGTGGGGTCAATCTATAGTTTGTTGACTTTAAATGGATCTCGCTAGTCAACTTTCCTAAAATCTAGCAACATGTGTTCTACACAAATCAAATAAAAATAGCGTAGGTGATCTTGACATTGGTCAAGTATCGACCAAAGACACTCCAATACTTAAGTTAGTAAGTTGATCGTAATGTACAAGAGTCCAGTAATTGTAAAGCGTCGTCAAACTAGAGAGAGTGTATTGGAAAAAGAGAGGATGGAAGATTATCGAAGTCTAAACTTGAAAACGAGATGGAGTAGGAACATTGAGTATTAAGTGTTAATGGACAAAACCTCATATAATAGAATACTACAAACAAACCATGAATAGTACACCAAATAAGTTCCTAGAAATAAAGGTTAGTCACAATGGATACAGTTAAATACTAAGTTTTTTTTTTTGTCAAACCATTTCCTAGACTTGCACTTCCACACCACTATACTTAATTTATCACAAAAATTTTAAATGTAGAGTAGAAAAATGAAAACACAAGAGAAAAAAATGAGAAGCCTCAAGTGGTTTGCAAGAGATGAGAGGCTTCTTCCTTTTAATGAAGCCTCTATTTATTGGTGGAAAAGATGTCATGAAAACTTATTGTAAAGTAAATGCAATGTTCGTTACAGAGTAAATGTCATGGTTAATGATATATCGGTTATAGAGTAAATGTCCTGGTTAAAGTCATGTTCGTTATAGAGTTAATGCAACTTCTGTTATAATTAATTTACCTCATGCATTAAGAGCAATCAATCGTTACCTAAGGAAAAATACCTTCTTTGATTTGGATCAACTAAGTTTTTGGGCTATTTCTTGTAACAAGCATTTAGCCATTAACTTGGGCAGATTGGCATATTGGACCATTATATCACTATAAGCTTTGGGTTTTCATTTTGGGCCTAAGAATTTTTAACCACAACAAACCTCGTCCATCTATTTTTGTATTAGCCCATGGTTTAAAAGGTGGAGGCTCATGATATCCTCTTAATTGTATAGAGGATCTCCTATCATTTCAAATGAGAAAATGGCAGCCTCTTCCATCGAAGGCTAGAGTGGAAGATTCAGATTACGAATTTGACCTTTTCTTTAAAAATTTCATTTTATATATTACTGTTATATTTTATATTTGTTTTTGTAATGACAAAAATATTGTCGTCTCACATATTGTACAATATTGTAGCTTAAACCCAAGCCATTCCATTACATAAGATAGTGTGATATGTTCTTAAAACAAACAAACAAACAAATAAATAAATAAGAAGATTGTGATATGAATTGTATTAATTGAAATGAATATCCCCTCAAAGGTTGGCCAAGGATGTCTGGCGTAATACAGGTTTTTGGAAGGTGATTCACAGATGCAGAGGTCTTTCTTGTCGGGATATCTTCTGTTGTCTTCAAGAAAATCTTTCCAAGGCTGAATGGGAAAAGTTATGCATGATATTATGGGGCTGATGGCACAATCGAAATTGTGCTGTTCACAATCAGAAGTGACATGGCACTTTGGAACTGACTGAATTGAGTCATGCCTTGATGTTTGACTATCAGAAGTCTCAGATTGTGAACACACCCTGCAATCTTTCTTCTAGAGATGCAGCGCCCGCTGTGTGGTCACCTCCTCCGGCTCTGCAACTCAAGTTGAACAACGACGTTGCCATAAAGGAGAGCCATTCTTGGATTGGTGTGGGTGCTTCAATCCGTGACTATAACGGGTG
Source organism: Litchi chinensis (assembly GCA_019925255.1). NCBI lineage: Eukaryota > Viridiplantae > Streptophyta > Magnoliopsida > Sapindales > Sapindaceae > Litchi > Litchi chinensis. The sequence goes on along the minus strand of CM034465.1, from coordinate 1,076,799 downwards.
TATTGTTCTTGCACTTTCAAGATCTGTCCAAGACAGATATAACTCTGAAATCGGTGAATTAGTGGCAGTTCGTGAGGGCCTTCTTTGGCACAAAGATACAACTTGAAAGTTTCCTAGCTTGAGTTAGATGCAGTCAATGTTGTTGCCCAAATTGTCAATGATAATTCTTTGTGGTGTCATGTTTCACATATTATTCTTTACGGGGGTCAACACTGTCATTTTATTTCACTAAGTTGTAACAAGGTGGCATGTACCCTCGCTTCCATTGCCTTTTTCTCTGAGGATAGAAATTGGCTTCATACTAAGTCTGATTCTATTAATTATTTCTTGTGGATGAAAGTCCACTTGCATTTCAAAAAAACAAAAAACAAAAAAAAAAAAAGAAAGAAAAAAAGAAAGAATTTAGTAACGCAACACAACTTACAAGCCAAATAAAATAGAAAAAAAATCTAAAAATCCTTGAAATGGTAAATAATTTTAGTTTATTTTATCTTTTTAAAATACAAATAAAAAAACCCTAGCGTCAATCAAAAGCAGTTTTGATCCAAATTTTTAGTGGTTTTATGATAAACACACTAAAAGATCAAAATACCCTCCCCTTTTATTTTTTCAAAAAAATTAAAAAATTAAAAATAAATATAAATGTAAAAATAATTAAAATTAAAAAAATTAAAAAATAACAATAATATAAAAGTGGAGATCCAATCTCCAAATTGGATGTTCACCATCCATCATGATGTCCATCAATCATGATGGATGGTGGAGATCAAATCTGGAGATTGGATCTCCATCCTCAATAATCCCTCCAATCATCTCTCAATCCACCTATAAACCCTAACTATAGCCCCAACCACATAATCTTTTATCATCAATCAATCTTCCAACATCATCAATTAAACCCAACATCATCAATCTCCCACGAAACCATCAAACCCAACATCATCATTGGAATTATCAATCTTCCATAATTAAACTTAGACATTCATCCAGATCTTAAATAATAATAATAATAATAAAAAAAAAAAAAAAAAGATCTTCAATCTTTTAAAAAAGAAAATTGAAAAAGAAAAGAAAAGGAAAGAAAACCTCCAAGGAAATGAAATGCTCCAAATCAAATCAAAGAAACCTTCCAACTAGTGTTCTTCTTCTATCAGACATCAACCAAACTAGATCCTAGCAAATAAAAACCCATTAAAAAAAAAAAAATCCACCGCCATCAATCATCCCAACAATTGAATAAACTAATCATTGAGAAGAGCCATAAGATTCAATTAGGAAAAAAAAAAGAAAAAAGAAAAAACCATCTAGGTTCAAATCGATGAATCTTCATCTGAGTTCATCAGTTCAAACCCATATCTCATTTAGGTTCGACCATGTGGGTTCAAATCGATGAACGCAGATGAACCTTCATTTGGATTTATTGATTCAAACTCAAATCTCATTTGGGTTCGATGAATTAGGATAAGATCAGGGTTTGAATTCCATATTTCATCTGGGTTTGAGAAGATGAAGAGATGAAGAAAAAAGAAAGAGAGAGAGAGAGAGGAGGAGAAAATAACCTTTTTATCCTCAATGTCCTTTTTGCCCTCCAAATTGACAGATTTGTTAATTCATTGACGGAATTACTATACCATTGGTTGGGTCACTTTATCTATTATTTTTAACATCAGGGGTGATTTGATATTATTGTCAATTCCAAGGGGTAAAATGATAATAACCTATAAAAATATGTTGTACTAGAATCTCTTAATGATGTACAGTTAAAAGCACAAACTGTGGCTTAAAGTGACTGAAAAATTTAGCAAGAATCTTTCTCTAATCTGTTTGTCAAACTCTTCTAAATTTACATCATCCCGGAAACATAAGGCACACCAGTGGGCTTGATCCAATTACATTTGATGAAATGCGCCACAGTGAAAGTATTTTCCTGGTTAGCATCGATCTCCTTGATGCTTTTCCATGTAGAGATACAAATCAATCAATCATAAATAACAGAAGGAATCTTTTACGTGGAAAGCCTTGAAGGACATAAATGATAGAGCCTCATACAACAAAACCAATCCACTGCTAAAAAAATTTAACGCAAGTTTTAACACCTTTACAATTCAAATTATAAATCTTACAACTTCACCACCTCTTATCGTGAATTCTATACTTTGGTTGTTTCTTTTTTCACCACGATAGTGATCAACCGCTTTACCTTTCAAAACACATTCTACTCGCAAAAACATTCTCCTAGGAATCATGTTCTAATCTAGAAATTCACTAGTCTCATTAATTCATAATAGTGTTGCCCACCCAAGTTCAAACCTCAAAGTATAGGCCATATGGTCTTACTCGTCCACTCAAGTCGTACACCTAAGTTTTACTTAACCGCAAACTGTAGAGCATGGTTGTACACAACCTATTTGTGTTCACACCTCGCTGCCCAATTTGTAAGCTCTGATCTCCATTTTTTTATTTTCTTTTTCATTTGGTTTTTTAATTAATTCCTAACGAAATAACAAAGTGAACTTTAGTTGTTCTGCAAGATTTGTTGATGGTTTTCTTTAATTCTCAAATTAACCCGTTTATCCTTTCCTTTGATTCATATAAACAACAACCATATAACCTAAACAAAATTCTAATGAAATAAATGAGATATATAGATTAGTTTTCACCAATGAGATAGCCCTCTAACCTCTTTCGTATATGGATCAATAATAACTTTTAATCAACAAGATACAGTCCAATCTTGAGACGAAAACTGCTCTTCTATTGTTTGTGTTTTCCAAACTTGCTTCTATAAATCTAAATTAAAACTCTTGAAGCCCCATTTAGATTGATATTAGAAATTCATGAGAACCAATATAATTTTTTTTTCTATTGTCGTTTTCCTTTAACCAAATAATTTTATTTTAATGTTCTTATTATATATATAAAAAATATATATAAAATATCACATTATCCATATTAATTTCTCACCATTTGTACCGTAGCAACAGTTCAAAAGCCAACTAATGAAGGCATTTCTTGTAGTTTTGGAAAAGCAGTTTAAATTAGTATGGTCTTGACGGCAGTGGGTCCACACATTAATTTACAAGCACCAATATGTGCAAATCATATAGTGTGATGACCGCCTGAAAATTAATTATAATCTGAAATTTGTGACTCTTTGTTAGATGGTTCCTGAGTTTTTTTTTTTTTCAATAAAAACAGTTCCTGAGTTTGCATGTCGTTATTTTTGTGTATAATAGGCCACATCTTGTGACTTGTGAGTTAGTGCGATATAATTTAGTCGAAGCTTCCATACACGGATTCATGTGGTCCAATTTTCTCTCACTGCATGTAGACGGTAGAGAAATTTCATTAAATCATTTCCACACGTCTTTGAACTTAATCATGCGAAAGCAAAAGGCTCTAAAGGTGGAGCACAATTAAAACTATGAATTTCAACCATTGTCTATCTTATTATACTTAAAGGCATTTTGTCGGCCATTTACCACCATTTTAATTGGTCCACTAGGATAAGATATTTTGTATGTCATTGAATGAAGTTAGAAAATGACAAACATTTCGTCCAGTCATCAGATTCCAAGAACCACGCGTCGTATGTAATGATTAATGAAGCATCAAATTTGGACGTTGGATGGTCGGTTGGTGTGGAGAGAAGATTATCAATAGATCCTAGTTAATATTTATACGTGAAGGACTTGAAACACATCCCATACATATTATCAATGAGCTCTAATGATTTGCCACAAATAATCTTACAATCATACACATGGATCCTCTCGTACGCTATTATTTATTTAATTTTAAGGTAAAATCTCTACTTATACGATATCATATGGATGTTTGCATGACTATTAGAATTCTGGTCCGCAATTTAGCGTTCGAGTGCTTTTACTGACTAAGTTCACTTTTTTGTGGACTTTTTGCATAATTGTAATGTATGTAGCTTTTGTAGAAACTTTAATAAAGACTATGATCCGGCGAAAACAATTTGATTTTTGGAACATTCCATTGGCCTTTCCCTATCGATGAAAGTGACGCATTGAGGTTGTGTATTCACTTAGGACCCACCATTGAACTTTATTATCAACTTGATATTGGAACACTTACCAAAATTCTATAAATGTAGGTTAACCTGATTGACAGAATTATACCCTTCAATATGGCTATGGAGATCGTATTCTCAAAGACCCTAACTGAAACCGATATTAAATGTAGATTAGCGGTTCCAACCGAAGCTCTGAAGCATATTGAACCTCCGGGAGTTGAAAATAATGTTTGCGATGTGTTTGTGAGGGACTTGGCTGCATGCGAGTGGCCATTTCGTTGCTACACTGGCCTAGAGAACCATCCAAAACCAGTTTTCACCGCTGGTTGGCTTTGCTTTGTTCGAGCGAAAGAGCTTAAAATCGGGCATCAAGTCATCTTACATGAGCAGAAAGATGGAGATGGGGTAGTTAAGTACACAATTGAGGCCAGAAGAACTGTTTTCCGATCATTGGGGCAGGATATTTGGGTGCATGCAGTGGAGAATCTTAACCCCCAAAGTGATGCTGCTTCATGCAAGGAAGTTGAAAAACCAAATAACACATGAATGCTCGTCAACAATTTTAGTTTTGTTGAGGGCTTTTTATGTTTTAGATAGGTTTTCTTTGTTTTCCAATAAATTTTCTCGTTGTACAGATTAGAGAAAAGAATAGTTAAAAGAGCTACGTTTATGGCTTATGTATATATCTTCTCAGTTCAGACTTGAGGAATCGCTTCTGCTTTCTAATCTCGTGATCATCAATATGTGCTCGCTATGATCGATTTTGGATTTAAGATTCATTAAGTTCCCAATTAACGTTCTCTCTCTCTCTTTTTTTTTTTTTTTTTAAGGAAAAAATCTGAAAAACCTCTAGAATGAAAAACAATATAAAAAACAATGTCATTCAAACCTCAACTTTTGAAAATATTAGTTAAAACCCCCAGCCGTTAGTCACAACAATGATATTGCTGGACTGTTTACCAAGACCTGAAATCCCTCTGTTGCTTTTAAAATAACATGAAAAGACAAATATACCCTCCATATTCATCATTTTAAAAATTAAAAATTAACAAATAATTAAAAACAATTAAAAAATGATGGTGAAGATTTCATATGTGATCTCCATCATCCATCAAGATAGATGAACGAGGGAGATCTCATATGAGATCTCCCTTTTTTTATTAAAAAATTAAATATGAGATCTCCCTTTTTTTATTAAAAAATTAAAAGTTAAACTATAAAAAATCCCAATGGTTTACAATAAAAACATATCACAACAGAATAAAATCCCAATGGTTTAAAACAGAGCCCCCCCAAAAAAAAAAAAAAAAATCAAAACAGAGCAAAATCTCAATGATTTAAGACAGAGCAAAGAAAAAAAATATCCTAATGGTTTACAAACAAAAAAAAGAAAGAGATCAAATAAGGCAAAATCCGGATGGTTTACAAGTAGAACATATAAAAACCTTAAATAAAACTATGAATTTGTCTGGTCTTGACGGCGGTGGGTCCACACATCAATTTACAATCACCAGTATGCGCAAATCATATAGTGTGATGATGATCACCTGAAAATTAATTATAGTCTGAAATTTGTGCAACTGTTTGTAAGATAGTTCTTGAGTTTTTTTTTTTAAATAAAAATAGTTCCTGAGTTTGCATGTCGTTATTTTTGTGTATAATAGGCCACATCTTGTGACGTCAGAGTTAGTGCTGATATAATTTAGTCGAAGCTTCCATACACGGATTCATGTGGTCCAATTTTCTCTCACTGCATGTAGACAGTAGAGAAAATTCATTAAATCATTTCCTAATGGTTTACAAACAAAAAATATAAAAACAGAACCAAAAAAAGAAAAATGAGATCAAATAAGCAAAATCCCAATGGTTTACAAGTAGAACATATAAAAACATCAAACAAAATATGATTTTAGAACAAAATTAATTAAATAATGCAAGAAATAATCCCAAAAATAGTTACAGATCAATACCAATATATTAGAAAGGGGAAAAATCATTTTGGTCCCTAGGTTTTAGGAAAGAATCAAAATTTTAATTATGTTTCAAAAAAGAATCAAATCATCCCTAACTTTTTAATAAAGTGTCAAATTAGTCCCTTTCATCAATTAATTGACGGTCAAACTAATATTGACTATGATTCTCAAGGGTATTTTATATATTATATAATTTGATTAATAGATTAAAAAAAATTAAATGAAAAAGTATGTGTCAGCCAATGAATGGTGAAATAATAAAAATATAAAACAACAAATTAAAAATTAAAAAATGACAAATTAAAAATAAAAATAACAATAAAAGAAAAAAAATTAAAAATAAAAAAGTTCGAATGAGTTGCCTACTTTCGTTGAAACCAGAAGATGAACCAGGTGTTTGGGTTTGTTGAAACTCAGATGTCTGAAATCACAAAACAACAAATTCAACATTTCTACACACCTACAAAACAAATTCAACAAAAACTTGATACCCACAAAACTCAGGTGTTTGAACCGTAAACAATTAAACATCTACTCAAAAACTAAACTTCAGTTTCAACAAGCAAATTCCATCAAATCAAAAAACAACAAATTCATCTAGTAATTTAATCAAACACTTGATACCCACAAAACAAACCTAAAAATCAAATCCAACAAACATATCTATAAACTCTCCAATTAAAAAAAAAAAAAGTTTCAATATTGACATCAATATCAAATCAAACCACAACATTTCAACACACCCACAAGACAAATTCAACAAAAAATTATATAAAAGGAGGTGTGGGCTGAGGATGAGCTTGTGGATGGTGAAGAAGGGCTTCGTTGGGTAAGGTTGCCGAAGGGGGAGGGGACCCAATGGACGATGAGTGAAGGCCACTTGAGTGGGTACGAGAAGATGACATCATGCATGAACGACGTGTTCTTCTTCTAGGCGGTGAACTCCTCCTCCATTTGGTCTATGCCACCCACGTCCTGCTCCTCTATCGTCATTGTTTCTCTCTCTCTCTCTCTCTCTCTCTCTCTCTCTCTCTCTCTCTCTCTCTCTCTCACGTGCGTGCTCACGTTGTGTGTGTTAGATCACATAAAATTTGTTTACAACTGGTCTGGATTCGTTTGTTAAAACTAGATTGGTAATGTTATGGCTATGGTGCGATAAAGGTGGTGATGTTGTGGTTGGTGTCACGACCCGGCTCCTAGGCCGTGGCGAAATCGTAAATATTAGTTTATAAAAATTTTCGCTCTTTTAGATATTCCGAAGCATTAAATTAAAAATATAGAAGAAAGTATAATAAAAAATTTCAAACAATCTAAAATGATTCCGGTGAAAAACTATCCCCACAGATATATGAACACCTGTTAGAAATCATGGATTCATAACCACAATAAAATTTAGGAACACTTAGCCATGCAATCTGCTTATCACACTTAAACTTTCACATTCTACTTAGATTTCCAAATAAAAATCCTCAACTCTGGTGTTTAGAATACAAAGCTTTAAATACATCCACAAGAGTCCTTTAAATTTGGTTTTAAGACATTCATCCATAAATATCCAAATGGGAAAATAATTAACTAAAGAAATACACCACAAGCCAAGCACTTGATTTCTTTGGTCATCTACCTACTCCATTGGGTGGCCACATAAATCACCCTGTACATTTCCTGGAGGGAGAAAAAAATAAAGAGAGGGTGAGCAAATGCTCAATTGGATTTAAATCTCGATATGGTTTCGAAAATCACTTTCTAAAATCATGATTAAAAACCTACATGATCGACCGTCTAAATACATCTCATAAATCATTTCACAAATATATATGCTTCCAAGATAGAAATAAAATAGAAATAAAACATCTAAATTTTTAAATCAAGTCATAGCATTTTCAAATCAAGGTAGATCTCATCCCCTAGTCATATACCTAGTGGCCCATAATATCAATAAATTATTTAAAACAATGTTTGCACACCATGACCTTAGTAACCATACCAAAAAAATACCCTGCACAGTAATACCCACACAGTGACCCCGACATAAAGTCGTATAATATGAATAGTTCATGATAACCTCACATAATGACTAGGACGGTGGATCTTTACCTCATTTAAGTTACAAAAATAATTTAAATAAATCCATCAAGCAATCAATACGATATATATAAATATATATATATAGAAATCGATATTTTGAAAACTCTTCTTTTATTTAAAAAAAAAAATTTGGCAACATAACAGCTGCTAATTTGATAAACCAAACCTTTTGTAAACCTATAATAAATCACAATATATTTCCAAAGCAATCCACAATATATTTCCACAAATAATTACTATACTTTCAAGATTATAAAAATTCAATTAAACATCAACTTTAACATAAAAATTTCTAAAAGATCAAGGTTGAGCTCCTACCTCAATATGGGCTATTAACTTCTTTAAAATCTTGATTCTCAAGGTAATTATCGTCGTCTCAAACCAAATCTACAAAGTAGTGAAATATAAAGAATTTTTAATACGGCTATCCTAAGGGAGAAATATCCCTAAAAATAGATTCTACACTTAAAAACGAGTTGATAGACACGTCCGGAGTTAAATTTCGAGTTCGAGAGGTCGAGAAACTTATTTCCACCGTATGCGGTGGCCGACGGCGACTTTTCGGTGACCACGGTGGTGGGAGGTGCACCCAATTGAGTTTTGTTGTCTTCGACACGCTCGTCACGAAAATGGGGTTAACCGAAGTCGAAATCGCTTGATTTCGCCAAGATCTAAGAAAATCAAAGTTGGTTAATAGTAGAACTTTTTCTACAAAATCGATGACCCAAACGGTGATAAAAATTGATGAAATTGGTACTTATGGAATCTACATCACACAAGCTTTCCAACGGTACCAAATTTGACTAGAATGGAGGTCAGATGTGGTCGGAATAAGAAGTCAAAATGGAGCTTGTGAAAATGGAAATCTGAAAAAAAAATTTTGGAGAGAGAGAGAGAGAGAGAGAGTGCGCTTCGAGCCATGCGGGAAAGAAGAAGACTAAATAAATAATCCCGAAAATTATCATTTGGCCCCTCAACTATTTATAAATTACAACTTTAAACTAAAATTTTAAAAATATAATTTTTTAACCCTTGCACTTTTATATAATTTTCATAAAATTTTACAATTTTACCCTTAAGAAAAATTTAAGGTTTTACATTCTATCCTCCATAAAGGAATTTCGTCCCGAAATTTAAAGTACAACCTCAAGTCGAATTTCAAATAAGTGAGGGTACTTATGGTATATCTTTGACTCTAGCTCCCAAGTAGTCTCATCTCTAGTATGATTTTGCCACAATACCTTAATCATAGGTATTTCTCTATTTCGTAATACTTTAATCTCTCTTGCCAAGATCCATACCAGTTGCTCCTCATATGTTATATTTTTTTGTATAGGAATCCCATTATAAGGAACAATGTGAGACGAGTCTGCAGTGCACTTTCTTAACATGGACACGTGAAAGACGTTGTGGACATGTGTCAATTGAGGTGGTAGGTTCAATCGGTAGGCAACCTCTCCAATTCTTTCCATGACCTCAAATGGCCCAATGTACCTGGGGGCTAGTTTTCCCTTAACTCCAAATCTAGTTACACCACGCATAGAAGTCACCTTCAAGAAAACATAAATCCCATCCTCATTTCCACCTCACACCGATGAAGATCAGCATAGCTCTTTTGGCAACTTTGGATTGCTTTAAGCCTTTCTTGAATGTTCCTTATCTTTTCTATAGTCTCTTCAATAATCTCTGGTCCTATGGCAACCCGCTTGTCTGGTTCAGCCCAACACAAAGGTGATTTATAGGGTCTTCCATATAGAGTCTCATATGGAGTCATACCGATACTGGCTTGGTAACTATTATTATAAACAAATTCCACCAATGGTAGGTGTTCACTCCAATTTCCTCCGGAGTCCAAAATACAAGAATGAAGCATGTCTTCCAATATTTGGATAGTCCTTTCAGACTGCCCATCAGTTTAAGGGTGATGCGCAGTGCTAAGATTTAGTTCCGTCCCCAAAGCAGTTTGTAAGGCTCTCCAAAATCTAAAAGTGAAACGTGGATCTCTATCTGAAACACTACTAGAGGGTACACCATGCAACCGGACAATGTTTTGAACATAGAGTTTGGCTAGCTTAACAAGCTTGTAGTCCTTTCTTATAGGTATAAAGTGAGCTGTCTTGGTCAATCGGTACACAATGACCCATACCGCATATTATCTTTGAGAGGTCAAGGGTAATCCTGTCACAAAATCCATAGTGATCCTATCCCATTTCCATTCTAGGATCAGTAATGGTTGAAGTAACCCCGACAGTTGCTGATGCTCGACTTTTACCTATTGACATATCATGCATTTAGCAACAAACTCAATTATATCTCGCTTCATTCCAGACCACCAATATTGTCTCTTTAGATCTTGATACATCTTTGTGCTATTAGGATGTACCGCAAATTTTGACTTGTGAGCTTCGGCCAAAACAGCTTCTTTAAGTTCTGGATTGTTGGCAACAACCACTTTTCCATGGTGATACACAAATCCGTCCGTTTTAAGCTCTCAATCCTTTAATTGTTCCCCATTTTACAAACAATTCCAAATATTCCTCAATTCCTCGTCTTGCCACTGACTTTGCTTAACAACCTGTAGGATATTAAGCATCGCCACCACGCTGTAAACATAAGTTGTGGTACAGTCTTCACATAAACACAAATCATAGTCTCTAATGACCATTGTTCTCTTCCAATCTTCCAATGCCAAGCTAGCTAATGTCCCCTACGGTTTTCTACTCAAGGCATCCGCAACCACATTTGCCTTTCCAAGATGATACTGAAGGTTTAAGTCATAATCTTCCATCTACTCAACCCATCTTCATTGTCTCAAATTTAAATATCGTTGGCTAAAGAGATACTTTAAACTTTTATGATCAAAGTAGATATCAAACTTCACCCTATAAAGGTAACACCTCCATATTTTTAAAGCGAAAATCACAGCAGCAAGCTCTAAATCATGAGTGGGGTAATTCTTTTCGTGCTGTTTCAATTGACGAGAAGCATAAGCCACTACTTTTCCTCCTTGCATCAAAACAGCACTAAGACCGATGCCTGAGGTATCTGTAAATACCACATAGGGATCATTACTGTTTGATACTGTAAGAACAGGCGCTGTGGTCAATCTTTGTTTTAGCTCTTGAAAAGCAGCTTCACAATCTTTATTCCATATAAACTTCACATCCTTTCTCGTTCACCTGGCTAATGGCATGGCAATCCTTGAAAAGTTTTCAACGAAATGACGATAATTGTAAACCCCTAGTCTCTATCTATAACCTCTTAGTGTTAAAAGATGGATTAGAGAGGTAAAATAAATCTCTACATTAGATTAATTGAATTTCATGGCGTTAGAGATTTATCAATTTAAGATTGACGACGAAATTCGTCAACTATAAAATTTTAAGGAACATTACAATAAAATCAAGTTAGTATTAAGCTAAATCGATTCATCGATTTAGTGAACGCCATTCTAGAGTTTCACAACAATCAAATTAATAAGAAAAAGATCAATGAAGAGGTAAAATGAGTCATCCATAGATAAGAGACAAGTTAAAGAAAACAATATAAACAAGTGCATAAGTGAGAATTTTAGAATGTTTTAGTAGGATAAGTGATTAATTATTAATGAGATTAAGTAAAAACATGGATGATAATCAAAATAAATCAAGGGACAAGCTTGATATTCCATAGAACATTAATAAGATATATAAACAAGACACTTAGAAGCCAAGTGGACAAGTGAAGAGTGCAAAGCTATCATAAAAATTAAAAACAAAAGTAAATCCCGTATAGAATGGATGATGAGAGAAAACGATGGTCAAACGAATTAAAAATGAGACTTAAGTGCCATTTTTATGAAGGTTAATTATATATATTGAACATTTAGCAAGATTTCAACAAGAAAAGATAAAAATAGGTGAGAAATAAAGAAAAAAACAGCAGCTGCCAGAAAATAAAACAAAACTGGGCAGCAGTGAAGATAACAGAGAAATTGAGAGGAAATGGTGTAAATTAAAAAGAATTGGGGCATGATGTAATTATAAGAAATGCTATTAGTATATAAGTAACCCTTGCTGAAAATTTTTTCAGCAAACACCACTCCTTCAGTCGTGAAAAAGAGAGCAGAACAGAAGCAAAACAAGAGCTGACCGTGAAAACCACAAGCAGAGGTGCTGGATAGCAGCAAGGAAAAGTGGAAGGAGAAGAGCCCATCCAGCCCTTCTGAACCTCTAACCTCTCTCTCTAAACCCTCTTCTAAGTCCTCTCAATCCTCTAAGCCAAGTACCAAGTAAGATATCATATGATCTTCTCCTTATTGTGTTTAAAATTGCAGTAGAGCTGCTGGAAATTTTCTGTGCAGAATTTTTTTGTTATGTTGGTGTTCTACACTTCAATTAAATGTGGAACCCTAGCTAGATGATGATGAACTTTAAATAACATGTTGTTGGGTGTAAATGGTAGCTTAGGGTTTTATTTATGGCTGCCACATATTTGATTTAAGTGGAAACAAAATCAACTCACACACACACACCAACTAGTTGATTAAAGTTTTGAGTGAATTGTTAGTGTTCAAATGAACAAGTAATGTTTATGTGTGTGTTGTGACCATATTAGACAGTAAATAAGCTCTGAAATTTAGAGGTTTTGAACCCAAGTTTGAGCATAAAAATTATTAGAAAAGCATAGGAAAGCATATGGGAAAGATAGAAGCTCAATAGAATTAGATTTAACAATTTTGTCAATCCCGAGCTGAATTTTTAGCTAGAGGAGACCTGACCATATTTGGATTATTTGGGAGTGTTCTACACCTCAAATGATGCCTAGGAACCATAGAAAATCATAGGTTTTGGAACGGATTGAATCCGATAAAAATTGTACAAGTTATGCACGAAATAGTGCCGTTAGAACTCTGAGAAGTGAAACGGCTATCCTAATGCAATTTTTATTGCATGGTTTGAGTTTGGTTCATCATTATTAGTTAAATGAAGCTTAGCTATGGAAGAAAAACTAGCATCGCTAATCCGAAACGGAAAATATACAAAACATGTACTAAACGTGCTAGAAAATGCCCGAAAAAGTGGCGTTTTCCTTAGATTTGACTTAGTAAACGATAATATTTTCCAACGAAATTTTACGTGTGACTAGAATGTGAGATAAGTGAGCCGTAGGAAAAAGAAAGAAGGAAAACGGAGCCCCGAGCAGCGTGTTACCACCTGTTCTGTTATGGGCTGTGAGTTAAGAATTTAAAATGTAATTTTTCGTTTCGAGCCTCCAACAACTAGACGGACTGCGTGGGGTGATCCCTAGGGGTCTAAAACTAAAACTTTTACACAAAAATCAGGATTAGAGAGCCTCGGTTGAGTAAGAAACAAGTTAGGAGGATATATAAAGAAAAATGGTCTTAGTTGAGATTCTTGACCCTATAGTTGGGAATTGAGTTTTGTTATTAATAATGATGAGAAAATATTGTGTAGGTGACGAGCGCGGGAGCGACGTCCACGGGCCTCGTCGAGACACTTGATACGGAGTGATGCGGCTTCGAGATAAGTGGTTCGCCACTTAAAATCTTTTATAAGTTCATGTTAATTCTTGATTTTGGTAATGAATGTAATAATTAAGTAATAAAAGAAAATGAAAATGATCTTCAATATCAAGTTAAAGTTTGAGTATATAGGGTCCTATGGAACCTATATAGAAATAGAAATTGATGCTAAGTAGTTATGAAAAGAAATTGAAATGAAAAAGTTTTCAAGATCTCTAAACTAGTGAGTTTGTGCTTTTGGCACTAAATAAATATAGTTTTAAAACCCATGTATGTTCCTTAAGATATAATGAGATTTAGCGCTACGTGACGACGCAGTAAATTCCGTCCGTAGTCGTTCAGAGTAGAGAAAAGTTAGCACTACGCGACGACGCAGAAAATTCCGTCCGTAGTTGCTCAGTTTCATAGAAAGTATAAGCGCTACGTTGCGATGCAGACAATTCCGCACGTAGTTGGCTATTTGTATAGTTTGGAACTACATGGCGATGCAGTAAATTCCGCTCGTAGTTGCCTAGAGTTTTAGCACTACAATTACGATGCAGAAAATCCCGCGTTGTAGTTGCTCAGTCATAAGCTTTAGCGCCCTACGTGCGATGCAGTAAATTCCGTAACGTAGTGGTTGAGATAACTTAGCAAGCTTCACGTTGGCGTTAGTTATAATCGCCCGTGATGGTCAGAATGTTTAAAGGATATACATGGGGGTTTTGAAAGAAATCATAAAACAAATGGTAAATTGTCATGTTAGTGTATGTGATATTATATCTTCGTTGCACTAACTTGTTTGTTTATTTTGTAGCTATTTATAGTTCATTGTGTGCCACCGCGGACGACAGGACATCATCATTTTGTTGTGTATATATAGGTGGGCGATTTGTGACATGTGATGATGTAAAACTTTATGTATGAGATGGATATGTAATTGAGAAACACATATTCAGATTTTGAAATTGTATATTTGTAAATATTCATGCATTTTATATATATGATGCATCTAGTTATATTTTACATAAGTTTGTATTTATAAATTGAGAATTGAGTGTTGATGTTGCATGTTTGTGGAAAAATGATGATGATTATTACATGGTTGGGAATAAAGAAGTTGGGAGGAATTGAGGTTTTAGTCGAAGTATAAATTTCTTGACAGGTAAATTTTGGTTTATCAAAAATACAGCCGTTATGCTGTCGAAAAGTTTATAAAAATATTTGAAATAGAATCGAGAAAAATTTTATCACTCCCAACTAGTTTAAAAGAAAACTGAATTTTTGAGTTTAAACGAGTAAACCGGTTGAAGAAAGTTAGGGTTCGCTTCTCGGATTTCTTCGACCCGACAAGTCGGTTTCGATAAGTCCGTTGAAGTGTCCGGCAGGATCCTCCAGACAAGAGCATAGATAAGGTTTGGGAAGGGTCCTGTCAATAATAACCAGCAAGACCAAGAAAACTACGAACTTCTGTTACATTATTTGGTCGTTCCCACTCGAGAATAGCTTCTACCTTTGCTGGATCTATGGATATCCCTTCTTGGTAAATCACATGACCTAAGAATTTTACCTTGGTTAACCAGAAGTCACACTTATCTTTCTTAGCATACAGCTGGTTCTTCCTAAGAATTTGTAAAATTATCCTTAAATGCTCTGCATGTTTCTCCCAGGTCTTAGAATAAATCAAGATGTCATCAATAAACATCACCACAAACTTATCCAAGAAAGGTCTAAAAATCTGATTCATAAGGTCCATAAAAGCTGCAGGGGCATTAGTTAACTCGAACGACATAACAAGAAACTCAAAATGACCGTAACGGGTTCAAAAAGTTGTTTTTGGAACATCTTCCTCTCGAACCTTTAGCTAGTGGTATCCGGACCTCAAATCAATTTTTGAAAAGAATTTTGATCCTCTAATTGATCAAACAGCTCATCTATCCTGGGAAAATGATACTTATTCTTCATCGTTAGCTTATTCAATTTTTGATAGTCCATATAAAGTCTCAAGGAACCATCCACTTTCCTTGCAAACAAAACAGGGGCTCCCCAAGGGGAAGTACTTTCTTGGATAAAGCCCTTCTCTAAAAACTCTCCCAACTGCTTCCTCAATTCCTCTTTCTCTGCTGGTGCCATGCGATAAGGAGTGATAGAGATTGGTTGAGCTCCAGCGATTAAGTCAATACAGAACTCAACTTCCCTATCTGGTGGTAATCTTGGCAACTTATCGGAAAACACATCTGGGTACTCCTCAATCACATATACTGGGGAATGCTAGTTTACCATTTCCGTTCCTCTATTAACAGCAAACAGACTTCCATAGGTCTCTAATCTTCTTCTTTCCCCTAATACTTGTTTCAAAATTGGACTTGGTTGTCGCACTTCTTAAGTTGCTTGGTAAATGACCGTACCATTCTTGGTGTGAAGTATCACCTTTTTATTATAATAATCAATTATAGCCTGATACTTAGCTAGCCAATCCATACCAAAAATCACATCGAATTGCCCTATGGGCATCAAAATCAAATCATCAGAAAATCTCCTACCATTTATCCCAATGCTTACTGATTTACAAGTAGTTGTCAAATCATGAGCTCTACCCAAAGGGGTTCTCACGCTTAAAGGCATACTAAGATTCTCAACACTCAATCCTAAAGTATTTGCAAACAACATGGAGATAAAAGAATGGGTTGCACCAGTATCAAATAAAGCATGTGCCCAAGAACGAGAGATAAGAATCATACCATCAATCACCCCTCTGCCAGATTGGTCATGTGTCTTTTCAGCGGTGGTAGCATAAGCTTGTCCAGTTCTCCCTTTTCCTTTCCCTCTTCTATTCTTTGGACGACTTCCACTAGCACTATAACCCATGTTGTAGTCGTGGGTACCCTGACTCCCAGATGCCTATGGGGTCTGAAAATTCTGAGAGAAATTCTGATTAGGCCCCATGGTAGGCGCACGGCATTGATGTAGATACTAAGGAGGAGAAGTGAAAGCTGGAGGCGATGTATGTGACAGGTTAGGCATGGGTTGCCCCTGGAAGGATACAGAATTTGAATGGCTCTCTGAAACTTCCTTACAGGATGTTGACGATCTCTTCGGGTAGGGGCAAGCTTTCTTTAAATGGCCTTGCTGTCCACAGTTATAACAATTCCTATATGGTGCACTTCACCCAGAGGATTTACTACTTGTGCCACTTTCACTAGTAGCACTACTATTGCCATGCCATCCCCCTTGATTTTTTCTCGTCATCTTCTTATCTCCACTGCCACGACTTTGATTCCGGTGGGATGGACCATCTCCAGCAATTATCTCAGCTAAGGTGACCGCAGCTAAACAATCTGTGATCTTTTTAAATTCTTAAGTATAGATCCTGTTCCTTATGGCGGGCCTCAAATGCATCAAAAACTTAGATAGCAATAAAGACTCATCAACTCTGCCTGTATACTGGGATAACTCCATAAACCTGGTGCAGTATTCATTCACAGTCATCCCTCTTTATTCAATAGTCTCAAACATGTCAGTTAATGTCCGTTTATGGCCTACATTGAAATAGTTCTCACGGAACAGCTCCTTGAAAGCATCCCAGTCTATATCCATAAGATCACAGTGTACTCTCAAATTTTTCCACCATATAATTGCATCCCCAAATAATCTGTAAACAACAAAATCCACCTAAAACTCCTTAGGGGTGTCAACTTGGGAAAAAGATCTCTTAATTGCCTTTAACCAACTGTTAGCGACAATAGGGTCCTACCGACCATCAAATTGGGTGTCAAAAATTCTGCAAAAATCCCTCAACCTTTCATTTTGGTCTTTTGCTAGGGGAGCATGAAAGGCAAACATCGCCATAAAAGCTTCAAAAAAATTTGTCATCTGTTCACTCGTAGGTTGCGGCGGGATTGGACTGTCAGTCCTAGACTCTTGTCCTCGAGTTCTTCTTCTCAGAGGCATTCTCCCACCTATAATTCAGACACCAAAGTATTAACAAAAATAACGATGCAGGTTAAGTAAAATGTCATTCATTTGTTCTAGTAGATGTCACATCCCGAGGTATGAAAAACTAAAAGCTCTGATACCATTTTTCTATCACTACAAGGGTCCTAGGCCGTGACAGAATCATGAATATTAATTTATAAAAATTTTCGCTCTTTTAGATATTCCGGAGCACTAAATTAAAAATATAGAAGAAAGTATAATGAAAAACTTCAAATAATCTAAAATAATTCCAGTGAAAAACCATCCCCATAGATATGTGAACACCTGTTAGAAATCATGGATTCATAACCATAATAAAATTTAGGAACACTTAACCATGCAATCTGCTTATCACACTTAAGCTTTCACATTCTACTTAGATTTCCAAATAAAAATCCTCAACTCTGGTGTTTAGAATACAAAGTTTTAAATACATCTACAAGAGTCTTCTAAATTTGGTTTCAAGATATTCATCCATAAATATCCAAATGGGAAAATAATTAACTAAAGAAATACACCACAAGCCAAGCACTTGATCTCTTTGGTCATCTACCTAATCCGTCAAGTGGCCACCCAAATCACCATGTACATTTCCTGGAAGAAGAAAAAAATAAAAGAAGAGTGAGCAAATGCTCAATAGGATTTAAATCCCGATATGGTTTCGAAAATCACTTTCTAAAATCATGATTAAAACCCTACATGATCGACTGTCTAAATAAATCTCATAAATCATTTCACAAATATATATATATATATGCTTCCAAGATAGAAATAAAGTAGAAATAAAACATCTAAATTTTTAAATCAAGTCATAGCATTTTCTGAATCAAGGTAGATCTCGTCCCTTAATCATATACCCGGTGGCCTATAATTTCAATAAATTATTTAAAACAACGTTTGGCACACCGTGACCCTAGTAACTATACTAGAAAAATGCCATGTGAAGTAATATGTTACGCAGTGACCCCGACATAAAGTCATATAATACGAATAGTTCATGATAGCCTCACATAATGATTAGAACGGTGGATCTTTACCTCATTCAAGTTACAAAACAATTTAAATAAATCCATCAAGCAATCAATACAATATATATATATATATATAAATCAATATTTTGAAAACCCTTCTTTTATTTAAAAAAAAATTTCGGCAACATAACAGCTGCTAATTTGATAAACCAAACCTTTTGCAAACCTATAATAAACCACAATATATTTCCTAAGCAATCCACAATATATTTCTACAAATAATTACTATACTTTCAAAATTATAAAAATTCAATTGAACATCAACTTTAACATAAAAATTTCTAAAAGATCAAGATTGAGCTCCTACCTTAATATGGGCTATTCACTTCTTCAAAATCTTGATTCTCAAGGTAATTATCGTCGTCTCAAACCAAATCTACAAAGTAGCGAAATATAAAGAATTTTTAATACGAGTGTCCTAAGGGAGAAATATCCCTAAAAATGAATTCTACAATTAAAAACGACTTGATAGACACGTCCGAAGTTAAATTTCGAGTTCGGGAGGTTGAGAAACTTACTTCTACCGTACGCGGTGGCCGACGACGGATTACAGCAACCAAAGTGGTAGGAGGTGCACCCAAGTGAGTTTTGTTGTGCTCGACACGCTCATCATGAAAATGGGGTTAACTGGAGTCGAAATCGCTTGGTTTCGCCAAGATCTAAGAAAATCAAAGTTGGTTAATGGCAAAACTTCTTCTACAAAATCGGTGACCCAAACAGTGATAAAATTGATGAAATTGGTACCTATGGAATCTACGTTACATAAGCTTTTCAACGGTACCAAATTTGGCCGAAATGGAGGTCGAATGTGGTCGGAATGAGAAGTCAAAGTGGAGCTTGCGAAAATAGAAATCTGAAAAAAAAAATTCTGGAAAGAGAGAGAGAGAGAGAGAGAGAGAGAGAGAGCTTTGGGCCACGCGAGGAAGAAGAAGATTGAATATATAATCCCAAAAATTACCATTTGACCCCTCAACTATTTATAAATTACGACTTTAAATTAAAACTTTAAAAATCTAATTTTTTAACCCTTGCATTTTATATAATTTTCATAAAATTTTACAATTTTACCCTTAATAAAAATTTAAGGTTTTATAGTTGGAGTGGTGACTATGGCCAGTAATGGAGGTGGCGATGGAAGTAGTTGGATTGGTTCTGCAATCAGTTATTGTGGAGGCTTAAGGTTGAAAACAATGTATGTTTTTTATTTTTTTTTTTATTTTTTTAATTTTATATTTATTTTAAGGTATTTAGGTTTTAGATTTTAAATATTATTTTAATTGTAATTTTGAAATATTTTTAACTAATTGTAATTTTTGATTTATTATGGGCAAAACAGCCATTATACATATGGTAAATAAAGTGAAGGGGTAAAATGGTCATTTTTATATTTTTGGTTAGGTTTGACCGTTAGTCAATTGACGAGAGAGACTAATTTAACATTTTTTCTAAATATTAAGGATGATTTAATTTTTTTTTAAAATATAGTTAAAATTTTGATCATTTTCCAAAACTTAAGAACCAAAAAGATTTTTCCCCTATTAGAAAATAATTACATATTATTCAAAACCTAGTAAAGATCAAAATTATGCTTAAAGACCAACGTCATATCCAATTAGCATCCTATCTCAAACATCATAATTATGATTAAAACCCCACTTAAAACACCCCAATTGAAGTGAAATAAAAACAATAAGCTGAACCACCACTCTACATCTCAAACTTACTCTTTCACTCCTCCTTACTCCACCTCTGTCTCTTGCATTCCCCTCCTACCACCTCATCCTCTTTTCCTTGCCTTCACCACTGCTCCACTACTCGTGTATTGCCTCTTAACCACTGCTTCACTTAAACACCCTCATGGCATGCAAAACAGTAAAAGGTGTCAATTATAGAAGAACCATCGCCATCTGGTAGGAATAACTGGGTGCTAATGGTGCTGCTTATAGCGCTGTAAAAGGGAGAGCAGGGTGTGATAATCCAAGATAGAGAGTCAACCATACTCCGTGATGACTTGTACGGGACAAACGGAAAGAATAGGATGTCAGAGCTATGCGACTGCATAACAAAAAAGAGAGAGGTTCAAAGAGGATCTTAGACAAAGCCATAAGGAAGAGAGACAGTTAAAGGAAGAGAAGGAAGAGAAAAGAGAGAGAGATGAAGAGTTAAAATGGTAGAGAGAAAAAAAGTGAAAGTGGGAGTAGGGTTTTGCCTATTTAAAGTCCCAACACTTAAATACCCTTACCCCTAACAGATCTGTTATCTTTTGAATAGAAATCACTAACCCATCAATAACTTGGACTTTTTGGGTAATAATTTGAAAATCAAGGCTGGTTTGACATTAATTTTGATTTAAGAGGGTATTTTCATAATATACCTTTTTTAATTAATTTTTTTAAATTTTGAAAAATCCTCTACATTTGTGTCGTTATATTATTGCACTTTATTTTATTTTCATTTGTGTTTATCTTATCAGCTAATGGTGCTCTCTAAATTTTGCAAACTACATCAATTCGGGTCAGTTAATTAAATTTGCAAAATGATTATTTTACCTTAATAATTGACAAAGGTGTTTATTTTTCAACCTTTTAAGATTTTTAGATTTAGGACTTAAGTGAAACTAATTAAGATTTTTTTTAACTAAAATTTTAAAGTAAGCTTAAAAATACTAAGTCAAACTTTTAACTTTTAACTTAATAAATTTTACTTAGTAAGTCATTGAATAATTTTGTCTAAGGATGCTTTATTGATATCCAAAAAGTTCCTTGCTTACCCAATTACTTTATAAACCCATATTAAAAAATTAAAATCATATTTTTACTTCCTACACCTTTTAATATACCTAAACTATCTTTCAATATTAATAATAATTTAATAATGTATTTTTCTTTCTCATTACATCCATTTTACACTCATTTAAAACACAATTTAGTTTTCTTATTTTAATTTGGATTTGAAATTTTACAAATGTCCTTGTTCTTACTTATTTCATTGTTTTTTTTTTTATTCAGGCATAGCATCATAAATTTTATTTAATATAAGGTCACCAACCTTGATGGCCTTTGCAAGAATCATATCATTGATTCTTGTTGACAAGATTTTTTGCCTCAATAGTTCTCAAATATAATATGTGAACTTGTAGGCATTCATATCTTAAACTTATGAGTTCTAATCACCATCTAGTGCTTGAAGATGGTGTCACATATGTTGGGTTAGGTTCCTTCTTATATGGACACAATCCATGAAGGTGGCTCATTTGTTCAAAATGGATGATAGACCCATTAGGTTTTTTTTTTCTTTTTTGTGGTATAAGAACCCTCACTTTCTCATTAGAATGAGAAGTGAGATTGAAAAATCAGAGAGGTAGTAGTTAGAGGTTCGATTGCCAAAAAACCAAGAAAAAGAGAGAGGAAGAGGAAGAGAAAACAAAGAAAGAAAGATTAAGGTGGTGAAAACAATATAGAAACACCGTACATGGTTATTTTGTAACTATGTTTTTTTTTTCGTGCACCGTCTGATCAAGTTGATTTTTGAATAGCAGATTAAGCACTCATAGTTCTTGAGGTTGATGGTCTAATCACAAATCGGAGGTCTTTATGGTGAGTTTCAGCCATCGAAATAATGCTGATAGAAAATATAGGATCTGAACTACGCAATCTTGATTAAAAAGCTCCAACTCATTCGTCTGTTGTCCAATTAAACTCAAATTTGGACAGCAGCTTCATGAAACATGGAACATCACTATGTACAGTGTGATTTGTGATCGAAGCACTCTATAAAGAGATAAACTATCAAAATAGTAGTTGTAAAACCCAAAACTTTAACTACTGAAAAATAATTATTTTTTTAATGAATAGTATTTTTGGACGGAAAGTGTTCGAGTGAATAGTAATTTCGGAGAGTGGACCTTGTAAAGCAAAAGCTCCAAAATTAATATTAGAATTAACTGAAGTTGAAATAGAGTGAAGATGAGTTTATTTAAAGAGATTTTGAGTAATTCGGAGTTTATTGGACAAAAATACTCAATGAGAGTATTTTATGGTCAATTTGAAAATTTATGGGCCATATAATATTTTTAAAAATTTTTGGGGTTAAAATGTGAATTAAAATTTTTAGATGGCCAAATAGATATTTTCCCTATTCAAGTACACCTGGATTATGTGTGAATATTACATGGAATGAGATCTCATGAAGAAGCACAATCCATATGAAATGAAATGGGCAATGAGGGCTTGACATTTGGGACCCACTGACTTGGAAAAGTCTATATAAAGGGGAGTTGTCTTGGAAATGAGGAGAGAAAATTGAAAAGAAAAAAATTAGAGAGAAAGAGAGAGGAGTCAGCAGAGTGAGGAAGGAAAAGCTTTCGACGAGAAACAGATAGTGTGACCGAGTGCAAGACAAATCTAATCTATTCAGATCAGTCGAGCCATTTTGAGAGAAAGGATCAAAGTAAGTCAAGAGAGAATGCTGCAAGAAGAGTGGAGCTCGACCAAGAGGACGTTTCTACTGAGAGGAAAAGTAAGGTAAGCTTGCTGTCATTGTGGATCTTAAGTTGATGTTGGATATGTTTAACACCTGCAAGCTATTTGAATTGAAAGGGTGCTCGTGATCAAGAGTGCAGGAAAGGTAGTAGCTTTACTTGTCAGTTTGGAGCACTGCTGAAGGATTTTTAAGCCAGTTGAAGCTGCATGTGAGCTGAGATTGAGGATTCGCTCATTTGGAGTTAAATTGACGAGGTGAGTGCTAGATCTTATTTTCATTGTGTGAAATGGAATGTGTGATGTTAAGTCTGAAATAAGTTTGATGATGCGAGCTGCCATATATGGCCAATGAGTATATTATCTGTTAAGTTGTTATTTTGGATGTGGTTGTTGGTGTAAAACTTGGAAAGAATGTTAGAACATGGTTGCATGAGTTTGGGTCGATTCAGGCTAGGTCAGCAACCCGCTAGCAAACTAGGGTACGAGCTGGGTGATGCTGCAGTCTATTTCAGCGCCTGAGTTGAGCAAGTGACAGCAGCTCACATAAAGGGCGAGCTTATCGAGCTGAGTAATGCTCACATTTTAGGTCAAACTAGTTAGGGCAACAGCTCGCAAGGATGAGTTGAGCTATGCCCATAGTCCGTAAAGAACCTGACTGAGCTAAGCAAGAAAAGCAGCTCGTGAAAGGCGAGCTAGAATGGTGTGGTAGCTCGCAGAAGAGGCTAGCTGGAAGGAGCTCACTGTCCAGGCCAAGCAAGTTGGACAAGAGCTCCTATAGAATGAGCAGGGCGGTAGCTCACAGCTTGAGCTCTTTCTTCAAAAAATAAAAAATCATTCACTAACATCGTATGGTATCTCAATATGGTAGAAAAATCGAAAGGAAAGACTTTCAACTAGTAATCGGCAGGGCCCATGGCTTTCGAACTGTCATATGGCTTTCCATTTTTCTTTTTCTTCACGAAATGCATGCATGCATCGAGACGATAATAAAATATCTTCGATTCAAATTCGCTAGTGTATATTCATGTTTTTGTCTTACTACGAACTGCAAGAATCTCCGAGTTGTCTGAGCGAGCCGCAATTCAGTCTACCGTTAATTTTTAGTCCAAAAACAAAAAATGGACAACACAAAATCAAACGCATATATAATAATATAAAAAATATATATAATTTTAAAATAGTTTAAAAATAAATATGATCTTTATATCCACTGATTGTAGTAACACTCAGTCTATTAACAAATAAACGTTTACAATATCTCAATTCAATTTTCTCTTACTTTTCTATCTCAAATTAAAAAATTCTAAATACACAATATTAAATAGTAACTAAAACCTTTGGGGAAACTCTCACTGTTAAAAAAGTTTGTCTGTAAAAAACCGAAATACAAAAAAGATTAAATAGTTTGACCCCTGCATGGTGTAATCCAAGTACTGCAATAGTAATCCGGGCTTCACAATCTAACACTAAGGAACCATAATTAATTTTATAAGGTGTGTGTGAGCATCTAAATTATTTTATTAAAGTGAATATTTTCCCTTATATAAGTTCTAATAATGATGTATATTCATTCATAATTCAAATAGTTAGTATACTTTCTATTTACATGCATGATAAAAAGTTTTTTCCTTATTATATGAGAAAATATCTTCTAATGTTATGACAGTATTTTTTATCAGCATATGTAGTGTCTTATATTTATGAGAAAATATCTTTTAATGTTATGACAGTATTTTTTATCAGCATATGTAGTGTCTTATATTAGCAAATCCCTAAAGACCCCTAATTATCTTATATTCATATAAAGAAATAATTAAATTTTATGATTAATGACTTATCTAATCATGGATGATTATGTACCTCCTCGTTCAGTATTCGATAAAGTGTTAAGAGTTCCATTCCCATCAAATATATTTTAGAAGCTTGTGTGGATATGTTTTCCTCCTTATTATAAAGTAATTGTCTTCAATTATAGGATTATATGAGTAGATAACTGTCATGTGCAAGTAATAGTTGACCTCAAAAGGTCTCTATAGACCTCTACCTTGTTCATGTCAATTTTTGAAAAAAAATAATAAATGAGTTTTGATAATTATTATTATTATTATTATTATAATATAGTTAAAAGCTTACAATTGGATTTTAAGAAAAGAAAAGATTATTATATATAGAAACTAGCTTCTTTTTAATGTAATTATATAACTAATATTATGTCTAACTAGGGTTGAGAACATATGATTTTATTGGTATAGACTTTTGAAGTCGTCCCACAGAAGAGCTTTTAGGCCCCATCAAGTTTAGCCGTGACTAATGAGATTGGATTTTCCAAATGCGTAAGAAACTCTTCCAAGGAAACTGAACTTCCAAGAAAAATATTCGAAGCTCTTATAGTTTCCTTTTTCTGCTTCTAACCACGAACCCTTAACTACGACATGGGTGAAATTTCCTCAAATGCTTCTTTAATTGTGTTTGCAGATAAAGTTTCATCAGTTATTAGCACCTCTAACATTTAATTCCAGTAACAGTGTTAAAGACAAAGTATTATTATGTATTAATAAATGAAAGCATTAGAAGAATTAAAAAAATTTTAAGACAAAAAGTAAGTTCATGGATGTATCATAAAAATAAATATACCATTTAATTAAATTTTCAAGACGCGGATCTGTGGAAATTTTGGAAAGCTAGTGTTTTTAACTAAACTAGTGCGACATACTTAACAACTCTAGAGAGTCAACAGATTGTTGACTGAGTTTTCTCATTAGCTAGCTGCCAAGTAATTTACCAGTGGGGCTGTTTGATATTAGACCTTCACGGAAACGCCCAATGTGGCCTTTCTATGTTGCTTAACGATGAAGCATTAATTTTTATGAACAGGAGACCTGGACATTTTGTTAACGACAAATGTTAAAAGGTTCAAATCTTGTCTTACATTTTTATCAGTATATAAGAAGAATTTTCGTATTATTAAAATAGATATCTCTAAATGTTATAAATTTAATTTTCAGGTTATGGATATAGCATTTAATTTTGGACTTAATAGATCCTATCAAACCTTTAATCATATCAAATTTAAAACAGAGAAAGGTAATGTTAATGTTTTTTAGGTGTAAGAGCATTTTCATACTAGCTATCCATAGTACTCTTTAGCCAAAAAAATTAGTGATATAAGATTTTATAGGCTACAACCACTCTTTATATTATTAGTTATTTTATAAAAATTGAATCACCCTATCTAAATATAGAAAGTAAGAAAATCCTAACAAAACTCCCTCTTTTTTTGATAAAACAAACAACTTATTTTTGAAAAAAATAAATTAACTGCTTGAATTTTCACACTTGTTAATCAAAATGGTGAGAATGAGTTAATTGACTCAATCAAAGATTGCTAACTAAAATGATTTTGTTATTATTTTAACTAAAATTTAGCAAATGCTTAGAGAGTTCTTTGAAGGTGCTCTAATATAATAATCTAAAATTTTAACAAATAATTAATATTTATTATTTTAATACATCAACACATAATAAAAAATAAATATAACCTTATATAGATGCTCTTTCAAATTTTAATATTTATTTTTAAAATATATGTTGATATCTCTGAACCGTTATCATCATTATTATTGTTTATTTTAAATTTTTCTTGTAACCTCATTGTATTTGTTGTGTTGACGACATGGTTGGACAACGACTGCTGTTACTGTCCCTCCGTCACTTAATTCCAATAAGTCACATGATCAACCTTCAACGAGATATAGTCTTAATTAATATTTCATAATAAAACAGTTGCTGAAAAACGAAAATAAATATTTCAAAATTTGGTGCCTATTGAGATGACAACTTCATTGTGAATTGACACATGAACATTCATTAACATTTAAATGTATAATCATCTCTGTTTTTTTTTTTTTTTTCCATCATTTAGTTTAATTGAGTTACTATATCAGTGATTTGGATATGAAAATTGAGATATAAATAAGTATTTCTAGTATTGCTAGATGCACAAATAGAATTTAAATTTTAAAAAATACAGTTTACATTATATATATCTGTAAAAATAATAATTGTTATTTTATCTGTAATTAGAATGTTAAAACAAATAATAATAATAATAAATAACTAAGAAAAAGCACATAATGTCATTATTGTAATACTTAATGATAAAAGCATTAATGACTAGTATATTAATATAACACAGTTAACACCTATCTATATGTAATTTAAGGGTTCCAGGTATGGTATTTAATCTTAACTTAGTAAATTATAATAGATCTTTGATCATATCAAATTTAAAACAGAGTAACAAACATCAATATATTTTTTGAGACACAATATATATAATAATCTAAAATGTTAACAAATAATTCATTTATTCTTTTAATACATTAATACAGATTAAAAAATAAATATAATCTTATATTCACTTCTCTTTGAAATTTTAATATTTATTTTTAAAATAAATATTAATATTTTTCTCCATTAAGCGAAATCTACGAAATAAAAAAAATAATAAAAAAAAAAATCAACTCCAAACCGTTGTCATCATTATTATTCTCTACTTTAAACTTTTCTGGTAATATCGCTGTATTTGCTGCGATGGCGACATGGTTGGCCTACAACTGCTGCTATAACCCCTCCATCACTTAATTCCAGTATATTACATGATCAACCTTTAACAAGATATATCTTAATTAATATTTCATTATAAAACAACTGCTCGAAAACGACAAGAAAATTTCAAATTTTAGTGCATATTGAGACTACAACTTCGTTGTCAATTGACACATGAACTTTTTTTTTTTTTCATAATTAGCTTAATTAAGTTATTATATGAGTGATTCAGATGTGAAAATTGAGATATAAATTAATTAGTATTTTTTGTTAGAAAATGGGATATAAATATCAATTCTTATGAATCATTTTAATTTTTTTTTTTTAATTTTGACTTTAATAGATCAAAATAAATTCATGTCCTTCTCTACAAGAACATCAAATTGGTGTGATTATGTCGACATGATTTTCTGATCGACAAGAATTCAATACCCGGTACCTGTAATCAATGTGAAACAACACAAAAACCAAGAACAAAATAAAAGATAGAAGGTCAAAAACAAAAACAACACAAAAATTTTACGTGGTTCCACGAATGTGTTTATGTCCACGACTGTCTCTCAATAATCCGACAGAGTGACAGTATATTATTGTTTATCTCTATTTACAATGGTTTTAGCCTCTATTTATAGGAAAAAAGGCGTTACAAATCGGGTAACAATTAAATAGAAAAATAATTACATTGAATGTACTTCCTAAACGGTTGAAGCAAAATCAGGAAACTGTCCCGTATATCTCAAGATCACGTTGACTAAGTTTAAATTTGAATTAACTTCTGTTTCTGACGAGAGAAACATGGTCAAATCGGTAACTGTCTATTATGAAAGATTTTGTAGTAATCTATCACTGGTGCGAGTTGTAGAGCTCGCTGGGTTTTGGAGTTGATAACTGAGCCTTGTCTGTTGGGCATTTTAATTGTGTTGATTTGTTGGGTTTTTATCAGGTTTTTACCAGCCTATTTAGCGAGTCCAGAAAATACATATAACAGAGTATAAATCCAAAGTGGTGCTAGGGTGAATAAGAAATTGAAGTTGAAAGATCATTGTTGGAATTTAAATTCATTTGAATTTAAATTAGTTGTCATTAAGTGTTTCATTACTTTGAAATAATGATAGATTATGATTTCACGAAATAATGAATAATTACAATTAATTGGATTAATAAATTAAATTATTTCATTTCAGTTTTAAATGAAATAAAGTTATGAAATAAATAATTGCAACTTGTACTCACCATAATTAATTGGATCAACAATTCAATTATTTTATTTAAGTTTCGAATGAAATAAATAATTACAATTTATTTCATTTGAATGAAATAATGAATAATTAATTTAGCTGGTTTAATAAATTAATTGTTTCATTTAAGTTTCGAATGAAATAAATAATTTTATTTAAGTTCTAAATAGCAATTTAATCGTGGATTGTAACTGAATACATGGATCTATTGATGAAATAAATTGCAATTAAAAACTCACATTTTTAATGATATATATTGGCATCCATATTGTTCTATCCTATTGTTCTTAGCTGTGGAGGCCTCCTCTCCTCTGCCTCTGCCTCCTCTCATTTGGTTCCTTCCTCTGCTTTACTTCTCTAAATGAGTTTTTTCAGAGAAGTAGGCACAATGTCTTTGTCAAGATATGTACTTCACATGCCTCCTTTCAAGGATAAAGAACAAAGGCAAGGAAACTCCATCTGCACAACTTGGAACCATGTTCGTCTTACGAAACTAAGGTTGCCATGACTATGAGAGTGTCAGCTCATGGTCTGCTTGAACTAATGAGCAGACTGACCTTACCGACTGGTGGCTAAGTCGTTAGCTTTGCCATTTTACTAAAACTGGAATGAAAAGATCGTTTTCTCAGTGAGGGTATGGGGATAGTTTATTGACCACCAATATTACCCTGAGCAGCAATGCCAAGGCCAAGAACAAGCAGGATAGTCCTATCTGGCTAGAAAGATTCAATGAAGAGAAGTCGATTGGGCAGAAGATCAAGAGACACAGAAAAACATGATCAAAAGGACCACGAGGCACTCAATTGTGCACTAGGTGACAATTTTGGGCTGTTTGGGGGCACTCAAGTCAACCGCAAATGCCTAGGATGGGAGAACTGATAAAGGGAATAGAGATGCTGATAGAGATCATGCTGAGAAGCAGAAGAATTCCCTGAAAGAAAAAAATGCGCTTTCCAGGATCCTAGTTTCTTGTTGCCAGACTGAGGGGCCTTGGCATGTAAGTTCCAGTATGAGTTGGTACTATGACATACACTTGGAAATAGGGAATTACATAGTTAGCAAATAGAATATGAAGTGTGCATCTTCTCAAGAATCAGATGATTTGTTATAGTAAAACCTCTTCTAATATCATAAATTCTAAGGACCCTTGGCTCCCTCGTCCAATCCTTCAAACCCATTTCTCCTTGCTTCAATGAGGATTCTCGTGTAAGTTCTTTATTTATGCCAAACGAAATGGCTTGGGATCACAACAAAATCAATCGGCTCTTCATAGAAGAGGATAAGAATCTAATTCAATCCATACCTCTCAGCTTAACAGCTCATAGGATTCCTTAGTATGGCATTAGCACAAACGGGGTTGTTACGAAGTGAGGAATGGATAGAGAACAGCCTTAGAAGACCTCTCCTATGAGGGTTGCTCGAATCCAGAAATGGCAGTTTGAGCATTCCTCCAAAGGTTAAGATTTTCACTTGGAGAGCTTGTAATGAGGCCCTTCCCACTTCGTATAACCTTTACAGGAGAGGAGTACAGGTTAATCCTTGTTGCCCTTTTTGTGGAGAAGAAGAGGAGAGTACAAAACACACCCTCCTATGGTGCAATACAGCCCTGGAGATCTGGGAATTGTCTCCCTCTTGGTCTTTTTTGGAGAAGAGGAAAAATCAACCGATAATAGAAGTTGCCAGTGGGTTGGCATTACAGCTTCCAAAGAGGAGTTGGAATTATTTTGTATAATCTTGTGGGGCAGATGGGGCAATAGGAATAAAATGTTGCCTCAGAAACGATTAAAGAATCCTGGGGAGATCATTGAATGGGTTACGGAGCTGTTGGTTGAGTTTAAAAAACATGCAGGTTACCAGATTCATGTAGGAGCAGTAGCTGGACTGGAAGATAGCAACTCAAATCAAGAAATTCAGGGAGTTGAGTTCAAAATGAACACAGACGCAGCAGTTAAAATTGGTTCTCTATATATCGGTTTAGGGGCAATCTTTACAGATCATTTTGAAGTAGTGGTTGCTGCATTTTCTAGGCCTTTTTGGGGAACTTTCTCTCCTAAAATTGGAGAGTTTCTCGTTGTTAGAGCAGGGTTGGAGTTTGCAAAAGTGGTGGCAATGACAGTTCAGTGCATAGAGGTCGATGCTCGGAATGTTGCTACTGCTCT
This sequence comes from Litchi chinensis, assembly GCA_019925255.1. Classification (NCBI taxonomy): domain Eukaryota; kingdom Viridiplantae; phylum Streptophyta; class Magnoliopsida; order Sapindales; family Sapindaceae; genus Litchi; species Litchi chinensis. The sequence continues at coordinate 1,045,701 of CM034465.1, read as the reverse complement.
GCCCTCAGGAGAAACATGGAGATCAGAAGCTGGAAATGTCGTTAATGACATTAAAGTCTTAAGCTTGGAGGTCAGGGTTCAGAAATGCCATGCGGTCCCTCGTGCTAGAAACTGTCTAGCCCATGGTCTCTAACGGTATTATTATTATTATTATAGGGAAAAGATCATTTTAGTCCCTAATTTTTGGGAAATGGTCAAATTTTTAACTATATTTCAAAAAAGGACAAAATAGACCCTAACTTTTCGAAAAAATGTCAAATTAGCCATTCTCGTTAGTCAACTAACGGTCAAACTTAATGAATGATATGATATACAAGGGTAATTTTGTCATCTTAGAGATTAAAATGATCTGAAAAAAAATTAAGAAAAAAGTTTAAGGGATCAAATCATTTTAATCCCTAAAATGACAAAATTACTCTTGTATATCATGTCATCCGTTAAGTTTGACCGTTAGTTGACTAACGAGAATGACTAATTTGACACTTTTTCGAAAAGTTAGGATCCATTTTGTCATTTTTTTAAACATAGTTAAAAATTTAATCTTTTTCCAAAAATTAGGGATTAAAATGATCTTTCCCCATTATTATTATTATTAAATTGTTGTTGTTGTTGTTGTTGTTATTTCATATTTAACAAATTTGGGGCCAGAATTTCTTATGAGTTTAAGGTTCACCCCTTACTTTTAATTTTTCATCCAAAATATTCACATTTTTCATTTAAAATCATGAAATAACCAAAATACCATTATTAAGATTCTATAAAATCTCTATTATATCCTTTAAATTTATGTGATAACTAAAATACCCTTTAAATTATTAATTAATAATAATATTAAATAAAAAAATGTTTATTAAAATAATAATAATAATAATAAGTGGACTTCATTTAATAATTTATTTCAAAAAGATTAATAATTTTCTAGAAAGAAAAACTCATTCATTAACCCCCTTAACCAATATGCCAGAAATATCATCATCCTCAATTGACCATCATCAACATCAACCCATCATACGCACCGTCAATAACATCAACCCACCATTATCATCATCAAACCATCAATCCACCATCATCAACTCATCTTAAGAAAAAAAATTAAAATAAAATAAACATCTAGGTTCGATCGAACCCAGAAACCCATACAAACCTAGAAACCCAGAACACAGAAACTCAATGCTATCTCTCAATCCTCCATCACTGTCGCAACTCTAGACACCCTCATCAACTTCAAACCCAGAAACCCACCATGACTGCCACTCAATCCCACCATCATCAACTTCAAACCAACACCATCAACTTTAAACCCACCATGACCACCTCAATCCTCCATCATCATCAAACCATCAATCCACCATCACATCTTAAGGAAAAAAAAAAATCAATATAATCTAGGACAAACTCAGAAGATCTACCCAGAGCATCGAGGAGGATGGAGTGTTTACAGTAGCTAGACCCTCTATTAGACCCATCAAACGAGTGAAAAACTTACCACGGTAACGGAAGATGAATAGCAAGATCCATGTGACCAAAGATGAGCTAGACCCATCAAACGATGGAGGAGTTTATGGCAGCTAGACCCATTTCTATGCCTTTTGATTCAGAAGAATGAAAATGGAAGAGAAAAACGGTGGGGTGATCAAGGATTTGATACCTAGTGGTATTGACACAAGTTTTGATAAAATTTTTCAACCATTGGATTGCAAGAAAATTAATGGCATAGATTAGTTGTTAAATTTAAACCGGTGCACTTCATCTTACTTTATTTCTACCTTTAAATTAAATAACAATATTATTAATCAATTTCATTTAATCTTTTCTTTTTGTCCATTTAACCAAATCATGCAAATAATATATGAATTCGAAGCTCTCAACATAAACTTTCAAATAAGATCCATATTGCACAAGTTTAAATAAACATATTATTCAAAATATCTCAAAATAAAAATCAATTAAAAATAAATAAATAGAGAAAAAAAAAACATGAAAGAACATAAATAAAGAGACAAAAATTAATACATATGCAATTATCTGGTGCAAGATATCTCTCCAATAATTCTCTTACTCTCCAAAAGAAATTAAATCTATATCATTAATTTTCTTTCAATTCAATGGTTGAAAATTTGTGTCAAAACTTGTGTCACAATTTGTGTCTCCCGATCTTATCTCTTTATTTTTTAATTTCATTTTATTTTTGTTTTAGTTTAATTAATTTTAATTTTGTACTCATTTAATTAATATAGTTATTAAAATAACTTATCCAATTACCATTATGTCTTTCCAATTTGACATCAACCGATTATTTTAACTAGTAGACAGTAAATTGTCTAATAAAAAAATCGGGATTTATTCACGATTATTTTACATTTCAGGAAAATTCTTCATAACACCCCTTAATTTAAAATATATATATATATATATATATATATTAATTGCTTTGTGAGCACAACAAATTGCTTTTAAAAAGTTCTTTAACAGTTTGGAGATGAATTTTACTGCCCGGTCTTTTTACAATATTGATTTGGAATAGTCAAAGAAATAAAAAATATATATCAATATTTTCTTTTTTCTTTTTTGCTTTTTTTTTTTAATACTATATCAATATTTTCTTAGTCGTCATAATTGAATGAAATAAAATTCTTAAACAAATTGCATCTTAAAATAAAATCTATATTATATAAATAGAAAACAGACACTAAGCACAAATAAGCAAGACCAGATGCATCATTGCATATTATAACATGCCATTACATTGCTAATGCTGCCTGTGCGTTATTAATTAATTCTACAGACCTGGAGAAAATTATACAAACATGATCTAAGTACTGATGAGCTAGCAGCAGCACCAGTGGCCTGGAGAGGGGCATGCATGAATACTGCATTATACATTATACGAAAACAAGTGAACTGATTAATATAGCGATGTTGGTGCATATATATTTATTCTTCAACATAGTACCGGTACTTCAAATTCTCCCCAGCAACAGCTCACTGTTTATTGGGAAAAATCTAAAAACAGTTTGGAATGATAAATAATCTCAATTTACTTCAATTTTTTAAAATATTAGGCAAAAAGTCCACTTTCATCATCCAACAGCAGTTTCCATCCATATTCTTAGTGGTTTTGTAATAAAAACAGTAAAAGACCAAAATATCCTTACTATATTGAGAAATTAAAAAATAAAAAACAAAAAAGTTAGTTAATTATCAAAATAACATTTCATAACCAAAATAAAAAAAATAAAAATTTTTAGAATTTAAAATTAAATTACAATTTTAAATAATTAAAATAATAATTATTATTAAATAAATTAAATAAAAGAAATTTCATAAGATCTCCACCATCATGTTGGATGTGGCTGCATGTGATTAATGTTCATAAAGGTTTAATAAATTAATTAATTAATGAAGTCATTAAAATCTTAATTTAAGGAATTCAAATGGGAATTCAAATGGTCATTCATTTCAGAAGATTGAATAATTTCAATTCAATAAAGAGTTATGTACATTGATGACTGTACATTAATTTTGAAACTGGTCCTCTCTCTATCCTATAAATAGTGATAACACATTATCAATTTACCATCAATCAAGTGTATGTGTTATTGAAGAAAATGGATCAAGAGAGAGAAACACAGTTTTCATTTCTTCATCGTCATCAATCTGAGTTTGCATATGGATTCAGGTATGTAATTAAATTACATTTTATTATTGTGAAAATCATAAAGATTCTAAGATCCTAAGATCCTAATGTCTTATATCAATTGCTAAAAGCTAACATGTGGTATCAGAGCCTGAGTTAAGGATTTATGATTTTCCATTAATTGTATATATTGTGCATTCTCTCTAAACTGTAAATTGGAATTATTGATGATGCCTATAATGCTTCCGCTTATGAATAATTCAAGATGTTATAGATGAAATATAATTAAATTCTTCATCTCATCTTAATTTCAATTTATGGATACATGTGAAATATATTAATATGATTTCTTTATCTATATATTTTGTACTTGATGTTTAACATATTGTTATGCACTGTAATATTTATGTTTAATAATATGTATTATAGATAAAGTATAGTTGTAAATTATATTTTACATGTATTACACTATGAAAAAAGTAAATTCACGTCATTGTAAATTCGTTAGTCACCAAAGTGACCGAATTTTGGGATTTGTGAATTTTGAATTGTGTAATACAAAATTATATTCAATTGCCCATTAATGTTGATGCATAAAATAATAAATGACATTATGATTATTATACGCATAATGAAAGGATATATTGAAAACCATTAATGATAAGATATTTCAGGATTACCCAAAGGTAAATCATCTTCTTATTATTGATGAACATGAGGATGGTAATTGAAATACTCAATTAGATTTGAATTGTATATCCAAAGATATCATATAATCTTATTAGAGTATACAAAATTATCGATTTAATCTAAAGTATCATGATATATCTTAGTATCACCCAAAGGAGAACTATGATATAAATTTATTGTTTTTTAACATATATGTTTTTCATATGTTTAAAACGCAGCATATTAATTTAAAAGAGCATTTTTATTCTTGAATCTTTGCAACATCACTACCTGTCTCTCTTCATTCAATTGCTTCATCTGTTCCTAAGTTTAATGGATTAAATTTTTCTGATTGGAGTGAACAAGTTCAATTTCACTTAGGTGTATTGGATCTTGATGTTGCACTTCGAGAAGAAAAACCTTCTAATCTCACTGATAAAAGCAGTGAGGAAGAGAAATCTTTCCATAAAGCTTGGGAAAGATCGAACAGATTAAGCCTTATGTTTATGCGAATGACTGTTGCAAACAACATTAAGGTCACTCTTCCTATAACTGAAAATGCTAAGGAATTTAAGAAATTTGTAGAGGAGAGTTTCAAAAGTGCTGATAAATCTCTAGCTGGGACATTAATGGCTAACTTGACCACTTGAAATTTGATGGATCACGTAGTATGCATGAGCACATTATTGAAATGACAAATATAGCAACAAGGCTAAGAACACTGGGAATGAATGTGGATTAGTCTTTTCTTGTACAATTTATTTTGAATTCCTTGCCTCCTCAATATGGGCTATTTCAGATTAACTATAACACTATTTATGATAAGTGGAATGTTAATCAATTGGCTAGTAAACTTGTTCAAGAGGAGACAAGACTTAAGCAATAAGAAACTCATACAGTTCATTATATTGATCAGGAAGTTGGAAAGAAATTTGGTAACTAGAAAAGGTAAAAAGAATGGTTCAATAAAATCAAATGAGCCTTCTTCTTCTCAAATCCACAAGAAGGAACACAAAAAATATAAATGCCATTTTTGTAAAAAATCTGGGCATTTTGTAAAAGATTGCCTTAAACGTAAAGCATGGTTTGAAAAGAAAGGTAAGTCTAGTGCTTTCGTGTGTTTCAAATCAAATTTAACTGAAGTTCCTTATAACACTTGGTGGATTGATTCTGGTACAACCACTCATGTATCAAATACATTGCAAGGATTCCTTATGACCCAAACCACAAATCCAAATAAAGATTTTGTTTTTATGAAAATTGAGTCAAAGCTCCAGTTGAAGCTGTTGGCACTTATCGTTTGATTTTGGATACTGGACATCATTTAGATTTGTTTCAAACTCTTTATGTACCTTCTGTTTCTAGAAATTTAATTTCTTTGTCTAAACTTGATACTGCTGGTTTTAGCTTTAAATTTGAAAATTGAAGTTTTAGATTATTTAAAAATAATCGTTTTATTGGTTCTGGTATCCTACATGATGGTTTGTATAAATTGAAACTTGATAATCTTTTTGCTGAAACTCTACTAACCGTACATCATAATTCTAGTGTTAAACGTGGTATAGTAGATGAATGTTCAGCTTTTCTATGGCATAAACGTTTGAGACATATTTCCAAAGAAAGATTAGAAAGATTAGTAAAATATGAAATTCTTCCAAATTTAGATTTTACTGATCTTAATGTGTGTGTGGATTGTATTAAAGGCAAACATACCAAACACACAAAGAAAGAAGCCACACGAAGTACACAACTTCTTGAAATTATACATACTGATATATGTGGACCTTTTGATGCTCCGTCTTTTAATGGAGAAAAATATTTTATCACCTTTATAGATGATTTTTCACGTTATGGTTATGTTTATTTACTGCATGATAAATCTCAAGCAGTAAATGCCTTTGAGATCTACGTTAATGAGGTTGAAAGGCAATTACACAAAAAGGTGAAAATTGTCAGATCAAATAGAGGTGGAGAATATTATGAAAAATACAGTGAATCTGGACAATGTCCTGGTCCATTTGCCAAATTCCTTGAAAAACGTGACATTTGTGCACAATATACTATGCCAGGAACACCACAACAAAATGGTGTATCAGAAAGGCGTAATCGTACCTTAATGGATATGGTTAGGAGTATGTTGAGCAATTCTTCTTTACCCTTATCATTATGGATGTATGCTTTAAAGACTACCATGTATTTGTTAAACAGGGTTCCTAGTAAAGCAATTCCAAAAACTCCTTTTGAGTTATAGACTGGTAGGAAACCTAGTTTAAGGCATCTTCATATTTGGGGTTGCCTGACAGAAGCTAGAATTTATAATCCATATGAAAAGAAATTGGATTTGAGGACAACTAGTGGTTATTTCAGTGGTTATCCAGAAAAGTCTAAAGGGTATATATTTTATTGTCCAAATCATAGTCCAAAAATTGTTGAATTGGAAATGCTAGGTTCATTGAAAATGATGAAACTAGTGGGAGTAACGAATCATGTAATGTGATTATTGAAAAAGCTAGGGTGCAAGTTCCTATACCCATAACTTCTGGAAATGTTGTTCCTATTGTTAAGCAATTTAACAATGTACAAGGACAACCTAATGATCAAACACTCCATAATGATAATTTTGCTAATAAATCTACTATAAATATATCACAAGAAATAGCATTAAGAAGATCTCAAAGAGAAATAAAGTCTGCTATTTCTGATGATTATGTGATATATTTACAAGAGTCAGATTTTGATATAGGAATTGAAAAAGATCCAGTTTTATTTTCACAGGCCATAGAAAGTATTGATTCTGTTAAATGGATTGATGCTATGAAAGATGAATTGAAATCTATGGAATAGAATGAAGTTTGGGAACTTGTTGATTTGCCTGTAAAATATAAAACGGTTGGATGTAAATGGGTTTTTAAAACCAAACGTGACCAAAATGGCAAAATCGAACGATATAAAGCCAGACTTGTTGCCAAAGGTTTTACTCAGAAAAACGGCATTGATTATAAAGAGACTTTTTCACCTGTTTCCAAGAAAGACTCTTTTAGAATCATTATGGCATTAGTAGCTCATTATGATCTTGAGTTACATCAAATGGATGTTAAAATTGCTTTTCTTAATGGGAATTTGAAAGAAGAGGTCTACATGGAACAACCCGAAGGATTCTCAGTAGAAGGAGAAATTCAAAAGGTATGTAAACTTAAAAAGTCAATATACGGACTTAAACAAGCTTCCCGTCAATGGTATCTTAGGTTTCATAATACTATAACTTCCTTTGGATATAAAGAAAACATTGTTGATCAATGTATATATCTAAAGATCAGTGGGAGTAAGTTTATATTTTTGATCTTGTATGTTGACGACATCTTGCTTGCTAGTAACGATCTTAGTTTATTATATGATACCAAGAAATTTCTCTCTAAAACTTTTGAAATGAAAGATATGAGAGAGGCAACCTATGTGATTGAAATTAAAATATTTCGAAATAGATCACAAGGATTATTGGGCCTATCTCAAAAAACTTATATTAATACAATTTTAGAGAGATTTAATATGGAAAAGTGTTCAGCAAGTGCTGTTCCAATTCAAAAGGGAGACAAATTTAGTCTCATGCAATGTCCAAAGAATGAATTGGAACGCAAGCAAATGGAAAATATTCCTTATGCATCTATTGTAGGAAGCTTAATGTATGCTCAAACATGCACTAGACCAAATATTAGTTTTGCTGTTGGTATGTTGGGTAGATATCAAAGTAACCCGGGATTAGATCATTGGAAAGCTGCAAAGAAAGTGCTTAGATATTTGTAAGGAACAAAGGATTATATGCTCACTTATAGAAGATCTGATAATCTTGAGGTAATTGGATACTCGAATTCGGATTTTGCTGGATGTTTAGATAGTAGAAAATCTACTTTTGGCTATCTGTATCTTTTAGTCGGAGGGGCTATTTCATGGAAAAGTGCGAAGCAATCTGTCATTGCTGCATCCACTATGGAGGCTGAGTTTGTGGCATGTTTTGAAGTCACTATTCATGGTTTATAGCTGCGGAATTTTATTTCAGGGCTTGGAGTTGTTGACAGTATTGCTAAGCCTTTGAAAATTTATTGTGATAATACCGCAGCAGTTTTCTTCTCTAAGAACGACAAATATTCTAAAGGTACTAAACATATGGAATTGAAATATTTTGCCGTCAAAGAAGAAGTTCAGAAACAACGAGTGTCAATTAAACATATAAGCACTGAATTTATGGTTGCAGACCCTTTAACTAAGAGTCTACCACCAAAATTGTTTAAAGAACATGTCAAAAGAATGGGAATCATTAACTGTGATGATTGATTTTATACCTTGCATTTTTTGTTAAATCAATTATTTTTGATACTCTAAGCTCACTTATGTGTTTCTGATATATCCTGTTTTATATTTTGTATACATAAATGGTTTGAAAAACAGAAAAGTCTATTTAAAGACATTATTGTTGGACCATTATTGTTGATGAAAGTGAAATCTAATGTTGTGGTACTTGGAAGGAACTATGTCAAAATGATGATGTATAACCGTTATGACTCACATTAGAATTTTACTTAATTATGATATATATTTTGTTGGGTTTTGTGCCCTAAGAGCTTGTAATTATGTAAACGGTTTTAATAAATAATAATAAAGTATTCATTTTATTCAATTTATATATTTTGCAAAAATTGTGTATATCATGATAACATCCTTGATTACTAATGTATTTTCAAACTAAGTATATAAGTATTATATACAAGCGGATTTAGTTTGAGAGAAGTAATCTAAAGAGTCCGTAGAAAGCAAACGAAGCTGGGTACTTTGTTTGTGGTAAATCTATAGTTGCGGTCCATTTTGTATTCGGTACAATAGTTTTATCCGAGACTATTCATGTAGTGACATGGAAATGGAGGCACCTTATATAATAAAGATTATATAGGACTGGACCACGATAAACATAAGTCTCTAATTAATATCCGTTAAACTTAGAGATTTATATTTATCGACTAGATGATCATATATGAATTGATCTTAATCCTGAGTATATTATGGACTTCTACTTGTTGAGTTATGTCCTTTGATTTACATGGGTGAGATCGATATAGATACTCGATCAATAACTTCGTACTTTGGGGATATGATTTAGTAAGTAGCTAGGAACATTCTATACAATAGTGGAATCCACTCCTTCTTGCGAGAAGTAGAGAAATAGTTCTCTTAAGGGTTGATTCGGGTCTTGAACAATAAGAGCGCTCAACTTTCTGTTCATATGTAAACGGAAAGATAAATTCATAAGTTGTTATGAATATATTGTTCATTAGAGAATCAATGGTACTTAAGGATCAAGATATAATTAGAGGGGTATAACGGACATTATGACCTAGCTCTAATTATGAACTATTTGTGGAGGGTCAAATCATATGTAGTGATTATATCAATGGACGCTGAAAATTTCAGATTGTATAAAAACATCTATAGTGTTGAGAGTGCAATCTTAGGTTTTTAGTGGAGTAACTCTAAGATTAATAATAGTGAATTATTTAATTAAAGAGTTTAATTAATAATTCCGATATTATTGGAGCTCAAAACTATAGGTCCATCGGGTCCCCTTGATAGCTCATTTCACTATAAGAAACGTGTATATAGAATATTGTAATTGGATCGTCCAATTATAGTTGTTACATAAGTAGCAAAATATGTGTTCACTTGGTATTTGAATAATATTGATTATTCAAATTATTAATTAGTTAATTATTAATTATGAATTAATAATTATTTAATTAATTTTATAAGAGGTCTTGAATTCAATTCTTAGTTGTGACCGAGTATAAATTAATTATGAATTAATTGTAGGCCACAAGTATGATTACAAAATATAACATGAATTAATTGTGAATTAATTATGTTATATGGGCAAAAGTTTAATTTTAATAAACTTGGGGTTTAATATTAATTTTGATTAATTAAAACCCTAATTGGTTGCCTATAAATAGAAAAGAAATAGTCTTCTTTTCCAAACAGAAGTTATATTTAGGTTTTGTTTTACGTTCTTTGAAACAAAAACCTATTTTCACCTCTTACATATATTGTTTGTTCTTTTGAGAAAAGAAATCAATAGATAGTGAGCACAATTCTATATAATTGTGCCCACTCACTTGTTTCTTGGTGTAGAGTCATATCAAGGAAGGCAAGGTGGTGAGCAATCCACAGAGATCAATACAAAAGGTATAAGATTCGATCTTTATTTAGTTTTATTATTTTATTTCATTGTTTTATGGATCTAGGGTTCTTGAGTTTTCTAAAAATTTTTAAAACTCAAAGTTCCGCAAATCTTTATTTTTTAAAAACAATTGTTGTTTTTTCCCTTCAATTGGTATCAGAGCCTAGGTTCCAATAAAACAGTGATTTTAAAATAATATGTTTTGTATTGATTTGCATGTCATGGAGTAGGCACTGTTAATTTTTATTTGATTATGATGTGATATATTTTGTATTCATGTTTGATGAATGGAGATTGCATGATATGATCGTTAATTGTATGGTTCTTTGGTTATTTTAATTTGATTAAAATTGTAAGCCGTATGTGGCATTTTGTGTTTTTAATTAATGGAAATTTTTGGTCGCGTACAGGGTCTGCGATGTTAAAGGCAGCAGCAAAAGGTTGCTGCAGGTCTGGTACGCGACCTGTTCGGCTGTGAGCACTGACAAGTGCATGTGATGCACAAGCTGTTGATTGCAGCAGAAAAAGTTTGAATAATTTGGGCGAATAAAAAAAAAAAAAAAAACAATGCATTATGCGTGAACAGAGTGCATAGTTTATGCACTGTAACTGTTGTGTGCATTGTTGATGCATAAACAGTGCATTGTTTACGCATAATGCAGACGAAATTATGGTTGCTCATGTGTGATTGATGGCATTATGAATGCCATGCACTGCAACAATGGTTGCACTTGTTTGTTTGTGCATTGTGCACAAAACCGTGCATGCTTATGCATGCAACATTGATTGCACAGGACATGCATGTATTTGCTAGATTGTATGTGCAATTGTTGCACACAGTGCATCTTTAGTCATTGCACGAGTATACGTGCGACATTTGGAAGAATATATTTATATATATTATAGCAGCCCTTAATTTTGTGTTTTATAATTATTGGGTTTAAAAATCAAGAAATGGGCTTCTAGCCCAATCCATTTGATGGATGTTCTTAATTATTAAATTGGATTTAATTTTGAACCCAAGAGAGCCCATGAAGACTTTTAAAGCCCATGTATACCTCGAAGACTATGAAAACTACAAGTGAAGGCCAAGGAATGCCTTGGTTAATTTATGTAATCTTGAAATTAGATTTAGGTTATTAAAACCAAAGAACCCGGTCATACACATGTTGTTTATTTAAATTATTTATCATGCGATGATTGAATAATTTGTTGATAACATGACCATGCATAAAATATGTCATATAGAATAGAGAGTGCCTACTCACTGTATTATAACACGACATGCATCATATGTATTATTTTATTTCACTATTAAATTGTTTATTAGTATAAATAGTAGAATAATACATAAAATGCCTCTTAAATAATTTGAATTGATTTTAGTGGAAAATCATAGGTTTCAAATTAGAAATATGATTTCAATAATTGGCATTCATAATGTGGATTAGATTTTAATTAGTTAAAATCTGGTAACTTCATACTAAATCTAGTCTTTATAATTTAGATTATTTAAATTATATTTATAAATTGAATTAGATTTTTAAGTGTTAAAAATCTGGTAATTCATTAAGTGTTAATAAGTTATGAACTTTAGTAACTCACAAATTCTTAGTAATTTAGATTATCTTCTTAGCCGTTAATAATCTAAGACGATTACTAAGAATTTTTAATAGAAAACCCTAATCCTAAAATAGTGAGTGGGAGAGGGATATATGACAATATATCCTGCGGTCTCCATCATTAGTTCAACACCGTGAAACTTAAAGGCGCCTCGAGACGGCTTTGTTATCGTCCCCCTACGGGTGGTGTCCATTTAAGTTGATCAAGGTTGACTTCCTAATGGATAGGATTCCTAGATGTATCTTGGGATTGGCCTACCCTACGGCGGCAATTCTCGAGTTAAGTCAATGGAATCCGAAATGATGGGTTACACTCATAAAGGAAATAATTAATTGTTAATTATTTTCCTGACCGAAAAACGATAGTTAAATAATATAGGAATAAGAGTTATTTTGTTATATTATTTAATTGAGAATGTCTCAGTCTAACATACAAATATTTGACCTACCCTACGGCGGCACTTATTTGTGGAATGTTAGATTATCGTGGCATAGTAATTATTTTTAGGGTATTTTCTAATTCATTATTCGTGTATCATGCATCACGTTTAATTTTATGCCAAAGTCACATGATATTGATTTTTGCAAAATGATATTAAATGTCATGTATTTTATTTATTTTCAGCAATGGTATCTCCGTTGATTTTTATTTTAGCTAATGATAAGCTTAATGGGGAAAATTATGTCAAATGGAAAAGTAACATGAACGCAGTCCTGGTCTGTGAAGACCTTAAATTTGTCACGACTCAGTCTTGTCCTCCCCAACCAGTAGAAAATGCTGCACGCGCTGTGCGCGAGGCCTATGAGAAATGGGTCAAAGCTGATGAAAAGGGCTCCAAGGCCACCAAGCCCAAAGGAAAATGTTTCCATTGTGGTGTTGATGGGCATTGGAAGAGGAACTGTCCTAAGTACCTCAAGGAGCTTGAAGAGAAGAAGATGAAATGTAAATGTGATTTACTAGTCATTGAATCTTGTTTAGTGGAGGATGATTCATCCCCTTGGATAATTGATTCAGGAGCCACTAATCATGTTTGTTCTTCTTTGCAATTGATTGATTCATATAGGCAGCTTGATGAGGGTGAGTTCAACATGCGAGTCGGGACTGGGGAAGTCGTTTCAGCAAAGGCAGTGGGAGAAGTTAGACTTAGTTTTAATAATAATTGTTTTATTGCATTGAACAATGTTTATTTTATTCCAGGTTTTAAGAGAAATTTGATTTCTGTATCTAAACTTTTGGAATTTAATTATTCTGTTTCTTTTTATAATAAATCTGTTATTATTTCTAGAAATGGATTGGATATTTGTTCAGGGATGCAAGAAAATGATTTATATGTGTTAAGACCGTTAATGCATAAACCACTGCTTAATACTGAAATGTTTAAGGTTGAAAAACCAAAAACAAAACGACAAAAGATTTCTCAAAATGATGACACATATCTTTGACATCTAAGACTTGGTCATATTAACCTTGACAGATTAAACAGACTTGTAAAGAGCGGACATTTAAATGAGTTAAAGATCGGTACTTTACCTGTTTGTGAATCATGTCTAGAAGGTAAAATGACCAAAAGACCTTTTACTGGAAAAGGGCTTAGAGCTAAGGAACCGTTAGAGCTTATACATTCAGACGTCTGCGGTCCTATGAATGTTAAAGCTAGAGGCGGTTATGAATATTTCGTCACTTTTATTGATGATTATTCAAGATATGGGTATGTTTACCTAATGCAACGAAAGTCAGAAACTTTTGAAAAGTTCAAAGAATTTCGAGCTGAAGTTGAAAATCAATTAGGTAAAACATTGAAATCTCTGCGATCAGATCGTGGAGGCGAGTATCTCGATACAGAGTTTGAGGATTACTTGCTTGAGCATGGGATTCTATCCCAATTGACTGCTCCTGGAACACCCCAGCAGAATGGTGTTGCAGAAAGGAGAAATCGAACCTTTTTGGACATGGTGAGATCTATGTTTAGTTTCTCATCATTACCTAGTTCATTTTGGGGATATGCATTGCAAACTGCAATGTATATTTTGAATGTCGTACCATCTAAGTCAGTTCCAAAGACACCTTTAGAGTTGTGGAAAGACCGTAAAACTAGTTTACGACATTTTCGCATATGGGGGTGTCCAGCACATGTGCTGAAGAACAAGACTGGGAAGTTGGAACCACGTTCAAAAGTTTGCCTATTTGTAGGTTATCCCAAAGAAACTAGGGGCGGTCTCTTTTATAGTCCTGAAGAAAACAAAGTGTTTGTATCGACAAATGCTACTTTTCTTGAAGAGAACTATATGAGAGATTACAAACCTCGAAGTAAAGTTATACTCGAGGAGTTACTTCCTGGGTCAAATAGTACCCCGTCAACAACAGTTGTTGACAAAGACATAATTCAGACCACTTCTGAACGTCAGACAGATTCTCATCAGAATCATCTACCATCTCGTCGTAGTGGGAGGGTTATTAGACCACCAGTTCGCTACAGAGAGATTGGAGAGGCACAAATCGCTATCTCCGATGAGAGTATAGATGATCCATTGACATATCAAGATGCAATGGAGGATTCTGATAAGGAGGAATGGCTTAAAGCAATGAATCTCGAGATGGAGTCTATGTACTCTAACTCAGTCTGGGAACTTGTAGATCAACCAGATGGGATAAAACCTATAGGTTGTAAGTGGATCTACAAAAGGAAAAGAGGAGTGGATGGAAAGGTAGAGACCTTTAAAGCTAGACTAGTGGCAAAGGGTTATACCCAGAAAGAGGGAGTTGACTATGAGGAAACTTTCTCGCCAGTAGCTATGCTTAAGTCCATTCGGATTCTTCTATCCATTGCCGCATGTCTCAATTATGAGATTTGGCAAATGGACGTCAAGACTGCATTTTTAAATGGTAGTCTTGATGAAAGTATCTATATGGCACAACCAGAGGGATTCGTGTCCCAAGGTCAAGAGCAAAAGGTTTGCAAGTTGCAAAGGTCCATTTATGGACTTAAGCAAGCATCTCGATCTTGGAATATAAGGTTTGATACTTCGATCAAATCTTATGGTTTTGAGCAAAATATTGATGAACCTTGTGTATACAAAAGGATTATCGATAAGAAAGTGGTTTTCCTTGTACTTTACGTTGATGATATTTTACTCATTGGGAATGATATAGGAATATTGTCAGATGTAAAGAGCTGGCTCGCTAGCCAATTCCAAATGAAAGATTTGGGAGAGGCCAGTTATGTTCTTGGGATCCAAATAATACGAGATCGTAAGAACAAACTGTTAGCGCTGTCTCAGGCATCGTATATCGATAAGATTCTTATGCGATTTTCGATGCAGAACTCTAAGAAAGGCTTTTACCTTTTCGTCATGGAGTTCATTTGTCTAAGGAACAGTGTCCTAAGACACCTCAAGAAATTGAGAATATGAGACAGATTCCCTATGCCTCTGCAGTAGGCAGTCTCATGTATGCTATGTTATGCACGAGACCGGATATATGCTATTCGGTGGGAATAGTTAGTCGTTATCAATCTAATCCAGGATTTGATCACTGGGTGGCTGTAAAGCATATTCTTAAGTATCTTCGGAGAACGAGAAACTATATGCTAGTGTATTCTGGAGAGGATTTGATCCCATTAGGATATACAGATTCTGATTTTCAATCGGATAAGGATTCTAGAAAATCCACGTCCGGATCAGTATTTACTCTCGGTAGTGGAGCCATTGTATGGAGGAGTGTTAAGCAATCTTGCATTGCTGACTCCACTATGGAAGCTGAATATGTAGCAGCTTGTGAAGCAGCTAAAGAAGCGGTATGGCTACGTAAATTCTTGACTAATTTGGAAGTTGTTCCAGATATGGATAAACCACTCACCCTTTATTATGATAATAGTGGTGCAGTGGCTAATTCCAAAGAACCAAGAAGCCACAAGCGAGGAAAGCATATAAAGAGGAGATGCGAACGTGATGAAGATTGCATCACAAGATAACCTTGCTGATCCGTTTACCAAGACCTTAACGGCTAAAGTGTTTGAAGGTCATCTAGAAGGTCTAGGATTACGAGATATGTCCCATCTGCTCTAGGGCAAGTGGGAGATTGTTGGGTTTTGTGCCCTAAGAGCTTGTAATTATGTAAACGGTTTTAATAAATAATAATAAAGTATTCATTTTATTCAATTTATATATTTTGCAAAAATTGTGTATATCATGATAACATCCTTGATTACTAATGTATTTTCAAACTAAGTATATAAGTATTATATACAAGCGGATTTAGTTTGAGAGAAGTAATCTAAAGAGTCCGTAGAAAGCAAACGAAGCTGGGTACTTTGTTTGTGGTAAATCTATAGTTGCGGTCCATTTTGTATTCGGTACAATAGTTTTATCCGAGACTATTCATGTAGTGACATGGAAATGGAGGCACCTTATATAATAAAGATTATATAGGACTGGACCACGATAAACATAAGTCTCTAATTAATATCCGTTAAACTTAGAGATTTATATTTATCGACTAGATGATCATATATGAATTGATCTTAATCCTGAGTATATTATGGACTTCTACTTGTTGAGTTATGTCCTTTGATTTACATGGGTGAGATCGATATAGATACTCGATCAATAACTTCGTACTTTGGGGATATGATTTAGTAAGTAGCTAGGAACATTCTATACAATAGTGGAATCCACTCCTTCTTGCGAGAAGTAGAGAAATAGTTCTCTTAAGGGTTGATTCGGGTCTTGAACAATAAGAGCGCTCAACTTTCTGTTCATATGTAAACGGAAAGATAAATTCATAAGTTGTTATGAATATATTGTTCATTAGAGAATCAATGGTACTTAAGGATCAAGATATAATTAGAGGGGTATAACGGACATTATGACCTAGCTCTAATTATGAACTATTTGTGGAGGGTCAAATCATATGTAGTGATTATATCAATGGACGCTGAAAATTTCAGATTGTATAAAAACATCTATAGTGTTGAGAGTGCAATCTTAGGTTTTTAGTGGAGTAACTCTAAGATTAATAATAGTGAATTATTTAATTAAAGAGTTTAATTAATAATTCCGATATTATTGGAGCTCAAAACTATAGGTCCATCGGGTCCCCTTGATAGCTCATTTCACTATAAGAAACGTGTATATAGAATATTGTAATTGGATCGTCCAATTATAGTTGTTACATAAGTAGCAAAATATGTGTTCACTTGGTATTTGAATAATATTGATTATTCAAATTATTAATTAGTTAATTATTAATTATGAATTAATAATTATTTAATTAATTTTATAAGAGGTCTTGAATTCAATTCTTAGTTGTGACCGAGTATAAATTAATTATGAATTAATTGTAGGCCACAAGTATGATTACAAAATATAACATGAATTAATTGTGAATTAATTATGTTATATGGGCAAAAGTTTAATTTTAATAAACTTGGGGTTTAATATTAATTTTGATTAATTAAAACCCTAATTGGTTGCCTATAAATAGAAAAGAAATAGTCTTCTTTTCCAAACAGAAGTTATATTTAGGTTTTGTTTTACGTTCTTTGAAACAAAAACCTATTTTCACCTCTTACATATATTGTTTGTTCTTTTGAGAAAAGAAATCAATAGATAGTGAGCACAATTCTATATAATTGTGCCCACTCACTTGTTTCTTGGTGTAGAGTCATATCAAGGAAGGCAAGGTGGTGAGCAATCCACAGAGATCAATACAAAAGGTATAAGATTCGATCTTTATTTAGTTTTATTATTTTATTTCATTGTTTTATGGATCTAGGGTTCTTGAGTTTTCTAAAAATTTTTAAAACTCAAAGTTCCGCAAATCTTTATTTTTTAAAAACAATTGTTGTTTTTTCCCTTCATATTTGACCAATATAAAATGACTTATTATTGCGCGCCTGATGTTATTTATTAAATCATTAAGAAAGGTATCTCACATGAGTCAAGTGGGAGAATGTTGGATGTGGCTGTATGTGATTAATGTTCATAAAGGTTTAATAAATTAATTAATTAATGAAGTCATTAAAATCTTAATTTAAGGAATTCAAATGGGAATTCAAATGGTCATTCGTTTCAGAAGATTGAATAGTTTCAATTCAATGAAGAGTTATGTACATTGATGGCTGTACATTAATTAAGTAAATTCTTTTGAAACTGATCCTCTCTCTATCCTATAAATAGTGATAACACATTATCAATTTACCATCAATCAAGTGTATGTGTTATTGAAGGAAAGGGATCAAGAGAGAGAAACACAATTTTCATTTCTTCATCGTCATCAATCTGAGTTTGTATATGGATTCAGGTATGTAATTAAATTATATTTTATTATTGTGAAAATCATAAAGATTCTAAGATCCTAAGATCCTAATATCTTATATCAATTGCTAAAAGCTAACACATCCATCACCATCCACTTAAGATGAATGGAGATGGATGTTGGGGATTAATTTGACAAAAAAATAAAAATAAATAAATTTAAAAAATCCATCAGATAGATTAATTTAGAAAAAAAATTAAAAAATTAAAAAATAATCTAGTAGCACATGGTTTGTATATTCAACTAAATGCATCACATTTCAAAAAAAAAAATGAAATCAATCAAAATCCAAAAATTAAAAATAAAAAAATTGATAAATTAAAATAAAAAATAAAAATAAAAAATAAGCCAGTGCCGTAGCACCATGGTTTCCATATTCAACTAAAATCAATCATTAAAAAAAAAAATCAATCAAAATCCAAAAAATTAAAAACAAAATATAATAATAAATTAAAAATAAAAAATAAAAGACAAACCAGGCACTGAGTCCGTTAAAGGACAAATCCAAGAACCCAGTTCGTTCTAAGAGCACACATCAAAAAGTCACAATCAACCCAAATGCACTCACACCATTACACACCCAAAATGCAACGCCAACATTTCATCCATACCACTTAAACACCACCACACACCCATTGTCACCACCACACACCAATACTCATGCCACCCAAACAAAACCCATTCTAACCTATAAATTCGACAAGTTTACTAACTCGACCACATGCAGAGAGAGAGAAAGAGAGAGGGAAAGAGAAGGGAAGAGATTCTGTTGCCGACTCCCGACGAGGAATCGATCATTACCCTCATGTGTTCGACGATGGGTTCATCTGATTGACATATAAGAGATTGTAAGAGAGAGAAAGAGAAACAATGAAAGATGGTGAGAGACGTAGAGAGAAAGAGAGACCAAGAGAGAGAAAGACAAACAGTGGAAGATGGTGATAGATTGAAAGAGAAAGAAAGACTGATAAGTTTTTTCTTTTATATCCGAACACACCCTAACACACCACACGTAGCACATTTTGAGTGGCTTTCATTTTTTTTTCTTTTTTTAATTAAAATTTAAAAAAAAAAAAATGTTTCAAGTTGTGTTCTATGTTTGTCATAATAGAAAAATGACCCTTTTGCCCTCCAAATTAATGGATCTACTACTTCATTGATGGATTCACTATTCTATTTAACGATTGAGCTATTTTAACTATTACTTTCAAAATCAGATATGGTTTGATATTATTTTCGATTCTATAAGATAAATTGATAATAACCCTTGTTTATTTATGCCCTATTATGACACCAAATAACCCGACTGCCAATTGAGAGACTCTTATTATGATAATCTCATTAGCTTCATCATTTACCTTATAAAAAGTTATCACAATGCTGGTCCTGATATTTTAGAGGCTTGGTGTGAACAACTAAAATGTGCCCATGTGTCTATATATATGTAAAACTTATTTGTCATATATTTTGATGTGTACATAATAATTCCATAAAGAAAAAAAATTAAAAAATGATAACATAGGACAAATATATTCCATATAAGACATACATTCATATAATGATAAAACAAAAAATTCATCACAACTCATAAACAAAATTTATCTATACATATCAAAGCACTCATAAAATATCATTTAAAATGTTTTCTTCTAGCATTTTGAGAAGCAAATTCATCAATAATATTTTCAAATTCAATCTTTTCCAATAAATCTTTTTCAATACATAAAGTTGTCAATTCATTTAATCTTTCTTGTGATATAGTTGACTGCAAATAGGATTTTAACAATTTTAATTTACAAAACTTCTTCTACGAACGCCACTATCAGAGGTATTGTTAATAGTATCGTATAAGCAAGCAATGCATTTGGATAATGATCCAAAACTTTTATAAACTCAAGTATTTTAGTGGCTGACTTTGTTTCTGATGGTAAAGTCACTCATAATACTTTCAGTTTAGAAAATAAATAATTGGAATCAACATCTAAAGAGCTACCAGTTTTAAAGATGTTTCAAGATTGACACAATATTCTTTCAATTTATTATCATCCCAAGAATTTAACTTCTTTGAATCATATAAGAACCCAAAAATATTTCCATATGTTTGCAATTGTTCAAATTTACTCTTCATGGAAGCAATAGCAACATCCACTACAACAATAAAATAATTAACTCTAAAGGATTCTTCAGCTAATTGTATCTTACCCTTATGCGCATGTTAATGAAATCTTTTCAGAAAGACAATAGCTCAAATAAAGAAAGAGTTAACTATCAGAGTTAGAAATAAATTCAAATTCTTATGTTGGTGAAATCAATCCTTAATATGACGGAATATATCTCTGATTTGGTGCAAACCGGTTTTGGAAGTGTAATTAATGTAAAATTCTTTCTTATTTTAATTGTATTCAAATTGTAACACCCCACGCTATAAATAGAGGCTGAAATTTCATTATAACATACACAATAATTAATAATACATTGTGACTTTATCAAAATTATCAGAAAATACAATCGTGGATATAGATATTATTCTTAGGCTGAATCACATAAAAATACTCATGTATACTCTGTTCTTCCTCTATTTTCTCTTGTTTTTGTCTCTGTTTTCTTTAATTACAAGTATTGGGATAAAAACTTGAGTTTATCAGATTCTTATGTCGACATTTAGTGTTAGAAGGAGGGCCTAGACTGTAATTTTTTAAAAGTTTTCAGCAACCATAGCAAAAGGAAGAACAACCAGGAGTTCAAACGCGACAGTTGATCAACTAAAAAGGTAGATGGACCAGCAGTAGTGTGATGTCTAGCCAATGGAGGAAGCAATCATGCTCATGGCGAGTATGGCTCATGTCCCCATAATCCGCGCTACTGTAGGCATGCCTCCACTAGCCCCTCGCCAACCAGTACCAACAGTCCCTACAGTCGAGAGGCAACTAACATGACACCAGTGGCAAGAGACATTAGAAAATACTGTGCGTTAGCTTGTAGATGCGGTCAGAGTGCTGGCACATGCCCAAGCCCAAAACATGTCCAGGTTTAAGGTTGTTGCTCCAAGATAAGTTCATCGGCAACAATGAGAAGAGGTGTCAGCTCCTAAAAGACCCTTCAAAGAGATTCCATGATTTGTCGGCTCAACTTGTTCCTCCAATATGTGATCTAGAACCGGAGGTCACCAAGCTCGCGAAGAGGGGGTAGTTATGGGTCCTGCGAGTTTAAGAGTAAGAATGAGTCAAGATAGGATCCACCATATAGAGGTTGGTCACGATCAAGTCCGAGCCGTATCTCGATATAAAAATAATGAAACAAATGATCAGCAACGTGCAGAGTCGCACTGAACTGGCAGCTCGCGCAAGGATGATCAGGGATATGAACCGGATCGCCTCTCTTTAAGTTGCGAGCACATGAGGGGACAAAGGCCTCGAGACCCACATATAGAGGAGCTGCTTCAAAGGGTTCAATAGCTCGAAGCACGACCTGGTGTCTTAAACTAGCATGACCAGTATGGAGATAGGACCCTTTTTCACTAGAGAGATCGAGACTTAGCCTCTCTTTCTCCTAGATTTCAAGTCCCCAACATTCCTCAATACAATGGAGATAGCGACCCCTATAACCACTTGAATGTATTTAACGTCGAAATGGATCTCCAAATGAACAACCCGTTGGTTAAGTGTTGTGTTTTCCCATATACCTTAGGGGACGTTCCATGGATCTGATTCAAAAGTCTTCTAGCTCGCAACATTAAAAGTTGGGAGGAATGCCAATGAAAATTCGTCTATCAGTATAAAACTCAAAGAAGGCAACTTGTTCCATCCTGTCACTTTGCCACAATCTTCCAACGACAAAATGAATCGTTGAAATATTATATTACCAGGTTTAGACGCAAAGTTACCAATGTGGAGAACCTATTAGATAAAAGTATCTTAACTATGATTTCAACTGGGCTTCGCAATGATAAGAAGTTGTACGAGAGCATCTACAAATCCCTAGTAAGGGATCTGAGTGAGTTTTATGAGCAAGCTGCCAAAAGGATTAGGTAGGAAGGGAACTTCAGCCCCAAGAAGTCTAACCTGAAAGTGAAGCAGACAATTCTAACCAATCAAAAAAGAGAAGCAATGGTAGGAATAGAAGTGAAGGTCGGGACCATGGCTCAAATCATCAAGTCACTAAGAAGGTTAAGAATGAGCTAAGAAATGAACGACCTTAGCATCAAGGTCGTCATAATGGTTACGGTGTCCTATCAGATACATATGACAGGATCTTTCTGACAAAAATGAACAGAGAGGACTTTGGGAAGCCCCATCCTATAAGAACTCTCGCTAAACACAAAGACAAGAACAAGTTTTATGTTTATCACAATGAGATCAAGCACAACACTTCAGAATGTCGGGCGTTAAAGGACGTTATTGAAGATTTAATCAAAAGAGACCGTTTGAGAGACTATGTAATGAAACTAGCGGACTTACGACCTCAATGACCTCAACAACCACTATAGCCAGCACAGCAAAAACCTCAATGAGCTTTAGAACAAGAACATGAACCTGCGGTAAAAACCATCTTCACTATACATGATGGCCCTCATATTGCAAGTACATCAAACAGGTCATATGAACAATATATACGAGAAGCAAATCATGCCTTGTTCACAAGTCATAGTGAATTGGAAGAACTTGCAAAAAAAATGAGAATAACTTTGAATGATATTGTTTTTACTAAAGAAGATGTCAAAGGTGTATGTTGGCCCCACAATAACGTACTTGTCATCCGAGCAAAGATTAGTAACGTAGAGGTGTGACAGATCAATGTCAACACAGGGAGCTCGATCAATGTCATGTATAAGGGGTGCTTGAATTAGATGGGTCTGAGACTGGAACAACTGAAGCCTTTTCTAGAACCTCTTTACGGTTTCACCGAAGACGCCATCACTCCAGTAAGCTAGATTAGATTACTACTCATGCTTAGTGAATCAGATCGTCGAGCCACTGTATTGGCAGATTTTCTAATAATTGACTATCCCTCAGCATATAATATAATCCTAGGAAGGCTTGCGATGAATGACCTGGACATAGCTACCTCCACTAAGGGTTATAGTCAAATTTTCAACCTCTAATGGGATGGGTTACGTGTAAGGTGAGCAACACTTGGTTAGACGCTGCTATAAAGATGTTGTCAAGATGAAGGTTAGAGGAAAAAAAGTAAATGTGATTTTAGGCAACAAGCCACAAGTTATGAACAAGAAAAGGGTAAGTCATGACCTCAACTCATGCGAGGTAGATAAGGACATAGCAATTAGGATTGTAAAAATGCTCAAGAATATCCAAGTCAACGAAGTAGATGCCGAAAGATGCCTTAAGCTAGAATTAGCTCTGGAGGTGAGATTTCAGCTTGCTTATTACCTTAAAGCAAACTTGGAAATTTTTCCTTGGAACCATGAAAATATGATGAGAATAGATCCAAATGTCATATCGCATAAGTTAAACATTGACCCCCACTACAAACTAGTTCGCCAGAAAATGAGGCCAATGATAGGGAAACGTTATACCACTCTAAAAAATGAGATAGATAAGCTATTGGTCAATAAATTTTTCCACGAGGCTTACTACCCGACCTGGGTCACCAATCCTATGCTTATAAAGAAGAAACATAGGAAGTGGAGAACCTATATTGACTTTATGGACCTAAATAAGACGTGCCCAAATAACAGTTTTCCCTTACCTAGAATTGACCAGCTCGTGGATGCAACAGCTCTTGAGCTTCATAGATGCTTACTCGGATATAACCAAATCCATATAAGCTTAGAGGATGAAAAGCAAACCTTGTTCATCACAAATCACAGCCTGTACTGTTACAAAGTGATGCCCTTTAAACTAAAGAATGTAAGGACAACTTATTAGCACTTGGTCAATATGATGTTCGAGAAGCAAATTGAGAAGACCATGGAGGTGTATATGGATGATATGCTGATAAAGTCTAAGTAGGTGGCTGACCATATGCGCGACTTGGAAGAAATGTTCCACATACTGAAGAACTACCATATGAAGCTGAACTTATACAACTACACATTCGGGGCAGCCTCTGGGAAATTCCTTGACTTCATGGTGAACAACAGAGGGATCGAAGCCAATCCCGAGAAGATTAGGGCGTTGATTGACATGAGGTCCCCTACTCGGATTAAGGATATGCAAAACCTCAATGGTCAAGTCGCAGCTCTCAGCAGATTCATTTCGAAGGCAACTGACAAATGCATCCCCTTTTTTGACATGCTAAAGATGACAAAGAACTTCGAATGGACTGAGCATGTGAGGTGACATTTCGACAACTAAAGGACTATATAGGTTGAGCTCGACTCTTATCCAAGTTAAAAGAATGAGAGAAGCTCATCTTATACTTGGAGGTATCTCAACATGCCTTGAGCACCATTTTGGTGCAAGAAGAGGAGAGGACGTAACTTCTCATATACTATATGAGTAAGAGATTACTTGATGCCAAAACCAGGTACTTACAGATGGAGAACTTGCCTATTGCCTGGTAGTTACATTAAGGAAGCTGCGTTCATATTTCCAAGGTCAAAGGATTGAAGTCTTCACTCAATACTCGCTGAAGCAAGTTCTCTAGAAGTCAAACACTTCAGGTCAACTGCTCAAGTGGGTAGTAGAGCTAGCATAATTTGATATCGAGTTTAAGCCGAGATCGACGATTAAGGCCCAAGTTTTAGTAGACTTCATTGCAGAATTCACAGGGCTTGTAGAAGAAGAGGTTGAATAGTCTGAAGGTTCGACCTGGGAATTATATATTGGTGGGTCATCTGGCAAACAAAGGACTGGAGCTGGAGTTCTATTTATTAACCTTGAAGGGCACAAGATTCTCTGTGCGCTAAGGTACGATTTCCAAGCCACTAACAACAAGGCTAAATATAAAGCATTGCTCGCAGGTTTATGCTTGGCTAAAGAAATGCGAGTTGAGCAACTACAAATTTTCAATAACTCTTAGCTCGTGGTCTACTACATCCGTGGAAAATATCAAACCAGGGGATCTAAGATGGTTATGTACCTCCAGAAGGTTCAGGAGTTGCTGAATACTTTTCGGAAGTTTGAGGCAAAGCAGATCCTACGTGCTCAAAACTCGCACACTGACGCAAGCAATAGCTCGCCTAGCAACTACCTGAGATACAGATTTTTCGGGAGCTATCCTAGTAGAGTTCCTACCAGTCCTAAGCACAAAAAAGAGGGATTCTATGATGACTATAGTTGTCCAACCTAATTTATGGATGGGCCCAATCTTGAATTACTTACTGGTTGGGAAGCTACCGAGTGATAAACTGGAGGCACGTTAAGTGTGAGCTAGAGCAGCTCAATATTGCATTTATGATGACATGTTGTGCAAGAAAGGATTCTCAACTCCGCTTTTGAGATACATTGATGACCAAGACTACGAGATTGTGCTAAAGCAGATACATGATGGTCATTGTGGGGATCACAATAGTAGTCCAATAGACTGAGACTCAGATCTCCAATGTTCGACTCATAGAAGACGATCAGCTCGCTACAACAATTCTTAGGTCACTGGTCAACCATTATCTATCTCGCCTTATGCTTAGCTTATCGCCTAGAGTGAGCTCTAGATCGCAGCTAGAAGGGCACATTAATGAAATCTTTTTAGAAAGACAACAACCCGAATAGAGAAAGAGTCAACTACAAAGTTATAAATAAATTCAAATTTTTATGTAGGTGGAATCAATCTCTGATATGGTGGAAACCATCCCTTATTTAGTGCAAACCAGTTTTGGAATTATAATTAATGTAAAATTCTTTCATACTTTAATTGTATTCAAATTGTAATGCTTCACACTATAAATAAAGGATGAAATTTCATTATAACACACATAATAATTAATAATACACTGTGACTTTGTCAAAATTATTAGAGAACACAGTCGTACACATAAGTATTGTTCTTAGGTCGAACCACGTAAAAATACTCATGTATACTTTGTTCTTCCTCTATTTTTCTTCTGTTTTTGTCTCTGTTTTCTTTAATAACAGGTATTGAGCCAAGAACTTGGATCGACCTGATTCTTACATTGACAAAACCCTTCAATTGTTCTATGGCAACATTAATACATATATCTTTAGATTGTAGTAGTTTACTAACTATGTTAATATTAAACAAAATATCATGCCAAATAGTCATGCTCAACAAAAGCTCAAAATTTTGTAGTTCATTCGCTAAACTTTTAGGTTCACTCTTTGTTTTAGCACCATCACTGCTTTCTTGTAAGTCTAACAAAGCTTCTTTTATATGGAAACTTGTTATCTTATGGCTTTCATACTATCAATATGACTCTCTCAACGTGCATTGGACAATGTTTTGAGAGTTAAGTTATGTACATTATCTTGCAAAATTTTCTATCTTTTTGTAGAACTAAAAAAAAATGAATATATGTGTTGAACACCAAAAAAGGACATTGTTTTAACACAAGATTGTGCCATATCACAAATAGTTAGATTAAGATTATGACAAGCACATGGCATATACAATGTTCTAGGATTTATTTCAAGTAATCTTATCTGAACACCTTGACGTTTACCTTTCATATTAGCTCCATTATGATAACCTTGTCCCTTCACATCATCAATATTATGATCAAGAGATACTAATACAGATTGCAATTCATCAAATAGCCCAAATCCAGATGCATCGTGCACTTTTAAAAACTTTACAAAGTATCTTTCTATTTTTATTGGACTAGAGTATATGTCTGCACATCATATTATCAAAGTCATTTGTTCTTGGTGACTTGCATTTAGAGTACAATCAAGTGTCACAGAAAAATATTTTTCCTTTTTTTTTTTTTTTTTAATGATTGTATTTTTAATATTAGAGGCTAACTTAGAAATCAACTCATTTTGAATTTTATGACCAAGATAGTGATAATGAATCTCATTATCTTGAATGTGTAAAATATGCTCTTGCATTACCACATCAAACTCCGCAATCATTTCAATTAAGCCTAAAAAATTACCATTATTGTCTTTATAAATTTTCTTGTGAATCCCACGAAAAGCCAAATTATGCTTAGCAAGACATTTCACTACAACAATAATTCTCACAAGAACTTGTTTCCAATTTTTCTCTTTTGTGATTTGCTCTTGTATACGTTTATCAATTGTTTCATTCTTTTTCAATCTGATTTGTAAATGAATCCAAGTGTTCATATTAGTTATATGCTCAATACTATTCTTATGTTGTTTAAGCGTTTCACTAAGATGCCTCCAATCATTAAATCCTTCATTTGCTAAAAAACTATTCATTTGTGCTGATTTAAATAATTTACAATAAAAACAATATACTTTGTCCACATTTTTTGAGTATACTAGCCATTTCCTATCTTGATTCTCTCCATTTGGTAATTTTCAAGTATAATGTGCAAATGAAAAATGTCTAGAGTTACCATCCAAAGGAAAGTTAAGATTAGTTTCTCTTATAGGACCTTTTTCAACTAATATATCTTTTGTTTTGTTATCAAGGTTATCCCAATTTCTAGGATCATAAATATCTAAATGAGGAGTTAGTTGTTCTTCATTCATGTTACTCACATCAATAACATTGAGTTTATTTTCAATTCCATGTAATTCTTCTAAGTGATTTGGTTTAATTGGTGGTGGTGATTCATTTTTAACTGAACAATTGAATTTTTTTTTTTTTTTTTTTTTAACAATGAATTTTCTAATGATCCTTTTTGAGATTAAGTTAATTGTTCTAATTTTTTTTTTCTTTTTTCCTTTTTTATTTCCATATTCATGCTTTCTAGGAAACATTATGAACAATTATAGTAATAACTAAAGTAATAAATTAAGGGGTCTGTTTTTTTGTCTGAAGACTGAACTATACTGTTAAAGACTAAATATTGAATAGTGATTGAAATATGAAATTAAAATAACATATTTGTTTGTTTTCCCCGTTACCTTTGAATATGTTGTAAACTTGTTTGTTTTTTAAATTTAAAATTATCTGAAAACTAATAAATTGACATTTATATCCTTTTTACTATTTATTGTTATGTAATTTTAATTAATTTAATACAAATATATGAAAATAAATAATTTAATAAATTCTAAAATATTTTTATACACATATTAATAATATTTTATTCATAATTAAAATATAATTAAAAAATATAGTAGTATTATCCATATTTATATATTTAAATATATTAATATATTTAAGAAAACAATTAAAAAGTAAATGTTTAAATTATAAATTAAAATATATTAATTTAATTCCAAGACAATTTGAAATGAGATGTATTTAGATTTTTCTTTTCAAGTATATTTTTTGTAAGCATAAAAAAAAATTAATTAATATCAAAATAGGATAAATTTGAAATTATATTATTTTAAGGAGGATAGACTTAGAATAAAAATTTTAAATATCATTAATCGATTTGCAATTAAGTGAAAAATTAAAAATTTTTACTTAATTTTTTGGTTTTTTTTTTTATAGTTTTAAGTGATTTAACCATTTAAAAATACAAGTGAAAACAATTTAATAGATGAAATTCAGTATTATTAAGTATTAAGTGAAAAAACAAACGACTCCAAACAATCAAACTAATAAAGTATTAAAGAATAATAAAACCTGATAAGAAATGTGGTCCACACAGTACAAGTCTCCTGTTTTTCTTTTTTTCTTTTTTTTTAAAATCCAAGAGCCAACAACACATTATAAAACAATAATTAAAAAAATAAAATAAAATAAGAACCATAAAAAAACAAATAATCATGAAAAGATCTAACTCAATAATTGTGAATATAAAAATATAACTTTCACTTCAAAAATGAAAAAAAAAAATTTGGAATTCTACTTTCTTCACTTATAATTATTGATGAAATTTGAAATTTTTAACCAATAAAAAAAAAATTAGAGTTTATTTTTGGTGGTTGCCGACAATGTAAATAAGAAAAGTAAGTTAAGATTGAAAATGATAGAGTGAGTTTATATATAGGTGAAATATGTAAGTTTTAGGCCCTTTGTATATTGGAAATATTTTTTCGAATCACATTATATCAAAAAGAAGGGCAGAGCCCTTAATTGTGATTTGCTATCCCAGGTTCAAAACTTGGTGTATACATGTCATCTTTGGTCTGTTTTTATTTTTATTTGTTTTCAAAAAGGTGAGAAAAACAATATAAAAAACATTCGCAGCGGGGTTCAAACTTGAGTTGTAATACCCTCACCTAATTCTTACTACCATACATATATACGGAATGATGTGTTGTACTAATATACCCTCGTTAGTGAAATAATAAAGAGATTTTAAAGGTTTTAATATGAAATTAAATTTTTATAGGATTTTTGGAAGGGTCGGGAATAAATTGGAATTATAAAAGCTAAAGGGCAATTGATGAAATAGAAGAGTGGCAAAATTATAAATAAAGAGAAAAGTCAAGGATAAATTGAAAAAATAAAGAATTCTCTAGAAAATAGTAAAATCGTAAATTTAAAGAAGTTTAATGGTAAAGGTGGAGCTTGGCCTATGTCCATAAATATGAGTGTGTAGTGTGTGTTTCCGTGAAAGTGAGAAAGAGAGTTGAAAACAAGAAAAATTTAAAAATGAGACAAAAAGGCTATCGGCAGAAAAGAAGAGAGGAAGTTGTCAGCGATGCAAGAGCAGAAATCATATTGGAGAGCTACAACTGGTGCAAGCCAGATCTAGTAAGAATCAGATGGTAAGATCAAGTTTTCATGATTTTCTTTTAGAGAGAAGTCTGCTAGAATAGTATATGAACTGCATCTGTTATTATTGAGATTTTATGTATAGATTTAGTGATTTGAAGCAGCAAACGAGTAGGAAAGCAAGACAAAAGGCTGAAGGGAAATTAGTAAGTGAAGTAGTTAAGAGAATATGTTGAAATGGGGTAGTTTGATTATGGTTTAGACTAATTTAATTTTCGTCGCAAAACTTGTTGTGGTTGCGACCTGGGTTATGTGAAGAAGCTAATGAAATATTGACTGAGTACGTGTATCTGAAATTTAATGAGGTCAGGGAGTGTTAATGTCTGTAAGAGTGCAGAATCTGGAAAATAGGTAAGCATGTGTGAGTCAAGCTGGGACCTCGCAAGGTGCGAGCTGAGTGATGCCCATAGCCCATTTTCAATGCTGGTCAAGTTAGATTAAAGCGCGAACTCATAGCGAGTGAGCTGAGTAATGTCATAGCTCATTTTAATATCTGTCCGAGCTGGGCAGTGCATATGACTCAAGTTGAGCTAGAAGGTAACAGCTCGCTGAAAGGGTGAACTGAACGAGCTCGTTGGAATAATGAATGCCCACAAATCGAGTTGACTTGGCGAAATAGGAACTCATGTAAGATGAGCTGGGGCGAGCTGGGTTGTGAGTTTGCAGCTTGAGCTAGACTAGGCAGTGTGTAGTTCGTTACTTCTTAAATAGAATCATAAGTTATTAATTATAGATTGGACTTGAAATTGAGTTGTTTAACATGCATGCATATTCTAAGCAAAGATATCATTGTAGGTGAAAAGGAGAGCTCAAGGAGGTCGCTGAAGAAGTAATTACGAGCAGCTTAGAAAGCAAGCAGTAAGTGTGAAAACATTTTTAAATACTTTTCAGTTTATTTGCAAACCTCTCGTATATTTTCATTACTTGTTCTTTTTAGCTTATCAATGACTTATACTATAGCATGATACGAAAATAGTCGGGTTATAAGATGTTATGCAATTTATTAGTAAATTTTATATAAAAGAATTCATATTGAATTATAGAAAGAAAAAGTTTTCAAAAACTAGTGGATGGCTCAAATATATAGATAAACCTTATAGCTTCAGACCCGATCGGTATATCCCACAGTATATGACAAGTATTGGGAGAGCATATCCTACTAACATCAGGGGAATCGAACCTGTCATTTTTGTTGTGTCGCCCTCTACACTTATGGGGTATTATCTCACTACGCGATAAGCGATGGTAGTTCCGCCACGTAGTAGCGGGATGTCTTTATAGATTCGTCACAGTGTGCAATGCTAGCTATTACGCCACGTGACCCCTCACATTGAGTGGAGTTGGTTTGGCCATCCATATAGTTGTAGCTTCCTTTGGATCCCCATTAGAGCATTTTCAGAAAGAGAAGTATATCATTAAAAGCGAATTTTAGAAAAAAAAAATGTTTTAAAAATATTTGAAAATCATGAGATATTTTGGTATATTACGAAATCAATTTATTAAGTGTTTTTGAAACTTCATAGCAAATAAAACACAAGTTTTTAGAAATAAATTGTTTTAAATAAAAATGCTTTTCAAAATATTTTCGGGAGGTAAATTTTATAAAAATGAGTTAGTTTAAATAGAAATGCATATACACTTACTGAACTTTTGTAGTTCACAACATTTTTGATTTTATGTTACAAAAACATCCCAGGTGTAGAAACAAGAGATCAGGATACCAATTCACCTCGTTCAGATTAGATGGACTTGACGATCGACAATGCTGCATAATCTTTTTGAAAATATTGTAACATGGATATCAAACATGTGTTGTGCATATTTATGATTGTGAACAAATTCTGTAGAACTTTCTATATTAATACGATGCATGCATGTTTTAGATACCTGCAAAATTGAAATATTCTTAATTATGTTTTGAAAATTTATTATGAAAATTTATATGAGATTTTAGAACTTATGATTTATATGTTTAGCTAAACATTTATAGTTAAAGGTTCTCTCTACGGCATCCTTTTGAGTCTTGTTAGTTAGACTTCGAAAATGTTTCATGGAGTGCCCGACAGGATCGTTGGATTCATTAGAAGGATTCCAGGTCGGGTCCTGTTATGAGTCCTCGAGGCCCCAAAAGTGCACTCAATGTGGCCTCAACCACTAGAGTTATTATACGATTGCAAATGCACGATGAACCATTTATTATATATTTAATTTTACAAATTAATTATAAGGAATAAAATTTAAAATTTGTAAAATTTGGAGGCCTAGGTCGCATCTCCAGCACATATTCAGGGCCGGCCCTAAGTGATCAAATCACCTTTACAAAGCTGGCTCTTTCTGGCATAACCATTCCAATATGTAAAACTAATTACAGGTTTAGGGTGCTGGCCATCTCTTCTTTTTGAACTACTATCAAGCTTACTGTAGCTAATCGGTTGGTCCTGATGAATGCAATGACAAGGCAAAGAACCTTGCAAAGCAGCTCACCCCACGATTGAGAACCAAGGAAAAACAGATAGGCAAGTGCTGCAGGCAGCCGAGAGGAATATGACAGGTGCCACTCACCTGAACTTCGATTTCAGAAATCCATTCGTCACATGTAGAGCAACATATGTATCGATTTACCGAAGACAGAAGGACGTCTCTTGCCCCAACTGTACTAATAACAGGTTATAAAAATGGGGCATCATGACCTTTGGACAATATTGATAACATTGACCACCAAATTCTTAAAAACAGATAAGTAGTGAACTAGTTCAGACAACAAAATTATCCAAATTTAATCTCCAAACACTCTGCCAACTAGATAACAACCATTCCAAACCGTTCAAACAACGATATATTGAAAACGACACTTTATTTTGTTTTCTTTTTTAAGCTGACAAATACCATTCGACATTTCAGCTTTCCTATAGGCCAGGATCCTTTTTTATGAAACGCCCCTCAAATGGTGAATAATTTCAATTTACCTAACTTTTCAAAATATTAGCTAAAAAACCCTTAACGTTGGCTAAAATTTGCTTCTGACCAAATTTTTAGTGGTTTTATAACAAATCCAATAAAATGCCAAAATACCCTTACTATATTGAAAAATTAAAAAATAAAAAACAATAAATTAATTAATTATCAAACTACCCTTTCATAACCAAAATAAAAAAATTAAATAAATAAATAAATAATAAAAATTTTTAAAATTTACCATTAAATTTATATAAAAATAAATAAATAAATAAATTACAATTTTAAATAATTGAAATAATAATAATTATTAAATAAAACTTCAATAAATTAAATAAAAATATTAAAAATAACAGATAAAGATAATAATTTAAAACTGAAAAAATCTAAAAAAAAAATTAACTAAATAGGAGATAAATTTGTTGAAAAGAATTTAAAAAGTAACAATAATTATTATTATTAATTAATTACATAGTAACCAAAAAATAACGATATTTTTTTATTTTATCTACACCATTCACTCTTTATGTCTGTCACATGTTACAACCTGATTAAAAGATTAATAAATAGAAGGATGAAAGAAAATCTTAATTCTAGAATTTGGTCGATGTATGTCAGGAGGGCTTTGGGAAATTAACGAATTTTTTTATATGTAGGTGCTGTTTACTTAAAGTCAGAGTTGTTTGCTTCAATTTTCCAAATTTAAAACTGAGGCAATAAGTTATTGTCATGTTTGCTTTCGCTGTAGAAAACGCATTGATCACAACATTAACTTAGAAGATAATTGTTTTTCCTACTTAATACTTAATAATACTGAATTACACCTATTAAGTTATTTTCATTTATTTTTTTAAGTAGTCAAACCACTTAAACTATCCTAAAATAATTGAAAAAATTAAATAAAAATTTTTAACTTTTCACTTAATTGTAAATCATTTAATAACATTTAAAGTTATTATTCCAAATCTATATCATTCATAAAATAACATAATTTTAAATTTATCCCAATTTATATTACTCAATTTTTTTTCTTGATACCTATAAAAAATATATTTGGAAAAAAAAAAACCATAAATATACCTCATCTCAAATTGTTTTGGAATTAAACTAATATATTTTAATTTATAATTTAAACATTCATTTTTTAGTTGTTTTCTTAAATATATTTATATATTAAAGTATATAAATATAGTTAATACAACTATATTTTTTTAATCATATTTTAATTATAAATAAAATATTATTAATATATGCATACAAAATGTTTTATAATTTATTAAATTATTTATTTTCAAATGTTGGTATTAAATTAATTAAAATTATATAATAATAAATAGTTAAAAATGTATAAATGTTAAATTATTAGTTTTGAGACAACTTTAACTTTAAAAAATAAATAAGTTTACAATATATTTAAAGGTAAGGAAAAAAAATAAATATATTATTCAAATTTCAGATTTTAATTATTATTCAATCTTTAATCTTCCGCAGTACTATTCAACCTTAAGGCAAAAACAAAAAAAAAAACAACCTGACCTACGGTAAAAGTTGATAGATTAATTCTATACCGTTGTCCAGATCAACTAGTTGATGGGACCCATCAATTATTCATATGAAGATTGTTATGCTTTTCTTTCCACGTCCGGCGTGGTTTAATGTGACATAAGTGATAGAGAGAATTTGTCGGTTAATTTGGCATGTACTATAAAATATTGCTTTTAGATCACAATATATATATATATATATATATATTGGAAATAACTTAGATCAATATATTGTGTATATGTGATTTAACCAAAATCTATCTTGCCTTTTGGTGCATAAACATAAAATTTTGTTTTCTAAATTTGCATTTTTAAGTCAATAAATTATATATTATATATTATATGTTTTATTATAAATAATATTTTCAATAAGAATGATTGAAGTGGAATTTTTATAAAAATTATGTTATAAGACAATCTAATTATACTTTGAAATGCCCAGCCCACTAAAGCTTAAGCAGCTAGCGACGACATTGGAGGACCCACATCCGTATGCCCAGAAAAAGTTCCAACCAATCAAGATTTTGATTTAAAGGATCATGTTCATGATGTATTTGTCTTTCTGTTGATCTAGCTAGTCTTCCATTTCTGACGAAAAAGAACAAAGGTACAAAAAGAAAAGGAAATTGATACAAATGGCTACAACGGCAATGATGCGCAATCAGAGATCAGATTCAAGACGCCATAACGTTAACCTTCGTATTCGAAGACTAATAAACTGACAACTGAAACAAAACGTCCAAATGTACTTTCTGTCTAAATTCCACATTAACTAATTAATTCGGTTGTTATTGTTATCTATATTCTCCAAAAGCTATGGCCATTAATTAGGAGGTGTTGAATGTACGTACTCCAATATAGGTTCATTGTCAATGTATTGTGTTACATCTAAAAGTCTCCATACATTTATGAATTTCACTTGACGTGTCAAATTTGTGCTTTTCGAAAATGATAACTGAAAAATCAACCTCATTAATCGATTAATTCTAAATGTCATATATTTATGAGATACTAACAGAATTCCTCTTGAAATAAAAAACTTATGTGGTACCACCCCTGGTTTCACAAATATTAGCTAAGATAGCTCAAATGTTAATCAGATGCCAATTTCGGTCCATAAATTGACGGTGTCGTTAGTTTTGGGTGTATTCTCATCAATTCAACTGAAGAATGAATTGAGACAGCTGAATGGAAATTTTTATTTTATTTTATTATTACTTTTGTTTTTGGCAAGAGGCAATTTTTAATATTTTAAAGTATTATATATATATATACATATACATATATATAAAAGAATGAATGGATTGGATGAATACACCTAGTATCCATCTAACCAACCTGTATAAAAAAACATAATCATCACCATTTATCTCACCCCACCCAACCCATTAATTCATCACCATGCATTCACTCCACCAACACCACATCTCCACCCTTTTGCCACCCTTCTCTCATCCCTCTCCACCCTTTTTTGTTCCTCTCTTCCCTCTTCCCCTTTGTCATCGCTCTATCTACCCTCTCCCCTTTATATTGTCGCTCTCTCTTCCCTCTCCCCTTCCTTCATCGCTCTCTTCCCTTTCATCCTCAATCGTTGCCCACTCTTGGGTCGATCTCGAGATAAGGCCTCAACCGCTACTCGATAGAGGCTTATCGAATCTAGGTCTCTACATTTGTCACTCTCTATCAAAGCTAGTTTCTCCCTCTCTTTTAGGTGCGTTTTTAAACCCTAGCCATTTTTTTTTTTTTCATTTCTAAATTTTATTTTATTTTTTTTTTTAAATAGAGATCCTAGATGGATCTCCACCATCCATCAATCTTAGTGGACAGTGGAGATCATGTTGGGGATCTCCACCTCCATTTTTTTATTTTTATTTTAATTATTGATTATTCATTAATATAATTTGATGATTCTTGTGTGATGAATGGTGACGATGATGATTATGTGTGACCTATGATGATGATGGTGCAATGGACAGTGGGTGTGTTGTGAATGATCATGATGATGGTTCTATGTTATGGATGATGATGATGATGGTGTGATGGACAGTGGTTGATGGATGATGATAGTTTTGTTAAGATGATAATGGTGTAATGGACGATGGAGGCATCTAGGTTGGGATTTCCACCTCCATTTTCTTAGTTTTCTAATTATTTTTAATTAACAATTCATAATAAATTTAATTTAAGAAATTAATTTAATTTAATTTAACAAATGATAATAATTAATATAATTATTAATTTTTTAAAAGAAAGTAATTGTAAATTGGTAATTTAAATTAAAGTTCATTTTTGTTTTTCACTTAATGGCTATACAGGGCATATTTGTCTTGCATTATTTTAAACCAACAAAGAGATTCTATTTCTCCCTAAACAATCCAGCTAGGAAATTTTGGTCTTTTAATGGTTTTGTCACAAAATCATTAAAAATTTGGATAAAAACTGTTTTTGGCCAACGACAAAGGTTGTTTTGGAATATATTTTAAAAAATGAGGGTTAACTGACAATACTTTTTTTTTATAGCGAGCTATGCAGGGGTCGTCACCTCGCCTGCTTTTTAGGCTCATTAGGCGAACTATGCAATGACACTTAGTCACTTGCTTTTTAGGCTCATTAAGCGAGCTATGCAAGGACACTTAGTCACTTGCTTTTTAGGCTCATTAATTTGTAGCGAGCTATGCAGGGGTCGTCACCTCGCCTGCTTTTTAGGCTCATTAGGCGAGCTATGCAAGGACACTTAGTCACTTGCTTTTTAGGCTCATTAATTTGTAGCGAGCTATGCAGGGGTCGTCACCTCGCCTGCTTTTTAGGCTCATTATGCGAGCTATGCAAAGACACTTAGTCACTTGCTTTTTAGGCTCTTTATTTTAATAGCGAGCTATGCAGGGGTCGTCACCTCGCCTGCTTTTTAGGCTCATTAGGCGAGCTATGCAAGGACACTTAGTCACTTGCTTTTTAGGTTCTTTCTTTTTATAGCGAGCTATGCAGGGGTCATCACCTCGCCTGCTTTTTAGGCTCATTAGGCGAGCTATGCAAGGACACTTAGTCACTTGCTTTTTAGGCTCATTAATTTGTAGCGAGCTATGCAGGGGTCGTCACCTCGCCTGCTTTTTAGGCTCATTAGGCGAGCTATGCAAGGACACTTAGTCACTTGCTTTTTAGGCTCATTAATTTGTAGCGAGCTATGCAGGGGTCGTCACCTCGCCTGCTTTTTAGGCTCATTATGCGAGCTATGCAAGGACACTTAGTCACTTGCTTTTTAGGCTCTTTATTTTAATAGCGAGCTATGCAGGGGTCGTCACCTCGCCTGCTTTTTAGGCTCATTAGGCGAGCTATGCAAGGACACTTAGTCACTTGCTTTTTAGGCTCTTTCTTTTTATAGCGAGCTATGCAGGGGTTATCACCTCGCCTGCTTTTTAGGCTCATTAGGCGAGCTATGCAAGGACACTTAGTCACTTGCTTTTTAGGCTCTTTCTTTTTATAGCGAGCTATGCAGGATCGTCACCTCGCCTACTTTTTAGGCCCATTAGTTGTTCTTTGAACTGTTGAGTTCGGAGCCCGTTAGCCTGGTGAGGAAAGTTGAATCAAAAACAGGGGAAAAATGGAGCTATCTTTTACAATTAATCCATATTACAAATAATGACAAATTTATTGATAATAAGGGCGGAAATGCTCGGCATTCCAAGCTCGGGGGACTTCTGCCCCATTTACATTAGCTAAGCGATAAGCTCCATTTCCCAAGGTTGTTTTGACAACATACGGTCCTTCCTAGTTCGGGCCTAAGGATCCATCACTTGGCTTGCGGGCTCCTGGAAGAATGAGGCGTAAGACTAAGTCTCCCTCATTGAATCGGCGAACCCGAGCATACTTGTTGTAGTACCTCGCTATTCTTTGCTGATAGACAGCTACCCTTAATCTGGCCGTTTCCCTGTGTTCCTCGAGCAGGTCCAAGCTTGTTGCAAGTAGCTGATCATTGTCATTTGGATTGAAGGTCGCTCTTCTTTGCGAGGTGACTTCAAACTCAGCTGGGATCATAGCTTCCGATCCGTACACCATTGAAAATGGGGTCTCGCCAGTGGAGCTGCGAGCTGTGGTTTTATAAGACCACAATACCTTTTGGAGCTCGTCTACCCATGCTCCTTTCTTAGCTTCCAGTTTCATCTTCAGGGTCTGCTTGATAATCTTGTTCACAGCTTCCACTTGGCCATTGGCTTGTGGATGATCCACTGCTGAGAAACTTTTAACGATTTTGAGGTCGTTACAGAATCTAAGAAACTGGTCACTGGCGAACTGGGTCCCATTGTCTGTCACGATCTGCTGTGGGACCCCGAACTTGCTAATAATGTTGCTCCACACAAACTTCTCAATCTTTGCCGTGGAGATTTCAGCTAGCTCTTTTGCCTCAGCCCACTTAGTGAAATAATCCACTGCGACTACTGCATGCTTGCATCTTCCACGTGCTATCGGTAGGGGTCCGATCAGGTCCATCCCCCAGATCGCAAAGGGCCACGGGCTCACCATCTGTTGGAGGTAAGCCGGTGGAGCTCGCGGGATGTGAGCAAACCTCTGACACTTGTCGCATTTCTTCACTAAGTTAATGGCGTCCTGCCTCATGGTGGGCCAGTAGAAACCTTGACGAAGTGCCTTCTGAGCTAGAGATAGCCCCCCAGCATGGTTCCCGCAATGGCCTTCATGTATTTGCCTTAATAATATTTCACATTCAGGACCGTCAATACACCTCAACAGCGGGGCTGAGAATCCTTTCTTGTACAAGGCATCATCGTAGATGCAGTACCTGGCTGCTCTAGCTCATAGACGTCGGGCTTCCAGCTTGTCACTTGGCAGCCTTCCATCTTGCAAATATCTGAGAATAGGGCTCATCCAGGAATCAGGCTGCACGGATATGGCCATCGTCACATTCTTTTCTTCAGTACTTGGAGCTGGTAGGAACTCGACTGGGATCGCCCCAAGGAAATCTGCATCTCGTGTAGTCGCGAGGCGAGCTAGTGCATCAGCATGTGAGTTTTGAGCCCGCGGGATCTGCTTCACCTCGTACTTCTGAAATGCTCCCAGCAGCTCATGTACTTTTTTGAGGTAGAGGGCCATCTTTGATCCCCTAGCTTGATATTCTCCTATTACGTGGCCGACGACAAGCT
Source organism: Litchi chinensis (assembly GCA_019925255.1). Taxonomy (NCBI): domain Eukaryota; kingdom Viridiplantae; phylum Streptophyta; class Magnoliopsida; order Sapindales; family Sapindaceae; genus Litchi; species Litchi chinensis. The sequence goes on along the minus strand of CM034465.1, from coordinate 1,005,855 downwards.
GTGAGTCACTGAAGATCTTTAAGTGTTCAGCTCGCATCTCCTTAGCCAATCGTAGACCCGCGAGCAGGGCTTCATACTCAGCCTCGTTGTTTGTTGCCTGAAAGCCAAACCTTAGAACGCAGAGGATTTTGTGGCCTTCGGGGCTGATAAGTAGAATTTCAGCTCCAGCCCTCTGCTCGCTGGACGATCCATCAACATAAAGCTCCCAGGCCGGACCTTCAAAAGACTCAGCTTCATCATCCATAGGTCCCGTAAATTCTGCAATGAAATCTACCAGAGCTTGAGCTTTGATAGCCGTCCTCGGCTTGAATTGGATATCGAACTGTGCGAGCTCCACTGCCCATTTCAACAAACGACCTGAGGTGTCTGCTTTCTGCAATACTTGCTTCAATGGATACTTGGTAAGGACTTCGATGGTATGAGCTTGAAAATAAGGTCGCAGCTTCCTTGATGCAATCACCAGGCAGTAAGCCAGTTTCTCCATCTGCGAATATCTGGTTTCAACATCCTGTAACCGTTTGCTCACATAATAGACCGAAAGCTGCGTCTTTTCTTCTTCCCTTACCAGGGCGGCACTCAGAGCTTGCTTCGACACTCCCAAGTATAAGATCAGCTTTTCCTCTTCTTTGAGCTTGGAAAGAAGTGGAGCTCGTCCCATATACTCCTTCAACTGCTGGAAAGCTACTTCACACTGTTCAGTCCACTCGAAACTCTTTGCTTTCTTCAAAATGTCAAAGAAAGGGACACACTTGTCCGTCGCTTTCGAGATGAACCTACTCAATGCTGCGACTTGGCCATTGAGGCTCTGTACGTCCTTTACTCTGGTAGGCGACCTCATGTCAATCAGTGCTTTGATCTTCTCAGGGTTTGCTTCAATTCCCCTACTATTGACCATGAAGCCCAGGAACTTCCCAGAAGCCACTCCAAACGCACATTTGAGCGGATTTAACTTCATCTGGTAGCTCCTCAGAATTTGGAACATCTCTCTCAGGTCGCTAACATGATCACCTATCTGATTGGACTTCACCAGCATATCATCAACGTAGACCTCCATGGTCTTTCCGATCTGTTCCTTGAACATCATGTTCACCAAGCGTTGATAGGTCGCTCCAGTATTCTTTAAACCGAAGGGCATCACCTTGTAGCAATATAGGCCCCGATCAGTCATGAACGAGGTGTGCTCTTCGTCTTCGGGCTTCATTGGGATCTGGTTATATCCCGAATATGCATCCATAAAGCTCAGGAGCTCGTGGCCAGCTGTAGCATCCACGAGCTGATCTATTCTTGGCAGGGGAAAATTGTCTTTGAGACATGCTTTGTTTAGGTCGGTGAAGTCGATGCAAGTTCTCCACTTCCCGTTCTTCTTTTTCACTAGCACAGGGTTGGCAACCCAGGTCGGGTAGTAAGCTTCTCTGATGAACTTGTTAACCAGAAGCTTGTCCACCTCTTCCTTTAGTGCTAAGTATCGTTCCCCTATCATTGCTCTTCTTTTTTGACGAACTGGCTTGAAATGAGGATCAATGTTCAGCCTGTGAGACATCACCTCTGGATCTATTCCCACCATGTCCTCATGATTCCATGCAAACACATCCAAGTTCGCCCTCAGGAATTCAGCGAGCTGGGCTCTCAGCTTCGGAGTTAATCCTCTTCCTAGTTTCAAGCATCGCTCAGGATCTACCTCGCTGACTGGTACATCTTCTAACTCCTCAATTGGACCGGTAGCTCGGTCTGCATCTACCTCGCGAGGGTCCAGGTCGTGACTGACTCCCTTCTCAGTCATAGCTCGTGGCTCGCCTCCTGAGACCACGTTCACCTTTTTTCCTCTCACACCCATCTTCACTACATCTTCATAGCAACGACGAGCTAGGTGCTGCTCTCCTCGAACACATCCGATGCCATTAGGAGTTGGGAACTTCACTGTCAGAGTTCTGGTCGAAGTAACCATGTCCAACTCGTTCATAACAGGTCTTCCGAGGACCACATTGTATGCTGATGGGCAATCGATTATCAAAAAGTCCGTCAAGGTTGTTGCTTGACGACCTGCCTCCCCCAGAGTCAATGGCAACTTAATCTGCCCTATTGGTACTACAGCATCTCCAGTGAATCCAAATAAAGGCTCCGGGGATGGTCTCATTTGCTCTGCTCGCAACCCCATTTGGTCGAAACAACTCCTATACATCATATTCACCGAGCTCCCGGTATCGATCATGATGCGCCTAACTTCCGCATTGCTAATTTTAGCTCGTATAACCAGTGCGTCGTTATGAGGCCAGACCACTCCTCTAGCATCTTCATCTGTAAATACGATCTCGTCCGAGGTCGGCTTTGCTCTTTTGGTAGGTCCCTCTGACCCATTGAGCTGAAATGAATGGTTTGCCTCTCGGACGTATCTCTCATGCGATCTGTTAGAATCACCTGCGATATGGGGACCACCATAAATAGTAAAAATAGTTCTTACCGCAGGTTCCTGACCTTGCTCGGAAGCTCGCTGGGGCTGCTGCTGGTGTGTTGGCTGTTGCTGTTGAGGTCATTGCTGGTGAGGTCGCTGGTCAGCAGGTCTTGCCACATATTCTCCCAAGCGACCTCGCCTGATCAATTTTTCGATGGCATTCTTCAACGCCCAGCAATCTGAGGTGCTGTGCCCGACCTCATTATGATAAGCACAGAACTTGTTCTGATCTCTTTGCTGAATGGGAGCCCTTATAGGATTGGGCCTCCCGAAGTCCTCCTTATTCCGCTCTGCAGCGTAAATCCTGTCCGGTGATGTCGTCAGGACGCTGTATCCTTCCTGGTGACCCCAACGCTGAGGTCGCTCATACCTTGGCTCTCTTCTCGCTCTTTTGGCGATCTGATTACTTGAGCCATTGTTCCTTCCTTCTTCATTCCTGCCATTGTTTCTCCTTTTTGGCTGGCTGGAACTGCCCGCTTCATTCTTTTGATTCTGCTTTTTCGGGCCGAAGGTCTCTTCCCATCTGATCTCTTTCGCAGCTCGCTCGTAGAACTCTCCCAGATCCTTCACTGGGGACTTATAAATACTCTCGTATAACTTTCCATCCTTGCGCAGCCCAGCCGAGATCGCTGTTAGAATGCTTTCATCTGATGGATGCTCGACATTTGCGACCTCGCGCCTGAACCTGGTGATGTATTCCTTCAACGGCTCACCCTGACGCTGAAAAATGGTGGCTAAGTGGCAGGATGGAGCGAGCTGTCTTCTCAGTGCCCTGTATTGACCAACGAACTTCTATTGGCATTGCTCCCAACTTCCTATGCTGCGAGCTGGGAGATTCTTGAACCACGTCCTCGGAATATCCCCCAATGTAGCGGGGAATACTCGGCACTTCACCATCGGACTCCCTGTCTGCAGGTCCATCTGAACGTTGAATGCGTCTAGATGGTCATATGGGTCACTGTCCCCATTGTATTGCTGAATGGTTGGCATCTTGAACCTTGGAGGGAGAGGCTGTGTCTCAATTTCCCTTGTGAATGGGGTCCTATCTCCGTAGAGCCCTCGCTGCTCCGGAACTCCAGGTCTTGCTTCCAACTGCCGGACTCTTCGGAGAAGCTCCTCTACTTGGGGGTCTTGGAGCTCGTATCTCCTCTTGTGATCATGACTTGGAGCTGGATGTTCAGGTCATACCTTTCGTCTTCCTCGAATTGACCCTCATTACGATGGGACCTTACCTGTTGCCCATCCACCTCATCGGCATAACGAGCTGCGGCTCGGACTCTGCCTTGACCAACTTCCATTCGCCTGTTCCCCTCCTGGCTCGGTCTTGCTACCAGGCTATCAGGACGTGCGACCTCCCTTTCGTGTTGAACAGGGTGTCTTTCGGCCCTCGAACGCGCATTAGATGAGCGAGCCGAGTCTGCAGGTCACGGGACTTCCCTTGCTAGCCTTTCGGGTCCTCGCGCCGTTTCAGGAGGCTGGGGCACTCCCTGTGGTGCCTAAACTTCCACCCTAGTCACGTTTTGAACTTGAGCCTGTACTAACATGTTGACGGCTTGTGTGAGCTGTCTAACCGTATCCTCCAACGCTTCTTGCCTCTGCAACAACGCATTCTGCCCTTCGGCCATCTGGGCGATTGGAACCGTTTGACGATGAGGCAGAGGAGGGATGCCTGGCGCAGCCCCGAGTATCTGTCCTTGGGACGGGCCTGCTGCATGCGTGGTTGCGTCTTGCCCAGCTGTAAGTTCTGCTGAGATTGGTTCATGTGACTTTCCGCCTGGTCATCATCTCCAGGAACCTGTTTGATCTAGTCTTTGCCATATCGTCAGAAGTTGATGAACTGAGATGAAAAAGATTGCAGTCTGGGGCCCTTCCTCTAGCGCCAAAATGTCGACGTTGGAATTCAGTCGACGAGAAATCAATGCCCAATACCTGCAATCAATGTGAGAAAGCACAAATACCAAGAAAAGATCAAGACAAAAACAGAGATTCAAACGAGAAACCCAAAGCTTTTACGTGGTTCAGCAATTAAAGCCTACGTCCACGACTGTCCAACTCTTAATCTCTGCAGAGTGATAGTATATTATTGATTATTGTATGATGATGTTACAATGGTTTTAATCCCTATTTATAGGGAAAGAAGAGTTACAATTCTGGTTGTAGCAAATCAGGAAAAGAATCCTGAATTAATTACATTCCCTAAACACTTGGGAAAAATAAGGAAAAGAATTATAAATTAATTATACTTCCTAATATGTTTAGATAATATCAGGAAATTGCTATAATTATCTCAAGATAATATTGATTTGAGTTTAAATTGGAATAGATCTCCATCTTTAATGAGGAAATCGTGGTTTGATTTGGCAATTGCCATATTCGGAGAGAGAATCATGGTTGAACTTGGTAACTGCCTGTTTCTGGAAGATACTACACTTATTATGCTCTTGGACGAGCTGACGTGTCATGGTGGTCTCGAGCTCGAGCTCGCTGAGAGGCGAGCTGCTCAAGCGGCGAGCTGCGACCTGGCTGTGATCATAGGTCTGTTGATGCCAGCTGGAAGTCTTGATGGTTTTTGAGTCAATACTGGGCCTCGTCTAATGGGCTTTGACTACGTTGACCTTATCGGGCCTTCTTATCGGGTCTTAAGTGGGCCTAAATTGGACTTTTACCAGCCCAATTAATGAATCCGAAAAATACATATAACAAGATCAAAGCGACCTTTGTTATAGATATTCGTAACTAGACCCATTAATGGTCACCACACCAATATATTTAATGACATAGATCAAGTATGGATGCATAGCATGGAAATTACATGCAATGTGATCTCAAACATATCTATTTCCAACTGGTTCTACCTTAATCTTTAGTGAGATCAAACACAAATAATATTAAGAGTTTATAACTGAACTTTATACTTTATTCTGCAGAAAATAAATATAAAATATGTCTGTAACAAAGAACATCAAAATACTAACTCCCACTAAACATGCACATCATCAACTAAAACAACACCCATATGAGCAGTGTGCTCATGAAAGACCTTGGGTGGTAATCCCTTAGTAAGCGGATCCGCAATCATGGAGTTTGTCCCAATATGTTCTATAGCAACCTGACGACTCTGAACTCTTTCTTTAACAACAAGAAACTTGATGTCTATGTGCTTTGACTTCATAGAGCTTCTGTTGTTATTGGAATATAGCACAGCCGAATTATTGTCACAATATATCTTTAATGGTCTTTCTATACAATCCACAACTCGCAGCCCCATGAAAAAATTTCGAAGCCATATCCCATGATTAGATGCCTCATAACAAGCTATGAATTCAGCTGCCATGGTGGAAGAAGCTATGAGTGTTTGCTTAGCACTCTTCCAGGAAATAGCTCCTCCAGCTAGCAGGTAAATATAGCCCGACGTGGATCTTTTACTATCTTGGCATCCAGCAAAATCGGAATCAAAATACCCAACGATTTCTAAATTATCTGATCTCCGATATGTGAGCATGTGATCTTTTGTTCTCTGTAAATAACGCATAACTCGTTTAGCTGCTTTCCAATGATCCATCCTTGGATTACTTAAATATCTGCCTAACATTTCCACTATGAATACAATATCCGGACACATGCATACTTGAGCATATATTAGACTTCCTACAGCTGATGCATAAGGAATCTTTTGCATTTCTTTTCGTTCCAATTCATTTTTAGGGCACTAATTGAGACTAAACTTATCTCCTTTAGCTACAAGGGTGTCTCCTGGTGCACAACTTTTCATGTCGAATTTATTAAGAACTTTTTCAATATAGCTCTTTTGTGATAACCCAAGGATACCTCGAGTTTGATCTCAATGTATCTGTATACCTAATACAAAAGAGGCATCTCCAAGATCTTTCATCTCAAAATTCTTTGTCAAAAATCTCTTGGTTTCGTGCAATAAGCCTATATCGTTACTAGCAAGTAGTATGTCATCGACATATAACACAGAAATATGTATTTACTCCCACTGAACTTATGATATACACAATCTTCAACCTTATTTACCTCAAATCCATATGAGATAATGATTTGATGAAATTTGTAATACCATTGACGGGAAGCCTTTTTGAGACCATAGATGGATTTCTTTAATTTGCAAACCATTTTCTTTGGGTCACCGGATACAAAGTTTTCTGGTTGCATCATATATATTGTTTCGTCAATGTCACCATTGAGAAACGTAGTTTTTACATCCATCTGATGTAGCTCTAAATCAAAATGAGTCATAAGTGTCATTATAATCCTGAAAGAGTCTTTCGTTGAAACCAGAGAGAAAGTCTCTTTGTAATCAATGTCTTCTTTCTGAGTGAAACCCTTGGCAACTAGACGAGCCTTATATCTCTCAACATTGCCTTTTGAATCCCTTTTGGTCTTAAATATCCATTTGTAACCAATGGGTTTCGCATCTTCAGGCAATTCAATGAGATCCCAAACGTCATTGTTTTTCATGGAATTCATCTCATCATTCATAGCATCGATCCACTTTTGAGAATTAGAACTTTGTTTGACTTGATGGAAGTTGATTGGATCATCTTCCACCACTCTTATATCAACTTCATGTTCTTAGAGAAAAACAATATAGTCATCCAGAATCGCACTTCTCCTTTCTCTAGTGGATCGTCTCAATGACACATCCTCTTGAGGTTGTTGAGTTTGCACTTCGGGTATAATATTTTCATTTTACACAGGGAGCTCATCTACATTGTCTTGATATTCCGGATTTACATTTTGAACAATGTCAGGAATAGAAGCCTGATCATTATTAATAGCAATAGTAGGAAGAGAAATAAATTTCTCTTCAAAAACAATGTCTTTAACCTTATCTCCCCCCACAAACTCAACTTCCTCAAAAAATCTCGTATTTTCCGTCTCAAAAAATATTCTAATAGTGGGATCGTAGAACTTGAAACCCCTTGACCGTTCAAAGTACCCAACAAAGTAGCAGCTTACAGTTCTTGAGTCCAGTTTCTTTTCATTTGGCCTATAAGGCCTTGCCTCAGCTGGACAACCTCAAACATGTAAATGTCTTATACTAGGCTTTTTGCCCATCCATAATTCATAAGGGGTTTTAGCTACCGCTTTGCTTGGAACCCTATTGAGGATATATGCTACAGTCTTTAATACTTCTTCTCAGAGGGATTCTAGTAAAGATGAATGATTAATCATACTTCTTACCATGTCCTTAAGCGTTCTGTTTCGTCTTTCAGCAACATCATTCATGCTAGGTTTGCCTGACATTGTGTATTGCGAGACGATACCGCATTCCTCTAGGAATTTCGCAAAAGATCCTGGACGTTGTTCACTAGATCCGTCATATCTGCCATAGTATTCACCACCACGGTCAGATTTGACAGCTTTAATTTTCTTACCAAGTTGATTTTCAACTTCAGCTTTGAAGGCCTTAAAAACATCCAGGGATTGAGACTTCTCATGTATCAAATATAGGTACCCATATCTTGAATAGTCGTCTATGAACGTAATAAAATACTGTTGACCATTCCAAGAAGCTGTAGGAAATGGTCCACAAATATCAGTATGAATTAGTTCTAAGACATCAGAACATCTATTGGCATCTAATCTCCTAATGTTTGTCTGTTTCCCTTTAATACACTCAATACAGACTTCAAAATCTATCAAATCAAGGGAATCAAGAATCCCGTCAGACACAAGCCTCTGAATTCTTTATTTAGAGATATGACCTAAACGTTTATGCCATAGTGTGGCGAAATCCTTGTCAGTTAATTTTCGTTTTGTACCTTATGAATTTATATGCAAGGTTTCATTAATTGAGGCAATTGTATTAAACAAATATAGGTTATCATACAATAATAAAGAACCGGTACCAATAAGATTCGAATCTTGAAAAAGACTAAATTTATTATTTCCAAATGAACAAGAATAACCAAATTTGTCCAAAACAGAAACAGAAACCAAATTCCATCTAAAAAACGGTACTACACAAGTCTTTTCCAAATTCAAAAAATGACCAGTCTTTAATAATAACCTAAAAGTTCCTATTGCCTCTACTGTAACTATTTTGCCATCACCCACATAGATGAATCTTTCAGCATCACTTGGCTGTTGGCTCCACAGGCAACCCTGCATAGACACATTTATGTGAGTAGTAGCACCAGAATCTATCCACCAAGTGTGTTTAGGTACAGAAGTTAAATTAACTTCAGAACAAACTAAATTGAGAAGTATACATTTCTTGACACGCCAGTTGGCGTATTTGGGATATTCTTTCTTCATGTGTCCAGCTTTCTTACAAAAGTAACAAGTAAACTCCTTATCCTGTTTCTTTTGCACCTTATGCTGTGATGTCCCAACTGCAGCTTCTTTTCCTCTTTTCCTTTTCTTATCCTTAGAGATAGTTGCTAAGTTAGTACTTTCAATACCTTCTTGCTTCAATCTTTCTTCTTCTTGTACATAGTGAGATATGAGCTCATTAAGAGTCCATTTATCCTTTTGAGTGTTGTAACTCACTTTAAACTGATTGTATTGTGCAGGAAGAGAAATCAAAACTAAGTGCACCAGCAGATCCTCAGACAGTTGTAACTTTAGTGTCTTTAGTTTGGAAGCAATATGAGACATCTCCATGATGTACTCCCTTATGTTCCATTTTCCTTTATACTTTATTGAAACAAGTTTAGCCAAAAGAGTACTTGTTTCAACCTTTTCGTTTTTCACAAAACATTGTTTTATATCATCAAGGAACTTTTTAGCATTTTTCTCTTCAGACATAGAGCCCCTAAAAGTTTCCGGAATGGAACGTTTCATGATCATAAGACACATGCGATTAGAACGTTCCCACTTCTCTATACTCGCCTTTTCATCAGCGGTACTATTGTCATTAAGAGATGCGGGTCGTTCTTCCCGAAGCACAAGGTCAAGATCCATGCAACTGAGAACAATCATAACGTTCTCTTTCCAATTCTTAAAATTTGTGCCATTAAGCACAAGAATGGAATTTATATTAGCAGTTATTGTTGAAGCAGAAGTAGTAACTAAATCGAGAACAAAATCAAATACAAGCTCACAATTAATAATCATATCACAAGATAAGAATATTCAATTAATAAATTCATACATGACATGATTAAATTATTTCCATAATGGTGGGTCCTAAAACAAGATACCTAACACAATATTGACATTTAGTCTTTGGACAGAAATATCAATTGTAAGTGGTATTCTCCGTGTAATAATCAAATATTGACAATTAATCCCGTCAAATAATAAGTATTTCTTTGGACTGACTTATTACTCACATAGAAAACCTAATAATCGTCACATATTTATTACCACAAGTATGTCAATTATTTGGTCAAACAACAACTTTCCTTTGGGCTAGTCATTATTCACATAAACAATAGATATACACATTTTAATTTTTCAAAATAAATAAATTTAATTGTAGATGTTACTTTGATAACATATAATTTCAATTCAATTTATTTTGAAAAATCAAACATAATACATATATCAACAAACTTTTATTTTTAAATCAAAGCAAAACTTTCATCGATTTAATTATTATGCTTGCATTGATGATAATATATATATACTGACACTAATATATTATCTTATTTCATACCATTCTTTTGACTCAATAAATATATATATATTATATTTATACAGTAACAGGCATGATGTGATTCTCGATTAAATATATATATTTGCATGCTTTTAATATTCCAAAACAAACACAAAAAGCTCGTCTGACTTTCGTCATGTCCAGAATGATAATATATATGTATACATTATACATGTCCAGTTGCTTGTATGTTAAATCAATATTAATTAAAAAGCAAACCCGAGACAAGCAAGGACATGCGTAGCAATCAAAAAACCAAAACAAAAAGCAATCAAAACAAAAGCATCAGTTATCTTCAAAAAAAACAAAAAAAACAAAACAAAAGCATCAGCTGACAACAAAAAAAAAAAGAAAAACATATATATTATATGTTGATAACAGTACCGATAAACGGATTCTTCACGCAGTAAAGCAATATAATATATATTCTGCGATTGCTTCATGCAGGAATTGCTTCACACATATATATACGATTCATTCTACTGTCATATATATATATATATATATATTTTACACCAAAAGTCACCAACAGTATGTTTTACGCTACTGTCATGTGTATATATATTCTTCAAACAGGTGCTGAATCCATATAACCACAGTAGCGAAAGCATAAAAAATTGAATCTTTATTCCGACAACAATAATAATTAAATCAATTAATTTCTCAATGATTCAATATGAGTATACTCTGATACCAATTGATAAATTAACTTTAATAGGTTAAAACCTATATCAAAATCTAGAAACTCATATTAAATCAATAAAAATTATTATAGAAAACATACCTGAATCTATATTATTAAACCTGAATAGGATCGAGTCTTTCACAGTTAAATCTCCTTAGGTTACTCTGTATTTTTCTTCTTGAATGGGAAAGAGAAGAGAGAGCAAAATTACGTTGATTTGACTTGGGGACCATAACCCTAATTATGTTCTTTATATACTAATCTAATTAGGTTCCCATTAACCCTAATTTGATTAGTATTAGGTCTCTACACATTAAAGCCCATACTCAATAGATATTTCTAGAGTCCGATTAATAGATCACTTATTTGATTCTATTAAAATAGATAGTCCATAATATAATTGTTATATAATATGTAAGCCCACATTAAGATTTATAAAAAATCCCAACAGTCCAAGCCAGCTTGAGAGGAAGACAGAATCCAACGAGACTGAAGAATGAGATCCTGAGATTACTACAACAACGCTGGTAAGCTGATAGTTGCTGCGCTCTAAAGTTGGAATTATCATCAGCTGCAAACGCAAAACAGTAGCTGGATGTGGCCAACATGTACAGAAGCGCACATATTTGCTGAGTAATGCACCAAGAGCTTTCGTCGAAATTTGAATGTATTCATTAGAGAATGATTTTCAATAGCATAAAACCTGCTAGCTAGCCACATGAATGTATTTATTTAACTCGTCTAGCTTTTTAGTTTCTAAGTAAGCTTTATTAGATCCCCTCTTATTTTGGTGTAATACATTTATTTTTTTAGTTTGTTTACAATAAAATTCATTGTATCATCAAGGTTTGTCAAGAAAACATGAATATAAATGAATTCAATACAAAATTGTCGGCCTGCATTAAAACATCTGCGGACAGTCTACACGGGCAATTGAACAAAACTGACTGCCATTGTGAAAATAAAAACCACCATCTTCTCATTTGAGCAATAACATACAAAAATTATTGAGAATCGTGAGTTTTTCTAATTTCAATGTTGTAGAGCGCTTCAGTAGCATCATCTGCCCCCTTGTGAATGATAATTGTATCACCAACATGGAGATTTTTATTACGAACGAATTGAAGCCATCCTGAGCAGAAAACAGGGCTTGGCTTGATAGAAGATGGAAGAGAGCAATGAAATGTCCACATATTACCCATTTGGTCTTTGATTTTCAATTCTGCTGGCTGGCCTTTTCGAACATGTGGGAATGCTTCAACGCAGTATCTTGGAATCGTGAGTCTTCTCTCAATATCAATTCTTGTAAGCGTCCTTGAAAATATTGCCATACTAACTAGCTTGGTTACAAGAACGTTCAAAATTTCAACGATGAGAATTATTTGTATCAGGAACCCCATATTTATAGCCAGGTGCGAACCCATCATTTGGGGGGACGGGTGGGGGGCACCACAGGGAAATTTTTTGAAACTTAATACTGTATTAGTCATTAAGTATTTAAATATATAAATATAATGTCATACCCTCTTACGGCCACAAAATGGGTTTGATGGTTGCAATTTGCCTTTTTCTCCAAATGCCACCACCATTCGATCCTTCATAATTTTTTTTTTTTTTGGTTGGTTATGGCATGGATCTTGTTTTTCTTTCTTCCATCCACCATGGTTTAATTCCTTTCCTTATCAAAACATGTTACTTTACCTTAATTTGTTTCCCAGTACGGTTCAATTTGTTTCTCTATACAAACATGTTGCTTTTTTCTCTTTTTTTTTCTCCATTATTATAGACTAATCTTCAAATTTAAAACATTTTAACTTCACAAATTATAATCATTTCGAATTATTTTTTTATTGTAAATTATATCATATTTACATGAACTAAAGAATAGAACATACAGTGTTGTCTAATCTAAATAGGTATTGATTTACTCATGATTATTAGTGTGAATTATTTTTCTTTTATACAAATTATTTTATATAATAAAATTTATAAATAAAAAAAAACTCACACGTATTATAATTGTTTTTATCTTATTTTATTTTATTTTACTTTACTTTATTATAAATCACACATATTTATTAGATCAAAGGTTATAAATTTAGCTTGAGTAGTAATTTTAATAATAAATATATATAATTTGATTATATATATTTATTTGCAATCTGAATAGTAACTATCATCATAAAGGAAATATATCCCTAAATTAAGTTTTTATTTTTTTTTTAATAATATGAAATTTTCACTTCTCTCATTAAGAAAAATGAAGCTAGTAGACAATTAACTCATAATTAGTATGTTTTTATTTTATATTATATTAAGAATATCATTTTGAAATTTTGTTTATAATCTTATAAGAGGCAAAATTATATATCCCCTACTATTATGTGTTTTAGCTATTTTTATTTTATATAATGCCCTTCTAGCAACTAAAGGAAGCATTATAAAGAACATTTCACATAACTTAGTTTTGTTATGTTATAATTATTATATGAAATTGCTCCTCTCACATAGAATTTTAGGCTGCCACTGTTTATAGCCAGCCTTGATGAAGCATAGACACTACTACTAAATTCTACAAGAGAATGATTGGGCAAAATTGAAGTTGATGCCAACATATGTCCTAATATAGGTAGTGTTAATAATATATATTTATCTTTTACTATTTTTACGGGTAATGTTAAAATATAGGGAGACAGAACATATTAACAATCAAATTTTCAAATAATAATTGGTGTTTATATTATAATATATCACTATGCAATTTGTGTTTAAAAAATTGAGTATGATTTTTTATTTAATTTTTCTTATCTTAGCATGTGTTTTTAAGGTATGCATCGATATTTTTCTTTTTCTATTCAATATTTTTAAAATTTATTTAATTCTTTGATATTAACATATATTAATAATCTCTGTCAATTACTAATTATGAAAATAATTTTAAATGCGTCGAAGTTGCTGCTATTACTATATTCGAAGCTGACAGAAAAGTCGACACTGACAGCTTTTCCGAAACAATTATTTGATAGTGACAGATGGAGAATTCTAATGATACGTGGAATCACGGTGAAAATGATACCGACAGTTCCGTGGAAGCCACGCTGCACGCACCATTGCTAGATTTCAAGCGTTGCTTTTTTTGTTTTTTTCGAAGGCTTCAAGCGTGGCCTCGAGGGTGTTAAACCAACTCCAATGGAGCATCAAATTGGTGTAAAAAACACCAATTTAATATAATTTTAATCTTCAATGTTTACACCAAAATATAAGTTTCAAGGTAAATATTTAGTGTTGATGAATAGTGCAACACCAAAATTGGTATTGCACTATTTATCAATATAAAATATTTTCATTCATAATAAATTAATTTATTTAAAATATATAATAAATTATTATAAAAAAAATATATCATTTAAAATGTTTTATTGAGATATTTAAAATGAGTATAATATTGAATATGTTTTAATATATTTTAAATTTTTAATAATATTAATTAAAAAATTATGTATAGAATATTCTTTGAAGATGCCATTTACATTAATTTGATATCAAATATATTAGAGTGTAAAAAAATTTGATATTAACATCAAAATAGTATAAAATTTGATGTTATACATTAGAGATGACCTTAGAAAGTGTAAACTAATGTCAAAGTCACAAAGTAGACACGCATATATCGTGGTGATAAGGTCAAGGTCCACACATAATCAAAATTTTAATCATTTTCAAGCGTCAATTTGAAACGAATCTTGTTAGTTCTAAACCAATGATTCGTGCAATCCCTGCAAAGCAGAGAGCGTATATATATATATATATAATGTTTTCAATCATCATCGATCATAAAAAGTACAATATTTTGGTCTAGGATATGATGTCGCTTTTCAAGGTTCTCAAGTTGGATTTCTTTTTTCTCATTTCTTCAATACATTCAAAACCTTAGACGTGTTTATCTAATAAAAAAAATCGTAGACCTATTCTTACCTTACATGACCTCAGCTGATGATCGACAGCCAAACTTAGTCAAAATTATATTTATGAGCAGTTGTGTCACGTACTCACAGCCATCAGATCAATGCTTCAATAGAGACTTGCCTTCGATCAGAACATTACACCATGATACGATTTTGATAAGATGAGGCTTTAACAAGGTTTTTGGAATGTATTGGCAGATCTAAAAAAAAAATTAATTATTTAGCTGAGTCGGATTTTCTTAGTTAATAGATCAATACTTCTCCTTACATCAAAAAGAATTTCTTAAGAGTTGGAATCTGACAATCCGACTATCTAACTGGACTTGAAATTACTAATGAAATTAAAGCACTGTTCACGAACACTGTTCAAGCTTTTCATCAATATTTTTCGCTTTTCATCGCACACCTTATAGAGGTTTGATACTCTTAATATACGCCATTAAAAGTCTAAGAAATTAATAATATAAATATTGAAAGATAAATATAAAATTTTCATTTGTATCATCAATCACTATCATCAGAACATATAGTTTGACATTTCAAATGTTTTAAATAATAATTTAGGATATCATAATATTGCCTTTTCAACTTGCTTTTTCATTTTTTCGCTTTTCGTTCTTTTTATTCATAGCCAAATATAAATTCAAAATCTTGGACACGTCTGAAGTTTGGTTAGATGTCCCTGTAAAGAATCTAAATGTATTAATTATTTACATAGGCTATTTTTACTTGATCAAGAACCAGAAATGATACATTAATTGCCATATTTTGCTTTCACTGTCAATGAAATTAAAATTGCACGGATCACGATATCAATTCAAAAGAATAAAGTGCTTTCGAAGTTGGTGGATTCTATACGATTCTATCAACTGGTCGATGGGCCTGCTAATGTGAAGATTCCCAAATGTTTTTTTCTTCCAGATGTTTTGCTAGCTAGACTTGGCATGTACTATGAAGAATTTGCATTTAGATCATTATATTATGTTATATGTGATATAAACAAAATCTATCTCACCCTTTTGATGCCTAAACATATAACCAAAATGGAAGTTGGTAAACAATATTATCGCTTAAAATGTTATATCATATTATTTCATATGAATATCTACATCTGGGCACATGAAAGAAGAAAATAATATAAATTATAATATATTATTTAATGGATAAGAAATATTTTTACAAGCCCAACATTTCTTGCTTTGACAACATGGAAGCAGGACCCACACCAACATGCTCAAACTATTAAAGTGGTGCTAATCTCACAAATCAAGATTAAGAAGTGCTACAAATCTAAATAACTCTTTTGTTGATATGTGTACAAGTTATAGAGGGCCCACGCTCTAAAAGTTGTTGCACCTTGAGAAACAATTTTTAATATAAAAAGTTAGTTGAAAAAGATAAAGATCATCATCAGGCATACGTTATTTTTATTGTTTTAATTATTTATTAAATATATTTTAATTATAATTTGAGAGTAGAAATATCTAATTCCATTGATTCAGTGTAGTATTTTTTCAATTCTAGGTAAATTTTTCCGTGTAGTTATTTTTCTTTAAAAAAAATCATATAAATTATGCTTTATATTACCTTTTTAATATTATAATTGTTATTTATAATAAATAGTGATGCGATGGATCTTAATTTCAATTATAACAATTTCATTCAGCTTACTTGATATGTGATCAATATGTGCTCATATATTAGTTGAAGTTATTTACATCAAAATTGGATTTTAGTATTATTGTATTATGTGTTACTAGATTACCTTCTTGTATGAATTCTTGAATTCATCACTTATTCAAATGATGATCCATGGGATGCTAGTGTGAAAAATAAATTATAGGCATTTGGCATAGGTTAGGTGGACATGTCAATTTTTTGTGGTGTACATAGAAATTTATCCTTTATTTCATGTACTTTATTTAAAATATGTTTGAATTGATTGATGATTTGGCTTATATTTTATATTGCATTTTCAATTTTCGACTGTTATTTTATATATATGATACCAAAATATTGTCAGCATATTCCGTCAATCACCGTCGAAAATTCTGCTTGTTGCCAATGTAAAATATGTGAAAATATTAATTATTTCAAGTGGCCCCTACATAAGAGATCTAGAAGTATTTTCGAATGATCAAATTAAGAAACCAAAGTGATAAGTTGATGTCATGCCTTGCTTTCTCTTTCGATGAAAATTGCGCGGATCACGTTGTTGGATTGTATACCATAATTCTATCAACTGGTTGATGGGGCCCGTTCATAAGTGATGCGAAGATTCCATGTATTCAATTTTTTTTTTGGTCAGATGTTTGGAGTGATTTCATATATGATGTGAGTGAGAGAATTTGCTGGCTAGACTTGGTATGTACTAAGAAAAATTTTGCTTTAATTTTAAACAAATCCTATCTCGCCCTTTGATGCCTTAAAATATAATCAAAATGGAAGTTGGTAAATAATTATATCACACGCAATGTACAAGACAGTCAGCTGGCCTGCGGTACAATAATCCGCACTACTGGCCCATCATGGTTCTGACACCCTATTATCACAAATGTGACTGCTTTTTATCCCTTCTTTATATGGACTATTCTTTTACTTAAATGTGATCGTGTACTATTTTTTTTTATTTATATATAGATTATTTTCGTTTACATGAGAATTGCTATTTGAACTACGTTTTCAGTATTCTATTTCATTTGATCTTGATTATCCTCAAAGTCAATTCCAATAATAAAAAAACAAATGTACAAGGTAGTATCTAATAACAACATCTAGCATGACCAAATTTAGGCACATCTGTGAAGAATAATTCATGATCTCATTATTTAACGGATAAGACAAATGTTTGAAAAGTACAAGATCACCAACTTCCATGGCTACCGAAAACATTGAAGAAGGACCCACATGGCCACATCCACATGCTCAAATCTATCGCTCTGCCAGTGATGGCCACTAACTAATCAGGTACAGACCTTTTTGTTTTGTTTTTTTTTTTTATTTCTTTCTTGTTTGAATAGTGGTAGAGCCTTTTCGTTGAAAAGTGGCAAAATTGATAGAAACTGATCACTGAAGTGAAAGGTGGGCACCTCAGTATTCTTTGCTTTTTTGTTGACATGTGTCTAAATTACAGAGGGGCCCATTCCTCAAAAGATGTTGCACAATAAGAAACAACTTCTCTAGCCTTTTCTATAAGGATTGGCGTTTCACCGTCTGTACTAGGCACGAGAATATTTTTCACATGAAACTGTCTGTTTTTTTTTCTTTTTTCTTTTTTCTTTTCTTTTTTAATGTCATCACTGATCTCAGATTCTTAATGTCATCTTTTGCAGTTTTGCTTTCATTGAAACTTGCACAGCCCCGAGATTGACTAATTATTCAAAATAAATTGCACGCAAAGTTGTTGAATGGGCCCATTAGTTATTTACGTGAAAATTTGCTCTCGTTTTTCAGATTTTTGAATGGTTAATGTAAGAGAGAATAATGTTTAGAATAGTTTGATGTGAATATATGATGTTTTCCTGTTGGATTTCACATTAGCTAGCCATGTACTATGAGATTGATATTTTATTATTTAGGTAAAAATCATAATTTGGATTCAATAATTATTAGAAAATTTATATGATTCTTTTTAATATTGTCACACCCAAACCCAAAAGTCAAGATATGAATTAACATACTATCAAATAACTACTAAAAATCTAAGAAAAATATATGTATAAATAAATACAACTATCAAAGTTCTTAATCAAACTAAATAAGTTCTTAAGAATATTTGAATGATGTATAGACTTATTTCCTAAGGAGCCAAGAATTATTGCTGAAATATCAATCCATCCTATGTGTAGTAAGAATCTCAATCATCTAAAATCATAACATACTAAATGAGTTTGAAAACTCAATATGCATATTAAACAGTATTAATTTTTTTTTTCAACATAATGTATAAAAAAACAAAGATATATTTCACAAATATAAAAATCATAAATTTCATATTTATAATCATTCTTAGTGTTATTTTTTCAGTTTTACTTTCTCTTAAACACTATTATTAGACATAAGTTTCTAGAGTGAAAGATATTTAGATATAGTTCAATTCGTCAGACAATTTTGATTAGTATTATTATATCCTAGGAGACAATACTGAACAACACAGATGATGGACAATGACTTTGTCTTGAGGACGCCATGTTGCACACAAACCTCAATACTCTTATTTTATACTTCTATTGCTACAAATTCATTGTAATCTGGAGAGTCTCCAAAATCTTAATTTTTATATTATTATTCATGTTATTATTATATTACTAACAATCTTAAGACAAACTTTGCTTCTTTGTTTTGCAGAATAGGTACTACAGTAGTTGGGATTGTTTTATTCAATTTTAAATTGTATCAACAATCTTCGAATCTTTGATTCTTCTATCTATATTTATTTGGTTTCAAAACTATTTAAAATAAAATTATTTGGATTTTTTTTAAAGAAAACAATTTTCTTTGTGAAATTATTTTGATGAATATGAGAGAAAATGTGTTAGTAACAGTTTTGCTTTGCAACAAATTTGATTTGTTTCAATTTAATAAGCTTAAAAGAAAATCAATTTCTTTTAACTAGTTTGCCGAAATGATTTAAATTATTTTGATAAGGCAGTATGATTGAATTTCAATCTATTTTATTAAACAAATTGTGGTTTTGTTTTATAAAAATAGTGGTGACTAGGGATAACAGTGTGGCTATTGTTTTGAAACTTTGATAAGATATTCATTTTCAGTCTTGAACTTGATTTGAAAAAGAATTCAACTTTAATAAGTTGATATTCTTAATTAATCAAGAAAATTTTTAGAAATTTGACTCAAAGCAATTGTTAGATTTTTGAAATATTAAAATTTGATCTTGATTAGTTAGAATTTTCAGATTCTTGGTTGATTTCAAAATTAACTCAAAGAAATTGGGTTAGAATTTTGAAAAAACAAAAGGTCGTTTTTTGGATCCAAATGTGTTTTGGAAAACATCTTGATATTAACGAAAAAAAATTTGAATATTTAGATTGGTTAATATTCTTAAATTTTGCTAAAAGTTTTACTTGGTTGCTTAATAATTTATTATTAATAAGCAATTGTGATAATTGTTTTTTGTAATATTTGTTTAAGTCAATTTTATAAATAAAATTGGTTTTGCAAAATGGATTCGAAATCTGCTGCTAACCAAAATGGGACTCAAAATTGGTGTAAAATATTTTGGCAACTTAACTATTAAAATTGTTTAAGTTAATTGGAGTAGAGTGATTTATATTGTGATATATAAATTAGAAGCTAATTTTGTAAAAATTAGTAGAAATAGTGTTATTAGTACTTGAATTATCTTTTTCCTGAAATGGCATTGAATTCTGGTGTAACACTATTGAGAACCAAAATATGAACCAGGCACTACCGGTTGTTATTGCATAACTGAGTACACCCGTGACAATAACTTTGCTTGCTGCATAGTTGGGTAATCTCATGACAACAATTTGATTGCTAGGAACCATTTGAAAAAACTGGAAAAAAAAAAAAATAATAATTGGATTTAATATTAAGAGGTGGCAGCAAAATATGTTGTTCAATTTGACAACCTTGAACCTTATGAGTTTCTTAACGGAGGAATCTCCTAAATGGAAAGATGATGATCTGGATGTGCAAATCATCTATGCAAATGGTGCATGGAACCATTTTGATTACTATTGTAGGAATTAAATCATGAATGGATTAAATGATTCCTTGTACAATGTGTACACCTAAAAGAAAATGGCTCTAATTTACTCATAAGTTGTATAGACCTAATATGTCTTACATAGTTAGTAAACTGAGTAGGTATATGAGTAATCCAAGAGTAAATCATTAGAAGGTGATAGTAAAAGTACTTATATACTTATAATTTAGTTGTAATTGTGAGTTGAACTATACCAGATATCCTACTATTCTATAAGGATATAGTGATGCAAATTAGATGTTTGATATGAAAGATTCAAAATTCATTAGTGGATATGTGTTCTCATTAAAAGGAGGAACTGTATCATGAAATCTTAAAAAAAAAAAAAAAAAAAAAAAAAAAAAAAAAAGAAAAGAAAAAAACAACATGCATAGCTTGATCCACAATGAAATCTGAATCTTTTGCTTTGGATAAATGTGGTGAAAAGGCTAAGTGGCTACACCACTTCTTAAAGATATTCCAATATGGTCAAAGCCTATGCCAGTAATTTGCATTCACTATGAGAGTCAATCTGCAATAAGAAGGGCATAGATTAATATGTACAATAGAAAGTCTAGACATATACGTCATAGATATAATAACGTGGGGCAACTACTCTCAACTGGAGTTATCTTTGTTGATTATATAAAATCAAAGAATAACATTGTAGATCCATTAACCAAGAGGTTAAATAAAGAGTTAGTTAAAAAATTATTAAAGGGAGTGGGACTAAAGCCCATCAAAGAATAAGCCATTACAAAGAAAACCGAATCTAAGTGACTGAAGATCCCAATATCTAGGTTCAATGGAACAGCCTAATTGTAAAGACTTGATTGTATCATTATAAAGGTTAACTTAATGTCCATTAGAGGTTATCATTTTATCCATTCCTATGATAAAATAGTGATGCTCATAGGAGTCAGGATAAGTCGTGCTTTCAATTATCCATATGCATCAAGAATCCAAGTGGCATAATAGAGGTTATTCTAAATTAAGAGATCACCTATGTAAAAGAGAAATGAGGCCGTTTCTGAAGAAAATTGTTGGAGCTAAATTCTTTAGTAACTCTTACAAAACCAAATAGATGTTCATGGCTAAAATGAACATAACAGTGAGAACTGAATCATGTTGGGAAAAATTTATATATGTGATATACAATCGTTTACATAAACAATCGAATAGTTCAAAGATATCGTATCTACTAATTATAATATAATAGCAAAAGAAGTGGAATGGCGGCAAGCAAACATCACTCTTGCAAAAATATACCCTAATGCAAAGAAGGCTGTAACCAATTCCAATTCCACTACTAATGCAAGAACATTACTCTTCCAATTCCACTTCTATCCCAAGTTAACCACCATGATCTGAGCTTGAGTCAAGAGCAAGGATGTAGCCAAAACTCATTTTCAGGTGGGATATAAGTTGTAATTTTCTTTTTCTTTTCAGTAAAAACTTGTACTGGAAGAGAACATGCATAAGTGTTTGTTGTTTAGGTTTGGAAATTAAACTACCCTAATTCATAGAAGGCTGAAACTAGAAGGAAATAGATACTGGTAGACTGCAGTGGCTATTGCTTAATTTGAATGATAGAATATTTATCAGGCTTTGTTTAATAGGTATTGTCACGACTCGAGCCCTAGGCAGTGGCAAAATTGTGAATATTAATTTATATAAAAAAAATTTCTCCGTTTAGATACTCCGGAGTACCAATTTTAAAATATTAAGAAAGTATAATGAAAAACTTCAAACGATCTAAAATAATTTCATATGAAAACCCATCCCCCACAGATATGTGAACACCTACTAGAATTCATGGATTCATAACCACAATAAAATCCTTAAATCAAGTGTTTATAATACAAAGTTTTAAATACATCAATAAGAGTCCTCTCAAATTTAGGTTCAAAACATTCATCCATAAATATCCAAATAGGAAAAAGAAATAACTAAATAAATACATCACAAGCCAAGCACTTGGTTTCTTTAATCATCTATCTACTCCGTCAAGTGGCCACCTAAATCACCCTGTACATTTCCTGGAAGGGGGAAAAATAAAAGAGGGATGAGCTAATGCTCAGTAGGATTTAAATTCCAATATGGTTTCGAAAGCCACTTTCAAATATCATGATTAAAAATCTGCATGATTGACTGTCTCAACAAATCTTATAAATCATTTCATATAAAAAAAAAAATATATATATATATATATATGCTTGCTTCCAAGATAGAAATAAAGTAGAAATAAAACATCAAAAATTTCAAGTCATAGCACTTTTCCGAATCAAGGTAGATCCCGTCCCCTAGCCATATACCCATCCAATCACATCTGAACAATGGAACACGAAATGCTAAAAAATCCAACAAAAGTATTTCCGTTAAAACTCTATAGTAAACCATCTTCTTGACAACTTGAGTGACGTCTCTTTCATTACAAACAGTTTCTGCTTCAAGAGAAACACCACTATCTTGTGTACTTTTTTCACTACTTTTTATGCAGTAGCGTTTCCCGTTCACAACATAACTTGAATAGCATGTAACTTGCGTATTTGGTCCAAGTGCAAGACACTTTAAAGTTGAAGACATATCCATGAAATTTGATTCATTGAGGACCTGTTTTGGGAGATTACGATTTAGATTATCAAAGATAAAAAACTAAGGTCAATACATTATATAATTAACGTATAAGATAGTGATTTCACCTTATTTCTGAACCATGTTGGAAATTCTCTAGTATGTGTCATTTGCAACAAAGTTGGTCTACTTAACAGATTAGGATCTAATTGTTGAAGCTCTTCCAAGTGCATGCTAATAAAACGTTTATATAAATACAAAACAACATGACCAAGTAAGTATGACGTTGGTAATTTTTACTAATAGAACACTATATTAAACTTCAATTTAAACCACTTACTTAATGTATGGTTCGACTAATGCACTATTCAACAGTATATACATATGTGCAATCCGTAGCATGTCCCCAGAAATTGTTTTTACTGTTGATGCAGATGTAGGATGTCCTTCCACTACATTTTGAAACACAATATCTTCATTTCTATTGTGTTTTTCACCAACATCTGCTGCTTGTGGTATATACCTACTACAAAATTGCATGCATTCATCGGCTAAATAGCATTTTGCTATACAACCCTCTGGTCGTGCACGGTTTCTTACATATCCTTTTAACACCTTCATAAATCTATAAAATGAATATATAAAAGTAAATGAAACGTGTATATATGATTTAATCTTAATTTATATGTGAAAAAGAGTATAAAAATAACCTTTCAAAAGGGTACATCCAACGGTATTGAACCGGTCCACATAAGCGAGCTTCTCTTGTTAGATGAATTGTAAGATGGACCATTATATCAAAGAAAGAAGGAGGGAAATAACGTTCTACCATGCACATAGTAACTGCAACAGCATCTTCTAATGCATCTAACTCATCTCTATCTAACACTCGTTGACAGATTATATTAAAAAATGAACACAATCGAAATATAGCAATTCTAGGCCCTTTAGGTAAAAGACCACGTATTGCTACTGATAACAAATGTTGCATCAATACATGATAGTCATGAGACTTAAGTCCAACTATCTTGCATTCATTCAACGAAATGCATTTAGATATATTAGAAGCATAACCGTCAAACATCTTTAAATTAAACAACCTCTTACATAGTTGTTGTTTTTCTACCTTCGATAAAGTGTGTGGTGCTGCAGGCAAATACAATTTATCTCCATCCTCTTTCACATGAAGGTCTGACCTGATCCCAATGTTTTTCAGATCCCTACGAGAATTAACACCATCTTTGGTTTTCCCATTGATATCCAACAACGTGCCAACAAGACTCTCACCAATGTTTTTTTCAATGTGCATTACGTCTAAATTATGACGCAAACACAATCTTATAAACATGGATGACGGTTAATTTAATGCATACTAAAATGTAATAAACTAAATTACATTATCTTAACAATTAAAAATCTTACCTCCCAATATGGAAGATCAAAGAATATTGATTTTTTTTTCCATATAGGATGCCCTTTTCTCTTTCTTTTTCCTTTAACTTTCTTTCCCCAATCATTGTCAACTTCCCTACATGCAAGTCGAACTTGTTTACCATCAAGAATCTCTGGAGGATCATCCATTTCTTCTTTCCCATTAAACCACGATTTCTTCTTTCGAAAAGGATGATTCTTTGGAAGAAATCGTCGATGACCCATATACACATGTTTACTACTATATTTCAATCTTTGTGAATGTACATTCAACCCACATACAGGACAAGCATATTCACCTTTCACACAACAACCTGCTAAGTTTCTATAAGCAGGATAATCATTTATGGTCCACATTAAGATAGTCTTTAAGTTAAATGTGGACTTAGTAGATGAATCATACACTTGTGCTCCCGAATGCCATAACTCATTCAAATCTTCGATTAGTGGCTATAAATATACATCAATATCATTCCCTGATTGTTTTTTTCCCGGAATCAATAATGTTAGCATCAGATTTTCTTTCGACATACACTTCCATGGAGGTAGATTGTATGTAACTAACACCACCGGCCAACAACTGTAGGTTGTGCTTAGGTTGCTATAAGGATTAAATCCATCTGTAGCTAAAGCCAACCTCAAATTGCGTGGCTCTGAAGCAAAAGACGGCCATTTCCTATCTATAGTCTTCCAAGCTTCAGAATCAACGGGATGACGCATCTTTCCATCTTGGCTTGTATGGGTAGAATGCCATTTCAAGTCATTAGCCATTTCAACCGATGAAAACATTCTCCTAAACCGTCGTATAATTGGAAAGTATCGAAGTACTTTAGCTGGTACTCCCTTATAAATCTTTTTGGTAACTTCGTTTACTTTCCATCTACAAGTGCCACATTTTGGACATTCTTCATGATGCTCCAATTCTTTTCGAAATAGACAACAATCATTGACACATGCATGAATTTTCTCATACCCTAAATCAAACACTCTCAACAACTTTTTTGTTGAATACAATGATTCCGGTAGAACATTATCTGATGGCAACATGTCTCGAATGATGTTAAGAAGTTCATCAAATCCCTTATCGGATAGACCATAAGTAGCTTTATGCTTATATAAAGCTATAATAGCTGATATTTTTGTGTACTTTGTACAACCTTCATACAAAGGAGTTTCGACATCTTCCAAAGTAGCATTGATATCTTCGTCTCTTACGTCAACATCCGGTTCAACATTACAATGACTTTCCAAGTTTGCATCATTATACATTCTAAATGTATTGGAAATGTTTTCACTAGGTGTGGAAGTTTTCAAGGGTTCCCCATGCATGAACCAAGTTGTATACTGAGGATCCATCCCATAGATGACTAAGTGTTCATACACTATTTTAGTGTCATGATACCTCCCATTGAGACATTTTATACATGGACAAAGGATGAATCCAGTATTTATTGAATATTTGTTTGCCGTCTCAACAAAGTTTTTAGCTCCCTCTCTATATTCTTTCGATACTCTAAAATTTCAAAATGACAAAAAAAATTATTAAAAATTTTGCAAGTTTAAATCTTAAGTCGTTATAAA
This sequence comes from Litchi chinensis, assembly GCA_019925255.1. Taxonomy (NCBI): domain Eukaryota; kingdom Viridiplantae; phylum Streptophyta; class Magnoliopsida; order Sapindales; family Sapindaceae; genus Litchi; species Litchi chinensis. The sequence continues at coordinate 979,812 of CM034465.1, read as the reverse complement.
TTGAGTTTAGAATATTAACCTTGAAAATTTTAACCACTCCTTATCCATTTGAAAGGCTATAACACTAAAAAAAAAAATATAACAACATAATGTTAACCTACATTAAAATTATTAAACTTTGAATAAAATTAAAACAATCATATTCACATAAGCATGCAATACATTAACATCCATTATAATCACCTTATTTAATTTAAATTACCCATTTTTCCTAGTTTCATTAAAATATCAAATATACGTCATAAAATATCATTTCACACTCGCACATTAGTCAAAATTAGACTAATATCACTTTGCTCTTCACTTAATTTCCATGGCAATCATATTTATTCTTCAAATTTGGATTTAAAAAAAAATCTTGTACTAGAGAAATTCAATTCTTGATATAATCTTTCCAACCAACTTCCTAACCAAATATTTACTTAAGTATTTATTTATTATTTTCATTTAAACTTATTCAATTATCTAACAAATCTCTTAATTAACTCTTTAACACAATAAAATGTCAATTAACCACTTAATCTATTTCAACACATGTATTTAAGAAATTCACCACTTCACTATATTTCCATCAAATTTTCTAACATCCATTCCTTTGAATTTCTTTGGCACAATTGCACTCAACACATTCTAAATACTATCAAAACATCTTAAAAGGATTCAACAACAACCATACACCCATTTTTTGACATTAACCACATTAACACCCAACTTTTAAACTTACAATTTTTCATACATTCTTTTAATCTCAACCAACACAACTTTATTCCAAAGCATTACACAAGTCATTCCAATATTAAAATCAACCTACACACATGCAAAACACAAATGGTCCATACACTAGTTTACATGTCTATATTTTCATTCACTTGCATTTCTTTCTAATATCCATCTTAACTTAATCCAATACCACATATAAACTCCCACACTAATAATCCTAACAAATCTCCCACACTAATAAACGACTATCAGTAACTTTTTTCAATCTCCCACACTAATAATCAATTATCAGTAACATTTTCCACAAACAAATTTTTTAATAAATAAATCTTCCTCTATATAAATAAACAACACAAAACACAGCATAACCACTAACAAACATCAACAAACATGTACAATAAACACAATAAGATATCAAACAGAAGAAAAATAAAGGTCTTTGAAGTTGATGATACCGTATTGGATTGTACAGACCACTGAAGGAGCTGCTTTCGGAGGGAGATGCAATTTTCGGGCACTGTTGCAACAGAAAAAGGTTGGGTCAAATAATATGCAAAAAATGACAAGTAAAAGTGACAGCCGGACTGCCACCGCGCCGGTGCCGGCGCTAGCGACGGTCCAACCGTCGCTTTTTTCTTTCAAAAAAACCCTAAATAACATCACAAAAAAAATGAGAAGAAGAAGAGAAGAAGAAGAAGATAAGAAGTAGCAGAAAATGAGAAGAAGAGGAGATGAAGAAGAACAAAATGAGAAGAAGAACAAGTGAAGATCTAACAAGTGGAGATCTAGCTTATCGGCGGCAAATCGGCGACGGGGAGGGACGGCGGCGACGTCGGACGGAGGACCAAGCAAGGTGCGACGGCTAGGGTTGGGTGGAGAGCTTATGTGAGAGAAAATGATAGAGAGAGAAAGAGAAGAAAGAAAATGAGGAAGAGAGGAGAAACTGTCGGCGGGTCAAAAAAAAAATCCAGGTTATCCAGGCCGGGCGGGTACCCGCCCGGCCTGGATAATCTGGTTTTTTAATTAAAAAACTAACCCGGTTTTTCCATACCGGGCCCCGGCCCGCCCGGTATGGATCCGAAGAAATTCATACCGGGCGGGTCTGGCGCTCGGTATGTAAAAAACACTATGTATTTTTTTTAATTTTTTAAATCGTATCCACGCCGGGTACCTGGCCCACCCGGCGTGGATATTTTGCCTATCCATACCGGTCGGATCGGGCGCCCGGTATGAAAAAAAAAAATATTTATTTAATTCTTTTGCAAATATTATCCACGCCGGGTACCCGATCCACCCGGCGTGGATATTTAGATTATCCATACCGGGCTGGAAGGCTCGGTATGGATAGTTTATTTTTAAATTTTTTTATTTTTATTCTTTATCATAATTTGTGCAATTTAATCATCCATACCGAATTTTTAAAGGCCCGGTATGGATAATTAATATCCATACCGGGCTTTTATTGACCGGTATGGATAAGCTGGTATAAATGCCCGTTTTTCTTGTAGTGAATAATGAGTTGGGAGTTAATAAGCCTAATGATTTTGGTATGGATTGGGTAGGGGAACATGTAAATGCAGGAGATGAGGAAAAGTGGGAGTTGATGAAGGGTTACAAGTCATATGAAGATGAGGATTTCAATGGTGACTTAGACTTAGAAACACCGAAAGAGAAAGTCACTAAACTAATGAAAGGTGTTCCTTTCAAGGAAATATATAGAGGGTAGATTTTGTTTTATAAAGGATAGACACATGACACTATCTATAGTTTAAGGGCAATGTCAAGGGAATATATAATTCAAGAGGGGATAACTTTACTCAGAGAGGTTAATCATAGGACAAGGTTAACATACAAGTATAAAGCTAAGGGTGTCCCTAGAGAATTCATGCTTCCCAAATTCTTGGTAGGAAAACTATGAAGATCAAAAGATATAATGATAAGTATTGAATTTCAAAGGGTGAACAAGAATGTAGAAGCTAGAGTGAAATGGATAGCTAGCAAGTTTTAAAACCTAGTTAAGTGTAATCCTAGTATCAAGATACAAGTTCTTGCTAATTTGTTGAGGGCACAATTATAGAGTGTTTTTTTATGAGGCAAGATTGTACAAGGTGAAATAGAAAACACAACTAAGGTTGGGAAAAGATCATGCTGATTGTTTTAGACTCCTTAGGAAATGTGCATACATGAGGTACCCACATAACATAAGTTTGGTTGCATTCATTTGTTTGCAATAACCACATCCAATAATTTAGAGGTTTTTTTTATTAGTTTTGCTACTAAAAAAGAAGGCATTTTGGAGGTTTGCAGACCTTTCATGGGGGTTGGTTACCACCTCAAGGGCCTTATAAAGGTGTGCTATTTTCTACAGTTTAATTGTTTGGATGTAAACATTTGAGTGTTTTCATTAACAATTTGTATATATGAATGAGAGACCTTGTCAAGCTGGTTATGGTTTCCTAACCATTTGGAAGAACACATATAATATCAATGCTCAACCTTAGGAATAACAACTTTCATGGTGCTAGACAATTGCTCTTGTGTTGATAGAATCACTAATGAGCAAAGGGCTTAATTGTAACCTATTCTGCCTCACTATATTAATACATCGAACAACATTATGCTTCTTTTATTGTTGTTTCATTTTCTTTTCTTTGTTTTCTTTAATTCCCATCTGACTTGAGTATTGGAGTAACATGAGTTAGCACAACCTCGGTGTCAAGATCACTCTCACTCTTTTATTTGATTTGAGCAGGATACAGATTATTAAGTTCCCAAAAAATTGATTGACGAGACATGCTCAAAGTTAACATACTATAGATTGACCTCTCTACAAAAGCTTTGGTTAACCTGTTCTGCCTTACTATATTAATACATCGAATGATGTTATGCTTCTTTTATTGTTGTTTTGTTTTCTTCTCTTTGTTTTCTTTAATTCCCATTTAACTTGAGTATTAGAGTATCTTTCGTTGGCACAACCCGAGTGTCAAGATCACCCATACTCTTTTATTTGATTTGTGCAGGATATAGATTACTAAGTTCCTAGAAAATTGACTTACGAGACATACTCAAAGTCAATATACTGTAGATTGACCTCTCTACAAAAGCTTTGGTTAACGAAGAAGAAGATAATTCATGGATACTATGGTTTGTGGCAGAAGACTGGTACTTAGGAAAAAGAATATGATAAGTTGTGGATTCTTTTTTTAATCTATTTACTTTTGTTTTTCTAATTTTTTCGTCTCTAAGTAACAATTCATGGATACTATGGTTTGTGGCAGAAGATTGGTACTTAGGAAAGAGACGATGATAAGTTGTGGATCTTTTTTTAATCTATTTACTTTTGTTTTTCTAATTTTTTTGTCTCTCACGTTACTGATTTTTTTTTATAAATTTTTATTAATATTATGATATTATTAGAAATAATTTATTCATTTAATATAGAGAAAGGTAAAAATGACCTTTCAAGTTGAGAGTTGGGGCTAGAATTGACTTCTTATTCGGGAAAGTTGGACAACAGTTAAATCTTTCTGTGGTCAGCATTTGGTCAATATATTTTGCGACGGGTCTGTGCAATTAAAGAATCCTTTTATATGTAGGTGCTATTTACTTAAAGTCAAAGTTTGTTTCAATTTCCCAAATTTAAAACAGAAGCGAAAAGTTATTGTCATGTTTGCCTTCGCTTTCGTTTGAAAATGCACTGATGACGACATTGACTAACTTGGAAAAAGAACTGCTCTGAAAGTTGATGGATTAATTGTATGTACCGTTGTGCTATCAACTTGTTGATGGGACCCATTAATTATTCTTGTGAAGATTTTCCTGCTTGTTTTTCCATATTTGCAGTGGTTTGATGGGTGACGTAAGTGATAGAGAGAATTTGCCGGTTAAATTTGGCATGTACTATGAAGAATTGCTCTTAGATCAATATATTATGTACATGTGGTTTAACCAAAATGTATCTCGCCATTTTGATGCATAACCATAAAATTTTGCTTTCTAATTTTTCATTTTCAAGTCAATGAATTTTATGTTATTTATTATACGTTTTATTATAAGAATATTTTCAATACGAATGATTGAAATGAAATTTTTATGATAAATAATTTTATGTTGTAAGACAATCTAATACTTTGAAATGCCCAGCCTACTAAAGCTTAAATAGCTACCGTCAACATTGAAGGACCCAAATCCACATGCCCAAATAAAGTTCGAACCAATCAAGCTTTTGATTAAAAGGATATCATGTTCATGATGTACACGTCTTTCTGTTGATCTAGCTAGTCTTCTATTTTTGAGGAAAAAGAACCAAGATACAAAAAGAAAAGGAAACTGATAAAATCATGCAGATTCATGACACCATAGCCCTCATATTCGAAGATTGGTAAACTGACAACTGAAACAAAACGTCTAAACATTTGAGGACATAAAAATTGTCATTTATCTGGAAAGACACATAGGAAAAAAAAATTAGATACACCTTATATATATAGAGTGCACGTCCCACCAAGATTTTGTCATGTGGCAAAACTGATGTGAGATGCACCATTTGCAGATTCAACGTCGCCCCTTATTTAACAAAGTATTTGGACACCAAACAGCATAAATTTAAAGTACTCTATTTTGATTCTTAATCTCACCTCATTAGTTTCATTCTTCTCTCGAAAAAGAATGATCTTGTCACCTTTTTGAAGTCGTTTCTTGCTAACAAATTCGCGCCAGACTTTTTCAGTGATCACAGGCTTTAAAAATTTGCCTTTTGTCCGCGTGGATAGACGAAAAAGCCATTCCCTCTCAGTGGTATCCATGACTGTAATACGTTTTTTCTCTCCAAGGGATAATTTTGCGATCTTCTTCAATTTTTTAGAGGGAAAGACCAGCATATGGGTGGTGTCTGTTTTGGACAATTTTTTTGAGAAGATAATGTCGTCCATTTTTCTGAAAAAGGGTTTTGTTATTCTTGCTGCAAGGAAAACAAAGTATGTAAGATAAAGCAGCTTGCTATGTGCATATATATGCATATTTATAGCAATCTAAGTGGTCCATTGGTGGGATCAGAAGATCCCTGACAAGATTCTAAATGTACATTTTGTATAAATTCCACTTCATAATTGAAAAGCTGCTATGGACAATGACTAATTAATTTGGTTGTTGTTGATATCTATATTCTCCAAAAGCTATGGCCATTAATTTGGAGGTGTGAAATGTACGTACTCATCATTGGTTCTGCGTCAATGTATTGTGTTACATGTAAAAGTCTCCATACATTTATGAATTTCACTTGACGTGTCAAATTTGTTCTTTTACAAAATGATAACTAGAAAATTAACCTGATTCGATTAATTATAAATGTCATATATTTATATAATATATTTCTCTTGAAAGATTCCCTAAAAATGATTAAAAGATACTGCACAATTTATAGAGGTGTATGTTCTGTTTTTTCTCTCTTTTATTGAATACTGTTTATTGGATTGACTTCATTCTCGAGTTTTTGTCTTTATATAGAAACAAACTGTACGTCATTCTTTTGTGCGGCTTGATAGTATTATGGGAACAGCTTTCAATATCATTAGATATTTCCATGCAAGTGGTGGATCTATCTGTACTGATGTTATACTATTATGGACTACTAAAAATTTAATCAATATAATGTGAATAAACAATTAAAATGATTGTAATTAATTTAAAATCTAAGTTCACTTATTTTTCAGTTTACGTATTGTTGTATGTATTTTTCGGACTCACTAAATGGACTGGTAAAAGCCCAGCTTAAGCCCAATTCAGACCCGATAGAAGGACCAATAAGGTCAAAGCCCAGTCAAAGCCCATCAGATGAGACCCAGATGACTCTAAACCCAGCGAGCTCTTCAGCTCGCTGAGATAGCTTCTTCGACTTATATCAACGAGCTCATGACAGCCAGAATTCAGCTCGCTTTATAGTTCGCCTCATTCATAGCTCACTGAACAGCGAGCTCCAGCTCGAGGTCGCAAACCGCCATATAGTTAGCAGCTTGCTCAGAAACGTGATTAATGCAGTATCTTCCAGAAAAGATAGATACCTAATTCAACTGAGATTCTCTCTCCAGAAACGGAAGTTTATTCAAATTCAAATTCAATCAACCTTATCTCGAGATAATTATGGCAGTTTCCTGATTATATTCAAGCATAATAGGAAGCGTAATTAATTCATGATTCCCTTCCTATTTTCTCTGATTTTATTCAAGTTATTTGGAAAGTGTAATTAATTCAGGATTCTCTTCCTGATTTATTGTTACCAGAATTGTAACGCTTCTTCCCCTATAAATAGGGGTTAAACTTCATTGTATCAGAACAGACAATATTCAATAAGATACTATCACTCTGCAGAGATTAAGAGATAGACAGTCGTGGACGTAAGCTTTAATTGCTGAACCACGTAAAAGCTTGGTGTTCCTCGTTTCATTCTCGGTTCTTGTCTGTGTTATTCTCTTGCTTTTTGTGTTTTCTCACATTGATTGCAGGTATTGGGCATTGATTGCTCGTCGACTGAAATTCAACGTCGACATTTTAGCATTAGAAAGAAGGCCCAAACTGCAGTCTTTTTCGTCTTAATTTTCTCAATTCTTGACGCCATGGCAAGAACCAGACAAACCAAGTACGTGGGCTCCCAGGCTGACCAGGCAGAGAGTCAGCCCAGTCACCATCAATAGGATGCACAACAGGTGGAAGGCGCACCCATGCATGCAGCAGAGACGTCATATGGTCAGATAGCTGGTGCTGCGGCAAACGTACCACCTTTGCCTCCACGTCAACCGGTTCCGATCACCCTAGTAGCAGACGGGCAACAGCTGTGGTACCAAAGACAAGAGGCGTTGGAGGATACGGTCAGACAGCTTACAGAGGCCGTCAACATGTTGGTACAGGCTCAGGTGCAGAATGTGCCTAGGGTCGGGATCCAGGTACCAAGGCATGCACCTCAGCAGCATGAAGCAGTGCAGATGCCCGAGCGGCTAACAAGGGAAGTTCCGAGACCGGCAGGCTTAGCTCGCTCCTCCAACGCGCGTTCTAGAGCCAGAAACCCTATCCGTGAAGAAAGGAAGGTCGCGCGCCCAGCCAGCCTGATGGTAAGGTCAAGCCATGATGGACACCAACGAGCAGAGCTTGGACATGACAGAGTCAGAGCTGCAGCTCGAATGTTGATGAGGTGAATGGGCAACGTGCAGGGTCCCATAAGCCTGGGGGATGGCTTGAAGAGCATGAAAGGTATGACCCGGAGCATCCTTCCTCGAGTCATGATCATAGGAAGAGGTACGAGTTACGCGATCCACAAGTGGAAGAACTCCTCCAGAGGGTCTAGCAGTTGGAGGCATGACCTGGAGCCCCAGAGCAGCGCGGGCTTTACGGGGAGAGGACCCCGTTCACAAGGGAGATAGAGACGCAGCCTCTCCCTCCGAGGTTTAAGATGCCGAACATAAAGCAGTACAACGGGGACAGTGACCCCTACGACCATCTCGACGCCTTCAACGTTCAGATGGACCTACAAACAGGCAATCCGATGGTGAAGTGCCGAGTATTCCCAACTACCTTGGGGGACATTCTGAAGACGTGGTTCAGGAATCTCTCAGTTCGCAGCATAGACAGTTGGGAGGAATGTCAACAGAAGTTCGTTGGCCAGTACAGGGCTTTGAGAAGGCAGCTCGCTCTATCCTGCCACCTAGCTACTATCTTCCAGCGTCAGGGTGAATCTTTGAAGGAGTACATCACTAGGTTCAGACGCGAGGTCATAAATGTCGAGCATCCGTCAAATGAAAGTATACTGACAGCGATCTCAGTTGGGCTGCGTAAGGATGGAAAGTTGTATGAAAGCATTTACAAGTTCTCGGTGAAGGATCTGGGAGAATTTTACGAGCGAGCTACGAAGGAGATCAGATGGGAAGAGACCTTCGGCCCGAAAAAGCAAGGTCAGAAAAATGAAGCGGGCAGTTTCAGCTAGCCAAAGAGAAGGAACAACGGTAGGAACAAAGAAGGAAGAAATGGTGGCTCGAGCAATCAGATTGCCAAAAAGGCAAGGAAAGAGCCAAGGAATGAGCGACCTCAGCGTCAAGGTCGCTATGAGCATTACACCATCCTATCAGACTCACTAGACAGGATTTTTGCAACAGAAAAGAATAGGGAGGACTTTGGGAAGCCCTATCTATTGAGGGCCCCTGTTCATCAAAGAGATCGAAGCAAGTTTTGTGCCTATCATAATGAGGTTGGGCACAATATTTCGAACTGCTGGGCGTTGAAGGACGCCATTGAGAAGCTAATAAGAAGAGGCCGCTTGAGAGACTATGTGGAATGACCTGCGGACTCGCGACCTCGACAGGAACGACCTTACCAACAACAACCAAATCACCAGCAGCAGCCCCAGTGAGCTCCCGAGCCCGAGCATGAGCCTGCGGTAAGGACAATTTTCACGATTCATGGTGGCCCCCATATCGCAGGTTCCTCAAACAGATCGCATGAAAAGTACATCCGAGAGACGAATCACACTTTCCAGGTTAGCGGGTCAGATGGGCCTGCTAAAAAGGCGAAGACAACCTCGGATGAGATAGTGTTCACTGATGAAGATGCTAGAGGTGTGATTTGGCCTCATAACGATGCGCTGGTCATAAGAGCTAAAATTAGCAATATGGAGGTTAGGCGCATCATGATTGATACTGGGAGCTCGGTGAATGTGATGTATAGGAGCTGTTTCGATCAGATGGGGCTGCAAGCAGAACAGATGAGACCGTCCCCAGAGCCTTTATATGGGTTCACTGGAGATGTTATAATACCAGTGGGCCAGATCAAGATGCTATTGACTCTCGGGGAGACAGGTCGTCAGGCGACTACTCTGACAGACTTCCTGATAATTGACTGCCCATCAGCATATAATGTGGTCTTGGGGAGACCAGCCATGAACGAGTTGGACGTGGTTACTTCCACCAGAACTCTTACAGTTAAGTTCCCAACTCCTAATGACATTGGATGTGTTCGAGGAGAGCAGCACCTAGTAAGACGCTGCTATGAGGACGCAGTAAAGATGGGCGTCAAAGGAAAGAAAGTGAACGTGGTTTCGAGGGGCGAGCCACGAACCATGACTGAGAAAGGAGTAAGTCATGACCTGGACCCACGCGAGGTAGATGCAGACCGAGCTACTGGTCCAGTCGAAGAATTAGAAGATGTACAAGTCAGCGAGGCAGATTTGGAGAGATGTTTGAAGTTGGAAAGGGGTTTAGCACTAGAATTGAGGACCCAACTCGCTGACTTCTTAAAGGCGAACTTGGATGTGTTTGTGTGGAACCATGAGGACATGGTGGGAATAGATCCAAAGGTGATATCTCATAGGCTGAATATTGATCCTCACTTCAAACCAATTCGCCAGAAGAGATGAGCAATGACAGGGGAACGTTACTTGGCACTGAAAGAGGAGGTAGATAAGCTGCTGGTTAACAAGTTCATCAGAGAAGCTTACTACCCGATCTGGGTTGCCAATCCTGTGCTAGTAAAGAAGAAAAACGGGAAGTGGAGAACTTGCATCGACTTCACCGACCTAAATAAAGCATGCCCCAAAGATAGTTTCCCCTTGCCAAGGATAGACCAGCTCATGGACGCTACTGTTGGCCACGAGCTCCTGAGCTTCATGGATGCATATTCGGGATATAATCAAATCCCAATGAAACCCGAAGACGAAGAGCACACCTCATTCATGACTGATAGGGGGTTATATTGTTATAAGGTGATGCCTTTCGGGTTGAAAAATGCTGGAGCAACCTACCAACGCTTGGTGAACATGATGTTCGAGGAACAAATTGGAAAGACCATAGAGGTCTATGTTGATGACATACTGGTAAAATCCAAGCAAATAGGTGACCATGTTTGCAACTTGAGAAAAATGTTTGAGATCCTGAGGAGCTACCAGATGAAATTGAATCCGCACAAGTGTGCATTTGGAGTAGCTTCTGGGAAGTTTTTGGGCTTCATGGTGAACAATAGGGGTATTGAGGCCAACCCTGAGAAGATTAAAGCGTTGATTGACATGAGGTCGCCAACTAGGGTAAAAGATGTATAGAGCCTCAATAGCCAGGTGGCAGCACTGAGCAGGTTCATTTCAAAAGCTACAGATAAGTGCATCCCCTTTTTCGATATCTTAAAGAAGACCAAGAGCTTCGAGTGGACCGAACAGTGTGAAATAGCCTTCTAACAGTTGAAAGAATACATGGGGCGAGCTCCACTCCTCTCTAAGCCTAAAGAAGGAGAAAAATTGATTCTGTACCTGGGAGTGTCACAGCAAGCTCTGAGCGCTGCACTGGTGAGAGAGGAAGAAAAGACATAGCTTCCGGTATATTATATAAGCAAGTGGTTGCAGGATACTGAAACCAGATACTCGCAAATGGAGAAGCTAGCTTACTACCTGGTGATCGCATCAAGGAAGCTGCGACTTTACTTCCAGGCTTATACGGTTGAAGTCCTCACCCAGTACCCGCTGAAGCAAGTTTTGCAGAAAGCGGACACATCAGGTCAACTGTTGAAATGGGCAGCAGAGCTCGCACAGTTTGACATTCAATTTAAGCCAAGGACGGCCATTAAAGCTCAAGCCCTGGCAGATTTTATTGCGGAGTTTACGGGACCTGTGGATGATGAAGCTGAATCTTCTGAAGGTCCGGCTGGGGAACTCTATGTGTATGGATCATCCAGCGAGTAGAGGGCTGGAGCAGGAATTTTACTAATCAGTCCTGAAGGCCACAAAATCCTATGTGCTCTAAGGTTTGGCTTTCAGGAAACAAACAATAAAGCTGAGTATAAAGCCTTGCTCGCGGGATTGCGTTTGGCTAAGGAAATGCGAGCTGAGCGATTAAAGGTCTTCAGTGACTCGCAGCTCGTTGTCTGCCACGTAATGGGGGAATATCAAGCCAAGGGACCAAAAATGGCCCTTTACCTCCAGAAAGTTCACGAGCTACTTGGTGTATTTCAGAAGTATGAGATGAAACAGATCCCAGGAGCTCAGAATGCATATGCAAATGCATTAGCTCGCCTGGCTATCACGTGAGATGCAGATTTCCTGGGGGCAATCCCAATCGAATTTCTACCGACCCCAAGTACAGAAGAGAAGAATGTGATGATGGCAATATATATGCAGCTCGACTCCTGGATGAGCCAAATTCTCAATTATTTGCAGGATGGCAAGTTGCCAAGTAATAAGCTAGAAGCACGGCGTCTGCGAGCTAGAGCAGCCAGATACTGCATCTATGATGATGCGCTGTACAAAAAAGGGTTCTCAGCTCCTCTATTAAGATGCATCGATAGCCCACAATGTGAAATAGTACTAAGGCAGATACACGAGGGCCATTGTGGGAACCACGTGGGGGGCTATCTTTAGCTCAGAAGGCACTTCGTCAAGGCTTCTACTGGCCCACCATGAGGTAGGACACCATCGATTTAGTGAAAAAATGTGACAAGTGTCAGAGGTTTGCCCAGGTTCCACGAGCTCCACCAACCTTTCTTCAACAAATGGTGAGCCCGTGGCCCTTCGTAATATGGGGGATGGATTTGATTGGACCTCTGCCAATGGCTCGTGGGAGATGCAAGCATGCAGTAGTCGCAGTGGATTATTCCACCAAGTGGGCAAAAGTAAATTAGCTAGCTGAAATCTCCACAACCAAGATTGAAAAGTTTGTGTGAAGTAACATCATTTGCAGATTTGGGGTTCCACAGCAGATCGTCACAGATAATGGGACCCAGTTCAGCAGCGACCAGTTTCTGAGATTCTATAGCGAGCTTAAAATCAAAAAGAGCTTCTCATCAGTGGACCATCTACAAGCCAATGGTCAAGTAGAAGTTGTGAACAAAGTTGTAAAGCAGACCCTGAAAATAAAGCTAGAAGCTAAGAAAGGAGTATAGGTAGACGAGCTCCAGAAAGTGTTGTGGTCTTACAGAACTACAGCTCGCGGACCCATAGGGAAAACCCTGTTCTTGATGGTGTATGGGTCCGAGGCCATGATCCCGGCTGAGTTAGATGTCTCATCGCAATGAAGAGCGACCTTCAATCCAAATAACAATGACCAGCTACTCGTAGCAAACTTAAACTTGCTTGAAGAAGCCAGAGAAATGGCCAGACTAAGAGTAGTTGTCTATCAGCAAAGAATAACGAGGTACTACAACAAGTATGCTCGGATTCGCAGATTCAATGTGGGAGATTTGGTCTTACGCTTCATTCTGCCAGGAGTCCGCAAGCCAAGTGATGGATCCTTAGGCCCGAACTGGGAAGGACCATATGTTGTCAAAACAGACTTGGGGAATGGAGCTTATCGCTTAGCCAATGAAAATGGAGCTGAAGTTCCTCGAGCTTGGAATGCCGAGCATCTCCGCCCTTATTACCAGTAAACTCTTCATGATTTGTAATATGAATTCATTATAGTTAATAAAAGCTCCATTTTTCCTCTATTTTTTATTCAACTTACCTCACTAGGCTAATGGGCTCCAAGCTTAACAGCTCGCTATAAATAAAAGGGCCTAAAAAGCAGGCGAGGTGACGATCCCTGCATAGCTCGCTATATAAAAGAGCCTAAAAAGCAAGTGACTAAGTGTCCTTGTATAGCTCGCTAAACTAAAGAGCCTGAAAAGCAGGCGAGGTGACGACCCCTACATAGCTCGCTATAAATGAAAGAGCCTAAAAAACAAGTGACTAAGTGTCCTTGCATAGCTCGCTAAACTAAAGAGTCTGAAAAGCAGATGAGGTGACGACCCACTGCATAGCTTGCTATAAAAGAAAAGAGTCTAAAAAGCAGGTGACTAAGTGTCCCTGCATAGCTCACGAAAAAAAAGAGCCTCAAAAGCAAGTGACTAAGTGTTCTTGCATAGCTCGCTAAACTAAAGAGCCTGAAAAGCAGGCGAGGTGACGACCCCTGCATAGCTTGCTATAAATGAAAGAGTCTAAAAAGCAAGTGACTAAGTGTCCTTGCATAGTTCGTTAAACTAAAGAGCTTGAAAAGCAGGCAAGGTGACGATCCCTGCATAGCTTGCTATAAAAGAAAAGAGCCTAAAAAGCAGGTGACTAAGTGTCTCTGCATAGCTCACGAAAATAAAAAAGCCTGAAAAGCAGATGGCTAAATTGCCTTTGCATAGCTCGCTAAAACGAAAAGGAAACGAGGTCATTGACCCCTGCATGATTAATTAACCTAAACAGCTCATCAGTGATATTCAAGTTTTTGGCTTATTACAACAAGTTGTTAAAAATTTAAGTGATTGTTTGAGTTATCACTTTTGATTAAGTATAAGTTTATGTCATGCCGATTAGCTTGCATAGAGAAAAGACGTATTACACCACATAAACATTTAACACAGAAGGAGTGAGGAAAGCAAAATTCATTAAACACTAAACAGTCTATTACAAAAGAAAACATGAGACATGCAATTATAAAAGAGAGAAAAGATTACAAAAGCAAAAGAACCACTAGCCCAGAGTTGGGGGATCTTCAGTTTCAACAGGAAGGTCATGGGGAAGAGACGAGCTAGGGGGCTCGAGGTCACCAGCAGGCTCGATCTGAGAAGTAGTGCCAGGAGCTTGCTCTGAGGATGGAGCTGGATCCGTTGAAGATGAGGCAGCTTTTGCTTTGATCTCCTTCACGAGTTTGAGTCCCACATCCCCAAAGATAGAAAAATCCATCTCTGGATGGGACTGCCATAACGTGAAGAGAAAGTCACGACCTGTTGACTCTTCGGCCTTATCCCTTGCTTCAGCAACTTGAGCCTTCAGCTCTTGAGCGGCCTGCACTTTAAAGGTCGATAGCTCATCGTAGGCATTGTCTGCAAGCTGATTAACGGCCTCAACATTTTTCTGTATGGCTTCTGCTCTCTCCTCAGCAGCTTCAGCCCGCTGTATGATCTCCCCCACTTGTCGCCTAAGCACTTCAGCTCTATGCTCAAACTCTTCAGCCCGTTGTGCAGCAGCTGCCATCTCTTTAGCTCGCTTTTAGCTGCCTCAACTCGTTGCATGGCGGCCTGAATTTGCTGATTGAGGGCCTCGATCCGACTTTCTGCAATGCTAGCGCTGCCCTTAGCTTCCTCTGTCCGTTTATCTGCAGCTTCCATTTCCTCAGCACGCTTCTCAGCGGCTTCAGCTCGTTCCACTACAGCATCAACCCGGCGATGAAGTACTTCAATTTGGTCCTCTACAATTAAAGCTCGTTGTTTAGCCCCCTCAGCCCGCTCTTTAGTCCGCCTCAGATAAACTTTTAAGTTATCGCTCTCGGCTTCACAGTTACGAAGTAAAATAGTGAGGTGTGATCTGGTTGCTTCATAAGCACCCTCCAATTTCATCAGAGCTTCCTCGACTTTTTGTCTCTCAATGGTCGCCGTAGCCAATTGAACTTGATAACCCTCCTCGTATTTGTTCCCATCTCAGACTTTCTCGACCAGTGACGCTATCTTATCATTCGCAGCCTCCAGCTCGTTCTCAAGCTTCATTATACGATCCTGTGTTGCCCTGGTCTGCCTCCTCCGCTTCATTGCAGCAAGGGCACCCTGAAAATGTCATAAGTTAGTATTTGATAAAGTAAAGAAGTCTGTAGATACGGAAATATAGCTTACCAGCATGGCGTGACGAGCTGTGAATGCGTCCAGATCCTCGCCCCTGAGATACCTATTCTCCAAGACATTCGCATGGGTACGCATGATTGGGGTCCAATTTTCGAGGAAGGACGTTAAGTATCTTCCCCCAGATCCGAGCTTGATGGGCGGTCTTGTTAGTGAAAGGGTCTTTTCAGCCTCTGGGACGTTACGCTTACCGTCATAAGAAGCAGTATGCTACAAATGAATAGTACGCTTAGAGATTATACTACTGGGTGCAGCCCCACTTGCCTGGGGAGTGTTCTCGGATGGGGTTTCCCTTTCTCTATGCTGAGGAGCAACCTCAGTTGAAACTGCCTCTTTTCCAAGACACGGAGTGACTTGAGGCGGAGCTTCCCCTTGCTGCGAGCTCTGATGCGGAATATGACTGAAGGTCTGCAGGTGTGGTTGGAAGAGGCACCACGCTAGGAGCTGCGACCTCAGGAGCTCGGGTTTTAGCATGTGGCTTTGGGCGTTTTGAAGGAGCAGCAGGAGAGGTCGGAGTGTCGGCTGGCCGCTTTGCTGAAGCTGTTGGAGGAGTAGGAGACTTAGCTGGATTGTCCGAGGGGCATTTTAAGAGAGTTAGTTTCTTCCTGTTGGATGGAACTCGCCCAGAGGAAGAAACTGGAGGGGAAGAAATTTTTTGAGATGCACCCGTTGTTGGGGTGCGAGCTGGAACAGGCAGTGGAGCCTTTGATACAGTTGTATAATGAGGGGAGGGAGATGAATCGATTTGCACAACGGGGGCTGCAGGTGCTGGATCTGATCCTGTCCGAGCTGGGGCAGGAGTTGGAGAAGTCATTCGAGAAGCGCCCTTTGATGGGGTGCGGGATGAAGTCGGTTTCCCCCGAGCTGGGGGACGAGTAGGAACACCTTTGGTAGAAGCCTTCCGAGTTGAAGAAGGTGAACGAGTTGTATCCTCAGCTCGTGTAGAAACTGTTTGTAGAGGTCGGGAAGTAGACGTGTCCCCCCACCTGGACTAGAACTTCGAAGACAGAAAGAAGTCTAGGGTCATCGCCCATCCTGCCTATGTCCTCCTTAGGTCGCAGAAGAGGGTATTCCTTGCGAGGAGCAAGGCTATAAGCTTTAAGGACAACATCATCAAACTTACTGCTGATGCCCGCGTCCTCTGATTTTGCAAGTTTGTCAAGAACACGTTTCTCCTCGCTGCTGAGAGGGGACTCGTCCATTTTCAGCACTGCAAAGCAAAGCATTAAAAAATGATGATAATAAGGACAATAGCAATAGCTCATTGATATTTTTTCCTTTGCTTACCTGGTTCTAAAACGAAGCTGCAATTATCGAGACCTGCAAGGGAGGGACAGGAGACATAGAACCAGCTCGTCTTGTACGGTCCGACGTTGGACTTGCCCTTCGCTTCTCCTTTGGGCAAGAGATCTTTGTATTTTGATGGATGGGCTGTAAGGTAATAAATGCCGTCCGGTTTCTCTCCTTCTGCTGTACTCAGAGCCTTGAAGGAGTAGAACTGTAGTATAATTTTAGGAGTAGGGGGAGGAAGGCCGTTCCTGAGGAAGGCCACAGCTAGCGAAGTCAACTGCGCGTAAGAGTTTGGAGTTAACTGGAATGGCGCGAGCTTGACCTTGTTGAGAAATGCGATCAAGTACGGTTGAATGGGGAACCGTAGCCCCTGCTCGAAATGTTGAGCACTGATGGAGACGTATCCCCTTGGTGGATAACGTGTGTGATTCTTTGAATCAGGTAGCAATGCACGACAACCTAAAGGAATGTGAAATTGAATGACAAGTCCTTCCACTTCAGGATGCTTTAACGACGAAGGATGGTGGGCGAGTGCATCCCGAGCTTCTCTTCCCTGTCTAGCATGTGCTCGGGCTTCATCTCGCTCATGAGCTTCACTGCTTGGAATAGTTCCCTTGCAAGCTCCGCTTGAAGACATCTATGAAAAAGAAGCATTTTTAGGTCGCAGCAAGCAAGTTAGTAAAATAATAGAAATTATATAAGAATCCTACTTCTCAGGTCACTGGTATCATGAGGGGCTTGGCCTAAGGATAAACGACCTACAAAGAGCGATCTGCGAGCTAATGATCCATAAGAACCCAGTTCTACAGTTCGCATGCATAACAAGGCACAAACAGTAACCAGATCGCAAACAGATATATAACAGGATCAAATCAGCAGAAGTCGAAATGTTTTGTTCAGCAAAGAACTTAGGACAACAAGGACTAACCATGTTCGAAGAAGTGCAAAAACAAGCCATCTTTAAGTCATTACAAGTAGCGACAACAGTGAAGAATAAAGCACAAATGTAAATGTAAAATCGGCTCAACAGTATAAAACAAAGACTTGAGATGTGAAAAACTCACCGTGAATCTTTGAAGAGGAAGAAAAACGGCAACTGGAAAGATTAACCTTGTGAAAGGACGGTTGGTCTTCTGAAACTTGGGTGCTTGGTTGCTTGGTTACTTTGAAAGAAAGTGACGGGTAAAAAGAAAATGAAAGGGGGGCTCCATCAATTTATAGGCAAGCGAGCTTGAACCCCTAGCCATCAGATCTTTGTACCATGTAACCGTCATTAATCCTACGGTTCAACACGAGGCACGGTTGTGTAATCATGCAGCCGTCAGTTGAAGGACGTGCGCATTAAATGCGCGTGTATGGGACGAAGAAGTGCGCATTAAATGCGTGTGTATGGGACATGTGGGCATGTATGGGACGTGCAGGTGTTGTTTCAGTTATTTCCTGCATGACTGCCACATGTCAAAACTGATAAGACAGAATTCGAAAAAAACGCAGAAACAGTTATGCAAGTTAACGTGTCAAGGAAGCCAGCTTTTACCAGCGAGCTCAAGCTTCTAGTTCGCAAAGCGAACTACGAGCTGGGGGGCTGATGTTGTATATATTTTTCAGACTCACTAAATGGGCTGGTAAAAGCCCAGCTTAAGCCCAATTTAGACCCGATAGAAGGACCAATAAGGTCAAAGCCCATCAGACGAGGCCTAAATGACTCTAAACCCAGCGAGCTCTTCAGCTCGCTCAGATAGCTTCTTCGGCCTATATCAATGAGCTCATGACAGCCAGAATTCAGCTCGCTTTATAGTTCGCCTTATTCATAGCTCGCTGACCAACGAGCTCCAGCTCGAGGTCGCAAACCGCCATATAGTCAGCAGCTCGCTCAGAAACGTGATTAATGCAGTATCTTCCAGAAAAGGTAGATACCTAATTCAACCGAGATTCTCTCTCCAGAAACGGAAATTTATTCAAATTCAAATTCAATCAACCTTATCTCGAGATAATTATGGCAGTTTCCTGATTATATTCAAGCATAATAGGAAGCGTAATTAATTTATGATTCCCTTCCTATTTTCTCTTATTTTATTCAAGTTATTTGGAAAGTGTAATTAATTCAGGATTCTCTTCCTGATTTATTGTTACCAGAATTGTAACGCTTCTTCCCCTATAAATAGGGGTTAAACTTCATTGTATAGACAATATTCAATAAGATACTATCACTCTGCAGAGATTAAGAGATAGACAGTCGTGGACGTAGGCTTTAATTGCTAAACCACGTAAAAGCTTGGTGTTCCTCGTTTCATTCTCGGTTCTTGTCTGTGTTATTCTTTTGCTTTTTGTGCTTTTTCACATTGATTGCAGGTATTGGGCATTGATTGCTCGTCGACTGAAATTCAACATCGACACGTACATATATTATATACAATGTTTCCAACCAGCTGGCTAACCCTATATAATTGAAGATGATCATATTAGGATCTAAAATCTTAATAAGAAAGAAACTTATATTTATTGTTCAAAGAAGTTAACTTTTGTTATCTTCGTATAGTTTAATAACAAGCAGTCATACTTTCTAATTACAGAAATATATGTATCCGTTGATAATGATGTACGTATGCGCTGCAATCATGCTAGTTAGTACTCGACTAATAAATTCATTATTGGCCGGTAGATGTAAAACATAATTAAGAAGACATATGTTGAGAACTACAATTACCAACGCATTCAGTCATTCAATGATCACGATACGTTGTTATTAATTTTTAATAATTTATTTATGATTTATTTTTAAAATGAAAAAGTTTAATAATATATATGTACGTATTTATTGGTGATAATGATCACAAGACCTTTTATTGCACTAAAAAAAAAATCTTTAAGGAAACAGGTTATTCCCAGAGAAACCATATAATTAGTTTAGTTAGTTATAAATGAAAATTAAATGAAAGTCATATAGCTTAATTAGACAGTAGAATCGCCGCCACCGCTGGTTAGTGAATGGGGTACATGTAAATGTGATTAAGATATTAATGTCAAAAGTTTTGTGAATTCATCTGAAAATGCAATGATATCCATGCTTTTCATTTTGGTCAAAAAATATGCTGTAAAACCTTGAATTTTATTAAGGTTGAAATTGTAAAATTTTATGAAAGTTATATCAAAGTGCAAGGATCAAAAAGTTAGATTTTTAAATTTTAGCTCAAAGTCGTAAATTGTAAATAGTTGAGGGGGCGAATGGAAATTTGGCCGGATTATATCATCTCCTTCAACCTTCAACCGACCATTTCTCTCTCTCTCCTCCATTTTTCTTCCAGCAGCTCTCATCTCGCGATCCCAACTTTGACTCCTCGTTCCGGCCTTGTCCGAGCTCCGTTTTAGTCGCATTTGGTACCGTTGGAAAGCTTGTGCGACGTAGATTCCATAGGTACCAATTTTATCAAATTTTATCATCGTTTGGGTCTCCGATTTTGTAGGCAAAGTCCGGCCATTAATCATTTTTATTTTTCTTAGATCTTGGTGAAACTAGGCGATTTTGACTCCGGTTAACCTCATTTTCGTGACAAGCGTGTCGAGGACAACAAAACCCACTTGGGTGCACGTCCCGTCACCGTGGTCGCCGGAATCCGTCGCCGGAGCGTCGTCGTCGGCCACCGTGTACGGCGGGGGTAAGTTCCTTGACCTCCCGAACTAAAAAACTTATTCCGAATGCATCTACGGACTCGTTTTTAAGCATAGGATCCATTTTTAAGGTTATTTTTCCCATAGGGCAGCCGTACTAAAAATTTTCTATATTATATTACTTTGTAGATTTGATTCGGAACGGTTGTAGCTATATTGAAAATAGAAGTTTTCGGAGTGGTTAATAGCCTATATTGAGGTAGGGGTTCAATCCTAATCTTTTACAAATTCTTTGATATTAAAGTCGATGTTTAATTGACTTTTTATAATCTCGAAAGTATAGTGATTATTTGTGGAAATATTGTGGATTGTTTTGGAAATATATTTTGGATTGTGAAAATATATTGTGGATTGTTTGGGAAAGATATTATGGTTTATTACAGGTTTGCAAAAGGATTGGTTTATCGAGATAGCAGATGTTATGCTGCTGAAATTTCTTTTAGTAAAAGAATGGTTTTTAAAAATATCGATTTATATATATATATATTGTGTTGATGGCATTGTGAATTTATATAAAGTTGTTTTGTAAATGGAATGAGGTAAAGATCCAACGTCCTAGTCATTTTGTGAGGCTATGATGAGCCATTTATATATTACGACTTTATGTTGGGGTCACTGCGCAGGGTATAATTTTCTGGTATGCTTACCAGGGTCACGGTGTGCCAAACATTGTTTTATTAAAATTATATGCCACCGGGTATATGGTTAGGGGACGGGATCTACCATGATTTAGAAATATGCCATGTCTTGACTCGAAAAGTTTTTGATGTTGTAAATCTATTTTATTTCTATCTTGAAGCATGTACATATATATTTATGAAATAATCTCTGAGGTTTGTTCAGAAAGCTGATTATGCAGGTTTTTAATCATAATTTCTCGAAAGTGATTTTGGAAACATATTGGGATTGAAATCCTACTGAGCAATTGCTCACCCTACTTTTATTTTTTCCCTTCCAGGAAATGTACATGGTAATTTAGGTGGCCATCCGACGGAGTAGGCAGATGATCAAATAGATCAAGTGCTTGGCTAGTAGTGTATTGTTTTAATTAGTTCTCTTCCATTTGAATATTCATGTATGAGTGTCTTGAGACAAAACTTTAGTGGACTTTTGTGGATGTATTTTAAAGCTTTGTATTCCAGACACCAAAGTTTGAGGATTTATTTGGAAATCTAAGTAGGATGTAAAAGCTTAACTGTGGAAATTTGATTGCATGGCTAAGTGTTCATAAATTCTATTGTGGTTAAGAATTCATGATTTCTAACAGGTGTTCGCACATCTGTGGGGATGAGTTTTTCACCGAAACTTTACTAGAATGTTTGAAAATTTTCATTTTACTTTTCTTAATATTTTAACTTGGTACTCCGGAGTATCTAAATAGAGAGAGATTTTTATAAATTAATATTTATAATTTTGCCACGGCCTAGGGCCCGGGTCGTGACATATGCATATCATTCACTGTCATAATCATCGCATAAAATAATTAACTTGTTAGTTGTTAGAGTTTATGTAATTGAGATGTATGATAAAGAATGTCTGACATCCAACCACCACAAAGATTTTGTAATGCAATTTGCAAAGAACATACTTTTAGCGTGTCATGAGATGATTTGTTTTTTGGTTGCGAATAAAAAATAAATGGAAAGATAAACTGACATTGATAGAAAGTGTAAACTAGTATCAAAGTCAAAAAGATATACATGCATATATTGTGGTGATAAGATAAGATTAGAAAATATTGTTCATGCATTATTAAAGCTATAAGGGTCCACATAATCAAAATTTTAAACGTTTCCAAACGTCAATTTAAAACGAATCTTCTTGTTAGTTCTAGACCAATGACTCATGTAATCCCTACAAGGTAGAGAAAGAATATATATATATATATATATATAATATTTTCAATCATCATCAAAAATATAATATTTTGGTCGAGGATATGATGTTGCTTTCCAAGGTTCTCAAGTTGGATTTCTTTTGTTTCATTTCTTCAATACATTCAAAACCTTAGACATGTTCTTACCTCACATGATCTCAACTGATGATCAAACAGTCAAAGGTAGCCAAGATCATATTTATGACCAGTTGTGTCACAAGCTCACAGCCAACAGAGCAATGCTTTAATAGAGTTTTAGGATTTAACAAGGTTCTTGGAATGGTTTGGCTGATCTAGAAAAAAAATTAATTATTTAGCTGAGTTGGATTTTAAATGTTAGAACACCTAGTTTGACATTTCAAATGTTTTAATAATTTAGGTTATCGTATATTGCTTTTTCAACTTGCTTTTTCATTTTTTCGCTTTTTGTTCTTTTCATTCATAGCCACATATAAAGCAAAATCTTGGGCACATCTTCCACCAACCACCAAAGTTCGGTTAGTTGTCACTGTAAAGAATGTAAATGTATTAATTTAAATAGGGTATTTTCACTTGATCAAGGACCAGAAATGACAAGTTAATATCATATTATACTTTCACTGTCAATAAAATTAAAATTGCACCGATCAAGAGATTAGTTCAAAATAATAAACTGCTTTCAAAGTTGGTGGTTTCCATGCGATTCTATCAACTGTCGGTGGGCCCACTAATTATTCATGTGAAGATTCCAATGTGTTTTTCACTTCCAGATATTCGCTGCTAGCTAAACTTGGTATTGACTATGAAGTATTTGCATTTGGATCATTATATTATGTTATATGTGATTCAAACAAAATCTATTTCGCCCTTTTGATGTCTAAACATACAACTTAAATAAAAGTTGGTTAATAATATTATCGCTTAAAATGTTATATCATATTATTTATTATGAACACCTACATTTAGGAACATGAAAGAATAATATATATACATTATAATCTATTATTTAATGGATAAGAAAACTTTTTAAAAGCCGGACGTCACTAGCTTTGACAACATTGAAGAAGGACCCACATACCCATGCTCAAACTATTAAACTGGTGCTAATCTCACAAAACAAGATGAAGTGTTACAAATCTAAATAACCCTTTTGTTAATATGTGTACAAGTTATAGAGGGCCCACTCTATAAAAGTTGTTGCACCATAAGAAACAATTTTTAATATAAAAAGGTTGTTTGAAAAAGATAAAGATAATCATGAGATATATGTTATTTTTATTGTTTTAATTATTTACTAAATATATTTTAATTATAATTTTAGTGTAATAATATCTAATTCCATTGATAAGTGTTGTATTTTTCCAATTCTATTTAAACTTTCCCATGTAGTCATTTTTCTAGAAAAAAAAATCATTTAAATTGTGCTTGATATTAGATTTTCAAAATTACAATGATTATTAGTAGTTAATAGTAATGCAATGGATCCCAATTTGAAATATAACAGTTTCATTCAGTTTACTTGATGTACTATTAATATGTATTCATATATTAGTTAAAATTATCTACATCAAAATTGGATCTTAGCTATATGAATTCTTGAATTCTATCACTTATTCAAATGATGATCAATGGGATGCTAGCATGAAAAAGAAATTATAGGCATTTGACATAAGCTACTAGGCGAGAGCAAGTATTCTCTACCAATATTGATATGATGTTAATATTTTTATGAAATAAGTTTAAATTTGAGTGATGTAAGAAAGAGAAAAAGATATAATAATTTTAATAATTTATTATTTTTGTATTAGTGTGTCAATAGATAATAAAAAAATTAGTAAAAAAATGATGGTAGAGAATTCTTGCTCACTAGGCGGACATATAAATTTTTTGTGGTGTACATAGAAATTTATCCTTTATTACATGTACTTGTATTCAAAATATGTTTGAATTGATTGATGATTTGCCTTTTATTTTATATTGCATTTTCAATTTTCAACTCTCTATTATTATATATATATTTTATCTTTTCATTCATAGCCATATATAATACCAAAATCTTTGCAACATATTCCATCAATAACCATCGAAAGTTATGCTTGTTGCCGCTGTAAAATATATAAAAGTATTAATTATTTCAAGTGGCCCCTACATAAAAGATCTAGAAGTCTTTTCGAATGATCAAAATAAGAAACAAAAGTGGGAAGTTAATGTCATGACTTGCTTTCTTTTTGGATGAAATTGCGCGGATCACGAGATTGACTAATTCAGCAGAAAAAACTGTTCTCAAAGTTGTTGGATTGTATACCATAATTCTACCAACTGGTTGATGGGGCCCCGTTCATTATTGATGCGAAGATTCCATGTTTTTTCTTTTATTTTTTTGTTTCCAGATGTTTGGAGTGATTTCATATATGATGTGAGTGAGAGAATTTGCTGGCTAGACTTGCCATGTACTAAGAAGAATTTCATATATATTGCCTTCCCAACTTGCATTTTCTTTTTTTCGCTTTTTGCTCTTTTCATTCATAGCCAAATATAAAGCCAAAATCTTGGACACATGTTCCACCAACCACCACCGTAGTTCGGTTAGTTGTCACATGATCAAGGACCAGAAATGATAAGTTAGTGTCATATTTTGCTTTCGCTAGATCGATTCAAAAGAATAAGTTGCTGTCCGAAGTTGGTGGATTCTATACGATTCTATCAATAAGTCGATGGGCCCGCTAATTATTCATGTGACAATTCGATGTGGGTTTTTTTTTTTTCCTAGATGTTTGCTGCTAGCTGGATTTGGTATGTACAATGAAGACCTTGCATTTGGATCATTATATTATGTTATATGTGATTTAAACAAAATCTGTCTTACCCTTTTGCTGCCTAAACATATAACCAAAATGGAAGTTGGTATATAATATTATCGCTTAAAATGTTTTTTCATATTATTTAATATGAATATATACATCTAGATAAATGAACGAAGAATATGTTATAAATTATAATATATTATTTAACGGATAAGAAATCTTTTAAAAGCTCAACATCACTAGCTTTGACAATACGTACGGAAGAAGGACCCACATCCACATGCTCAAACTATTAAAGTGGCGCTAGTCTCACAAAACAAGATGAAGAAGTGCTACAAATCTAAATAACCTTTTGTTAATATGTGTACAAGTTATAGAGGGCCCACTCTATAAAAGTTGTTGCACCATAAGAAACAATTTTTAATATAAAAAGTTAGTGGAAAAGGATAAAGATAATCATCGCATATATGTTATTTTTATTGTTTTAGTTATTTATTTAATATATTTTAATTATAATTACAGTGTAGAAATATCTAATTCCATTGATTAAGGTGTTGTTTGTTTTTTTGTCTGAAGACTGAATAGTACTGCTGAAGACTGAAGACTGAAATCTGAAATCCGAATAATATGTTTGTTTTTTTTTCTCTTATCTCTGAATATGTTATAAATTTATTTGTTTTTTAAATTTAAAATTGTCTGAAAACTAGTAAATTGACATTTATAACATTCTTACTATTTATTGTTATGTAATTTTAATTAATGTAATATAAACATTTGAAAATAAATAATTTAATAAATTCTAAAATATTTATTATATACATATTAATAATATTTTATTCATAATTAAAATATGATTAAAAAATATATTAGTGGTAAACATATTTATATATTTAAATATATTAATATATTTAAGAAAACAATTAAAAAATGAATGTTTAGATTGTAAATTAAAATATATTAGTTTAATTCTAAGATAATTTGGGATACGATGTATTTAGATTTTACTTTTCAAATATATTTTTTGTAAGTATCAAGGAAAAAAGAAAAGAAAAGAAAAGAAAATTTGAGTAATATAAAATTAGGATAAATTAGAAATTATATTATTTTAGGGAGGATAAATTTGGAATGAAAACTTTTAAATGTCATTAAGTGATTTGCAATTAAGTGAAAAGTTAAAAATTCTAACTTAATTTTTTAAGTTGTTTTTTGATAGTTTTAAGTGGTTTGACCACTTAAAAAAAAAACAAAAACAACTTAATATGTGCAATTCAGCATTATTAAGTGTTAAGTAAAAAAAACAAACAACCCCTAAGTGTGGTATTTTTCCAATTCTATGTAAACTTTCCCATGTAGTCATTTTTCTAAAAATATATATATATAAATTATGCTTAATATTAGTTTTTCAATATTATAATTATTATTAGTAGTAAATAGTAAGGCAATGGATCTCAATTTGAAATATAACAGCATCATTCAGTTTACTTAATGTACAATTAATATGAATTCATATATTAGTTAAATTTATTTACATTAAAATTGGATCTTAGCATTATACTATTATGTGCTATTAGTTATTACCATCTTGTATGAATTATTGAATTCATCACCTATTCAAATGATGATCAATGGGATGCTAGCATGAAAAAAAAAAATTTATAGACATTTGCATAAGCTAGGTGGACATGTAAATTTTTTGTGGTGTACATAGAAATTGATCCTTTATTACATGTACTTGTATTCAAAATATGTTTGAATTGGTTGATGATTTGCCTCTTATTTTATATTGCATTCTCAATTTTCAACTCTATTATTTTTTTATGTATATTTTATCTTTTCATTCATAGCCATATATAATACCAAAATCCTTGCAACATATTCCATCAATCACCATCGAAAGTTGTGCTTGTTGCCGCTGTAAAATATGTAAAAGTATTAATTATTTCAAGTGGCCCCTACGTAAGAGATCTAGAAGTATTTTCGAATGATCAAAATAAGAAACCAAAGAGTTTCTCAAAAAAAAACCAAAGTGATAAGTTAATGTCATGCCTTGCTTTTTTCTTTCGATGCAATTACGCAGATCACGAGATTGACCAATTTAGCAGAAGAACCTGCTCTCAAAGTTGTTGGATTCTAAAGTTCAAAAAAGTTGTTGGATTGTATACCATGATCCTATCAATTGGTTGATGGGGCCCGCCGTTCATTATTGATGCGAACATGTTTTTCTTTTCTTTTCTTTTCTTTTCTTTTTAAAGATATTTGGAGTGATTTCATATATGACGTGAGTGAGAGAATTTGCTGGCTAGACTTGGCATGTACTAAGAAGAATTTTGCTTTAATCTTAAACAAAACCTATGGTTTTTTTTTTTTTTTTTTTTTTAAATTAAGTATGAGACTTAATATTTCAAAGAAGAAAAAAAAAAGTATGAGATTTAATTGAAAATAATCACCACGGTGAGTGACAACATATATACCTATCTTACCCTTTTGATGCCTTAAAATATAACCAAAATGTTAAATAATTTTATCACTTGAAATGTACAACATAGTATGTAATAAGAACATCTAGCATGACATTTAGGCACATCTGTTAAGAATAATTTATAATCTCATTATTTAACGGATAAGACAAATGTTTGAAAAGTACAAGATCACCGACTTCTACAGCTGCCAACAATATTGAAGAAGGACCCACAACCACATGCTCAAATCTATTGCTCTGCTAGTGATGCCACGAATCAGGTACAGCCATTTTTCTTTCTTTTATGAATAGTGGTACGGCCTTTTCGTTAAAAGTGGGAAAACTGATAGAAATCGACCGCTGACGTGAAAGGTGGGCACCTAGATATTCTTAGTTTTTTAGATAACAGAGGGGCCCATTCTACAAAGATGATGCACCATAAGACCATCTCCAATGTATAACACCAAATTTTATACTATTTTGGTGTTAACACCAAATTTTTTGACACCAAATTTTTTGACACTCCAATGTATTCGACACCAAATTGGTGTAAATGGCATCTTCAAAGAATATTCTATACATAATCTTTTAATTAATATTATTAAAAATTTAAAAATACATTAAAACATATTCAATATTATACTCATTTTAAAGATCTCGATAAAATATTTTAAATGGTATATTTTTTATATTAATTTATTATATATTTTTAAATAAAACAATTTATTGTTAAATAAATATTTGGTGTTGAATGAACAGTGCCGCACCAAATTTGGTGCGGCACTGTTCATTCAACACCAAATATTACATGGGAGCTTGTGCCCCAGCACCAATTTGGTGCTGGGTTGGAGCTGATTTCAGCACCAAAATGGTGTTTTACACCATTTTGGTGCTGGGTTGGAGAAGGCCTAAGAAACAACTTTTGCTAAAGCTAAGAAAAAGTTATTTGAAAAAGATAAAGCTAATGACAAGACATCTAAATTCAGCTTGGTCGGCTTTGCTTTTATTTATATTTGTGATTCATTTTATTAATGTCAACTAAATAATTATAGTACGTCACTGTCTTGCCAGTACTAGTCTTGTCAAATAATTCGGTGATAAAAACAATATTGTCAATCATTCTCATGCAGAATTATAAGTTCGTGCATGGCTGCTCTCTTCATATAAGTTCGTTTGTTATATCACTCAAAGCCAGTCAGTCAGTTGTGTCAAGCATGCTAGACATGGCCATTTTTACAAAGACACTAAGCAGCTCTGATATCGAGAGAAGATTGACGATTCCAGATGATTGTATTGAAGAATTTCCTCCTTTCAACCCAGGCCAACACAATGAAGTGAAGGTCAAAGATGAGAGAGGACATGTATGGAGCTTTCGTTGTTCCCATCGACCTGCAATGAACTCTGGAATTGTTTTCACTTCAGGTTGGCCTCTATTTGGTCGTCGTAATAATCTGCAAGTTGGTGATACAATCCATTTCCACAAAGAACTAGATCAGTCTACCAGAGCACATCATTACAAAGTTTGTATTGACAAAAAAGATACAGCCGGCCATGATGTAAATATGGATGTTGTTTAATTAACATGCACTTGAGAGTTTCTCAGGTTTATTTTCTTTTGTTTTCATTTCTTTTTTTCAAAAAGAAAAAACCTAATCTTTATCCCTATACCCAAATAATATGAGCATTTGATAAGTTATTATCTGTGGTTGATTGTGTCCTTGATGGAGTGATGATCTTGTGTGGTCGATCTAAATCAGGACTAGCGCAACGCAAGGTCTTGCGACCAGGACAGAAAGTACTTTTTTCCAACTTTCTTGAAGAATCTTAATTTGACAAAAGCTGTGTGCTTTCAAAATTCAAAGTGCGACTTGTATAAACACTACCACTATGTAGGCCCCATGACAAATGTTGATGGGGCCAGTTACTAATTTCTTTTATTTTTATTTTTTATTTTTATTTTTTGAAGTAGGACCAGTTACTAATCTCAATCTCCCGAAAGATGTGCACTTTTGAGAAAATGTTTTGAGTGGTTGTTTTTAACATGTTATGCACCCTCAATTTGATTTTATGTATTTGTATGAATTATGTTAGCATGTACCTTATTAAAGATTTCCAACTTAAAATATCTCATCCATGGTATGAATATGACTGATCAACAAAGTTATCTGAAGACATATCACACATGCATCCAAATGATATCTCAAGGAGTAATACTAAATGTACCATTCCAGTACATTATCTTAATATATTCTCCATTCAATATATGATACATGTACAAATTTATACATTCATGTATTATTTGAACATATTTATAACAAAGTTCACATTCTTGATATAAATCTTACATCATAAAAATACAAATTTATATATGATATGCATTGAATGAAGAGTATATTAAGAGAATGTACTTGAAGAGTATATTTAGTATTTGTGTTTAAGAAATTGTTGAAGAGATAGATCCTTAAAGATGAAAATGCAAAGTGATCGATTATCTTATTTTTCGCATGAGACTAACTTGGTAAACAATAAAACGTTCAGTAAATTGCATTTGATTATACTATTACTTATTTTTTTTAGTTGGAAACCACAATTGTTTGGTAAATATTTTAAAATTCACTTATTTCATAATTTATTTACTTTTTAATCAACATTCGAGAAGTTTATTGGGTTTAGCTAAGAAAGTTTATTATTGAAGAATTTAATACCTTTCCTTTAGAATGTTCCTAATAAACTCGCTATTTAATTTACAAGAAAGACAATAGCACTGTCATGTTTACTAATAATTGTTGGATAATTATTAATGATTCTTCTAAAAACTGCAAAAACTAAATCTAATACTAACATTAAAAATAAAAATTATAATACACGTCGGTGTCGCTAAAGGTCGGTTTCACTTTCGAAGAATGGAGGCAGCTTATCTCCTGCATACTTTTAGCGATGGAGTAGGCTTTCCTCTCTAATGATCCACCTTCGGCCCTTATTTTTTTCGATTATTTTACTGTAAGGGTTATCCTATCTTATTAGAACAAAAAATGTAATGTAACCTAAAATTAAGTTTACCAAACATTTACCTACGTTCCTATATATGTATTTAGTTATAATTAATGTTAGTGTCTTCATATTAAATTATTGATTATGATTTGGAAATTGAAAAAGTTCATTAAATTATATCACAGATTATTTCATAATCACTTTGCAATAGTAATACCCCACTTGCTTCTTAAAAAACTATTAAATATACTTGGATTATTAATTAATTATATTTTTAAGTTTTACCAAACACCTTATATGTATAAAAATTATTAAATAATCAAATTATAACTTCTCAAACTCAATATCAAATAGAGCCTTAAATTGGAATAGTTCTATCTAATATATATTTGTATACATTTGATGTCTTGCTATTATCCATTATGGTAAAAAATTTTCATGAAACTGTCCTACTGCTGATGCGATGCAACGATCTAATGGAAAAGGTAGGATAAAAAAAAAATAACAGTATTTCATTGGTCTGTCGCACCATATTAGCTATGAGACAGTTCTATGAAAGATTTTTTCTCATTGTTGAGAAATTATATATATATATATAGAGTGATTTTACCATCAATACCTTTTAATTTTAAAGACAAACAAATTAAATTTATCTATTACATTCTCTCTCCTAAAATAAATTCTCTCTTTTGATTAATTTAAATGCAATGAATGAATTTGATTAGCTCGTTTTAACTTTTTAAAGTTAGGAAATACTAATGTAGAATCAATAGAATCACAATTTTCCCATTAATGTCTACATATATAATGATTCTACCATCAGTGCATGTATATGTATAGTGATTCTACCGTGGTTCTACCACCAGTGATGAACTAATCAAATTCATTTATTGCATTCTCTCTCCTAAAATAAATTCTCTCTTCTATTTAATTCAAATAACAATGGGTGAATTTAATTGGTTTATTTTAATTTTTTGAAGTTAAGAGACACTGATAATAAAATTACTATATATACATATATCTTAAAATTTTTAAAGTACCAACTACTAATTTGCAAAAATTAATTTGCTTACATTGTCTAGATTTACTCAAAAGCCCGTTAATTGATAAACAACTCTCAATTTTGATGAAAGTGCAATTATAGGTAATTTTTCCTTTCCTTGTACAAATTTTCTATTGAAAATTTTTATCTTAATATTATTTTAGGATAAAGTAATTCAAAAATTAAATTGGTTAATTGAAAAATAGTATAATAAAAAAGTTAAATGAATATATCATTAGTGGAGTGGAACACATCCAAAAATTAAAGGCTGGTTACATCTTTTGTAAAATGAATGATATCAACCATAACGTTATCCAATTAAAGGATTTAATAACAAATCTCCTCCTTTCAAAGGACATTAGGCATCTATTTTGCGGAGGTCTCTTCCACAAACTAAAGTCCTCCATTACTGCCTAAATGATCATTTCCCCCGTTTTTATATGTGTTTTTTCAATTATAAATTTTTAAAGTTTAGAATTTATTTCACAATCTTAATTATGCTAGATTAGTGATTAAAAGAGCCATTCAAATTATTTATCAATTTATTTTTATATAAAATGACTTTTTACCTCCATACAATAAAATGATCTATTAGTGAGTTGTTTTTTAGGTGTTAGTGAATGATTAATCAAATTGATAGTCAATATTTTTCAAGGAAGGTTTATGTACGAAAAGAAAACATTACTTAAGGAGTTTAATTTGGTTTAAATAAAGGGATGATTTTGCAATTAACCTTTCAAAAGCTTTTACTTCTTAGCATATCCAATCTTATTCAACCAACAAGACACTACAAGAAATTCTACCTATAACAACGTTCAAAAATTAACGTGCATCAAGTCTACGTTGTAGTAGGTCACTTATGGCAATGTACAAGGGTTGCACATTGTGGAAGTGATCTATGGTAACATGCAATCACATGTTGCCAAAAGTAAGTGATGTATGACAACATGTAAAACTATGCATGTTGCCAAAAATTTATCTTTGGGCAATGTGTAAGGCTGCACGTTGCCCAAAACCAATATTTTGGTAACTTGCATTACTATAGGTTGTCAAAAACTCAACTTTTGGCAACGTGCACGATTGAATGTTGTTAAAAACCCATATTTTGACAATGTGCATGACTACATATTGCCAAAACCCTACATTTTGGCAATAACTTTTGACAATGTGCATAGTCGTACATTGCCCAAAACCTATATTATGGCAATGTGCAAGACTGGACGTTGCCAAAAACTCACCTTTTAACAACATGCAAGTAGGGGCAAACCTAGTATAGGACTAGGAGGAGCACCTGCCCCCCTTGAAATTTTATGAAAATTTATTAGGTATAATATTTAATTATTAGATATAAGGAATTATTATATTTATTTTCAAAGTAATCATGATTGCCAAGCCTTAAATGGTTTGATGGCAAGAGGCGTCTTTTACTTCCTTTTGTCAACGTGGTCACGGGTTCGATCTCAATTACGCCAATGCTATTGCTCTTTTTTTATAATTAAAAAGAAAAAAGATAATGAATAGTATGTGAGGGTGTTGTTTCTCTTTCTCACTTACACATGCTTATTATTTTTTTTTTTCCAAAGATAATGAATAATGCATTTTTTTTAAGATAATGGTTGTTGGTGTTTGAGCCTAAGTTGTAAAAATAAATTATATAAATACTTATCAATCAAACAAATCTTCAAACATGAAGTGTTTTGACTTCGAAAAGTTTTATAACTTACTATGAACTATGAACAATTTTTTTTTTTCAATATTTATGAACAATTATCGTTAATTAACATAAATTATTTTTCTTTTATAGCAAACTATGTCATATTTAAATAAACTATTGACTAATTTTTCTCCAATTTTTCAATCTTTTATGTTTCTTTTGCATCTCGTTCGTAACTTAGTGAATATTGTGAATTTATTTCTGTTCTTTAGTACTAGTGCATAAACTCCCCAGTGGTTTAGTGTTATTTTATAAGATTTACTCGTTAAAATAATAAAGGTTATCATAACCAAATTTTAAAAATAAAAATATATTTAACTAGGTGTGAATTGTATCTTTATTTATAATTTAAGTAGTTAGTACATTTTCCTTTTATACTCGTGATAAGAGTTTGAATGTACATTTAACAATATATGTAAAGAGTTTTCTCTCTCTTTATATAATAAATTTTATAAATAAAAGAACTCATATGAATCATAATTATTTTTATCTTAATTAATTTTTATTTTATTTTACTTTGTTATAAAGTACCCCCCACCCCCACCCTCCCCTCCCTAATATAAATGTCTGGGTTCGCCATTGTATGTAAGGTTGTTCATTGCTAAAACCTATCTTTTAAATTGATATAAATGAATTTAATTTTAAATTTACTTTTATTTAATATCATAAGGACTAATCATATACCATCTCAAACATAAAAAAATAATTAGTCTTTGACCTAAATGTAAATTACTTACCTGAGGTATAACCTACTTAAATTAATAAAAATAATTCAATTTTGAAATTAATTTGACTTAATATCATAATTAAAATATGGTGATCATATATCAATAAGTTATTTGAAATAAAAAATATAATAGTGCGTTTACTTCATTTGGAGGAATTAGAATAATCTGGAATTGAAATAATGATGTATTGGAATCAGAATAAGTTGTTTACTTCAACTATAAGAATTGGAATCAGAATCAAAATCAGGAGCATTTCCATTGAACTATTTACTCTGCTTTGGAATCAAAATAAATTAATTAAAAGTTATAAAAATGCCCTTAATTAAAATTATGAATTAATTACAATATGCAAAGTTTTAGTTGAATTTTTTTTTATATAATTTTTTAACTTTTTAAAATTGATCTCTATCATTCATCTTTCCACTGCTTATCTTAATATGGACGGTGAAGATGTTATGAACATTTTATTTATTTATTTTTAATTCGTTTTAATTTATTTTTTTTTCCATTTGTGTCACTGTTATTTGTGGTTCATAACCTTATATCCAAAAAGATTAGTTATTCATTCAAGAAATAAAGAAGATATTATTATTGTTTTTTTTAAACCTATAAATGAAAATTATTGATCTTTCAAAAGAAAGAAAAAAGAAAAAATTATTGAAAGATATTAATAAAGCAGTGTTGAGATTGTTTTGCCTTGTGGGAGTTTCATTTTTCGAATCATTTTTAAAGCTAGAGAGGCGGGTTTCATTTGGACGCACAACCACTCATTTCCTCTCTCACAATCACTCTGCTTCTCCAAAGTTTTCATTTGGATGCACTCTGTCCCTTGTTGTGTTTGTCATCATCATACTTCTTAAATGGGTTTTATTTGTAGTGCTTCTCAAAACAAGTAAAAATCATGTTTTCCATCTCGGCTCGATATCTTTCATTTACCTCCCAAATGGGTTTTACTTGTGAACTTTTCAACTTTTGGCCTGTCAAATGCGATTTTTGAAGATGTGAAATGACTTAGTTTATGTTGAACAACATCGTCAACTCTCTCTCTCTCTTTGTAGGGGTGGTCCCTAAAAACTTTTGATTGAATGTTATTGTTGTGTTGTTTTATTTATGTATAAGAATATCTTTGGAGGTGTTTGATTTGTGTTGTTTTACTTGGATACAATCGCAAAAGTTTGACTCAAACTTTTTTCGAAAACTCTAAAATACTTCCTTAAGGAAGGATGATTTTGGCTGTGCTCGACTGATTTTTTTTTTTTTTTTTTTTTTTTTTTTTTTTTTTTTTTAAAGTAAACACCTAAGTCAAACTGCTTATGTGTTATGATTCGAATTGTTGTTGTTGTGTGTTTGTGTAGGGTAAGTTGAGTACTTTGGTTGAGTAGCACTCTAATATTCTCGAGAGGCATGTCATATTTATATTTATATTATTGTTCTCAGAGACATCAGAGCACCTTTTTGGTATTTATATATACAGATTAGAGAGATCTAGACATGTTCTTAGTATTTATATATATTTACTATTCAAATTTTCATATTTATATTGTTTTTTTTTTTTTTTTGTATTATTGTTATTTGATGTTCATTAGTACTTCACCAAGAAAAGCCACTTTCAATAGGACATGTTATATGCAGCCATTTATCAGTATAATAAAACAGGATATCTATACTTAAATATTTATATAGAGCACTAAAAACCTAGTATGGATACTATTATTTAATTTTAAAAACATTGCATGGAATTATCCATGTTGAGTCATTAATGTCTGGTATGAATAATATTTTTTTATTATTAAAGTCAATTATCCATACCGGACACTAATAACCTGGTATGGATAATATATATTTTCTATTTTTAAAAATTTAAATTTGATTATCCATATCAGAGATTAATGGCCCAGTATGAATAATCATTTTTAAAAAGAATTTTTTACTCTCTTGGTATGGATAGTGTTTAGTATCCATATTAAGCGGGTCAGACGCCAATTATGGACAGTCCATTTAAAAAAAGAAAAAAAATTGATTATTCATACCAGACGCATGACTCATTCGGTATAGATAATTTGGGTTAACTATAGGTCAGGCTTCCTTTTCACCCTCATTTCTTTATTTTCTTTCTCTGTCTATCCTTTTTCTTACATCATTTCTCCCTTAAACCCTAACCGCCCCCTTTCACTTCACCGGTCATTCACTGCTTCAATAGCCCTCCATTTATCATTGATCGCCCCCGTTATTGATCTGCCATCGCTAAACAACTCCCTCATTCTTTTTCTTCTCTTCTTCTTCTTTTTTTTTTCTTCTTCTTCTTCTTCTTCTTATTCTTTTTCCATCCACAGACCAACTAGACTTATGTAGATGGCTTGATCATTTATGCAGCAGTTCGACCATTGTTTTTTTTTTTTTTTTTTGGTTATTTTTTCTTTTCTTCTCATTTTTTCATTTATTTTCCTCTCTTGCAGCCATCGCCAAAATTTTTGTCGTCGTCCAAGTGTTATCATATTCGTCAATCTACTACCCTTTCACCATTTGGCACAGTCATCTTTGCCAATCTATTCCTCTTCTGTCGTTTTCTTTGTCAAGAAAGTATGGAGCTTATGATTTTATATTTTTCGATATTTCAATTTATGATTTTGTATTTTTTGATATTTCAATTTATAATTTTGTGTTTTATAGATTTTACTAGGTACTGTATATGTATTATTATTGTTGTGATTTTCGATTATTTTGACGTAATCATAATATTGTTGCTTGAGTAATTTTTTATTGTTGGTTTTGTGAAGTTTTTTTAAAGGTTAAAGTTGTAATATTTTTTGCTTTTTGTGTGTAAAAGATATGTGTGTATGCTAGTTTGTATGGTTAAGAATGATAAGTGATATGTAAGATGATTGTAATATGTGTAGATGTGATGAATGTCTATGTAAATGTGATTGTTTTCTTTTTATTTAAAGTTTAATAATTTTAATGTAGTTTAACACTATGTTGCTGTGTGTTTTGTTTTTTTAGTGTTATATACTTTCAAATAAATAAAGAATGATTAAGGTTTTCAAGATTAATATCTTAAACTTAATCTATAAGGACATAAGATTTAAACTTTTAATGTTTTTAACAATTTCTTTTATCAATTTTAATATTTTAGAGTGTCAAAAGAATATAGAAACTGAGCCAAAAACTTTGTTGATGCCATGAACAAACATTCAACAAATATTGGCCTCGTCCTTTGTCCTTGTATTAAATATCTGAGTGGGAGGTATTATCATACTAAGATAGTATATAAACACTTAGTCATTAATGAAATGGATTCTCAGTATATAACTTAGTTCATGTATGGAGAACCCCTGAAAACTTCCACACCTGTTAAAAACATTTCCAATGCATTTAGAATATATAAGGATGTAAACCTTGAAACTTATTGTAATGTTGGACCTGATGTTGAAGTAAGAGACGAAGGCATTAATTATAATTTGGAAGATGTTGAAACTTCTTTGTATGAAGGTTGCTCCAAGTACACTAAATTATTGACTATTATAGTTTTATATAAACATAAAGTTACGTATGGTCTATCCGATAATGGATTTGATGAACTTCTTAACATCATTCAAGACATGTTGCCATCAGATAATGTTCTACCAAAATCATTATACTCATCAAAATAGTTGTTGAAAGTGTTTGATTTTGGGTATGTAAAAATTCATGCATGCATCAATGATTGGTGCTTGTTTAGAAAAGAATTGGAACATCATGAAGAATGTCCAAAATGTGACACTTCTAGATGAAAAGTAAATAAAGTCACTAAATATATTCATAAAAGAGTACCAGTCAAAGTATTTCAATCTTTCCAATCATACAATGGTTTAGAAGAATGTTTATATCAACTAAAATGGCTAACGACAGTTTAGGAAAATTAAAAAATAAACAATAAATTTTTTTTAAAAAATAATAATAAATGAAATAAGAAATATTTAATTAAAACAAAAAATAATAAAAATAACTCAAAAATAATAAAAATGATATTTACCCTTAAAAGAATTGAAAAATTTTAACATTAACAAATAAAAAATTTAAAAAATTAAGTGATTTTTAAAAAAAAAAACTGCCCCATGTTGCTTCAATTCTATCGAACCTAGCAATCTTATCCGTGTCTCTCTCACTAAGACAAATGGAACCATATCTCTCTTTGCTCCTCTTTCTCCTTTACTGCAACCGTATCTCCTTCGCTACACTTGCGAGTGTTCAACCTCACCAACTTCATTTGGTAATTGAGTAAATGGTTGGATAAAAATCTAATAGATGTTTTTTTTTTTTATTAGGTAGTGTTTTTTAATCCCTAATGATTTTATTTTATTATTCTATTTTACAATAACATTTAATATTTAATGATTTTTTTTTTAAAAAATTTGTACTCTAAAAACAATTGATTCCAAGGCCAAAACTATAATTTCACAAAATTTACATTGTAAACTAGCAAAAGGTAATTTTATAATTAAATGTTATTGTAATATTTAGCTATGGATAGGGGTAGGATGGTCTTTCTATCTATTTTAACTAGATCCAAGGATAAATGAGTATTTTCACTTTTTCTTTAGTTAACTAATGAGAGAGACTAATTTGATATTTTTTCAAAATATTAGGGTCTATTTCATTTTTTTCCAAAATATAATTAAAAATTTGATCATTCTCTAAAAATTTGGGATTAAAATAATTTTTTCCCCTCCATGGCTAGAGTGGTTTGATGTGTGATGTAAGTGATAGACAGAATTTGCCGGTTAAATTTGGCATGTACTATGAAGAATTGCTCTTAGATCAATATATTATGT
Organism: Litchi chinensis; assembly: GCA_019925255.1. Taxonomy (NCBI): domain Eukaryota; kingdom Viridiplantae; phylum Streptophyta; class Magnoliopsida; order Sapindales; family Sapindaceae; genus Litchi; species Litchi chinensis. The sequence continues at coordinate 941,132 of CM034465.1, read as the reverse complement.
ACATGTGGTTTAACCAAAATCTATCTCGCCCTTTTGATGCATAACCATAAATTTTCCTTTCTAATTTTTCATTTTCAAGTCAATGAATTTTATACTATATATTATATGTTTTATTATAAAAATATTTTCAATACGAATGATTGAAATGGAATTTTTATAATAAATAATTTTATGTTGTAAGACAATCTAATACTTTGAAATGCCCAGCCTACTAAAGCTTAAATAGCTACCGTCAACATTGAAGGACCCACATCCGCATGCCTAAGTTCAAACCAATCAAGCTTTTGATTTAAAGGATCATGTTCATGATGTACACGTCTTTATGTTGATCTAGCTAGTCTTTTGTTTTTGACGAAAAAGAACCAAGATACAAAAAGAAAAGGAAATTGATACAATCATGCAGACATTATTTTCTTAATCGTTGTAATTTAAGGGAATAAAATTCTTAAGTAAATTGCATCTTAAAATAAAATCTGTATTATATAAATAGAAAATAGACACTTAGCACAAATATGCAAGAACAGATGCATCATTACATATTATAATACGCTATTACATTGCTAGTGCTACCGGAGCACTATTAATTAATTCTACGAACATGTTGAAAGTTATACAAACATGAAGAAGTAAGTACTGATGAACTACGTGGAAGGGGCATGCATGAGTTCTGCTTTATTATACGAAAATATATTGCTATTGGCTATATGAGTACCGCATTATATTGCTATTGGTTCAAATATATTGATTCTTCAACATATTACCAGTTCTTCAAATTGTCCCCAGCAACAGCCCGTTGTTTATTTACGCCCTATAATTGCACCAAATAACATGATCGGTTTACAGACTCTGATAATCTCCTCATTAGCTTCATCATTCTCCTTATAAAAAGTGATCATATCACCTTCATGAAGCTGGTTCTCTCTGACATAACTGTCCCAATGTTCAGAACTGATAACAGGTTTAGGGTGGCCATTTTCTCTTTTTGAAAGACGAAACTTCCGTTTGCGCCCAGCTTCATCCACGACTGGAACAAGTACGTGCTTCTGCCCTTCGGGGAACTCTGGAAAGTCTTGCAAGTTCTTCATGGGGATGGCTAGTCTATTTTTCACGTCTGTTTTGGACAGTTTTTTTGTGAAAATAGGATTTGGGATCGACATTTTTTTCACAAGTTCTCTCTCTCTCTCTCTCTCTCTCTCTCTCTTTTGTTGATAATGGAACTAAGTGTTGAAGATACAACAGGGCTGTGTTTATAACCAAGTGAACTTTTTGTGAAGGTACACATCAAAAGATATGAACTGCACAATCAATAATTGAACTATGTCATCATTTTATTGAAAAGAGTTTTGTTATTCTTGCTGCAAGGAAAACAAAGTATGTCGGATAGAGCAGCCTGCTATGTGCATATATATATATATATATGCATATTTATAGCAATCTAAGTGGGTCCATTGGGGGGATCAGGAGATCCCTGATAAGATTCTAAATGTACATTTTGTATAAATTCCACATTGAAAAGCTGCTATGGACAATGACTAATTAATTTGGTTGTTATTGTTATCTATATTCTCCAAAAGCTATGGCCATTAATTTGGAGGTGTGAAATGTACGTACTCCATCATTGGTTCAGTGTCAATGTATTGTGTTACATGTAAAAGTCTCCATACATTTAGAAATTTCACTTGACGTGTCAAATTTGTTCTTTTACAAAATGATAACTAAAAAATCAACCTGATTAATCGATTAATTATAAATGTCATATATTTATATAATATATTTCTCTTGAAAGATTCCTTAAAAATGATTAAAAGATAGTGCCACTACAAGAAAACCAATTATTCACGATAGAAATTTTATGGCATAAGACTAGAAAATCCCGTTAAAATATAGTTATGCAAGAAAATAAAAAATTTTTATCATCCTAAAAGCATAATCACAACATAACTTTATAATATCCCATAAAAACAATAGACAAAAATGAAAAACCACAACATTATGCTATAATTTGCCATCATAATCAAGTAAGATGCTCAATAGCATTTGCTTGTATACATAGGTGGCTTTAGCTCAACACTATAAAATAATAAAATAAAAAAAACTAATAAACATTTTGGCTTCCCACCGATTGTTTTCCTTTCCCTCCTAATTTTCCTGCCTACATTGCTTGTACACATCCCACCAAAATTAATAAATTTTTTTATTTGTTTTATCAAAACCCAATATTGGGTTGATAGATTCCATAAAAAAAAAAAAAAAAAGCTTTTCTCCATTCTCTGAAGGCTAACTTGGGTAGATTTTGGTCACTTTTTCCAAATTTAGTGGCCTTATAAGACTAAGATCTAAAGCATGTTCATTGTTGCCTTCTTCTTCTTTGTCTGCAACGTCTACGGTTGGAGAGAAAATGGTAGTAGAGCTGGTTAGAGCTTTCAATGAGCTAACGAAGAGAATGAATGTGCTTTCGAGCAGCTCGCCGTGGTTGCACTTTAAGTCTCTTAAGCCCTTCAAGTCTCTTAAGCTCTTTGTCATGGAGAGTTGGATGAGACCGTAACTTCATTGTCACAACCCGGGCCCTAAGCCATGATAGAATCATAAATATTAATAATAAAAATTTTCAATTGACACTATAAAGTTCATGGAATTTATCTCCTTTTAAAAATTTAAAATTTTTCTCTGTTTTGGATACTTCGAAGTACCAAGATAAAATATTGAGAAAATGTAATGAAAAGCTTCAAAACACTCTAAAATAATTCCTGTGGAAACCATTCCTGTAGATATGTGAACACTTGTTAGAAATCATGGGTTCATAGTCATAATAAAATTATGAACACTTAGCCATGCAATCAGCTTATCGTATTTAAACATTCACCTCTATTTAGATTCTCAAATGAAAATCCACAACTCTGGTGTTCTTAATATAATGCTTTAAATACATCTAATGTGAGTTCCCTAAATTGGTTTCAAGGACATCCATCTCTAAATACCAAATTTGAAATGAAATAAACTAAATAATTATACCACGAGCAGAGTTCCTGATTTCCTTGATCCCTACTGATGGCCACCTAAGTCACCCTATACATTTCTTAGAAGGAAGAAAAATAAAGGAGGGGTGAGCTAATGCTTAGTAGGATTTCATTCTCAATAAGGTTTCGAAACCACTTTCTAAAATCACTGTTAAAATCTGCATAGTTAACTATCTTAACAAATCTCATAAACTATTTCATAAAATATATAAACTCCTAAAATAATAATACAACATTTAAATTTTTAAGTCAAGTTATAGCATTTTCAAAACAATGTAAATCTTGTCCCTTAGTCATATGCTCGGTGGCTTATACTTTCAGTAAATTATTTTGAATAGGAAAATAATGTTTGGCATATCATGACCCTGATAACTACATCAGAAAATACTATGCGTAGTAACCCCGACATAAAGTGGTATAGTACGAATAATTAGTGATAACATCACATAATTGCTAGGATGATGGACGTTTACCTATTCGAGTTACAAAACAATTTTTAAATAAATTCACCATCCAATCAATATAATATACATCAAAATCAATATTTTGAAAACTCTCATTTTTATTTATGACAAATTTCGGCAACATAACGATTGCTAATTCAGTAAACTAAATTTTTAAAATCTATCATAAGCCACAATATACTTCCAAAGTAATCCACAATATATTTCCATAAAGCATTAACATACTTCTAAAATCATAAAAAAATTTAAATAAATTTCAACTTTGACATAAAAATTTCTAAAAGATCATAGTTAAACCTCTACCTCAATGTAGGCTATTAACTACTCCGAAAATTTTGATTTCTAATGTAGTTATTGCAGTTCCAAATCGAATATACAAAGTAATATAATATAAGAAATGTTTAATACGGTTGTCCTAGAGGGAAAATAACCCTAAATATGGATTCTACGCTTAAAAACAAGTTAGTTGATGCATCTGAAGCTAAATTTCGAGTCCGAGAGGTCAAGAAACTTACCTCCACTGTACCTGGTGGCCAATGGCAACTTGTTGACAACAGATTCTGGTGGCCACTATGATGGGAGGTGTCGCTAAGTGGGTTTTGTTGTCCTCAACACGCTTATCATGAAGATAGGGTTGGCTGAAGTCGGAATCGCTTAGTTTCGCCAAGATCTTGAAAAATTGAAGTTGGTTAGTGGTAGAACTTCCTTTGCAAAATCGAAGACTCAAACAATGGTAAAATTGGTGAAATTGATATCTATGAAATCTATGTCGCACAAACTTTCCAATGGTACCAAGTTTGGCCAAAATGGAGATCGGATGTGGTCGAAACAAGAGGTCAAAATAGGGGTCACGAGAATAGGCAAGGTTGGAAAAAAAATTGGAGATAGAGTTTTGATCGACTGAAGGTTACAGACAGCCTATATAATCAGGCTAAATTACAATTTGATCCCCTTAACTATTCATAAATTATGATTTTAAATTAAAACTTTAAAAATCTAACTTTTTAGCTCTTACACTTTTACACAATTTTCATAATTTTTTTTTTCAATTTCATCCTTAAAAAAATTTGAGGTTTTCCTTTCTACACTTTATAAAGGAATTTTGTCCTGAAATTTAAAGTGTAACCTTAAGTCGAATTTCAAATAAATGGGGATACTTATGATACATCTCTGATTCCAACTCCCAAGTAGTCTCATCTCCAATATGATTCTACCATAATCCCTCAACCATAGGTATTTCTCTATTTTGCAACACCCTAGTCTCTCTCGTCAAGATCCATACTAGTTGTTCTTCGTACATCATATTCTCTTGTATAGGAATCCCAGTATAGGGGACAATGTGAGACGGGTCTGCAGTGCACTTCCTCAACATGGACACATGGAAGACATTGTGGACACGTGTCAACTGAGGTGGCAAATTCAATTGATAGGCGACCTTTTCAATTCTTTCCATGATCTCAAATGGCCTAATGTATCTGAGGGCTACTTTTTCCTTAACTCCAAATCTAATTACACCACGCATAGGAGTCACCTTCAAAAAAATGTAGTCGCCAACCTCATTTTCCACCTCACGCCGGTAAAGATCAATATAACTCTTTTAATGACTTTGGACTACCTTAAGTTTTTCTTGAATGCTCTTTATCTTTTCTGTAGTCTTTTCAATAATCTCTAGTCCAATGGTAACCCACTTGTCTGGTTTAGCCTAACACAAAGGTGATCTATAGGGCCTTTCGTATAGGGTCTCATATGGAGCCATATCGATACTAACCTAGTAACTATTATTATAAACAAACTCCACCAATGGTAGATGTTCACCCCAATTTCCTCCGAAGTCCAAAATACAAGAATAAATCATGTTCTCCAATATTTGGATAGTCCTCTCAGATTGCTCATCCGTTCAAGGGTGATGAGCGATGCTAAGATTTAGTTTCGTCCCCAAGGCAGTTTGTAAGGCTCTCCAAAATCTAGAACTGAAATGTAGGTCTCTATCCAAAACAATGCTAAAGGGTATACCATGCAATCAGACAATATTCTTAACATAGAATCTGGCTAGCTTAATGAGCTTGTAGTCTTTTCTTATGGGTATAAAGTGAGCCGTCTTAATCAATCGATCTACAATGACCTATACTGCATCATATCTTCACGAGGTCAAAGGTAATCCCGTTACAAGGTTTATAGTGGCCTTATCTCATTTCCATTCTGGAATTGGTAATAGTTGAAGTAACCCCGACGGTCGTTGATGCTTGGCTTTTACCTATTGACATATCATGCACTTAGCAACAAACTCAGTTATATCTTGCTTCATTCCAGACCATTGTCTCTTTAGATCTTGATACATCTTTGTGTTACCAGGATGCACCGCAAATTTTGACTTGTGAGTCTTGGCCAAAACAGCTTTTTTTAAGTTCTGGATTATTGGTAACTACCACTTTTCCATGATGATACACAAATCCGTCCATTTTAAGCTCCCAATTCTCCAATTGTTCTCCATTTTGTAAACGATTTCAAGTATTCCTCAATTCCTCGTCTTGCCACTAACTTTTTTTAACAAGTTGTAGGATACTAAGCGTGGCTACCATGTTGTAAACATAAGTTGTGGTGCAGTCCTTATATAGACACAAATTATAATCTCCAATGACCATTGTCCTCTTCTAATCCTCTAATGCTAAGTTTGTTAATGTCCTATACGGTTTTCTACTCATTGCATACGCAACGACATTTGCTTTTCTCGGATGATACTGAAGGTTGAAGTCATAATCCTCCATATACTCAACCCATTTCCTTTGTCTCAAATTTAAGTCTTGTTAGGTGAAGAGATACTTCAAACTCTTCTGATCGGAGTAGATATTGAACTATGCCCCATAAAAGTAACACCTCTAGATTTTTAGGGAAAAAATCATAGCAGCAAGTTCTTCATCCCATATGAACTTTGCATCATTTCTCGTCAACTTAGTCAATGGCATAGCAATCCCCGAAAAGTTCTTGACAAAACGACAATAATAACTAGTTAGATTGAGAAAGCTACAAACTTCCGTTACATTCTTTGATTGTTTCCACTCGAGGATAGCTTCTACCTTTGCTGGATCTACTATTATTGCTTATTAGGAGATCAAATGACCCATGAATTTGACCTTGGTCAACCAAAAGTTACACTTATTTTTCTTAACATATAGTTGGTTCGCCTTAAGTGTTTGTAGAATTATCCTTAAATACTCCACATGTTTCTTTTAAGTCTTGGAATAAACTAGGATGTCATTAATAAACACCACCACAAACTTGTCCAAGAAAGGTCTGAAAATCTGATTCATAAGGTCTATATAAGCTACAGGGACATTAGTCAACCCGAACGACATAACAAGAAACTCAAAATAACCGTAACGAGTTTGAAAAGCTGTTTTAGGAACATCCTCCTCTCGAACCTTTAGCTAGTGTTAATCGGACCTCAAATCAATTTTTGAGAAGAATTTTGATCCTCCCAGTTGATCAAATAATTCATCCATCCTAGGCAAAAGACAATTATTCTTCACTGTTAGCTGATTCAACTTTTGATAGTCCACACAAAGTCTTAAAGAACCATCTACTTTCTTTCCAAACAAAACGGAGGCTCCATAAGAGGAATTACTTTCCCAAATAAAACCTTTCTCTAGAAGCTCTCCAAATTGTTTCCTCAATTCCTCCCTCTCTGCTGGTGCCATGTGATAAGGAGTGATAGAAATTGGTTGAGCTCTAGAGATTTAGTCAATATAGAATTCAATCCCCTATCTAGTGGTAACCTTGGGAACTCATCGAGAAATACATTTGCGTACTTCTTAACCACATATAAGGGGAAATACTGGTTTGCTATCCCTATTTCTCCATTAATAGCAAACAAACTCGCATAGGTCTCTAACCTTCTTCTCTCACCTAACAATGGTTTCAAAATTAGACTTGGTTGCCGCACTTCTTGAGTTGCTTGGTAAACGACCTTACCATTCTTTGTGTAAAGTATTACTCTCTTATTATAACAATCAATTATAGTTCGATACTTAACTGACCAATCTATGCCAAAAATCATATCAAATTGCCCTATGGGCATCATAATCAAATCATCAAAAAATCTCCTACCACTTATCGCAATGATCACTGATTTACAAGAAATTATCAAATCATGAGCTCTACCCAAATGGGTTCTTATACTTAAAGGCATACTAAGGTTCTAACACCTAATCCTAAAGTATTTGCGAACAACATGGAGATAAAAGAATGTGTTGCACCCATATCAAATAAAGCATATGCCCAAGAACGGGAGATAAGAATCATACCATCAATCACCCCTCTACCAGATTGATCATATGCCTTTTCAATGATGGCAGCATAAGCTTGTCCAGCGTTCCTCTTTCCTTTTACTCTCCCATTCCCCGGACGATTTCCATTAACACTAGGACTTACGTTATGGTTACCGGTGCCCTGACTCTAAGATGCCTATGGGGTCTGAAAATTTTGAGGACATTCTGATTAAACCCCATGGTAGGTGCACGGTATTGATGTAGATATTGAGGAGGAGAGGTGAAAGCTGGAGGTGATGTATGTGACAGGTTAGGTTTGGACTAACCCTAAAAAAAAATGGAATCTGAACGACTCCTTAAAACTCATTTACGGGATGATGATAACCTTTTCGAATAGGGCTAAGCTTTCTTTAAATGACCCTGCTATCCATAGTTATATCAATTTCCATATGACACATTTTGCCCTTACGATCCACTATTTGTGCCACTCTCACTAGTAATATTACTGTTGCTACACCATCCCCCTTGATTTTTCTTAGTGATCTTCCTATCCCTATTGCCACGATTTTGATTCCGGTGGGATGGACCATCTCTAATGATTGTCTCAACTAAGGTGGCCATAGTTAAATAATCTGTGATCTTTCTAAATTCTTGGGTATAGATTTTGTTCTTTATTGCAAGCCTCAAATGCATCAAAAACTTGGATAATAATGAGGACTCATCAGCCCTACCTATATACTAGTATAACTTCATAAACCTAGTATAATATTTATTCATAGTCATCCCTCCTTGTTCAATAGTCTCAAACATGTCAGCTAGTGCCCGTCTGTGGCCTGTGTTGAAATAGTTAACATAGAACAACTCCTTGAAAGCATCCTAATTTATACCCATAAGATCATGGTGTACTCTCAAATTCTTCCACCATATAATTGTTTCATTAGTTAGTCTGTAAATAGCAAAATCCACCCAGAACTCCTTAGGGGTATCGACTTGGAAAAAAGATCTCTTAATTATCTTCAACCATTTGTTAGCGGTAATAGGGTCTTGTCGACCATCAAATTGGGTATCAAAAATTCTGCAAAAATCCCTTAGCCTTTCATTTTTGTCCTTGACTCAGGGAGCATGAGAGGCAGACATCGCCATAAAAGCCTCAAAAAAATTGGCCATTTGCTCACTCGTAGGTTGTAGTGGGGTGGATTGTTAGCCCTAGATTCCTATCCTCGGGTTCTCCTTCTCAAAGACATTCTCCCAGCCTATAATTCGGACACCGAAGTATTAACAAAATAATGACGCAAGCTAAGCAAGATGTTATCCATTTACTCTAGTAGGTGTCATATTCCGTGGTATGAAAAACTAAAAGCTCAGATACCATCTGTTTTGTCACGACCTGAGCATTGGGCCGTGATAGAATCATAAATATTAATTTATAAAAATTTTCAATTGACAGTGTAAAGTTCATGGATTTTATCTCCTTTTAAAAATATAAAGTTTTTCTCTCTTTTGGATACTATGAAGTACCAAGATAAAATATTGAAGAAATGTAATATAAATCTTCAAAACACTCTAAAAATAATTTCGGTGGCTACCGTTGCTACAGATATGTGAACACCTGCTAGAAATCAGAAGTTCATAATCATAAATAAAATTATGAACATTTAGCCATGCAATCAACTTATTGTATTTAAGCATTCACGTCTACTTAGATTCTCAAATGAAAATCCACAACTTTGGTGTTCTTAATACAATGCTTTAAATACATCGAATGTGAGTTCCCTAAATTGGTTCCAAGGACATCCATCTCTAAATACCAAATTTGAAATGAAATAAACTAAATAATTATACCACGAGCAAAGTTCCTGATTTTCTTGATCCATTACCTACTCCGCCTGATAGCTACCTAAGTCATCCTGTACATTTCCTAGAAGGAGGAAAAATAAAGGAGAGGTGAGCTAATGCTCAGTAGGATTTCATTCCCGATAAGGTTTCGAAAACCACTTTCTAAAATCATTCTTAAAACCCTACATGGTTAACTGTCTTAACAAATCCCATAAACCATTTCATAAAACATATAGGCTCCTAAAATAGTAATACAACATTTAAATTTTTAAGTTAAGTCATAGCATTTTCAAAACAATATAAATCCCGTTCCTTAGTCATATACTCGGTGGTCTATAGTTTCAGTAAATTATTTTGAATAGGAAAACAACGTTTGACACATTGTTACCCTAGTAACCATAAAAGAAAATACCCTGTGTAGTAACCCAGCCATAAAGTCGTATAGTACAAATAGTTAGTGATAACATCACATAATAACTAGAATGGTGGACTTTTACCTCATTTGAGTTACAAAACAATTTTTAAATAAATTCATAATGCAATCAATACAATATATATCAAAATCGATATTTTGAAAACCTTCCTTTTTATTTATGAAAAATTTCGACAGTATAACGACTGTTAATTCAGCAAACCAAATTTCTCAAACCTGTCATAAACCACAATATACTCCCAAAGCAATCACAATATATTTCCATAAAGAATTAACACAATTCCAAAATCATAAAAAAATTAAATAAATTCCAACTTTAATATAAAAATTTCTAAAAGATTAGAATTGAACCCCTGTCTCAATGTGGGTTATTAACTACTCCGAAAATCTTGATTTTCAATATAGTTATTGTTATTCCAAATTGAATCGACAAAGTAACGTAATGTAGAGAATTTTTAATATGGCCATCCTAAGGAGAAAATAACCCTAAAAATGGATTCTATGCTTAAAAACGAGTTTGTAGACGCGTTTGGAGATAAATTTCTAGTTCGGGAGATCAAGAAACTTACCTCTACCGTAAGTGATGGTCGACGGTGACTTTTCGACAACGGATTCGGACAACCACGATGGTGGGAGGTGTGGCTAGGTGGATTTTGCTATCCTTGACATGCTTGTTATAAAGATGGGGTTGGCTGGAGTCGGAATTGCTTAGTTTCATCAGGATATTGAAAAATCGAAGTTGGGTAATGGTAGAATTTCTTCTGCAGAATCGAAAACCCAAATCATGGTAAACATTGGTGAAATTGGCATCTATGGAATCTACGTTACACGAACTTTCTAACGGTACCAAGTTTAGCCAAAACAGAGGTCGGATGTGATCAGAAGAAGAGGTCAAAGTAGGGGTCGCAGGAATAGGAGAGGCTAGAAGAAAAAGAAAACTGGAGAGAGAGTTTTGATCGACTGAAGGTTGAAGACAGCCTATATAATCCTACCAAATTATAAGTTAAGCCCCTTAACTATTCACAAATTACAATTTTAAACTAAAACTTTAAAAATCTAACTTTTTGGCTCTTGCACTTTTACATAATTTTTATAAATTTTTTTCAATTTCACCGTTAAGAAATTTTGAGGTTTTACGTTCATTGTGCAGGCCATAGTTATTCTCGACAACTGTGCTTGCTGTTTTGAGGTTGGAACTGAAGCCATGTTGGAGGCCAACGCATTTTCGAGTTTGTTCCAATTCGTTTTGAATCTTGTTGAAAAGGTAATCTCACACTCTTGAAATTATCGTGTTTTTTAATGCAATGTCATCTATTTAAGCAGCCTTTAACTTAGTTGTGATGCTACTGATTTAATGAAATCATGTTTTATCATGAATTAGACATGATAGTGATTACATTTTAAGCCTATATTTGTGAATAAAATGTCGAAACTGATTACATTTTACACATGATGTGATTCTTGATGGTAATTGAAGTTTATTTGTAACGATGGATGTAGCATATTAGAAGTTACGAAAATGTTAATGGACTTTGTGCAATGAGATTCAAAATATCAGCGTATTGCATTTCATGTTCATTCAATTGATGTCTTTTTAAGCAGGGAGATCCTCTACCTTGTTATCGTTGTGCTGGAAATGGTAATTACTTATAATTTATTCACAATATTATTGTATTCTGTTTGTTTGTTTGCATAAATTAGCGTGCTTTTGTAGTGGATAGGTGATAGTGGCACCAAGCGTGTTTTTTGCAATGATAGTAAGATGAAGCTAGAAACGGGCTAGGTTGACTGCAAAGTCTACAAAGGAGCAGGTTCCATTTCATACCAAGGCTTTTTTTGAGTCTTAATTAAATATTGGTCTAATATGTGGTGATTATACATTCAAACTAGTTCAATTAAGAATTTCAAGAAAAGAGTTAATATTTTGGTTAGTGGAGCTTCTTTCACCATTGCAATTATTGGAATCATTAGTTGCGCTCCTTTCAGGTTATTTTGGTTACTACATCTTCAATTTCTTAAGTGTTGACATATAAATTTATGTTCTGGATTGATTATTCGAAAAATCTGTACATAAGGGACTGATATGAGTGTCTGCTTTTCTAATACAAAAAACAGAATAGCTAGTTTGTCAACTTTTCTAATACAAAAAACAGGATTAAGCTAATTTATTTGAAGGATTATATGTATGTGCCATATCTAATTTTGGGTGTTAGGCCTTTAGAATTCTCAACTTAGGTTCATTGTATATTAGGGACTGATAGGTTTGATATGTATTTGCAACATTTTGAGCTCATGTAATGTAATTTATTTGTTGTTTTCAAAAAAATGATTTCCTTACTGAGAACGAGGAGATTTAACTTCTCTTTGAAGTTCTAGAGATTGACAATAATCTGGTAGCTATTTGAACCTTCTTCTAATTTCTACCTCAAAGTGTAGTATCAATCTTTGCATCTATATTGGATTAGGCATATCTCGGCAGCTACCATTAGTCAATGATATTTCTGTTTTCCTGGAGGCTGCCTCTTCCATAACCCTACAATATATTTAAGAACAGTTATAACATTAAAGCTCATGAACATTTGTCACTGATCTTAATGAGAATGTCAACCTTTGGAACCCTTTGTATTCTTTGGTTCCAGTAGCTGAGTACCACTAGATATATATTTGGATAATCTTGTGCTTGCTGTAGTAATTATTTTAGTGTTTGGAATTTGTTTTTGTTTCTTGTTATCTGACTATTATTATTATTATTATTATTATTATTATTGTTTTTTCCCCAAACTGTTTCAATTAAAGTAATTGAAATTGTTTTTGCTTCTTCGTAGGATCCTACTCGTGCATGCTATGGACCAAAGCAGGTGGAGGTTGCCCACGAGCGAATGGCTGTCCAAACGCTTCTCATCACAGACGATCTTTTCAGGTTGGTATAGTAAAAGTAGTTGTAATGATTTTGGACAGCTAGTATATTTAATACAAGGTTTCTTTATGTTAATATCCTTTTCTATGTACGTGGTTGACCATGTTTGTTAACATTATTACTCTGGTGCATGCACTCCCAACCTGTTCCAAGGAGCAATCTCGTGTTTAATTCACCTGTACAATTAATAATTGTGCGCTTTTGTTTTCCTTTTATGCTGACTTATTAATCTTTGATTGAGATGTTCCAATTTATGATGTAATTATAAATTATGAGTTTGATCACTTGCTAGAAATAGCCAAAAACATACTAACTTTATCCTTAAAATTCTTATAAGAAGTGATATTGGTGGTGTTGTTTTTATGTCTGTCGGTATTGAGAATTTAAAGTTGTTGGCAGGCCTCAATTTAAGTAAAATGAATGCTTGGTTACCCTTTTTCTTTGGGTTTGGGTTGGGGTGGGGGGGGGGGGGGGGGGGGGGGGGGTGTGGGGAGATGGTGGGATGGTGTATCTATTTCGTAGCTTGCTTTAGTTTCAATATGCAGAATCAGTAAATAATACTTTCTAAAGTTGTAAAGCCCTGTGTGGATAAATTAGTTGTTAATGAATTACACTCGGTTTATACACAATCCCATTGAATTAACTCATTGTTGCCTCTATTGGGGTGGCTCGTGTGGAATTCAATAGTAAATTTAGAGAATGAAAAATTCCAACTCTTGGCTTAGCATTGCATATTCTTGACTTCAACTCCTGGCTTACAATTCTGCTTTATTTAGCTTCTTCATGCAAACATATCACTCTGCTTTTTTCATGCATGTATATTCCTGGCTTTTTTTTGTTCATGAAAAGTTCGACTCTTGGCTTAGCATTGTATATTCCTGATTTTTTTGTGGTTCATACTCACTTGGTTTGATTAGTATTTTGCATGTTGTGGGTAGCTGTGTAACTTTGATTTATTATACTTTTTGAAATTCATTTTGAAATGGTGTCCTCGATACTCACTTTTGATAATTATAGCGTTTTAGGTCACAGAAACTACAAAATAGACCAACATTTATATATATATATATATATGTATATATATTCTTTTCATTTCAGATTGAACTCAATTTTTCTAAATCCTGATTTAATATAATGATCATCCCCTAGTTCATTTAGGAGTCAAACTAAAATTTAAATTAATAAATTCAACTTATTGGTCTATTGTTGTGGTAGATTTATTAGATTAAATTCTCTTTTTTTCTTGAGCAAAAATTCTCTGTTTTTTTGTAGTACAACTTTTGTAGCTTTGTTTTATTCATGTAGTTGTATGTTTTGCTTTTGTTAGTTTAATTAACTTGTGTTAAAATTGTCTTATAATTTAAAGTTCAACTTTCATATATACTCCATTTGTTTTCTAAAATTTATTTTTTTTTTTCCATTTTACAGAGAACTAGAATAAATGGAAGCATTGCACCTAAGAAATGAAGTGTTTTTTGATCCTTTTGTTTTGGACACTTTCTTAATATATATGATAACTCATATTTATGTCATCTATTGTTCGTTTGTTAATGTGTATATATATATATATATATATATGTTAAACACAGTTATATGTAAATGCTATGTGCCAGCTATATATTGTATATCACATCTATGACAATTTGTTTGATATGGAAATGAATTGTACTAGATGTTATTAAGATTGAAAGACAATTTTTTGTATGCATCAACTTTATATAATATAATCAGATATATTTATTATATATACATATGTGTATGTGTCAATGCATTGAATTTATTCATTAAATTGATGGACACAATTAATAGTTATCAAGATTTAATAATTGAATTGTTTATATGTAGTGAAGAATAGTAACTTGGCATTGTTATCTATGATATTGTAATGATTAGTAATAAATTCCTTTGAGCTGACATAACAAAATTAAATTGGCTTACAAATTTTAATTGATGACTAATTACTCTTCAATCCAATGGGAAATTTATTTGGCTGTTGAAGCAGTGCAACGATATAATTGTATTGTCATTGATAAACTATTTAATAATTGTAAACTATTACCATAAAAATGATCAAGTTTTCAGGATATCTTAAATTACGGCACGCAGGATCAATGCCGTTGAAACCATATGATGACATTTTTGCTCTATCTTTATAGACACATTTTGTTGTTGTGTGCCCAATTTGTATAGATATATGTTTTTTTTCCCTCCCTTTTATCGAATATTGCTTTATTGGATTGACTTCATTCTCGAGTTTTGTCTTTATATAGAAACAAACCGTACGTCATTCTTTTGTGCGGCTTGATAGTATTATTATTATTATTATTATTATTTTGAATACAACAACTATAGTTGGAATAAACTCATGGGACATCCGGAATCTTTTAACAGAAATATGATACTGGTTGTACGGCCTGGGGACATCCGAGACCTTTTAATCGAGATATGATATTGGTGGTATGGTCCGGAGGACTACTCCCAATTGGGAGGGATCCATCCATACGGAGGTGGGGGAAAAACCCACACTGGGGTGGGAAAGCAATCCACACAAATGGTGGGACTAAGTAGCATTAATATTAATGTTATTATTGTTATTATTAATATATATAGTATTATTATATTATAAATATTACAATATATAGATATACAGCCGTGGGTGTCGACCCATGCCCCTTGCAAAGGAGGCATGGGCTGGTTGCTGGCCCACGGCGCCAGCAACCAGAAGACGGCTTGATTGTATTATGGAAACAGCTTTCAATATCATTAGATATTGCCTTGCAAGTGGTGGATTTATCTGTACTATTTTGTTAGACATCGGTACACCAGTACTGATGTACTGGTGGATCTATCTGTACTGATGTTATACTATTATAGACTACTAAAAATTAAATTAATATAATAGGAATAAACAATTAAAATGATTGTAATTAATTTAAAATCTAAGTTCGCTAATTTTTCAGTTTACGTACTGTCGACGTTGGAATTCAGTCGACGAGTAATCAATGCCCAATACCTGCAATCAATGTGAGAAAGCACAAATACCAAGAAAAGACAAAGATAGAAACAGAGGATCAAACGAGGAACACAAAGCTTTTACGTGGTTCGGCAATAATAGGCTTACGTCCACGACTGTCCAACTCTTAATCTTTGCAGAGTGACAGTATATTATTGATTATTGCATGATGATGTTACAATGATTTTAATCCCTATTTATAGGGAAAGAAGTGTTACAATTCTGGTTGTAGCAAATCAGGAAGAGAATCCTGAATTAATTACATTCCCTAAACAATTGGGAAAAATAAGGAAAAGAATTATAAATTAATTATACTTCCTAATATATTCAGATAATATCAGGAAATTACTATAATTATCTTGAGATAATGTTGACTTGACTGTGAATTTGAATTGATCTCCATATCTGACGAGGAAATCATGGTTTGATTGGGCAATTGCCATATTCAGAGAGAGAATCATGGTTGAGCTTGGTAATTACCTGTTCTGGAAGATACTGGATTAATTACGCGTCTGAGCAAGCTGACGTGTCATGATGATCAGCAAGCTCGAGCTCGTTGAGAGGCGAGCTGCGACCTGGCCGTATTTATGAGTCTTTTGATGCCAGCTGGAAAATCTTTTTAAACAAACTAAAAAACTTGCTGGACTTAAAGTCAATACTGGGCCTCGTCTGATGGACTTTGAATGGGTTAACCCTTTTGGGCCTTCTTATCAGGTCTTGGGTGGGCCTAAATTGGACTTTTACCAGCTCAATTAATGAATCCGAAAAATACGTATAACATTAGCCCCCCAGCTCTCAGTTCGCTTCAGCGAGCTGGGAGCTTGAATTGCTGGTAAAAGTTGGCTTCCTTGGCACGCTTACTACACGCTTACTTTATAACTGCCTCTGTGCACTTTCAAATTCCACCTTTTCAGTTACGACACGTGGCGATCATGCAGATGGTAACTGAAGCGACGTCTGCACGTCCTTTACACGCATATTTAATGCACACGTCCTTCAACTGACGGCTGCATGATTTCCAAAGCCATGATTTACGCTGCACCGTCAGATTTATAACGGTTATAATTTTCAAGGATCTGACGGTTGGGACTCACGCTTGCTTGTCTATATAAACCGATGGATCCCTTTTCATTTCTTTCTTTCATCTGTCACTTTCTTCCAAAGTAAACAAGTGTTCAAGCTTTCAAGCAACCAGGACCCACTACTTTTTCACGAAACCATTATCCTTTCTCGCTGTTTTTCATCTCAGCAATAGTTCAAGGTGAGGCATCTTTTTCTTCAAACTTTCTGTTTTGGGTTCATTTTGCTTCATACCATTGTTGTACCTGCAATGATGTTTTATTATACCTTCATCATTTCGAGTCTTATGTTTACTGAATATGGCGTTTCTTTTCTTCTTCTTCTTCTTCTCTCTCCCCCCCCCCCTTTTTTCTTTTTTTTTTTTTTTTTTAGATGTCTACAAGCGGAACTCGCAAGGGAATGATTCCAAGCAATGAAGCTCGCGAGCGTGATAAAGCCCGAGCTCATGCTATACAGGGAAGAGAGGCTCGTGATGCACTCGCTCGTCATCCCACATCGCTGAAGCGTCCTGAAGTGGAAGGACTTGTCAAGCAATTCCACATTCCTTTTGGTTGCCGCATACTACTGCCTGATTCAAACAATCATGCGAGTTATCCGCCCAGGGGATTCATCATTGTTAGCACTCAGCATCTCGAGCAGGGGTTGCGGTTCCCCATTCCACCATACTTGATCGCTTTTCTCAACAAGGTCAAGCTCGCGCCATTTCAGCTGACTCCGAACTCTTATACACAGCTGATCTCGCTGGCTATAGCCTTCCTCAGGAACGGCCTTCATGCCCCTACACCGAGAATTATTCAGCAGTTCTATTCCTTCAAGGCCTTGAGCGCGGAAGAAGGAGAGAAACCAGATGGTATTTACTATCTCACAGCCCGTCAGTCGCCATACAAAGACCTTTTGCCCAAAGGAGAAGCGAAAGGCAAATCTAATGTTGGGCCGTATAAAACGAGCTGGTTTTATATCTCGTGCCCATCTCTTCTCAGATCTCCGAAACTTCAGCTTCGTCCTGAAACCAGGTATTCATAAGAAAATTAAAGCGAGCTGATTTCGTTTTGTATCTTTATTACTATCATTTTTTGATCATTTGCTGTGCAGTGCTGAAAATGGACAAGTCTTCCCTCAGTGGCGGGGAGGAACGAGCTCTTGACAAGCTCGCCAAATCAGAGGACGCGGGCATCAACAGCAGATTCGACGATGCTATCCTTAGAGCTTACAGCCTTGCTCCTTCTAAGGAATCCCTTCTTCTGCGAGCTGAGGAAGATATAGGCAAGATGAGTGACAAACCTAGACTTCCTTCTGTTTTTGAGGTTCCAGTTCAGGATGCGTCTGCTTCCCGACCTCCGCCATCAGTCTCTTCATCATCAGCGGATGACACTCGCTCACCTTCTCCAGCTCGGAAGACCTCATCTCGAAGTGCTCCTGCTCGCACCTCGTCTAAAGCAAAATCATCTTCAACTCGTACACCAACGAAGACGAAACCGTCTTCCATTTGCACCTCTTCAAAGGGTGCGTCTAGAAAAACTTCTTCTTCAGTTCCTGCTCCAGCTCGGACAGGATCAGACCCAGTCCCTGCAGCCCCTACTGCACAGGCTGACCCATCCTCCTCTCCACATCACATTTCTACTCCAGGGGCTTCACTGCCATCTCCAGCTCGTGTTCCAGCCCCCGTTCCTTCCTCTACGAAACTTCCAGCCAACAGGAGGAAACTTGTACTTATGAAATCTCCACCTCCTGAACGACCTGCTATATCTCCTACCTCCTCGACTGTTTCAACGAAACGGCCTGCCGAGGACTTAGCCGCTCCAGCGGCCCCTTCAAAACGCTCTAAACCATCTGCCCAGGATCAGGCTCCTACGGTCGCTGTGTCCAACGAGGTGCCTACTGTCACTGAAGCCACTGCCCTTCGACCGCTGCTCCCAGCGAGGTGCATGCTGCTGCCACTGCTCCCTCAACTACTACTCCTAGCGAGGTGCCTCTTTCAAATGTTTTCGCAAATCTTCAGTCACCTCCGACTTCCAGTTCGCAGCCTGGAAAAGGTGATGCTCCTTCTAAGGTTGCTCCCCAGGCAACCCGAGCTGGCCCCAATGGGCATGCGACTAGGCGTACCGTTGTATCGCGACGTGGTGGTTCTCATGATGATGCGCGCGATATCCCGGAGCGCGAGAGAACTCCTTCACCAACCAGATCAGATATCAAGTTGGGTCCGGAGGGAGATACTTAAATTCCTTCCTTGACAACTGGGCAACAATTATGCTCAATCATGCGAATGTCTTGGAAAATAGGTGTCTTAGGGGCAAGGATCTAGATGAGTTCGCGGCTCGCCATTGCATGCTGGTAAGTTTTTTTTTTCTCATCTGCTGATTTCCTTACTTGACTAGATTTTAACCTGTTCATAATTTCCAAGGTGCCCTTGCTGCAATGAAGCGAAGAAGGGAGACAAGGGCTACCAAGGATGAGATGAGGAAGCTGGAATTCGACCTGGAGGCGGTCACTGATGATTTAGCTCGCTTATCCTCGGGCAGAATAGAAGGTCAGGAAGCTCAGATCGCTGAGGCAAATGCTGCAAGGCAAGCAGCTGAGGAGGCCTTGAAGAAAATGGAGAATGAGCACGCCATGCTAAAGGATGAGCTGCTCAAGGTGAAAGAAGATCTGAGGAAATCTGAGTAACAGGCTGCACTGGACGAGTAGCGGGCTTCAGCTGCAGAAGAGAAGACTGAAGTGCTTCATCGCCAGGTCGATGCTGCTCTAGCGCGAGCTGAAACTGCCGAGAAACAGGCCGAGGAGGCTAAGAAGCGGGCTGATGAGATGGGAGCTGCAGCTAAAAGCGCTGAGGAGGCTGCAACCAAACGAGCTGAGGAGGCTGCAACCGTGGATAACCGTGCGAAGGAGGCTGAGCATCGAGCTGAGGTTCTTAGGCAACAAGTGGGGGAGGCTATTCAACGAGCTGAGGCTGGAGAGCAGTTGAAGACATGAAGAAAGAGGCTGAGGTCGTCAATCGTCTCGCTGATAATGCCTTCGAAGAACTAACGGCCTTTAGAGATCAAGCAGCTCAAGAACTGGAAGTGCGGGTTGCAGATGCAAAGGATGAGGCAGAGGAAAGAACAAGTCGCGATTTCCTCTACACACTGTGGATGTCCCATCCAGAAATGGATTTCTCTATCTTTGGGGACATAGGGCTTGAAACCATTGAGGATTTCAAAGCAAAAGCTACCTCATCCACCGCTGGTCCAGAACCTTTGGCTGACCCAGATCCTCCTGTTCAGAATTAATAGATCATTTTCTTTTTTTTTCATGTATTTTTCTTCGATTTTTCAATTTGTAACCCGTTCTAGTACTTAATGAAAATTTCTTTCATTATTTCTTCTGCGTTGAATGTTCTTCAGGCTATAATATACTTCATGCTCTTCATCTTTAGAGTTATCACATTTCTTGCGAGCTGATAGTTAATGAACCCAAAATATGATAATAATTAAAGCAATTACCTGTTTCAACAACTTAACAAAATCTTGCAAGTACAAGTAATTGGTTTGTAGAATGTTTGACGGGCTATGTAGGGGCACTTAGCCATCTACTTTTTAGGCTCTTTGAGTGAGCTATGCAAGGACACTTAGTCACTTGCTTTTTAGGCTCTTTCATTTGTAGCGAGCTATTCAAGGGTCGTCACCTCGCCTGCTTTTTAGGCTCATTAGGCGAGCTATGCAAGGACACTTAGTCACTTGCTTTTTAGGCTCTTTCATTTGTAGCGAGCTATGCAGGGGTCGTCATCTCGCTTGCTTTTTAGGCTCATTAGACGAGCTATGCAAGGACACTTAGTCACTTGCTTTTTAGGCTCTTTCATTTGTAGCGAGCTATGCAGGGGTCGTCACCTCGCTTGCTTTTTAGGCTCATTAGGCGAGCTATGCAAGGACACTTAGTCACTTGCTTTTTAGGCTCTTTCATTTGTAGCGAGCTATGCAGGGGTCGTCACCTCGCCTGCTTTTTAGGCTCATTAGGCGAGCTATGCAAGGACACTTAGTCACTTGCTTTTTAGGCTCTTTATTTGTAGCGAGCTATGCAGGGGTCGTTACCTCGCCTGCTTTTTAGGCTCATTAGGCGAGCTATGTAAGGACACTTAGTCACTTGCTTTTTAGGCTCTTTTTTTTATAGCGAGCTATGCAGGGGTCGTCACCTCGCCTGCTTTTTAGGCTCATTAGGCGAGCTATGCAAGGACACTTAGTCACTTGCTTTTTAGGCTCTTTGATTTATTCTTGAATTGTTGAGCTCGGAGCCCGTTAGCCTGGTGAGGTAAGTTGAATCAAAAACAGGGGAAGAATGGAGCTTTCATTTACAATCAATCCATATTACAGATAATGAAAAACTTATTGATAATAAGGGCGGAGATGCTCGGCATTCCAAGCTCGAGGGACTTCTGCCCCATTTACATTAGCTAAGCGATAAGCTCCATTTCCCAAGGCTGTTTTGACAACATACGGTCCTTCCCAGTTCGGGCCTAAGGATCCGTCACTTGGCTTGCGGGCTCCTGGTAGAATGAGGCGTAAGACTAAGTCTCCCTCATTGAATCTGCGAACCGAGCATACTTGTTGTAGTACCTCGCTATTCTTTGCTGATAGACAGCTACCCTTAACCTGGCCGTTTCCCTGTGTTCCTCGAGCAGGTCCAGATTTGTTGCAAGTAGCTGATCATTGTCATTTGGATTGAAGGTCGCTCTTCTTTGCGAGGTGACTTCAAATTCAGCTGGGATCATAGCTTCGATCCGTATACCATTGAAAATGGGGTCTCGCCAGTGGAGCTACGAGCTGTGGTTCTATAAGACCACAATACTTTTTGGAGCTCATTTACCCATGCTCCCTTCTTGGCTTCCAGTTTCATCTTCAGGGTCTGCTTGATAATCTTGTTCACAGCTTCCACTTGGCCATTGGCTTGTGGATGGTCCACTACTGAGAAACTTTTAACGATTTTGAGGTCGTTACAGAATCTAAGAAACTGGTCACTGGCGAACTGAGTCCCATTGTCTGTCACGATCTGCTGTGGGACCCCGAATCTGCTAATAATGTTGCTCCACACAAACTTCTCAATCTTTGCTGTGGAGATTTCAGCTAGCTCTTTTGACTCATCCCACTTAGTGAAATAATCCACTGCGACTACTGCATGCTTGCATCTTCCACGTGCCATCGGTAGGGGTCCGATCAGGTCCATCCCCCAGATCGCAAAGGGCCACGGGCTCACCATCTGCCGGAGGTAAGCTGGTGGAGCTCGCGGAATATGGGCAAATCTTTAACACTTGTCGCATTTCTTCACTAAGTTAATGGCGTCCTGCCTCATGGTGGGCCAGTAAAAGCCTTGACGAAGTGCCTTCTGAGCTAGAGACAGCCCCCCAGCGTGGTTCCCGCAGTGGCTTTCATGTATTTGCCTTAGTACTGTTTCACATTCAGGGCCATCAATACACCTCAATAGCGGAGCTGAGAATCCTTTCTTGTACAAGGCATCATCGTAGATGCAGTACCTGGCTGCTCTAGCTCGCAGACGTCGGGCTTCCAGTTTGTTATTTGGCAACTTTCCATCCTACAAATAACCGAGAAGGGAGCTCATCTAGGAATCAGGCTGCACAAATATGGCCATTGTCATATTCTTTTCTTCTGTACTTGGAGCTGGTAGGAACTCAACTGGGATCGCCCCAAGGAAATCTGCATCTCGTGTAGTCGCGAGGCGAGCTAGTGCATCAGCATGCGAGTTCTGAGCTCGTGGGATCTGCTTCACCTCGTACTTCTGAAATGCACCCAGCAGCTCGTGTACTTTTTGGAGGTAAAGGGCCATTTTTGATCCCCTAGCTTGATATTCTCCCATTACGTGGCTGACGACAAGCTGTGAGTCACTGAAGATCTTCAAGCGTTCAGCTCGCATCTCCTTGGCCAAACGCAGTCCCGCAAGCAGTGCTTCATACTCAGCTTCATTGTTTGTTGCCTGAAAGTCAAATCTTAGAGCGCAGAGGATTTTGTGGCCTTCAGGGCTGATCAGTAGAATTCCAGCTCCAGCCCTCTGCTCGCTGGATGATCCATCAACAAAAAGCTCCCAGGCCGGTCCTTCAGAAGACTCAGCTTCATCATCCACAGGTCCCGTAAATTCTGCAATGAAATCTGCCAGAGCCTGAGCTTTGATAGCCGTCCTCGGCTTGAATTGGATATCGAACTGCGCGAGCTCCACTGCCCATTTCAACAATCGACCTGAGGTATCTGCTTTCTGCAAAACTTGCTTCAGCGGATACTTGGTGAGGACTTCGATGGTATGAGCTTGAAAATAAGGTCGCAGCTTCCTTGATGCAATCACCAGGCAGTAAGCCAGTTTCTCCATCTGCGAATATCTGGTTTCAGCATCCTGTAACCGTTTGCTCACATAATAGATCGGAAGTTGCGCTTTTTCTTCTTCCCTCATCAGGGCGGCACTCAGAGCTTGCTTCGACACTCCCAAGTATAAGATCAGCTTTTCCTCTTCTTTGAGCTTGGAAAGAAGTGGAGCTCGTCCCATATACTCCTTCAACTGCTGGAAGGCTACTTCACACTGTTCAGTCCACTCGAAACTCTTTGCTTTCTTTAGAATGTCAAAGAAAGGGACACACTTGTCTGTTGCTTTTGAAATGAACCTACTCAATGCTGCGACCTGGCCATTGAGGCTCTGTACATCCTTCACCCTGGTAGGTGACCTCATGTCAATCAGTGCTTTGATCTTCTCAGGGTTTGCTTTAATTCCCCTACTGTTGACCATGAAGCCTAGGAACTTCCCAGAGGCTACTCCAAATGCACATTTGAGTGGATTTAACTTCATCTGGTAGCTCCTCAGAATTTGAAACATCTCTCTCAGGTCACTAACATGGTCACCTATCTGCTTGGATTTCACCAGCATATCATCAACATAGACCTCCATGGTCTTTCCGATCTGTTCTTTGAACATCATGTTCACCAAGCGTTGATAGGTCGCTCCAGCATTCTTCAAACCGAAAGGCATCACCTTGTAGCAATATAGCTCCCGATCAGTCATGAACGAGGTGTGCTCTTCGTCTTCGGGCTTCATTGGGATCTGGTTATATCCCGAATATGCATCCATGAAGCTCAGGAGCTCGTGGCCAGCTGTAGCATCCACGAGCTGATCTATCCTTGGCAGGGGAAAACTGTCTTTGGGGCATGCTTTATTTAGGTCGATGAAGTCGATGCAAGTCCTCCACTTCCCGTTCTTCTTTTTTACAAGCACAGGGTTGGCGACCCAGGTCGAGTAGTAAGCTTCTTTGATGAATTTATTAACCAGAAGCTTGTCTATCTCTTTCTTTAGTGCTAAGTATCGTTCCCCTGTCATTGCTCTTCTTTTCTGATGAACTGGCCTGAAATGAGGATCAATGTTCAGCCTGTGAGACATCACCTTTGGATCTATTCCCACCATGTCCTCGTGATTCCATGCAAACACATCCAAGTTCGCCTTCAGGAAGTCAGCGAGCTGGATTCTCAACTCCGGTGTTAATCCTCTTCCCAGCTTCAAGCATCGCTCAGGATCTACCTCGCTGACTGGTACATCTTCTAACTCCTCAATTGGACCGGTAGCTCGGTCTGCATCTACCTCGCGAGGGTCCAGGTCGTGACTGACTCCCTTCTCAGTCATAGCTCGTGGCTCGCCTCCTGAGACCACGTTCACCTTCTTTCCTCTTACACCCATCTTCACAGCATCTTCATAGCAACGACGAGCTAGGTGCTGTTCTCCTCGAACACATCCGATGCCATTAGGAGTTGGGAACTTCACTGTCAGAGTTCTGGTCGAAGTAACCATGTCCAACTCGTTCATAGCAGGTCTTCCGAGGACCACATTGTATGCTGATGGGCAGTCGATTATCAGAAAGTCCGTCAAGGTTGTTGCCTGACGACCTGCCTCCCCCAGAGTCAACGGTAACTTAATCTGCCCCACTGGTACCACAGCATCTCCAGTGAATCCAAATAAAGGCTCCGGGGATGGTCTCATTTGCTCTGCTCGCAGCCCCATTTGGTCGAAACAGCTCCTATACATCACGTTCACCGAGCTTCCGGTATCAATCATGATGCGCCTAACCTCCGCATTGCTAATTTTAGCTCGTATAACCAGCGCGTCATTATGAGGCCAGACCACTCCTCTAGCATCTTCTTCTGTGAATACGATCTCGTCCGAGGTCGGCTTTGCTCTTTTGGTAGGTCCCTCCGACCCATTGAGCTGAAATGAATGATTCGCCTCTCGGACGTACCTCTCATGCGATCTGTTAGAGTCACCTGCAATATGGGGGCCGCCATAAATGGTAAAGATGGTTCTTACCGCAGGTTCCTGACCTTGCTCGGAAGCTCGCTAGGGGCTGCTGGTGTGTTGGCTGTTGCTGCTGAGGTCGTTGTTGGTGAGGTCGCTGATCAGCAGGTCTTGCCATATATTCTCCCAGGCGACCTCGCCTGATCAATTTCTTAATGGCATTCTTCAATGCCCAACAATCCGAAGTACTGTGCCCGACCTCATTATGATAGGCACAGAACTTGTTCTGATCTCTTTGCTGAATAGGAGCCCTTATAGGATTGGGCCTCCCAAAATCCTCTTTATTCCGTTCTGCAGCGTAAATCCTGTCCGGTGATGTCGTCAGGACGCTGTATCCTTCCTAGCGACCCCAACGCTGAGGTCGCTCATACCTTGGCTCTTTCCTCGCTCTTTTGGCGATCTGATTACTTGAGCCATTGTTCCTTCCTTCTTCGTTCCTGCCATTGTTTCTCTTTTTTGGCTGGCTGGAACTGCTCGCTTCATTCTTCTGATTCTGCTTCTTCGGGCCGAAGGTTTCTTCCCACCTAATCTCTTTCGCAGCTCGCTCGTAGAATTCTCCCAAATCCTTCACTGGGGACTTGTAAATATTCTCGTATAACTTTCCATCCTTGCGCAGCCCAGCTGAGATCGCTGTCAGTATGCTTTCATCTGTTGGATGCTCAACATTCGCGACCTCGCGTCTAAACCTGGTGATGTACTCTTTCAACGATTCACCCTGACGCTGAAAAATAGTGGCTAGGTGGCAGGATGGAGCGAGCCGTCTTCTCAATGCTCTGTATTGACCAACGAACTTCTGTTGGCATTGCTCCCAACTTCCTATGCTGCGAGCTGGGAGATTCTGAACCACGTCCTCGGAATGTCCCCCAATGTGGTGGGGAACACTCGGCACTTCACCATTGGATTTCCTGTCTGCAGATCCATCTGAACGTTGAAAGTGTCTAGATGGTCATATAGGTCACTGTCCCCATTGTACTGCTGAATGCTCGGCATCTTGAACCTCGGAGGGAGAGGCTGTGTCTCAATCTCCCTTGTAAATGGGGTCCTATCTCCATAAAGCCCCGCTGCTCCGGAACTCAGGTCGTGCTTCCAACTGCTGGACCCTTTGGAGGAGCTCCTCTACTTGGGGGTCTCGGAGCTCGTATCTCCTCCTGTGATCATGACTTGGAGCCGGATGTTCAGGGTCATACCTTTCGTCTTCCTCGAATTGATCCTCATGATGATGGGATCTTACCTGCTGCCCATCCACCTCATCGACATAACGAGCTGCGGCTCGGACTCTGCCTTGGCCAATTTCCATCCGCCTGTTTCCATCCTGGCTCGGTCTTGCTACCAGGCTATCAGGACGTGCGACCTCCCTTTCGTGTTGAACAGGGTGTCTTCCGCCCCTCGAACGCGCATTAGATGAGCGAGCCGAGTCTGCAGGTCGCGGGACTTCCCTTGCTAGCCTTTCAGGTCCTCGCGCCGTTTCATGCGGCTGAGGCACTCCTCTGGTGCCTGAACTTCCACCCTAGTCACGTTCTGAACCTGAGCCTGCACCAACATGTTGACGGCTTCTGTGAGCTGCCTAACCGTATCTTCCAGTGCTTCTTGCCTCTGTAGCAACGCATTCTGCCCTTCGGCCATCGGGGCAACTGAGACCGTTCGACGGTGAGGCAGAGGAGAGATGCCTGTCGCAGCGCTGAGTGTCTGTCCATGGGACGGGCCTGCCGCATACGTGGTTGCGTCTTACGCAGGGTGTAAGTTCTGCTGAGATTGGTTCATGTGACTCTCCGCCTGGTCATCATCTCCAAGGAATCTGTTTGATCTAGTCTTTGCCATATCGTCAGAAGTTGATGAATTGAGACGAAAAAGATTGCAGTCTGGGCCCTCCTTCTAGCGCCAAAATGTCGACGTTGGAATTCAGTCGACGAGTAATCAATGCCCAATACCTGTAATCAATGTGAGAAAGCACAAATACCAAGAAAAGACAAAGACAGAAACAAAGGATCAAACGAGGAACACAAAGTTTTTACGTGGTTCGGCAATAATAGGCCTACGTCTATGACTGTCCAACTCTTAATCTCTGCAGAGTGACAGTATATTATTGATTATTGCATGATGATGTTACAATGATTTTAATCCCTATTTATAGGGAAAGAAGTGTTACAATTCTGGTTGTAGCAAATCAGGAAGAGAATCCTGAATTAATTACATTCCCTAAACAATTGGGAAAAATAAGGAAAAGAATTATAAATTAATTATACTTCCTAATATATTCATATAATATCAGGAAATTACTATTAATTATCTCGAGATAATGTTGACTTGACTGTGAATTTGAATTGATCTTCATATCTGACGAGGAAATCATGGTTTGATTGGGCAATTGCCATATTCGGAGAGAGAATCATGGTTGAGCTTAGTAACTACCTGTTCTGGAAGATACTGGATTAATCACGCGTCTGAGCGAGCTGACGTGTCATGATGATCAGCAAGCTCGAGCTCGCTGAGAGGCGAGCTGCGCAAGCGGCGAGCTGCGACCTGGCCGTATTTATGAGTCTTTTGATGCCAGCTGGAAAATCCCTTTAAACAAACTAAAAAACTTGCTGGACTTAAAGTCAATACTGGGCCTCGTCTGATGGACTTTGACTGGGTTAACCCTTTTGGGCCTTCTTATAAGGTCTTGGATGGGCCTAAATTGGACTTTTACCAGCCCAATTAATGAATCCGAAAAATACGTATAACACGTACATATATTATACAATGTTTCCAACCAGCTGGCTGACCCTATATAATTGAAGATGATCATATTAGGATCTAAAATCTTAATAAGAAAGAAACTTATATTTATTGTTCAAGTCAGCTAACTTGTGTTATCTTCGTATAGTTAATAACAAGCAGTAACACTCTCTAATTACAGAAATATATGTATCCGTTGATAATGATATATGTATTCGCTGCAATCATGCTAGTTAGCACTCGACTAATAAATTCTTTATTGGCCGGTACATGTAAAACATAATTAAAAAGACATATGTTGAGAACTACAGTTTACAACGCATTCACTAATTTAAAGATCACAACATGTTATTAATTTTTAATAATTTATTTATCATTTATTTTTAAAATGAAAAAGTTTTATAATATCTATGTACGTATTTATTGGTGATAATGATCACAAGACCTTTTATCCACTAAAAAAAATCTTTTAAGGAAATAGGTTATTCCCAGAGAAACCATATAACTAATTTAGTTAATTATAAATGAAAGTTATATACGTTAATTAGCCAGTAGAATGGCCGCCACCACTGGTTAGTGAATGGGGTACATGTACATGTGATTAAGATATTAACGTCAAAAGTTTAATGCATTCATTTGAAAATGCCATGATATTTACCCTTTTCATTTTGGTCAAAAAATATGCAAATCATTCACTATCATAATCATCGCATAAAATAATTAAATTGTTAGTTGTTAGAGTTTATGTAATTGAGATTTTGATAAAGAATGTCTGACCTCCACAACCGCAAAGATTTTTGTTATAGGTATTTCTCGGATCCAATAAATGGGCTGGTAAAAGCTTAATAAAAACCCAATAAATCAACCCAATAAAGTCGTCCAGTAGATATGCCCTAAATTAAATGTCCAACCCATGCGAGCTCTACAGCTCACACCAGCGAGTTTGCATCTCAACCATTATTTACATATCGTCACTAGCATAATACAGTTCGCACTATGCATAACTTGTCACCCAGCGAGACACAACTTGAAGATCGTTTAAGACAGTTTACAGCTTGCTCAATGATTAGTTAGATAAGGAAATCTTTCAGAAAAGGCAGTAACCCAAATTGATCGTTATTCTTCTAGAATTAGAAAAAAATTCAAATTCAAACTCAGTCAATGTAATCTTTGATTTCACTGATCAGTTACCTGATTTAGTGATAACTGATTAGGAAGTAAAGTTAATGTAAAATTCTCTTCCTATTTTATTTTAACCTAAATTGTAACGTCTCTTTCTCTATAAAAAAAGGCCAAAAACTCATTGTAACATATACAAAAGCAATATTATACTGTTACTCTGCAGAATTATTGAGAGAAACTGTCTTGGACATAGACATAGACATACTTACTGAATCACATTAAAAACCTTCTTATGTGCTGTTTTTGTTCTCTGCCTTTCTACTTTTCTCCTTGTTTTTTGTGTTTTCTATTCTATTTGACATTAATTGCAGGTATTGGGTTGTGAACTCTTGTCGACTAGAAATCAACGTCAACATTTTGGCGTTAGAATGAGGGCTCAGACTACAATCAATTTTGCTGCAATTCCTCAGTTTTCAACAGACATGACAAGAACAAAGACAACCAAATATGTGAGCTCATAGGCTGACTAAGCAGAGAGTCAGACCAGTCAACACCAACGTGATGCGCAACAGATGGAAAACACGTCTATGCCTGTAGTAGGTACATCTCATGGCCAGGCTGTTGGAGCTACTGCAAACATGCTTCTTTTGCCCATGTACCAGCTAGTTCCAAGCACCCCAGCAGCTAAGGGGCAACAGGTATGGTATCAAAGGCAAGAAGCGTTGGAGGCTACTATCAGATAGCTTGTAGAAGCAGTAAGGGCATTAGCACATGCCCAGGCGTAGAATACGTCCAGAACCGAAGCTATTGCTCCAAGGTAAGCGTGTCTGCAGCATGAAGCCATACATGTGCCTCAAAAAGGCCAGTAAGAGAGGTGTTGCGACCTACTGACTCAGCTCGTTCTTTCAATTTGCACTCTAGAGCTGGAGGTCGCCCAGTTCGCGAGAAAAGGGAAGTCGCGCACCTTGCAAGCCTGGTGATAAGGGTCAGTTAGGATGGAAGTAGGCGAGTGAAAGCTGATCATGATAAAGTCCGAGTTGCATCTCAGCGTGACAAATACGAGGTAGATAATGAGCGACATGCAAGGTCGTATCGAGTTGGTGGCTCGTTTAAGAGAAGCCAGAGATATGAATCAGAACGCTACTCTCCAAGTCGTGATCATAGAAGGAGACATGGGCCTCGAGACCCACAAGTAGAGGAACTTCTTCAGAGGGTCTAGCAGCTAGAAGCATGACCTGGTGCCCCAAACCAACGTGAGCATCACGGAGAAAGGACTCCATTTACCAAGAAGATTGAAACGCAACCTCTCCCTTTAAGATTCAAGGTGCTAAACATTCCGCAATACAACGGGAACATCGACCTCTATGACTACCTTGACACGTTTAATGTCCAGATGGATTTACAGACAGACAACCCATTAGTGAAGTGTCGCGTCTTTCCAACTACTTTAGGGGACATTCCTTAGACTTGGTTTAAGAATCTCCCAGCTCGTAGCATAGCAAGTTGGGAATATTACCAGCTGAAGTTCGTTAGCCAGTACAAGGCTTTGAAAAGGCAGCTCACATTATCTTGCCACTTGGTCACCATCTTTCAGCGTCAGAATGAATTATTAAAGGATTACATTACTAAGTTTAGACGCGAGGTTACAAATATGGAAAGCCCATCAGATGAAAGTATTTTAACTGCAATCTAAGCCGGGCTGTGCAATGATGAAAAATTATATGAAAGCATTTGCAAGTCTCTGGTGAAAGACTTAAGAGAATTCTATAAGCGAGTTGTGAATGAGATCAAATGGGAAGAGACCTTCGACTCGAAGAAATCCAATCAGAAGAATAAAGTGGGCAATTCTAACCAATCGAAAAAGAGAAGTAATGGTAGGAATGAAGGTGAAGGTAGAGGTAGCGACTTAAGCAACTAGATTGCTAAAAAGGCTAAAAGAGAGCCCAGGAATGAGTGATCTCAGCGTTAGGGTCATTATGACGGTTACAGTGTCTTGTCGGATTCACATGACAAGATTTTTGAGGTAGAAAGAAACAGAAAAGATTTTGGAAAGCCCAATCCTTTGAGAGCCTCTGTTGAACACAGATACATGAGTAAGTTTTATGTTTATTATAATAAGGTCGGACACAATACTTTTGATTATTGGGCGTTAAAGGACGCCATTAAAAGATTGATCAAAAGAGGTTGCTTGAGAGATTACGTGGTGAGACCAACAGACTAGCGACCTTTGAAACAACAAACTTAGCAGTAGTACAATAAGCATAGCAGCAGGCCCAACGAGCCTTCGAGCCAGAGCACAAACCTGCGATAAGGACAATTTTTACTATTCATAATGGCCCCCATATCGCAGGAACTTTAAACAGGTCGCACGAAAGGTATGTTCGGGAAGCAAATCATACCTTATAGGTTAGTGGGTCAGAAGGACCTGCGAAGAAAGTAAAGACAATCTCGGATAACATTGTGTTCACTAAGGAGGATGCTAGAGGTGTGGTCTGGCCTCACAATGATGCACTTGTCATCTGAGCCAAAATCAGTAACATGAAGGTGCGACGTATCATGATAGTTACTAATAGCTCGGTCAATGTCATGTATAAGAGTTGCTTTGACTAGATGGGGCTAGGAGCTGAGCAACTGAGACCTTCCCTCGAGCCTTTTTATGGCTTCACTGGAGATGCCATTGGACCAGTGGGTCAGATTAAGTTACCACTTTCACTCTGGGAAGCAGGTCGTTAAGCTACTGTACTAGTAGATTTTTTTATCATTGATTGCCTATTAGCCTATAATATGGTCTTGGAAAGACCTTTAATGAATGACTTGGATGTAGTCACCTCAACCAGGACCCTCACAATCAAGTTTCTAACCCTCAATGGCATTAGATGTGTTCAGGGAGAGCAACACTTAGTCAGGTGCTGCTATAAAGATGTTGTGAAGATGGCCGTGAGAGGAAAGAAAGTGAACATGGTTTCGAGAGATAAGCCAGGAGCTATGAGTGAAAAGAGGGTTAGTCATGATCTTGACCCTCGCGAGGTGGATGCAGACCAAGCCACTGGGCCAATTGAGGAATTGGAGGATGTTCAAGTCAACGAGGTAGATCTTGAGAGATGCTTGAAGTTAGGAAGAGGCTTAACTCCAAAAGCAATAGCCTAGCTCGTTGACTTTCTTAAGGAGAATTTAGACGTCTTTGTTTGGAATCATAAGGATATGGTAAAAAAAAAAACCCCAAGGTCATGTCGCATAAATTGAACATCGACCCCCACCACAGGCCAGTTTGTCAAAAGAAGAGACCGATGATGGGGGAATGCTATTTTGCATTAAAGAAAGAGGTAGATAAGCTACTGGCAAACAAGTTCATCCGTGAAGCTTACTACCCAACTTGGGTTGCGAACCCTGTGCTGGTAAAAAAGAAAAATGAAAAGTGGAGGACCTGTATAGGCTTCACAAATTTAAACAAGGCATACCCAAAAGAAAGTTTCCCCTTATCGAGAATAGATCAGCTCGTAGATACTACAGTTGGCCACCAACTCTTGAGTTTCATGGATGAGTACTCGGGTTATAACCAGATTCCAATGAATCCTAAGGATGAAGAGCACACTTCGTTCATAACAGATCGCGACCTGTATTGTTACAAGGTGATGCTCTTTGGGCTGAAGAACACAGTAGCGACCCATCATCGCTTGGTGAACATGATGTTCGAAGAACAAAAGACCATGGAGTTTATGTTGATGATATGTTGGTAAAATCCAAGCAGATGGGTGGTCATGTGTGCAACCTAGATAAGATGTTTCAGATTCTAAGGAGCTACCAGATGAAGTTGAACCCGCACAAGTGGGTATTCAAGGTAGCCTCTCGAAAATTCCTTGGCTTTATAGTGAATAGTGGGGCATCGAGGTCAATCTAGAGCAGATCAGAGCATTGATTAAGATGAGGTCTCCTATTAGGGTTAAAAATGTGTAAAACCTTAATGGCCAGATCGCAGCACTCAATAAGTTCATCTCGAAGACAATATATAAGTGCATTTCGTTCTTTGATGTTTTGAAGAAGGTAAAGAACTTCGAGTGGATTGAGCAATGCGAGATAGGTTTCCAGTAACTGAAGGAATATATAGGACGAACTCCACTCCTCTCCAAGCCCAAAGAAGGAGAAAATCTCATTTTATATTTGGGAGTATCTCAGTAGGCTTTGAGTGCTGCATTGGTGAGAGAAAAAGAAAAGACGTAGCTTCCAGTGTACTATGTAAGTAAAAGGCTGTAAAATGTTAAAACTAAGTACTCACAGATGGAGAAACTCGCTTATTGTCTGGTAGTTGCATCAAGAAAGTTGCGGCCTTACTTTCAAGCCCATACAATTAAAGTTCTCACCTAATATTCGCTGAAGCAGGTTCTCTAGAAAGTGGATACCTTAGGTTGTTTACTCAAATGGGTGGTAGAACTCGCGCAATTTGATATTTAGTTCAAGCTAAGGACGACCATTAAAGTCCAAGCTCTAATAGACTTCATTGCAAAATTTACAAGGCCCGTAGATAAAGAAGCTGAGTCTTCTGAAGGTTTGACCTGAAAGTTATATGTTGATGGGTCATCTAGTGAGCAGAAGACCGGAGCTGGAATTTTGTTAATCAGACTTGAAGGCAACAAAATCCTTTGTGCTTTAAGATTTGGTTTCCAAGCCATAAATAACAAAGCTGAGTATGAAGCACTGCTCGTAAGACTGCATTTGGCTAATGAGATAAGAGCTGAAAGATTAAGGGTTTTTAGTGACTCACAGCTCGTGGTTTGCTATATATTGGCGGAGCATTAGACCAAATGACAAAAAATGGCTATGTACCTCCAGAAAGCCCATGGGATGCTAAGTGCTTTTCAAAAGTACGAGGTCAAGCAGATCCCACGAGCTCAGAACACACATGCAAATGTGCTAGCTCGCTTAGCAACTACTCGAGATGCAGACTTTCTTGGGGCGATCCAAGTATAGTTTCTACTAGCTCTAAGCATAGAAAAGAGAGATTCAATGATGGCCATAGTTATACAGCCAAACTCCTGGACGAGCCCAATTTTGAATTATTTATAGAATGGAAAGTTGTCAAGTGACAGGTTAAAGTCACGATATTTACAAGCTAGAGCAGTAAGATATTGCATCTATAATGATGTGTTGTACAAGAAGGCGTTTTCAGCTCCGTTTTTAAGATGCATTGATGGTCAGGACTGTGAGATCGTGATGAAGGAAATACACAATGGCTATTATAGGAATCATGTTGGGGGACTATCTCTAGCTCATAAGGCACTCTGATAAGGTTTCTATTGGCCCACTATGAAGTAGAATGCCATCAATCTGGTTAAGAAGTGTGACAAGTGTCAAAGATTTACTCAGGTTCTACGAGCTTCACCAGCTTATCTCTAACAGATGGTAAGCCCATAGCTCTTTGCGATCTGATGAAGATGCAAGTATGTAGTGGTCGCAGTGGATTATTTCACCAAGTGGGCAAAAGCAAAAGAGTTGACAGAAATTTCCATAACAAAAATTAAAAAATTCATGTGGAATAATATTATCTGCAGATTCGGAGTTCCATAGCAGATCATGATAGATAATGGGATCCAATTCAGTAGTAATCAGTTTCTCAAGTTCTACAACGACCTAAAGATCATCAAGAGCTTCTCAGCAATAGACTATCCGCAAGCCAATGGTTAGGTTGAAGCTGTGAATAAGATTATAAAGCAGACTTTGAAGATGAAATTGGAGGCAAAGAAAGGAGGGTGGGTAGACGAGCTACAAAAGGTATTATGAGCTTACATGACCACAGCTCGCAACACTACGGGTAAAACGCCCTTTTTAATGGTGTACAGATCCAAAGCCATAATCCCAATCGAGCTAGAAATGACTTCGCAGCATAGAGTGACCTTCAATCTAAGAGACAATAACCAGCTACTAGCTACAAACCTTGATCTACTTGAAGAAGCAAAGGAAGCAACATAATTAAAGGTAGCAGTCTATCAACAAAGGATTGCGAGGTACTACAACAGAAAAGCTTGAATCCAAAGCTTTAATTTGAGAGATCTAATACTACGTCTTATCTTGCCTGGAGCTCGTAAAGTCAACGACGGGTCCTTAGGTCCAAATTCGTAAGGTCTCTAAATTGTCAAAGAGAACTTGGGAAATGGAGTTTATCGCCTAGCAAATGTGAATGGAGTTGAAGTCTCTCAAACTTGGAATGCTGAATATCTTTGCCCATATTATCGATAACCCTTTTTATTGCATGTATTCAATTTGTAATTCAATCATTTCAGAAGTTAATGAAAGCTCAAATTTTCTTATATTATTTATGTTATTGAGTGATTACTCTAACTATTCATGTGTTTAAAATTGATAAGTTATCAAGCTAGCGGGCTCCAACCTAACTAGCTCGTTGTCACGCCAAATTAAAGTTATAGCAGGAGCGGTTACGTACCCCTGCATAGCTCGCTAAATTATAGTTATAGCAGGCGAGGTTAAGACCCCTGCATAGCTCACCAAGATATAGTTATAAAGGCGAGATTACGTACCCCTATATAGCTCATCAAATTAAAGCTATGGCAGGTATGGTTACGTACCCCTACATAGCTCGTCAAATTAAAGCTATGACAGACACAGTTACATACCCCTGCATAGCTCGCCAAATTATAGTTATAGCAGACGATGTTACGTACCCCTGTATAGCTCGCCAAATTATAGCTATAGCAAGCGTGGTTACGTACCCCTGTATAAGTCACCAAATTATAACTATAACATGTGAGGTTACGATCCTTTGCATACTCTCCAAGATATAGTTATAGCCGACAAGGTTATGACCCTCTGCATAGCTTGCCAAATTAAAGCTATGACAGGCGTGGTTATGTACTCTGCATAGCTCGCCAAATTATAGCTATAGCAGGTGAGGTTATGTACTCTTTTATAGCTCGCCAAATTATGGTTATAGTAGGCACGGTTACATACCTCTGTATAGCTTGCCAAATTATAGCTATGGCAGGTGAGGTTACGACCCCCTTTATAGTTCACCAAGATATAGCTATAACAAGCGAGGTTACGATCGCCTGCATAGCTCGCCAAATTAAAGCTATGGTAGGCGCGGTTACGTACTCTTGCATAGCTTGTCAAATTATAACTATAGCAGGCGGGGTTACGTACCCCTACATAACTTGCCAAGATATAGCTATAACAGGTGCGCTTACGTACCCCTACATAGCTCACCAAATTATAGTTATAACAGGCAAGTTTACGACCTCTGCATAGCTTACAAAATTATCATTATAGTAGGCGAGATCACGATCCCCTGCATAGTTTGTAAAGTTATGATAGTCAAGATTGTAACCTAATATCCAACTCAAGATTATTATACTGACTTATTTTTGAAAAATGTTAAGTTCCAACTTAAAGTTAATAGTTTCACGACCTCAGGCTAGGTTTCATTACTATCTGTTCAATTGGTCTGTCATTTTAGCTCGTTAAAAAGCACCGCAACTTAGAAAATAAAGATAGAAAATGTGTTATAGCAAACATAATAATTCAAGCGCATTCAACAGGGAAGATGTAATAAAGAAATTTTTATTAAATTAAAAAAAAAAAATCCATTACAAGCTGAGACAAATGAAATACAAAGTTTGGAGCATAGAAACCAAGTTTAGAAGGAACCTAATAAGGCAAACTAATGGTTGCCTTGATCGTGAGAAGGTGATCTCAAAAAAGAGTCACTGTTAGAAGATGTACTGGAAAGTTCGGTGACCTAAGCGGACTAGGCCTGAGAGGTAACACTAGGTAAATCCATTGGCAAGGGAAGTGTGTTTGATACAGCTTCAGCTTTGAATCTCTCCACAGCCTGGAGTCCCGTGTCACCAAAGATAGAAAAATCCAACTAAGAATGAGACATCTACAGGGTGAAGAGAAAGTTCATACCCGTCTCTGCTTCAGCCTCATCTCTGGCTTTGGCAACCTACATTTCCACCTTCCTAGCAGCTCTCTTTTTCAAAGTAGAAACCTCTAAATAAGTGGCCTTTGCATGGAGCTGAGCAGCCCCAGCTCGTTGTAGCATAGCCTCTATTTACTGCTCGACCTCTTCAGCTTGCTTCGTTACCATTTCTACTTGCTGTTCAGCTGCCTTAGCTCGTCTTTTTGTAATTTTAGCTCGTTGCTCAGCCTCCTCAGTTTGCTTCATTGTAGCTTCCACTTGCTCAGCCCGCTTTTCAAAAGATTTAGTTCACTGTTTGAATTGCTCCAACTTATCTTTTGTCTTGCTCAATTCGTCTTCATAGTTGCGAAGTAATGTAGTGAGATGTGATCTCAAAACTTCATAGCTATTTTGTGCATGCATCAAAGTTTCATCAACTTCCTGTCTAACTCTGTTAGCATCCTTCAACTTTGTATCAAGAAATTCTTCGTGCCTCTTAATGCCTGAGCCTCCTCAATTAAGGATTTGATCTCTTCCTTTGCTTTTTCCAGCTTGTCCTCTAATTTCATTATTCGGTCCTCAAAAGTTCTAGTCTCTTACCATTTCTTTGTTAAGCCCAGCGAGGCCTAAAATGTAATAAGTTAGTATCTAATAAAATAAAGAAGAAAGAGAGAAAGAGAGATCATTTACCAGTATCGAATGGCGACCTAAGTACTTAGCTAGCTCCAGACTAGTAAGGATTTCCTTGTCCAAGCTTCTAGTATGATTCAGCATTATTTGGGACTAGTGGTTGAGGAAGGGCGTCAAATATATTCCTCCTGACCCGTCTTCAAGGCACACCAAGGTTGGTGATTCAATCCTTTCTACGCCCTATGCTACCTCCGGCCTCTTATCTACGCGACGTCGTATAGTCGAGATAGCACCAAGTGTTGTCCTTCTCCTTCCACCCTTGGTAGTACCAATTTGGGTTATTTGAGGTGGGGTTTTAGATGGAACTTCCCACACCTCAAGCTGCGAACTGGGAGCCAAAACCTATGAAAGACTTGGAGTGGGTGCTGAAGGCGACACCTCGCTAGGAGTAGTGACTAAAGGAGCTTTGGTTCTGGCAGGCCGTTTGGAAGAAGTAATGGAAAGGGCCTCAGTCTTAACAGGCCATTTCCGGGGATACTTTAAAAAAGTAAGTTTTTCTGTAGTTAGAGCTCGTTTAGGGACGGAAGCTAAAGCCGATGCATGAGCTGGTTAAGATGAACTAGTGTGCAAGATGCAAGCTAGAGCCTGAGTTGCTTGATCAGAAATTGGAATCAAAGCTGTCTGAGTAGTTGATGGATCCACTTGAATAGGAGCTGAAGCTGAATTTGCTTGAGCATATGAAGAAGGAACTGCTGGAATTGTTATTTAGACAGAAGTGGAAGATGGTCCTACTTGAGCAGAAGCTGATGGAGCTGCCCGAGTTGGAACTGGAGCTGGACCTTCTTGAGGAAGAGCAAGAGTTTGATCGAATGGTGAGGAGGGAGCGGACTCTTCCTTGCTGTCAGCTTCAATACAAATGGAAGATCTCTATGTCCCCTGCTTCCTATGTCTCTTTTGTTGTCCAACAACACGCAATCACAAGGAGGAGCTAGTTCGTAAGTGATAAAAAGGTCCTCATCAAGTGCGTTGCTAATTGCTTCGCTTAAGTCCACAAGCACTCTAAGAACTTGTTTCTCCTCGTTGCTAAGTGATGGTTTATCCCCTTTGATGTCTGCAAAATAGAGAAGGTCAGAAAAAAAAATCAACTCGTACATGCTTTCCCTACTACCTACCTAGACTCAAAACGAAAGAAAGATTGTCGAGATTTCTAAAAGAAGGGCAGAAAATCCAAAACCAGCTCGTCTTGTAGGCATCGACGTTCGATTTACCCCTTGCCTCATCTCGAGGTAGGAGGTTCTTATAATCTTTTTGATGAGCTGTAAGATAATAGATCCCTTCTCGCATACCATCTTTTACGCCATTAGAGCCATTGATATTGAATAAGTGGCTAAGAATTCTTGGAGTTGGGGGAGGATGATTATTCCTAAGGAAAACTAAGTTTAAGGACGTCAGTTGTGAATACGAGTTTAGAGTCAATTGGAAAAGGAAGAGCTTGAGCTTGTTCAAAAATTCTATGAGATAGGCGGGAATTGGAAACCTAAGCCTGTGTCTCATATGTTAGGTATTGACAACAATGTAACCTTTAGGGGGATAGCACACATAGCAATCAACAGTAGGAGACATGATGCAACGACCTTTAGGAATGCGATATTAAAGGACGATTCCCCCCATCTTAACATAGTCTATGTTAGAAACATGATGGACAAACACCTCCTGAGCTTGCCGTTCCTCCTCTAGCTGATGAACTGTTTCCGAATTGGCCCGAGTTGCGAAATGATCTGCAGCCTCCCCGCTTTAAGTTACTTCTCCAACATTACGGGTTCTATCAGGAGCGAGCTCTTCCGACTTGGATGGCTTATTATCTCCTATTATGTGTAAACGGTGATCACAACTTGAAGCCATCTATATATAAAATGGACACAATTAGATTGCAGTAAGCAAACTACGCCTAAAATGTTAAGTTTCCTATTGATCGTAAATGCCACACAGATTACTAATATAGTAGGGGGCTCGACTTATGAGGGAACAACCTACAAACTACCAACAAGTGCCTAATCCTATAGTTCGCATGCATGGCAAGCCACAAACAGTAAACAGATCATAAACAAGCAAGCAACAAGATCAAACCAACAGAAAACAAAGAATCGTGATCAACAAGAAATGTAGAACCATAAAAACTCAACATTAAGAATACAAGATGTTCAAACTCATTGTAAGCACAAAGAGTATAATACAAGTTCAACACAGCATCAACACCACAAAAGTAAACCAAAAACCGAAAGCTTGAAGTTAAACAAGAAACTTACCGTGAACCTTTATCAAAGATGGAAATACGATGACTAAAAGTAAAGAGCTTGTGAAGAAACCGATGAAAAAGCACAAGAGAAACTTGATGGTTGGAAAAGGAAATGACAAGGTGAAAGAGAAAGTGAAAGGGCTCCACCACTTTATATAAGTGGACGAGCTCGAGCCAGAGCCATTTGATTTGGCTGCCATGTAACCACTTTGAATCTAGCGATGCGGTACGACTAACGATTTTGTAATCATGGAGCCGTCAATTGAAAGACGTGCCCATTAAATGTACGTGGCATGAGACATACTAGTGTCAGTTCAGTTATCGTCTAAATGGTCGTCACATGTCAAAAAACTTATGAGATTGAATTTGAAAGAGCGCGAAACGAAAACTCGATAGATAGCTTTTACCAGTAAGCTCAAGCTCCTAATTCGTAAAAGGAACTGAGAGTTGGGGGGGGGGGGGGGGGGGGGGGAGCAGAGGTAATATTATGGGTATTTCTCGGATTTAATAAATGGGCTGGTAAAAACCTGATAAAAATCCAAAAAATTAACCTAATGAAGTGGCCTAGCAGATAAAGCCTAAGTTAAATGTCCAACCCATGTGAGCTCTACAACAAGCTCGCATCTCAGCCATTATTCATAGATCGTCACTAGCATAATACAATTCGCACTATGCATAACTTATTGCCCAGCAATTGCAGCTTGAAGATCTTTTTATGCAGTTTACAGCTCGCTCAATGATCAGTTAAACAAGGAAATCTTCTAAAAAAAACAATAACCCAAATTGATCGTGATTCTTCTATCAGAATTGGAAATAAATTCAAATTCAAACTTAGTCAATGTAATATCTTATTTCACCGAGTAGTTACCTGATTTGGTGATAACTGATTAGAAAGTATAGTTAATGTAAAATTCTCTTCCTATTTTATTTTAACCTAAATTGTAACGTCTCTTTCTTTATAAATAGAGGTCAAAAATTTATTGTAACATATACAGAAGTAATATTATACTGTTACTCTACAGAATTATTGAGAGGAACAGTCATAAACGTAGGTTTACTTGCTGAATTATGTTAAAAACCTTCTTGTGTGTTGTTTTTGTTCTCTACCTTCCTACTTTTCTCCTTGTTTTTTTTGTGTTTTTTATTCTACTT
Source organism: Litchi chinensis (assembly GCA_019925255.1). Lineage (NCBI taxonomy): Eukaryota > Viridiplantae > Streptophyta > Magnoliopsida > Sapindales > Sapindaceae > Litchi > Litchi chinensis. The sequence continues at coordinate 899,973 of CM034465.1, read as the reverse complement.
GACATTAATTGCAAGTATTGGGTTGTGAACTCTCGTCGATTAGAAATCAATGTCAACAATTTTGTAATGCAATTTGCAAAGAACATACTTTTAACGTGTCATGATATGATTTGTTTTTGGTTAAGAATAAAAAATAAATGGAAACGTGAACTGACATTGATAGAAAGTGTAAACTAGTATCAAAGTCAAAAAGATATACATGCATATACTGCGTTGATAAGATAAGATTAGACAATATTGTTCATGCATTATGAAAGCTATAAGGGTCCACTTAATCAAAATTTTAAACATTTCCAAACGTCAATTTAAAACGAATCTTCTTGTTAGTTCTAGACCAATGAATCATGTAATCCTATAAGGCAGAGAAAGAATATATAAATGCATACATATATATAATGTTTTCAATCATCATAAAAAATATAATATTTTGGTCTAGGATATGATGTTGCTTACCAAGGTTCTCAAGGTGGATTTCTTTTGTTTCATTTTTGCAATACATTCAAAACCTTAGACATGTTCTTACCTCACATGACCTCAGCTGATGATCAAACAGTCCAAGGTAGTCAAGATTGCATTTATGAGCAGTCGTGTCACAAGCTCACAGCCAGTAGAGCAGTGCTTCAATAGAGTCTTAGGATTCAACAAGGTTCTTGGAATGGTTTAGCTGATCTAGAAAAAAAAATTAATTATTTAGCTGAGTTGGATTTTAAATGTTAGAACATATAGTTTGACATTTCAAATGTTATAATAATTTAGGTTATCGTATATTCCCTTTTCAACTTGCTTTTTCATTTTTTCGCTTTTTGTTCTTTTCATTCATAGCCACATATAAAGACAAAATCTTGGACGCATCTTCCACCAACCACCTCTGAAAGTTCGGTTAGTTGTCACTGTAAAGAATGTAACTGTGTTAATTATTTAAATAGGCTATTTTCACTTGATCAAGGACCAGAAATGATAAGTTAATGTCATATTTTGCTTTCGCTAACAATAAAATTAAAATTGCACGGGTCACGAGATTTGTTCAAAAGAATAAACTACTTTCAAAGTTGGTGGATTCTATACAATTCTATCAACTAGTCGATGGTCCCGCTAATTGTTCATGTGAAGATTACGATGTGTTTTCTTCTTCTAAATGTTTGCTGCTAGCTACAGTTGGCATGTACTATGAAGCATTTGCATTTAGATCATTATATTATGTCATATGTGATTTAAATAAAATCTATCTCGCCCTTTTGATGCCTAAATACATAACCAAAATAAAAGTTGGATCACTCTAGATTAGTTTAAAACCAAAACAATTAAATATACATAGGGTGTTTAATTGAAACCATACCTTCGTTGATGGCTCCTTCCCTTCTCGTATGATCTAATCCACTAGCGATCCAAGTGTAGAATTGCCTCTAAGGTATCCACACAGCAACACGATGTTCAAAAACCCAATTGGAAATGGCGATAGCCGAACAAACACCCTATGTGCTAGTCAAGGTGGTTGGCTATATGGTGATTTTGAGAGTTTCTTGTTTTGCCCCAATTTCTCTTTTTTTTTTTCGTTCTAAGAAAGATCAACCATTGTTATCCCATCATATGGGTATTTATAGACCATCTAATCTTGCTATTGGGCAAAGAAAATGAAACCCCAATTTAAGCCCATTAGGAATTCTCCTAATCCATTAGTTTTAGGCTCAATTTTAATTTAATGTAATTAAATTAAATTGATCCTAATAAAATAAATGGGCCTTTATTTTATTTTTTCACCATTAATATTAATATTTTATATTAACATATTAAATCCTATTGAATAGCCATTTTACACTGTACATCGAGTTGCTTAAGTGTGTGACTCATTAGGTATCCGAACACGTTGGCAATTCGGAATGAATTATAATCGTAATCGAATTAGGATTAGATTAAATTAAACCTTTTGATTTAATCCTTGATTCACCAATCAACTAATGGATTCCGAGTAGATCAAGATTGGCACCTAGCAATTCATCATGACCACCCAAGTGCCCAGAATTGTTCGTGGTTAGAACAATACCTTTCCATAAACAGTTACCATGCAATTCATCCTTTTGTCATAACATATCTCATTCGGTTATGAGTATGGACTATGTGTCAACTTTCACTAGAATGTCTAAGTCATGTCTAGCCCGAATTTATTAGTTCTTGTTCCCGAAATCCGTTATTCCTAATTACGTACCTTGGGAGACTCTTCCATAGGTACGATCACTTTGGCTAGAGATTCCTGGAATAACGATTTCCTCAAGAGGCTATAAGATATCTTCTTCTATTATGAGAAGTGACGAATTCTTTATTGATCACTCAACTACGCTCGAGTAGCTCATGTCGAACTCAAGTACCACCCTACGAGTCAACTTTCTGAGTCAACAAGGAATGATATTAAAGGACGACAGTTGATACTTAGTGTACTTTGGAGATCTCATGTCAAAGGATACTTGCACTATTGATATGTTAAGATGAGATCACTGATATAAAATTATCCATGTGATCATCTTGTAATCAGGTCATTCAATGTATTCATTCTAAACAAGCATCCACATATTTACTCTAGACATCTCATATGCCATCAACTTATGAGAAATACTGCTTGATCCAATCAAGGAGTATAACACGCGCTAGTCTATCTGTACTAATGATGTCCCATCTCATTAATACTATGACTAGGGATATTTAAGTATAAACACATTTGCATGTAATAGGAATCTCATATCATAAACTCTTTTATGATTTCCTTTACACTGTGTTATATGTACTAGGACTTTATTACGTAGTTGAATATAAACTGAATAATAATGTTGCCATTTTATTAAAAAGAAATATGCATAAATACAACCTAAGTTTAATTAGTTCTAGGGCACATCACTAACAGAAGATTGGACGGAATAAAAGTATAGAGATATTGAGTGTCAGTGGGCAAAACCTCATATAATAGAATAGTATAAGTGGGTAATGAATAGTACACTAGGTAAGTTCTCAGGAAAGAGAAATCAGTCACAATAAACTCATTAAATACCAAGTCTTTCCTTAGTCAGACCTTTCCTAGACGTTTACTTCCACACCACTATACTAAATCTATCACAGAGAAACACTAAATCTGGAGTAGAAAAATGAGAACACAAGAGAGAAGAAGAAGAAATCTCAAGTGGCTTGCAAGAGATGAGCAAGAGAGGTGGGATGCCTCTTCCTTTTGGTGAGGCCTATATTTATATATGGAGATGGTGCCATGAGTACTTATTGTAGAGCAAATGTCATAATTAATGACTTGTCAGTTACAAAGCTTAATGGTATGGTTAATAACATGTTGGTTACATAGTTTAATGACATGATTTATGACATGTTGGTTATAGAGTTTAATGACATGGTTTATGACATGTCAGTTATAGAGTTTAATGACATGATTTATGACATATTGGTTACAGGGTTTAATGTTATGACATGTTGGTTATAAGGTTTAATACCTTTTTTGTTACAATTTATTTAACCTCATGCATTAAGAGCAATAATCAATCATCACTTAAAATCAAATATTATTTGAGCTGGATCAACCAAGTTTTTGAGTTATCCATTTGGGTCACTAGCTTGGACCAATCGATATGGTGGACTAATATATCACAACAAGTTTTGAACTATCATTTTGAGTTTGAAAATTTTTGACCACTACAGTGCTAGCCTTACAAAACAAGATGAAGTGTTGCAAATCTAAACAACCCTTTTGTTAATATGTGTACAATATAGAGCGCCCACTCCATAAACGTTGTTGCGCCAAAAGAAACAAATTTTAATATAAAAAGTTAGTTGAAAAACATAAAGATAATCATCAGATATATGTTATTTTTATTGTTTTCGTTATTTATTAAATATATTTTAATAACAATTTGAGAGTAGAAATATCTAATTCCATTGATAAGTGTTGTATTTTTCCAATTCTATGTAAACTTTCCCATGTAGTCATTTTTCTATAAAAAAAAAATCATTTAAATTATGCTTGATACTAGCTTTTCAATATTACAATCAGTATTAGTAGTTAATAGTAATGCAATGGATCCCAATTCGAAATATGACAGTTTTTCAGTTTACTTGATGTACAATTAATATGTACTTATATATTAGTTAAAATTATCTACATCAAAATTGGATCTTAGCATATTGTATTATGAGCTATTAGATTATTCTTTCGTATAAATTCTTGAATTCCATCACTTATTCAAATGATGATCAATGGGATGCTAGCATGAAAAAGAAATTATAGGCATTTGATATAAGCTACTAAGTGGGAGTAAAAATTCTCTATTAATGTTAATACAATGTTAACTTTTTATTAGATAAGTTTAAGTTTGAATGATATAAAAGAGAAAAAAAATATAATAATTTTGACCATCAATTATTTTTTATGATGATGTATTAATAGATTATAAAAAAATTAAAAAAAAAATAATGGAGAATTTTTACTCACGGACATATCAATTGTTTGTGGTTACATAGAAATTTATTTGATTACATGTACTTGTATTCAAAATCTTTTTGAATTGATCGATGATTTACCTTTAATTTTATATTGCATTTTCAATTTTCAACTCTGTTATTTTTTATATATATTTTATCTCTTCATTCATAGCCAAATATAATACCAAAATCCTTGCAACATATTCCATCAATCACCATCGAAAGTTATGCTTGGTGCCGCTGTAAAATATATAAAAGTACTAATTATTTCAACTGGCCCCTACGTAAGAGATCAATAAGTCTTTCCGAATGATCAAAATAAGAAACAAAAGTGGTAAGTTAACGTGTCATGCCTAGCTTTCTCTTTCGATGAAATTGCGCGGCTCACGGGATTGACTAATTCAGCAGAAAAAAGTGCTCTCAAAGTTGTTGGATTGTATACCATAATACTATCAAGTGGTTCATGGGCCCCGTTCACTATTGATGCGAAGATTCTTTATTATTATTATTTTTTTTCTTCCAGATGATTAGAGTGATTTCATACATGATGTGAGTGAGAGAATTTGCTGGACTTGCCATGTAGTAAGAAGAATGTTAGGATATCATATATATATTTGCCTTTCGAACTTGCTTTTTCGTTTTTTCGCTTTTTACTCTTTCCATTTATAGGAGAAAAAATTATTTTAGTCTCTAATTTTTTAAAAAAGATCAAATTTTTAACTATATTTTAGAAATTGACAAAATAGACCTTAACATTTAAAAAAAGTGTCAGATTAATCATTCTCGTTAGTCAATTAATAGTCAAACCTAACGGATGATATGATGTATAAGAGTAATTTTATCATTTTAGAGATTAAAATGATCTAAACCCTTAAACTTTTTTTTTATTTTTTTTAGATCATTTTAATCCCTAAACTGATAAAATTACCCTTGTACATCATATCATCCGTTAAGTTTGACCGTTAGTTGACTAACGAGAAGGACTAATTTGATATTTTTTCATAACGTTAGGGTCAATTTTACCATTTTCTGAAATATAATTAAAAATTTGATCTTTTTTTTAAAAGTTAGGGACTAAAATAATTTTTTCTCCATTCATAACCAAATATAAAGCCAAAATCGTGGACACATCTTCCACCAACCACCACTGTAGTTCGGTTAGTTGTCACATGATCCAGGACCAGAAATGATAAGTTAATGTCATATTTTGCTTTCATTGCCAATGAAATTAAAATTGCACGGATTACGAGATCGATTCAAAAGAATAAGTTGCTTTCCGAAGTTGGTGGATTCTATACGATTCCATCAACAAGTCGACGGGCCCGCTAATTATCCATGTGATGATTCCCATGTGTATTATTATTATTTTTTCCTTTCTAGATGTTTACTGCTAGCTAGACTTGGCATGTACTATGAAGATTTTCCATTTAGATAATTATATTATGTTATATGTGATTTAAACAAAATCTATCTTGCCCTTCTGATGCCTAAACATATAACCAAATTGGAAGTCGGTATATAATATTATCGCTTAAAATGTTATATCATATTATTTAATATGAATATCTACATCTAGACACATGAAGAATATGTTATAAATTATATATATTATTTAATGGATAAGAAATCTTTTAAAAGCTAAACATTACTATTTCACAACACGTACGGAAAAGGACCCACATCCACATGCTCAAACTAAATAACCCTTTTGTTAATATGTGTACAAGTTTTAGACGGCCCATTCTATAAAAGTTGTTGCACCATAAGAAACAATTTTTAATATAAAAAGTTGGTTTAAAAAGATAAAGATAATCATCAGACATGTTATTTTTATTGTTTTAATTATTTATTTAATATATTTTAATTATAATTTCAGTGTAGAAATATCTGATTCCATTGATTAAGTGTAGTGTTTTTCCAATTCTATGTAAACTTTCCCATGTAGTCATTTTTCTAAAAAAATTTCATATAAATTATGCATGATATTAGTTTTTCAAAATTACAATAATTATTAGTGGTGAGAAGGTTTTAGGAACCTTAGAAATCTGGAATTGGAGGGAAATTGTAGAAGAAAACTGATTTTTCATTGATTCTGATTGTCATACAAAATACATGGGCTAATCACCCTTTTATACTAACTTTGCAAGCTTGCCACTTGGCAAGATTTCGCTAAAAACCTTGATTAGTCCCTAACTAACTAATTACACTTCATGCAATAGAAGAACACCATCCATTGAGCTCTTGAAGGCTCCAATAGATTTATAAAATGTGGCTAAGAGCATCTTCAATGCTCTTATGAATTGTAGAAAAAAAATATGTCCAATGCAACCATCAATATTCACTATCGAGCTAAGGTGGCAAGAAAAAAAATAAATACAGTCAATATGACCTTCTATTTTCAGAAGGTCTATTAAACAGTCTTACTCAACAAATTATGGTTGATAATCTAATTGAGAAAAGTTTTGAGTTTAATAAAAAAATTTTCCACGGTCTCATACGCAATTCTTGCCATTCTTTATCTCCCTGTTCTTCATACCTCAACTCCTGCCACAACCAGTCGCTCCCCTCCGCCACGTCTCTGGCTCCCATTCTTCAAGGCGCTGAGTGAACTCACCACATCTCCTTCCCGTTTTGATTTTTATTTACTCTTTTTTTTTTCACTTTTTTGGTGAATCGAAGAAGACCGATTATAACTCGTTCGCCCACCGAGACAAAGAGCCCCTTTGCTATTGTGTCCACTAATCCATTAATTATCTACTGCTGCCGAGATGAAGAGCTCCTTTGCCATTCTGATTTTTGTTGGTTTTCTTTTTCTAGCTTTTTGGTGAATCAGAGAAGACCATGTGATGCTGACTCCTCCATCGTCGTCGAGATGAAGAGCTCCTCTGCTGTTGTTCCATTAATCTGTTGATTCATCCACCGCCGTCACCGCCGATACAAAGAGCTTCGCCGTTCTTTCTTTTTTTTTTTTTTTTTTTTTTAAGTTTTTGGGTGAAACTAAAGAAAAAGAATCTAAGTTGAAGTTAAATTTTGAGTTCTTAATCCATTTTTTAGTTATGCAAAGTTGAAAAACTGAAAAGTTTTGAATTTTAACTTTTTTTGTGATTGAATTGATTTGATTGTTTAATTGGTTAAACACTGAAGCAAGGACACAGATATCAAATGCAAAATTTTAATATTAATGGGATTCTGATAGTTTAAACTTTAAAGTGAAAATTTTTATATTGACAAAGTTTTGTGGTTAAAAAAAAATAACACATCTCATCAAAGTGTGTATTTTAAATGGAAACAATGGAGAACAAATTTTATTTTGATTGTCCATTTGTGTTATGTAGGATGCAAGTCTCTTCACATTGATGATATGATAATTTTTTTTTTAAGGATAATTCATGAAAATACTAGAGATGCTTTAAGTTGAGCTCCATAAGTTGAAGCTGAAGCCAGCTTATTTTGTTTTCAGCTGACACTGGCTTGCTTCTTGTATAAGCAAAGCTGTGCCTTCAGCTCTTAGCTGTGGAATACTTCCACGATGAAGTCGGCAATGCTGTAATGTTACTGCTGAAGCTGGACCAGGAACATACCCGACTTCAAGAGCTGCCTCAATGTGCTTGGAAGGAACTGCAGAACCTGTCAAGTGAGCTTCAGGGTGTATTACATGTGCAGGCTTCTGACTTCTTCCTAAAGAAACAACCTCAGAAGCTGCAGGAATGTGTTGCTCTTCAAATAGTAAATAGTAATGTAATGGATCCCAATATGATATATAACCGTTTCATTCGGTTTACTTGAAGTATGATTAATATGTAATCATATATTAGTTAAAATTATTTACATCTTGGATCTTAGCATTATTGTATTATGTGCTATTTGTTATTACCATCTTGTATGAATTCTTGAATTCATCACTTATTCAAATGATGGTCAATGGGATACTAGCGTGAAAAAGAAATTATAGGCATTTGCGTAAGCTAGGTGGACATGTCAATTTTTTATAGTGTACATAGAAATTTATCCTTTATCACATGTACTTGTAGTCAAAATATGTTTGAATTGATTGATGATTTGCCTTTTATTTTATATTGCATTTTTAATTTTCGACTCTCTAGTATTTTATATATACATATATATATATATATATATATAAAATACCAAAATCCTGGCAGCATATTCCATCAATCTAATCTAATATATAAAAGTATTAATTATTTCAAGTGGCCCCTACATAAGAAAAGTAGAAGCATTTTCCAATGATCAAAATAAGAAACCAAAGTGATGCGTTAATGTCATGCCTTGATTTCTCTTTCGATGAAAATTTCGCGCATCACGAGATTGAGCAATTCAGCAGAAAAAACTGCTCGCAAAGTTGTTGGATTGTATACCATAATTCTATCAAGTGGTTAATGGGGCCCGGTCATTATTGATGCAAAGATTCCATGTTTTGTTTTGTTTCCAGATGTTTGGAGTGATTTCATATATGATGTGCGTGAGATACTTTGCTGGCTAGACTTGGCATGTACTAAAAAGAATTTTGCTTTCATTTTAAACAAAATCTATTTTGCACTTTTGAGGCCTTAAAATATAACAAAATGGAAGTTAAATAATTACATCTCTTGAAATGTACAACATACTATTTACTAAGAACATCGAGCATGACATTTAGGCACATCTGTTAAAAATGATTTATAATCTCATTATTTAACGGATAAGACAAATGTTTGAAAAGTACAAGATCACCAACTTCTACAGCTGCCAACAATATTGAAGAAGGACCCACAACCACGTGCTAAAATCTGTTGCTCCGTGAGTGATGGCCACTTACTAAGATCACCTCCAATGTACAACTCCAAATTTGACACCATTTTGGTGTCAACATTAATTTTTTTATGCCATTTTTTTTACTCCAATATATGTAACATAAAATTAGTATAAACGGTATCTTCAAAAAGTATTTCATATATAATTCTTAACCAATATTAATTAATTTATTTGGTATAGAATTTTATTTTTAAATAATTACTCGTAATATATTAAAAAAATTATTAAATACTCACAATATTTGTCCTTTTTTTTATAATTTTTTACAATAAATTATTCTCATTATACTTCCATCTAATTTTTTAACTTAATATTTTTTAACTCATTTTTATCCAATTAATTGTTTATCCACTTAATTTTTTATCTCTTTCACACACTATCCTAGGTACGACACAATCTGACAATATATGATCTCCACCATTGAATGAAATGTGGTTTCATTATAACCATTAAATAATATTCTTATCTTTTCCATATTTTATCATAGGTACGACACAAGAATCTGACAATATATAATCTCTACCGTTGGATGAAAAGTAGTTTGATCATAACCATTAAACAATATTCTTATCTTATGTACATTCTATCCTAGATGTGACACAAAAATCTGACAATATATGATCTCCATCGTTAGATGAAAAGTGGTTTGATCCTAACCGTTAAACGGTATTTTTATCTCTTCCACACTCTATCTTAGGTATGACACAAAAATCTAATATTATATGATCTTCATTGTTGGATGAAAAGTGATTTGATCATAACTATTAAATGATATTCTTGTCGCTTTCACAATTGATCTATAAATATTGGCTCTTTCTCAAAATTAAAACATCTCTCTCTTTTAGTTTCAATCACTAAACATATATCTCTATAAAAATGTCATCAAGCAAGAATTTAGGTGATAAGTCTAAAAATATTCTACGAAGTGCTTCATATTTGAATGAAGATGACCAACTACTCTGTCATGTATATCTTGATGTTTCTCAAAATCCAATTATAGGTACAAACCAATCTAGTCTTCAATTTTGGTCTCGTATAGAGACTGAATACCATATGGCGCTATTAGCGTATATTACTCAAGTTCGACCTAGAAGATCAGTGACAACTCGAATGCAAGTAATTAATGCAACAATTAGCAAGCTAAGAGGGTGCATTTGATAAATTGAAAATTTGAATCCAAGTGACGCTTCTGAATAAGATATTATAAGTATTTTCTAAATTTGAATTATGTAGATTTTATTAAATTCCTTTTATTTTGATTTTGATCCCATTTTTTATAGCTTTAATTTTTTGTCGCATTATGCAGTTAAATCAAGCTAAAGCCTTACTGGCACAAGATCTAAATTATAGTAAATTATTCACATTTGATCAACTGTGGCCTCTCCTTAAAGATACAGAGAAATATTCTGATATTAATAGCATGCAAACTCTAGGCCATCGAAAGAGATATGATTGCAACAAAGCATCACAATCAGACTCTACCACGTCAAAGTTTGCGGGAATATTGTCATTTTGTATTGATTTAAATGTAGACTTTGAAATTGAAGGGTAAGTTAATGATATTAATGACAATAATGATTCAACTAAGTGGCTTGTCGGGAGGAACAAAGAAAAACATGAAAAAGAAACAAGGGAGGAGATGCTATAATATTTTGAATCCATAAAAAAAGATAATGAGCAAATAATGGGTAAGTTTAATGAAACTCAATCTATACTTTAAAAGAATTATGAACTTCAACTGTTACAAGCTTAAAATGTGGCAAAAAAATTAGAGTTACGAGAACAACGTAAAAAAAGTAAAATTTTACTAAAGAATATGGATTCCATAAAAGATCTAATTCTACGTGATGTTCTTCGAAATGAACAAAAAGAATTTATGAAAAAAGGTCCCATGAGCAATAATTTCAAGGAGGAAGCAGATCATCCAATGTCTTTGACAAGTATTTTGGTGGTTATGGAGAAAGTGGAGAAGACCTTCCAAATTTCAAAATGGTTGTTTAAAATATTGATGTCAAGTATTTTATTTTTATGCTATATTGTTATTATTGTTCAGGTCTTTTTTTTTTTATCATGTATTTTTAATTTAAGATAATGGTAATGTTAATGTTATTGCTATTTAAAACATTATTGAGTTTTTGCATTAAAAATATTACCAATTCTATCAAGTAATTATTAAAATAATAATTTTTTTGATATACATTAAATAATTTAATTCATTTTATATTAATAAATTACTTATAATATATATTAAAAACTTAAAAATATGTTAAAACATATTCATTATTATACTTATTTTAAAGATTTCAATGAAATATTTCTAATAATATAAATTTTTTGTAATAATTTAATTTCTATTTATAATTATTAATCAAATTATACAAATATATTAAATGTGATAAAAGATACAAATAAAATAAAAATTATTGTAGTTATTATAAGAGGGGCATTGTTAGAATTTTGAAAAGAAAAAGAGATGCACGTAGGTCAAACACCAAATTTGGTGTTGATTATAGTTTGATACCAAATTTGATGTCAAATTGTAGCAAAAACACTAAATTTTATCTTAATTTTTATGTATTTACATCATTTTGATGTTATATTGGATTGCTATCTAAAACTAAATTGGTGTTTTACACCATTTTAGTGCTAGGTTGGAGACGGTCTAATCAGGTGCAGCTTTTTTTTTTAAAATTTTTTTAAGAGTGGTATGGCCTTTTCGATGAAAAGTGTTAAAACTGATAGTAACCGGTAACTGAAGTGAAAGGTGGGCACCTAAATATTCTTTGTTTTTGTTAACATAGGGTCCAAGTCTACGAAGATGTTGCACCATAAGAAACAATTTTTGTTACAAAAAGGTTTGTTGAAAAAGATAAAGCTACTGACAGGACGTCTAAATTCAGTTTGCTTCTATTTATATTTATTATTCATTTTATTAGAGAGCGTCAATGTCAACTAAACAATTATGAGTATGTCACTGTCTTGCCACTAGTCTTGTCAAATAATTCGGTGATAAAAGCAATATTGTCAATCATTCTCGTGCAGAATTATAAGTTCGTGCATATTACTCAAGTTCGTGCATCGTTGACGACTTCACATATTAAGTTCGTTTGTTATATTACTCAAAAGCCAGTCAGTCAGTTGTGTCAAGCATACTAGACATGGCCATATTCACAAAGACATTTAGCAGCTCTGATATTGAGAGAAGATTGACGATTCCAGGTGATTGTGTTGAAGAATTTCCTCCTTTCAACCGAGGCCAACACAATGAAATGAAGGTCAAAGATGAGAGAGGACATGTATGGAGCTTTCGTTGTTCCCATCAACCTGCAATGAACTCTGGAATTGTTTTCACTTCAGGTTGGCTTCTATTTCGTCCTCGTAATAATCTGCAAGTTGGTGATACAATCCATTTCCACAAAGAACTAGATCAGTCTACCAGAGCGCATCATTAGAAAGTCTGTATTGACAAAAAAAAATGTCGAGACGACCATGATGTGAATTGTTCCCAATTTTGCCATATGGATGTTGTTTTCTTTTCTCTTTCAATATAATTAATATCCACTAGAGAGTTTCTCAGGTTTTTTCTTATTTTCTCAAAAAAAAAAAAGAACTAATTTTCGTGCCTATATCCAAATAACATGAGAATATGATAAGTTATTATCTCTGGTTGATTGTGTCCTTGAAGGAGTGATGATCTTGTGTGATCAATCCAGACCAGGACTAGTACTCAACTCAACTCAAGGTTTTGCGACTAGTACAGAAAGTACTTTTTTCCAAGTTTCTTGAAGAATCTTAATTTGACAAAAGCTGTCTGCTTTCAAAATTCAAAGGCGACTAATATAAACAGTACCATCATGTGGGCCCCATGAGAAATGTTGACTGGGCCAGTTAATAATTTCAATCTCCTGAAAGATGTGCACTTTTGAGAAAATGTTTGAGTGATTGTTTTTGGGATCTTATATGCACCCTCAATTTGATTTTACATATTTGTATTGATTGTGTTAGCATGTGTGTTGTCATAGATTCCCAACCTAAAATATCTCACCCATGATATGAATATGACTGATCAACAAAGTTATCGAAAGACATATAATATATGCATCGAAATGATATTTCAAGGAGTAATACTAAATATAGTTTTCCAATATATTAATACACTCTCCATTTAATGTATGATACATGTATAAATTTGTACCTTCATGTTTTATTTGCACATACATAAAACAAAGTTCAAATTCTTGATATAAATCTTATGTCATAAAAATACAAACATATATACATATTACGCATTGAATGAAGAGTATACTAAGAGAATGTATTAGAAGAGTATATTTAGTATTTATTTTTTAAAAAGTTCTTGAATAGATAGATCCTTAAAGATGATAATGCAAGTGATTGATTATCTTATTTTTCTCATGGAGACTAACTTGGTAAACAATAAAATGTTCAGCAAATTGCATTCAATTATACTATGCCTATTTTTTAAGTCGGAAACTGTAGAGGGTTAATTTACAATTTGTTGATATAGAGCAAGTCTCATTGATCAACTTTTCAAAAATCTAACAACTTGTAACCTGCACAAAGTTAAACAAATAGAGCAAAGGTGATCTTGGCATCGAGATAGTGCTGGTTAAAGACACTTCAATACTCAAATTAGAAATAAAAATAAAATAAATTGAATTGAACAATCTAAGAGTAAGAATATTGTCATTCAACATAGTAGGTTGAATGACTAATCAAAAGCCGAGACTACACAAAATTATTGTGTATACTCAATCCTTGGAATATGAGGGCAATTGTTTGGTGGAGAGAAGACTGTTACTCTGATCGATCGATTGCAGGATTTCCTCTAAGGTTTAAATTAAGGGTGGTGCTCGTATCAAAAGGATGGAATGCATATGTGTTTTAAGAGCGTAAGCCAGAGAATGGTAGGATTCTAGAACGATTTTGGCAAAATAACAGTACGAGAGTCAGGTCGGTATCCCCCTTTCCTTTGATGTTCCCCTCATTTTATAGATGGGAAATGAGTCGTTGGGAATTAAGGCTACACCTATAAGAGGAGTTATGACCCCGTGATTCTCGCCTCTGCAGCTGATGGAGTGATCCCCGGTTGAACGGTCGTGCATTGATAACATGCATTACAATATATTGAAAATCAACCTACTGATAACAGTCAACCCTCATTAAGGATAATCATGAGCTGGCAAGGGCTATTGCACACTTTAGGTCTCCTGGTTGTTGGGTGGTTATCTTGGTTTGAAACATCTTGTGGGCCTTTGACCTTGCTTAGGCTCAATCGACACTCAGGCCTGTCATTTAGGCTCTTACTCTGGGCTTTGTTTCTTGTAATTGGGCTAGTGTAATTTTCCTATTACGGAAACAAAAATTGTTTGGTAAATATTTTAAAATTCACTTGCTTCATAATTTATTTATTTTATAATCAACGTTTGAGAAGTTTGTTGGGTTTAGCTTTGAAAGCTTATTACCTAAGAAGCTAATCCCTTCCCTTTAGCATGTTCCTAATAAACTCCCTATTTAATTTATAAGAAAGACAATAGCACCATCATGCTTACTAATAATTGCTGGATAATTATTAATGTTATTTCTAAAAACCGAAAAACTAAATCGAAGACTAACATTAAAAATAAAAATGAAAATGCACATTGGTGTCGCTAAAGGTTGGTTTGCCTTTCGAAGATTGGAGGAGGCTTATATCTTGCATACTTTTACGGTGGAGGAGGCTTTCCCCTCCACTGATCCACCTTCAGCTGTTCTAGTATTTTATTTATTTTTTATCTTATATATATATTTTTATATTGGTTATTTTATTATAAGAGTTATACTATCTTATTAGAAAAAACAATGTAATATAATTCTAAAATTAAGTTTACCAAATATTTACCTACGTTGGTATATATATATGGATTTCTTTTAAGATAAAGTAATTCGAAAATAAAATTAGTGAATTGAAAAATAGAATAATAAAAAACTTAAATGAGTCCATCACTAGTGGAGTGGAACACCTCCAAGAATTAAAGGCTAGCCAGGTCTCTTGTAAATAGAAGATATTAGCTATAATCTTCTCCAATTAGAGGATATAGTAAGAAATCTCTTCTTTTCAAAGTAGATCAAACCTCTATTTTGTGGAGGTCTCCTCCACAAACTAAATTCCTCGATTACTACCTAAATGATCATTTCCCCCCTTTTTATTTGTATTTTTTCAATTATAAATTTTAGAAGTTTAGAATTTATTTCATAATCTTAATTATGTTATATTAGTGATTAAAAGAGCAGTTCAAATTATTTATCAATTTATTTTTTTTATATAAAATGACTCTTTTACCCTCATGCAATAAAATGATATGTTTGTGACTTGTTTTTTTAGCTGTTAGTGAGTCATTAGTCAAATTGATTGTCAATATTTTTCAAGGAAGGTTTATGGAATAAAAGAAAACACTACTTAAAGATTGTAATTTGATAAAAATGGAGGGATGATTTTCAATTAACCTTGCAAAAGCTTTGACTTCCTCGTGTATCCAATCGTACTAGAGCCGACAAGGAATTTACAATGATATATAATTTATAATATTTCTTTAGACTTTTCTACTAGGATCGGTGTTTCACCATCTGTAGTCCGCACGAGAATATTTTTTACATGAGACTTTTTTTTTTTTAATAATTTTATTTTAATAACAGGTATTGATCCCAAATCAAGCCTACCAATCAATCTTATGGAGAAAAAGGCAAATTGGAATACACTACGTCATTGAACTCAGATTCTTAACGTCATCTTTTGCACTTTCGCTTTTGCTTTCTTTGAAACTTGCACAGCTCCAAGATTGACTAATGCTACAAAATAAATTGCACGCAAAGCTGTTGAATGGGCTCATTAGTTTTTATATATATGTATATATATATATATATATATATAAGGTTGTTAGTCAAAACCAATATTTTATTAAAAGCTAATAAGAAAAATATAAAGAAATACAAGACATAAAGCTTAAAAGGAACAAAGATCAATCCCTAAAGGAAAAGAATTATACCTTGTCAACGAAAAAAGAGCACCCACCAAGGTCAGGACTAATGAAATCGATAATGACGTTTGCCAAGTAGATCATCAGAAAGAAAAGAACCCCAAAAAAAAAAAAAAGTCATCTACCACCAAGTTGAACAAACAAAAGAAGAAGAGCGAGAAGTTATAGCATCCGCAGCCGAATTTCCTTACAATAAATATGAGTCACTCTGAAATCTATATCTTACAAATAGGAAATACACCTTTCCTAAGCTAGTTGTTAACGCCAATGAACCTTAGAAGAGTGAGCAAGAAGAAGAGAAACCACATAAGTTGAATCACTCTTTAACCAAAACTTCATTCAATGATAAGTTCAAGCATATTGGATGGCATGGATGATATCTACCAACTCTACTTCACAAGTATAACCTATCCCTAAAGAAATAGCAAAAGTATTTTTGAAAAATCCACGACAAGTCCAAAAAACTCCAACACAATTAGCCAAACCAGGGGCTCCAAAAGTAGAACAATCAATAGTAACCTTAATTAAGCCAACTCAAAGAAGGAGGAATCCAAACAATCTCTATAATATGCGGAAGTTTAGAATGATAGGTTAAAATATGAAATTTACGCAGAGCCAAAAGATCATTAGTTATTTATGTGAAAAATTTGCACTTGCTTTGAAGATTTAAGACTTGTATTGTCATGTACAGTGTGTTTTAACATAATCTATCAAATTACTAAATATGAGGCTTTGCAAAACTTTCAATACCTAACCTAGTCTAACGTTAAATAGATATATAAATAAAATTTCAAAATTTTATTAATGTATGCCATGATTAAAAAAATAAAGATACTTCTTTATTTTTGACAATGTAATATTTACGTAAAGGGTTTTATTAATGTTTATCTTAGAATAGTGTTAATATATTATTTTATAATATAGGTTAACATCGGAAAATTAAAAAAAGAAAAGTCATAATTAACCAATAAATAATTTATTTATTTCTGTAGGTTTTTTTTTTTTTTCTCTCTCTCACATTCATTTGATGATTGTAATCTTAATTTGTGCCTTCAAATCACAAGCTAACCCTACCCTTTATCTTAAAGATGCATGTTGATTATAAAACACTTAACTAACCAATTAATATAATTTTCTCAATACATCAATGTACGGTTTTGTAACTAAAAACAAATTTAACTTTTTATTGACAGATTCAATTTTAAATGATAGATGTTAACTTTGTCACTAACAAATAGACAAACAAGTCTATTTTGTGATGTTCAAGTATGTTTCTTTTCTGTTTGATGATGTTTAAGCACTTGACCGTACGAAAATTCTTTAAAGATGAAGAGTAATGTAATTTTTGTACATAATATATGTTACTTTCTTTTCACATTTGAATTGTTTTAGACATCCATGACTTTTTCTCTAAATGAATTGTTAGTGTTCTTCTAATTTAACTATTAACGATTAAATTTCATTATGTATCAATATTAAAATTATGTAAATAGAAAGTGAAAATTATGTCATAGCATTAAAAATAGGTAGGTTTTGAAAATGTCATTGAAGAATTTAAATGAGTTGGTTTATCACCTTCAATGTTCGTGAATTATAGTTCATGAATGGAAAGTCATGGACTACACAAACCATTTATTTTGTTCGTGAGCTATTGTTCCTAATAACTGAAGGTGTAGAAAAACTTGTTTTAATTTTTTGATGACATTTTTATAACTCACCTTTTTAGTGCTACAAAAAGAAATCTCTAAATATAAATACTTGTTCATAGCAAATTTTGTAGACACATATGTAACTATAATTATGGGGAAAATGGTAAAACCACCTCCCACCTAGTCCTCATCCCTTTTGTTTATCGAATTAGTCATTCTACCCCATTTAGTTTGAAAATTACCTAAAATTCCCTAACATTTGAATAAGTAGTTAAAAATACCCCTAGAGATGGTTAAAAAGACTAAAGTACCATCAAAGATTCAGTTAACTTGAAAATAGTGATTGTTTGACTGTAAGCACAAAAAGAGATGCACAGTCAAAATTAATTGAACAAAAATGATATTTATGAGTGGTTTCAGTGAATGGCACGTCATTAGGGCATGTGGACCACTTGTTAAAAAATTAAAAATGACAAAGTGTGTGTCTTTTGACCTACCGCCAAACCTTCCATTTGGTTACGATCTTCAACTGTTTATCTCCATTTCGTGCTGACAAATTGAACCTTAAGACTATTCATGCTTTACCTTATTCTTCAGTGTAAGTAGTTGTTTGCCATTATTGTCAACTCCTTAAAGCTTTTTTAGTAGTTCCATTGTGTTTGTTAAATAGAGTTAGAAGAAATCTAGTTAAAAGGAAGTGAACGTGGTCACTAAAGAAAAGGTAAGTTTTTAAAGTGATTTTTCATTTTAAAGCTTGTTTTACTAAGCCTTATTTGAATAATTTAAGTTGATGTTGTTTGGTGTAGAGGGTTTTGAATCTGTTATGGTTTAATTGGAAAACAATTGGGGGTTTTTCGATTTAAAAGTGAAAAAAGTTAATTGGTTGTGTAAAGTTTCATATTATATGTGGAAATATGTTTGTATATGTGATGAATGGTGAGAAAATTCATTATTTTTTTTGGTGTTGTGTCGATATCCAGTTCATTCTATTTGATGTTGTATGAAATAGCTTACTTGTTTTGGTTGCATGCTTGCATTTTTTTTTTTTTTAAAAAATTGCATGTTTGCATTTAATATGCTATATAGTGTATTAAGTTTGTGTTATTAGTATTATATGGATATTTGTTATGATATATGTCATATACTGGTTATGATATGTGATATATTATATTATCTGCTAATCATATTATAATGTCGTTTTTATGTGTGTTATGTGTGACAAATGTAATATGTTTAATATGATAAGTATCTAACACTGTGTATGCATATATGTCATGGATAGAGGTTGCTGTGCATTATGGTACTAATTTATTTGAACTACATCATTATGATGCCGATCACATTAGTCTTATAACCTTAATACATGCAATGTGCCAAACAAATACTAGTGACAAAGAGGTAAATCTAAACCAGTATTATGTGTATGTGTATCTATCTTGGAGTTAACAAAAGTTATGGATAGGATATGATAGAGAGTTATTGAATGCGTTTGAAATGCTTAGGGAAAATAATTTTGTCTAGGATTGTGTTTGAAATTAAAGATAGACCATACATTCATTTATCACTTGAAGGATCTTCTTCTAATCCTATTACCTAACCAACATTTTTAATAGATCATTACCAATCTTTAACTTGGAAGGACTTGAAGGGTTACCTTTTAAATTATTTAGGTGATAGTGTGACAGGCCCCTCTCCTTACTAGGCCTGCCGGCCGCCTTGCAGTAACCCTCCAACAAATATCTGATTCAACTGGAACGTTTCCGTAAAGCTACGCCGTTTATTTTTAAAAACTTTTTATTAGTGCTTAAACGTAGAAAAATTTTTCTTTTTATTTTGAATATTTATAAAACAGGTTTATAAAAATTTGGGTAACATAACGGCTGTTTTTCAAACATGCCACCCTATAAATTTCAAAATTTAACACTTCTAAGGCAAACATTTCTCCACTACTGGACCTTCGGCCCTCAAATCATTTTCACAATTCAATCGCAAACATTTTCAATTTAAAATCCATAAATATATTTCATTTTCATTTAAGACAAATAGATAAATTAGTTTATCAAAAACTACATTTTATATATACAAAATATCGTATACAATTCAAAATATTATTTACAACACAGTCATCAAAAATTTCATGAAATGCATGACCTATACTTTTGATCTAACTTATGCAGTGATGCTGTTGCGTCAGGCCACTTACGCGTCTGATGGAGCCTCTTCCGGTTAACGGCCCGTCCCTGCACCTGGGGAAGATTTTTATAAAATACGAAAATAGGGTGGTGAGTGTAAAACTCAGTGAGTGGTCAAAGTAATCTAACTGTATGCTGGTTTAAACTAACTCCTCCCAAAAACGATTGGAAAATAACTTTCAAATTCTGAAACTAAAAATGATTTCTCGCATTCTATGATTAAATTCAATTATTTGCTCGTTTAGATATCTTGCAGACTAAAATAATTAATTCATATGTTAAAATATATCTCGTCAAAGGGGTAGCTTTTTATTGATATATTCTTTTTCAAAAGTATATGCTTTCTCCCAAAATACTTAGTAAACTAATAATCTTTTCATAAATTTATAAAATCAAGTGAAGAAACTTTTTGTAAAATATAAACCAATAATCTTTCTATTATTTATAAAAACTACAAAACTGAAAAATTTTCTTTTCATAAACCTTTCTTTATTTCTCAAAACTGAAAATCAGTTCTAATTTAATAAATTCTTTATTTCTCAAAACTGGAAATAATTTCTAATTTAATAAACTTCACGTTGTTTTAAAATGCTTTTCTCTTTTATCTCGCTAAAGGCAACCCAGGGAAACTTAGCTCCATTGTGACGGAATCTCTCGACGCCACAGGAGCTCGGGGATGCTACTAGGCATAGTCGCAGATGCGGGAAAACTCTCTTGGGGTTATGATCTCCTCCCAACATTAGGCAGATCTATGCTACCATATACGTGCAGAGGGCGACTGACAAACTCGACTCAACCCCCCAAGTTAGTGTTAGTAACTGACTTTCCCAACTGCTCTTGCCATACACGTATACGGTACTTTGGCCGGTAATCTCTGGGGGCTAGGGTAAACCCAAGACATTTAAATCTTTTCATAATAAAACTCTTATTTTTCTTTTCTTTAATAAAAATTTTATTTTTCTCTTCTTCAATCACTTGAAATAAAACTTTAATTTTTCTGAGGCTGAAGCCTATTAGTTATAAACAACTTTAGCATGTAAGAATTCTCTAGTATACTTACTTAACATACTAATTTACTTTAATACTCAGATGCTTATAATTGTAACTTAATGAAAATATTCATGCAATTCATATAAAACATGTAACATGCTAAAATAACTTTAAAATCACATAATAAGCTCTTTTACTAAAACAACAATTTAATAACACAATCCTCATATTTTAATTTCTTTTCTAATCTCAACTTAATAATTGAAATTGATTCTTGAAATATCTCATTAACTTAATTTCATGCATGTATATACATCAAAAGCTACTAATTTACTTTAATTAAACATACATGCAATTGTAATATGACTTCAAGAAATATTCATGCATAATCATACTAAAAAATTATACTAAAATTGAATTAAACTTGATAATTAAATTATTGTCCATGGCATTTCAATAAAACAATTCAAAAAGATATGAAACCACTCACTATTTTACTTCCAATTGCTTCACCACCACTTCAACTCTTCCTTTCTATTCTTGAAATTTTCCTACAATATCATCCAATCAAAATTCTTGGTTTAGGACTTAAAGATATTACCATTTCACTTCATTACAATCTCATACATCAATACATAACTACAATATATCCTTGAAGATTTCCCAATCACTTTCTAACTCAAAATTTTTACATCTAACTTAAGTCAAATATCCAATCATTTATTCCCTTTTTAATTTAACACATATCGACTGCCCAATGATCACTTAATTTAACTCAATATATATACATATTCAATAAATCTACCAACTTGTCATACCTTTTATTAATAATCTCACATCACATTTAATTCATGCCTTTGATGCTCAAATATTCAATCACCTCATAATCACCATCCAAGCACATATAATAATTCATTTAAGAATTCCATCATTCACTTATATAATTTCCAATAACAATATATTAACAAACCAATTTCTTTATCTCTCAATATATTTGCTAAATAACTTCACAACTCTATCAACTTTCCAATTAATATCCTCACATCCATGACCATTTATTTCTTTGGCATTAAAGCACTCAAACATTTCATAACCATCATCAAAATATATACAATTTATTGGATAATAATTTTACTCTCACATCTAACCTTAACCAACATAAGCATCTAACTTCCAAATTTCCATTTTTCTTGCATTCTTTGAGACCAACCAACTCATTTTTATTCCATAACCTTATACCACTTCTTCACATCTTAAAATCAATTTAAATACATGCAACAACACCATAATCTATACACTAATATACATATATATATATATATATACAACAACACAATCAATTTATATTTCTTTCTAAGATCTCATTCCCATCATCTTAAAATCCCACATATCACTCATTAACCATCCAAATAACCTCATCATCCACACTTTTAGAATCTAAACACATACTAATATAGAACAACTTTATTCATCCCCTTTTCATCTCAACAAATAATTACACAAAAACACTCCAACAATCATCCAACAACTCAACTATAACCTTAAACTAAAAGAATCCAACAATATCATCAATTTTAACTCACAAACTCCAACTCTTACCTTTCCAACAACTTGATCCAAGACTCATAAATCATCTTCTTCACTTCCAAGCTCATGTTGATGACGATCCACCTTGATTAAATCCATATAACTCATCAAAACCTGATATAATTTAACAACTTCAAAAATCTATCAACCAAACATAAATTAACATCCATTTACTCTCACCTTTCCTTGAAGAAGTTAGATGAATTTGAGAGGTCATCAAGGTGAGATCATCTCCTCTTCTCCTTCTTCTTCTTCTTCTTCTTCACGGCAGCAGCTTCCTCTTTTCTTCTTCCGGTTCTGCTCCAGTTCACGGCAGCAACTTCCTTCGGTTCTGTTTTTGGTCTCTCGGTCTGCAGCTTGCTTCTTCACGCTTTTCTTCAGCTCTTAACCGACTTCTCTCTCTCCTATTCAGCTATCAAGCATTCATATATATACTAGCCCTCTTTTAAATGTCAAATTTGCCTTTAAATTAATTTCAAAATCACACAATTGCCACTTGACACAACTCTCTCTCGGTCCTGGTTTTTCTTCACGGGTGCAGCTCTGCTTTCGATGATTTCAACTCCTCTTCCACCGACTTAACTCTCCTCCAATCATCTCTCAAGCCTTCACTTATATACTAATACTTATTCTATGCCAAAATTGTCATTAACTAACTCCAAAATCACCCAATTGCCACTAGTTTTACATGAACACATATTATTGGTTAATTATTTCATCCAATTCATCACTAACAACTCATCCCACCTTTTAATTAACTCTCAACTAATCACTCACTTTTTGACTTAAAGATGTCTTAACCTCATTAGCCTTCATCCAAGCACATGGATTGTGCTTCTTTGATGAATAACTTCTCCTACACTTATAATATTACAATTAACTTAAATTTTAATCCTCACTTAACACCAATTAATTCTAAAAATATTCCATGAGCATCCTATCAGCAAATTGACCATACAATCCTCTAATTGGATACCTTAACATTTAATTCCATGCTTTGAAAAAATTTCACTCGACTATAAACTCATTAAAATTCACGACGTCTCCTACGAGAGCGTTTTATCAATAAATAATCGGAACCTTTAAAATCCATTCAAACGAACTCATTTTTACTTCGTTTCAGTTTCTAATAACTCTAATTCATATTCTGGAGCTTATGATATCCGGGGTCCATTTTCCAAAAATCACTATTCACGCGAACACTATTCACCGAAAACACTATTCACCGGAAAATTTTTATTTCACAAAACTTGAGGAAATTTTCATTTTCCCGAAAATCACTATTCACTCAAAAATACTATTCACTCAAAATTACTATTCATCTGGAAATGCTATTCCATCCGAAAACACTATTTATCCGGGAAGTACTATTTCTTCCAGGTAAATGAAATTCCGGGTCTTACATAGTGAGACAATGGCAGATTTTATGATGATAAGGTGGGAGTTGATAAGCCTAATGATTTTAGTGTGGATGAGCAAGGGGAACTTGTAGATGCAAGAGACGAGAAAAAGTAGGAGTTGATGAAAGGTTATAAGTCATATGAAGATGAGGAGTTTAGTGGTAACTCAAACTTAGAAACACCTAAAGAGAAAGTCGTTAAACTGATTTAAGGTATTCCTTTCAAGGAAATGTATAAAGGGTATGTTTTATTTTATAAGGGGCCGACGCATGACACCATCTATAGTTCGAGGGAAGTGTTAAGGGAATATGTCAATCAAGAGGAAATAACTTTACTCAAAGAAGTTAATCATAGGACAAGGTTAGCATGCAAGTGTAAAACTGAAGGATGTCCTAATAGAATTCATGCTTCCTGAATTCTTAGTACTAAAACTATAAAGATCAAGAGATATAATAATAAGCATGAATGTCAAGGGGTGTACAAGAATGTAGAAGCTAGAGTGAAATGGATAGCTAGCAATTTTGGAAACCTAGTTAAGTGCAATACTGATATCAAGATACAAGTCCTTGCTAATTTGTTGAGGAACAAGTAAAGAGTGTCTGTTGATAAAGTAAGGGGGTTTTAGACTCCTTAGGAAATATGCATACATGGTGATACATTGTGAAACAAAAAGCATAACTAAGAAAAACGGGTATTTATACCAGCTTATCCATACCGGTCAATAAAAGCCCAGTATGGATATTAATTATCCATACCGGGCCTTTAAAAATCCGGTATGGATGATTAAATTTCACAAATTATGATAAAGAATACAAATTAAAAAATAAACTATCCATACTGGGCAGGACAGCCCGGTATGGATAATTTGAATATCCACGCCGGGTGGATCGGGTACCCGGCGTGGATAATATTTGCAAAAAGAATTAAATAAATATTTTTATTTTTCATACCGGGTGCCCGATCCGACCGGTATGGATAGGCAAAATATCCACGCCGGGTGGGCTGGGTACCCGGCGTGGATACGATTTAAAAAATTAAAAAAATACAGTGTATTTTACATACCGAGCGCCCGACCCGCCCGGTATGAATTGTTTCGGATCCATACCGGGTGTGTCGGGGCCCGGTATGGAAAAATCGGGTTATTTTTTTTAATAAAAAAACCAGATTATCCAGGCCGGGCGGGTATATAACCTAGATTTTTTTTTTACCCGCCGAGCCTTTCTCTTCTCTTCCTTATTTTCTTTCTTCTCTTTCTCTCTCTATCATTTTCTCTCACATAAGCTCTCCACCCAACCCTAGCCGTCGCACCTTACTTGGTCCTCCGACCGACGATCGCTGCCGTCCCTCCCCGTCGCCGATTTGCCGCCGGTAAGCTAGATCTCCACTTGTTAGATCTTCACTTGTTCTTCTTCTCATTTTGTTCTTCTTCATCTCCTCTTCTTCTCATTTTCTGCTACTTCTTATCTTCTTCTCATTTTTTTGGTGATGTTATTTAGGGTTTTTTTGAAAGAAAAAAGCGACGGCCGGACCGTCGCCGGCGCGGTGGCAGTCCGACTGTCACTTTTACTTGTCATTTTTTGCATATTATTTGACCCAACCTTTTTCTGTTGCACCAGTGCCCGAAAATTGCATCTCCCTCCGAAAGCAGCTCCTTCAGTGGTCTGTACAATCCAATACGGTATCATCAACTTCAAAGACCCTTATTTTTCTTCTGTTTGATATCTTATTGTGTTTATTGTACATGTTTGTTGATGTTTGTTGGTGGTTATGTTGTGTTTTGTGTTGTTTGTTTATATAGAGGAAGATTTATTTTTTTCAGTTTGTTTGTGGAAAATGTTACTAATAATTGATTATTAGTGTGGGAGATTGAAAAACGTTACTGATAGTCATTTATTAGTGTGGGAGATTTGATAGGATTATTAGTGTGGGAGTTTATATGTGGTATTGGATTAAGTTAAGATGGATATTAGAAAGAAATGCAAGTGAATGAAAATATAGACATGTAAAATAGTGTATGGACCATTTGTGTTTTGCATGTGTGTAGGTTGATTTTAATATTGGAATGACTTGTGTAATGTTTTGGAATAAAGTTGTGTTGGTTGGGATTAAAAGAATGTATGAAAAATGGTAAGTTTAAAAGTTGGGTGTTAATGTGGTTAATGTCAAGAAATGGGTGTATGGTTGTTGTTAAATCCTTTTAAGATGTTTTGATGGTATTTAGAATGTGTTGAGTGCAATTGTGCCAAAGAAATTCAAAGGAATGGATGTTAGAAAATTTGATAGAAATATAATGAAGTGGTGAATTTCTTAAATACATGTGTTGAAATAGATTAAGTGATTAATTGACATTTTATTGTGTTAAAGAGTTAATTAAGAGATTTGTTAGATAAGTGAATAAGTTTAAATGAAAATAATAAATAAATACTTAAGTAAATATTTGGTTAGGAAGTTGGTTGGAAAGATTATATCAAGAATTGAATTTCTCTAGTACAAGATTTTTTTTAAATCCAAATTTGAAGAATAAATATGATTGTTATGGAAATTAAGTGAAGGGCAAAGTGATATTAGTCTAATTTTGACTAATGTGCGAGTGTGAAATGATATTTTATGACGTATATTTGATATTTTAATGAAATAGGAAAAATGGGTAATTTAAATTTAATAAGGTGATTATAATGGATGTTAATGTAGTGAATGCTTATGTGAATATGATTGTTTTAATTTTATTCAAAGTTTAATAATTTTAATGTAGGTTAACATTATGTTGTTACATGTTTTTTTTTAGTGTTATAGCCTTTCAAATGGATAAGGAGTGGTTAAAATTTTCAAAGTTAATATTCTAAACTCAATTTATAACGACTTAAGATTTAAACTTGCAAAATTTTTAACAATTTCTTTTGTCATTTTGAAATTTTTAGAGTATCGAAAGAATATAGAGAGGGAGCTAAAAACTTTGTTGAGACGGCAAACAAATATTCAATAAATACTGGATTCATCCTTTGTCCATGTATAAAATGTCTCAATGGGAGGTATCATGACACTAAGATAGTGTATGAACACTTAGTCATCTAATGGGATGGATCCTCAGTATACAACTTGGTTCATGCATGGGGAACCCTTGAAAACTTCCACACCTAGTGAAAACATTTCCAATACATTTAGAATGTATAATGATGCAAACTTGGAAAGTCATTGTAATGTTGAACCGGATGTTGAAGTAAGAGACGAAGATATCAATGATACTTTGGAAGATGTCGAAACTCCTTTGTATGAAGGTTGTACAAAGTACACAAAATTATCGGCTATTGTAGCTTTATATAAGCATAAAGCTACTTATGGTCTATCCGATAAGAGATTTGATGAACTTCTTAACATCATTCGAGATATGTTGCCATCAGATAATGTCCTACCAGAATCATTGTATTCAACAAAAAGGTTGTTGAGAGTGTTTGATTTAGGGTATGAGAAAATTCATGCATGCGTCAATGATTGTTGTCTATTTCGAAAAGAATTGGAGCATCATGAAGAATGTCCAAAATGTGGCACTTATAGATGGAAAGTAAACGAAGTTACCAAAAAGATTTATAAGGGAGTACCAGCTAAAGTACTTCGATACTTTCCAATTATACGACGGTTTAGGAGAATGTTTTCATCGGTTGAAATGGCTAATGACTTGAAATGACATTCTACCCATACAAGCCAAGATGGAAAGATGCGTCATCCCGTTGATTCTGAAGCTTGGAAGACTATAGATAGGAAATGACCATCTTTTGCTTCAGAGCCACGCAATTTGAGGTTGGCTTTAGCTACAAATAGATTTAATCCTTATAGCAACCTAAGCACAACCTACAGTTGTTGGCCGGTGGTGTTAGTTACATACAATCTACCTCCATGGAAGTGTATGTCGAAAGAAAATTTGATGCTAACAATATTGATTCCAAGAAAAAAACAACCAGGGAATGATATTGATGTATATTTACAGCCACTAATCGAAGATTTGAATGAGTTATGGCATTCGGGAGCATAAGTGTATGATTTATCTACTAAGTCCACCTTTAACTTAAAGGCTATCTTAATGTGGACCATAAATGATTTTCCCGCTTATGGAAACTTAGCAGGTTGTTGTGTGAAAGGTGAATATACTTGTCCTGTATGTGGGTTGAATGTACATTCACAAAGATTGAAATATAGTAGTAAACATGTGCATATGGGTCATCGACGATTTCTTCCAAAGAATCATCCTTTTCGAAAGAAGAAATCGTGGTTTAATGGGAAAGAAGAAATGGATGATCCTCTGGAGATTCTTGATGGTAAACAAGTTCGACTTGCATGTGGGGAAGTTGACAATGATTGGGGAAAGAAAGTTAAAGGAAAAAGAAAGAGAAAAGGACATCCTATATGGAAAAAAAAATCGATATTCTTTGATCTTCCGTATTGGGAGGTAAGATTTTTAATTGTTAAGATAATGTAATTTAGTTTATTACATTTTAGTATGCATTAAATTAACCGTCATCCATTTTTACAGGATTTGTGTTTGCGTCATAATTTAGATGTAATGCACATTGAAAAAAACATTGGTGAGAGTCTTGTTGGCACGTTGTTGGATATCAATGGGAAAACCAAGGATGGTGTTAATTCTCGTAGGGATCTGGAAGACATTGGGATCAGGTCAGACCTTCATGTGAAAGAGGATGGAGATAAATTGTATTTGCCTGCAGCACCACACACTTTATCGAAGGTAGAAAAACAACAACTATGTAAGAGGTTGTTTAATTTAAAGATGCCTGACGATTATGCTTCTAACATATCTAAATGCATTTCGTTGAATGAATGCAAGATAGTTGGACTTAAGTCTCATGACTATCATGTATTGATGTAACATTTGTTATCAGTGGCAATACGTGGTCTTTTACCTAAAGGGCCTAGAATTGTTATATTTCGATTATGTTCATTTTTTAATACAATCTGTCAACGAGTGTTAGATAGAGATGAGTTAGATGCATTAGAAGATGCTGTTGCGGTTACTATGTGCATGGTATAACGTTATTTCCCTCCTTCTTTCTTTGATATAATGGTCCATCTTACAATTCATCTAATAAGAGAAGCTCACTTATGTGGACCGGTTCAATACCGTTGGATGTACCCTTTTGAAAGGTTATTTTTATACTCTTTTTCACATATGAATTAAGATTAAATCATATATACACGTTTCATTTACTTTTATATATTCATTTTATAGATTTATGAAGGTGTTAAAAGGATATGTAAGAAACCGTGCACGACCAGAGGGTTGTATAGCAGAATGCTATTTAGCCGATGAATGCATGCAATTTTGTAGTAGGTATATACCACAAGCAGCAGATGTTGGTGAAAAACACAATAGAAATGAAGATATTATGTTTCAAAATGTAGTGGAAGGACATCCTACATCTGCACCAACAGTAAAAACAATTTCTGGGGACATGCTACGGATTGCACATATGTATATACTGTTGAATAGTGCATTAGTTGAACCATACATTAAGTAAGTGGTTTAAATTGAAGTTTAATATAGTGTTCTATTAGTAAAAATTACCAACGTCATACTTACTTGGTCATGTTGTTTTGTATTTATATAAACGTTTTATTAGCATGCACTTGGAAGAGCTTCAACAATTAGATCCTAATCTGTTAAGTAGACCAACTTTGTTGCAAATGACACATACTAGAGAATTTCCAACATGGTTCATAAATAAGGTGAAATCACTATCTTATACGTTAATTATATAATGTATTGACCTTAGTTTTTTTATCTTTGATAATCTAAATCGTAATCTCCCAAAACAGGTCCTTAATGAATCAAATTCCATGGATATGTCTTCAACTTTAAAGTGCCTTGCACTTGGACCAAGTACGCAAGTTACATGCTATTCAAGCTATGTTGTGAACGGGAAACGCTATTGCATAAAAAGTAGTGAAAAAAGTACACAAGATAGTGGTGTTTCTCTTGAAGCAGAAACTGTTTGTAATGAAAGAGATGACACTCAAGTTGTCAAGAAGATGGTTTACTATAGAGTTTTAACGGAAATACTTTTGTTGGATTTCTTAGCATTTCGTGTTCCATTGTTCAGATGTGATTGGATGGGTAGTGCGAGTGATGTTAGAGAGGAAGATGGGTTCACACTAGTTAATTTTAGTTCACGTGGAAATAAATGGGATAGGGATCCTTTCATTTTAGCCTCACAAGCAACACAAGTGTTTTATTCTAGGGAAAATGATAACTCTAATTGGTATGTTGTCCTAAGAGCACCTCCAAGAGGTTTTCACGATCTAGAGAAGTTTGATGAGCATGCTTATAGGAAATTTACACCAGTAGATGTGTCTGCATTTGACGCTAGTATGGATGATAGTGAGGATTATGCTCGTATTGATTGTGAGGAATTGATTGTAAACATGTGATGGTTAGTGTTTTTAATCATATTTTTATATTTTATAGTGCAATATGTGTGAACATGTATTGTTTGTGTTTATATTTGCGAGGAGACAGAGTCTCAAAAATGGTTGGATATGTTAAGAAATTACTTTGTTATCTACATTGCAGGTGACCTACATTTTCCTTAACATCGAAAAACAGAGGAAACTCTGTCAAACTTTTTGTAAAATGGAATTTTTTTGTGTGTGTGAACATGTATATAGATAATGTTATCCATGTGTTGGCTACTAATATATGTCATTTCTATAACATTTTCAGATGTCGACTGAAGGAACATCGACTGGGCAGTCTTCCGGTAGCTCCAGTGGAGATAAGAAAAGAAAAGGAAGAGGTCCTAACCATTTAGATTATGAGAAAATGGCAAAGGTCAAAGCCACGGGTATACAAATTAATAAAGTTGGACAACCAATTGGAGAAAATTCGGTGATCTATAGTTCAGGTTGTGGAGCTATTGCAGCTCAGATGGTACCTATAACTTATAGTAGCTGGGATAAGGTACCACAATCTTTAAAAGAAACAGTGTGGGGGAATGTAAAAGTATATAATGGTTTTATTTGTTTATAATATCAAGTTATATATTTATTTTTACAACATAAATACTTTTAACA
Source organism: Litchi chinensis (assembly GCA_019925255.1). Lineage (NCBI taxonomy): Eukaryota > Viridiplantae > Streptophyta > Magnoliopsida > Sapindales > Sapindaceae > Litchi > Litchi chinensis. The sequence continues at coordinate 868,759 of CM034465.1, read as the reverse complement.
AACTTATAATTGCAGTTACGACTTGGTGCTGATGAATCCATGAAAGTTCAAACATTAAAATCAATGAATGAGTGTTGGAGGCATTATAAAGGCAGAATAACAAAACAGATTAGAGATATTCCTCCTGGTCCTGATGCGCACAGAAGATATGAAATGCTAAAACCAGCTAATATTAGTGATCAGGATTGGATTGCATTTGTCAATCAGCGGTTGTCTCCAGAATTTATGGTAATTATATTCATTAATATTCTTTAGTTGATTTGAACATGTACGTTTTATGGATTTTCTTATAATTATAAATGATTTCAAGAAACTAGTAACCATTATAGGGAGTTGTCAAAGAAGAATCGTACCCCGCATACATCAAGTCGTAAAGAAATGGCACGTCTACGAGAAGATTTGGTAAGAGTTAAATATACTATGATAATTATATTACACATGTATCGTATATGTTTTTTCGAACCTATATATATTTTTGTATATATAAATATCAATGTTCGAGAGCGAAAAAAGCGGCTGCAAATGAGGACCCCGATGTCGATAGAATTGACATATGGATAGCTAGTCACAAACACAAAGATAGGGGCGTAGTAAATGAGGAAACTGCTGATAAAATTGTATGTGCAATTTAATTAAGCAATTATTGTGTTAATTGAATTACATATGTTTTGCGGTTTTAAGGTTAATATCATGTGACATCATTTATAGGCAAAAATAGAGTTGCTTCATCAACAAACCCAACAATCAATTGGAGATGATGCTGTTACACAAGTTTTGGGTAAGGAGCATCGAGGTAGAGTTCGAGGATTGGGTCATGGTGTAACACCATCTATTGTACAAGCATCGGTGGTTGGTAAACAAAACTTTGCTCAATATCAACAACATGTCGATGCTGAGATGGCAACTATGAAGCAGACAATTGCTAATTTGACAAACTTGCTCATGACTCATTTGCCGAACATAGATCAAGCTCAAATATTGGCATGTCTTCCTCCCACACAGCCGGTAAACAACTTATAACATCTAAAATGCCCATGCAGCTATCTTTTTTTTTACTTATTATATATATTTTTTCTTTTGTTCCATGATTTCTTTTAAGTGGGTGTACTAATTTTGTTTCATTTTCTTTGAGATTTATGTGTTTTTTAATTGTATATATATGTTGTTTGTGGAACCATTCTATTGAAAAATGTTGTTTTGGTTGGATCAATTGTGAAAGTGGTGAATAGTTTGATAAATTATAGGGAAATTAAATTTTTGGTAAGTTCAAAAGATAGATGAAACTCTGCCAAAATTTATATAAAATTTATCGAGTTTGTGTATTGATTTTTCTTTTGTTCCATGATTTCTCATAAATGGGTGTACTAATTTTGTTTCATTTTCTTTGAGATTTATGTGTTTTTAAATTGTATATATATATTGTTTGTGGAACCATTCTATTGAAAAATGTTGTTTTGGTTGGATCAATTGTGAAAGTGATGAATAGTTTGATAAATTACAGGGGAATTAAATTTGTGGTCAGTTCAAAAGATAGATGAAATTCTGCCAAAATTTATATAAAATTTATCGAGTTTGTATATAGATTTAAATATTGCATTTGTTAATGGCAAATAGGAGTACTTATATTTATTTATTACCGATATTTATGTTTCCTCACAATAATGTTATTTATTTTTTTTGTAGACACAATATTCAAGTGGTTCAAATCCGATGGGATCCAGTAAAAGTGTTCAATTTGCTGAGCCTTCAGCTAAAGTAAATTATATGCGAATGTTATATTATTATTATTTTTTATATTTAATTTTAACTATATATAGATGTATTTATTTAAAGTTGTTGGTATGGGTAAATATTTAAATTTTTGTGCACAGTCTAAATCTCGGGGCTCTTCAAGCCAAGTTGTTGGATTGAACAACAATCATTGCACATTATTAGATTGGATGGGTTGAGGAATAGCAGTGGCGGAAGCAGAAATTGAGTCAAAGGACCCCTATGCTAAAGTTCATCACCTCGAGCTTGGTCCAGATTATTGGCGCGTTTCCGTCAAGAAAGTGATGGTTAGTGTTTCGTTACCTCGACCTACCAACGAGCTACTAACTCTGGAAGATGCTTTAAATTCTTTTATTGCTTGGCCGGCAAAATATATTGCAATGTAGTATTATGTAATGAATGTTTATTATATAATATTTTATAATCTATGTTTAACTTTAGGTTATGGAAATTAAAATGTTGTGTTAACATTAAATTATATATATTTGTAGCAGTTATGTAAGTTGATGGTTTTGAAGTAATATTAATATAAATTAATTTAATTTATATAAATTAATTAATTTATATTAATTTTTTTTTTAAATTATAAGGTTTTCCATACCGAGCACCACCGGTATGGATATTTAATATCCAAACCGAGTTGGGCCCGGTATGGATATTCTGTATCCATACCGGGTAGCCCGGTATGGATATTTCAGGCCGACCATACGGGTCGACCCGTTATGTTATATCCATACCGGCGGAAGCCGGTATGGATATTGAATATCCATACCCGGCTTCTGCCCGGTATGGATACTGAAATATCCATATCGGGAGCAAGCACGCTGAGCGCCCGACCCGGTATGGATGGGCAGTTTTCTTGTAGTGAAGGTTGGGAAAAGATCATGCTGATTGTTTTAGACTCCTTAGGAAATATGCATACATGGTATAGATATGTAACACAAGTTCAATTGTGTTTATTCATTTGTAATATCCATATCCAACATGTTTTAGGTGTTTTTTTTTTTTTATTTGTTTTGTCGCTAAAAAATAAAAGCTTTATAGACCTTTCATAGGGGATGGTTGCCACCTCAACGACATATATGAAGTTGTGCTATTTTTTGTAGTTTGTTTGTATATAAACAATTGAGTGCTTCCATTGACAATTTGTATATGTGAATGAGTTATGGTTCCTTAAGGAACATCTACAATGTCGTTCTAGTGATCCATTGTGCTTTATGAGTGACAAGTCAAAAGGGATTATCGATGTTATTAAAAAGATCTTCCCTTATGCAAGAACAAGGTAGTATTTGGTAGTTTTATTTACTAAGATTTTAAAAATTTGTAATGAAACTAATTTTCAAGTTTGTGATAGGCATCGTGCAAGGTATATATGCCAACTTTAGGCACCTTTACCTTGGATAAAGGTTAAACAGCCTATTTTGAGAGGCCAATAAATCTTACTTTGTGAAGGAATTCAACAAACAATGCATAAGTTTTTTTTTAGTTGATAAGGATGTCAAGATATAGTTTAGGACAATAGATGCACATCATTGGAGTATGCATGGATTCAATGAAAGAATTAGGTGAGATCATGTTACTAATAACGTGATTTAGAGTTTCAAAAGTATGTTGGGTGAAAATAGGGCTCAAACATATTTTGAGTTGCTAGAGGTTATAAGAAGAATGGTGATGCAGTTGATATGGTAAAGAAAGAACGAGTACTTGCTTAGGTTGGAAGCTAGACTTGTATTCTTGTATGCAGTCTAGTTTGTGAAATAGAAGTAAGGAGGGAAAAATGTACAATCTTATTTATGTAGGGGGAAAGGAATACGAGATTGTATAGTTGAAAAGGATTTATAATGTAGACATAGGTCATCATAAATATGCATGTGGAGAGTGGCAAATTAATGGTGTGCCATGTACCTATGCGATATTAAGTATAAAGCACTACCTTTCTATGCATGGCCTTTAGTTGAATATGTAAGAAAGCTAGCCACAACAATAAGACATGCAAACGTGACATACCATCTCCAAATAAGCAAAATGTAAATTCAAACAAAGTTTATTATTATTTTGTTATTATTTTGTTATGTTCATTACAACCTTTATATAATCATGCATAAATGGGCTGGAAAAAGCTTGGTAGAAGTCCAGCAAGTTGATCCAATGAAGTGACCCAACAGACGATGGCTCGGTTCACCGATGCCTAGCTCGAGCGAGCTCTCAGTTCATAGGAACAAGCTCACATTGCCACTATTACTCTCAGGTCCCTAACCAACCATTATCCAGCTTGCTCCATACATAGCTCATTGCTCAGAACAAGGTCTAGCTCGAGGTCATCCAAGGTAGGTTCTAACTCACAGATTAAACAGCTTGTTAAGGAAATCTTCTATAAAGGCAATAGCTTGAGTTAAGGAGTCAACCACTAGAATCAGAAACAGATTCAAATTCGAATATTGATCAAATCAATCCCTGATATTACGAAATCTATCTCAATTATGGAGGAAATTAGTTTTGGAAATGTAATTAATGTTAAATTTTTTCCTATTTTAATTTCATTCAAATTATAACGCCCCACTCTATAAATAGGGGCTGAAATTTTATTGTAACAAATAAGAAGCAATAATATACTTACTCTGCCAAAATAATCAGAGAATACAATCGTTGATGTAAACATCTCTATTGGTCAAACCACGTAAAATTCTTTGTGTAGTCATTGTTCTGCCTCCTCTCTCTTGTTTTTTCCTTTGTTTCTCTTTAATTGCAAGTATTGAGTTTTGAACTTTGGTCGACCAAATTTCAACATCGACATTTTAGCGCTAAAAAAGGGCCTAGACTGCAATTTCCTTAAGTTTTTCGATAGTCATGACAAGAGGAAGAACAACCAGAAGTTTGGATGTGGCGGTTGACCAACCAGAAAATTAGATGGATCAGTGTCAGTGTAATGTTCAATTGATGGAGGATGCATCTATGCCTATGGCAAACGCGTTTCATGTTCCTACAATCAGAGCTACTGTGGGCATGCCTCCCTTCCCCTCTTGCCAACCAATACCGATGGCCCCTATAGCTGAGGGGCTATAAGTATGACATTAAAGGCAAAAGGCATTAGAAGCTACAGTCTTGTAACTCACGGATGCAGTAAAAGCATCAGCACAGGCCTAAGCACAAAACGTGCCCAGATTTGAGGTTGTTGCTCCAAGACAAGTTTATCAACAACATGAAGAGGGAGTGTTAGCACTTGAAAGGCCATTAAGAGATGTGTGGCGACCTACTAGTTCAGCTCGCTCTTCCAACTCGCACTTGAAAGCTGAAGGTCTCCAAGCCCATGAAGAAAGAGAAGTTATGCGTCCTGCAAGCTTAATAATAAGGGTTAGTTAGGATAGAAGCCGTCATGTAGAGGTGGTCATGATCGAGTTCGAGCCGCATCTCAGTATGAAGAAGATAAAGTGGATAATCAACGATGTACAGGGTCGCATCGAGCTGGCTACTTGCTCAAGGACATAAGAGATATGTGCCAGATTGTCGCTCCCCAAGCCGAGAGCATAAGAGGGGACAAAGGTCTCAGGATCCACAAATCGAAGAACTCCTTTGAAGGGTTTAATAGCTCGAAGTGCGATCTAGTGCCCCAGACCAGCATGACCAATATGGGGAGAATACCTCTTTTACCAAGAAGATCGAGACACAACCTCTCATTCCCAGATTCAAAGTCCTCAACATTCTGTAATACAATGGAGATAGTGAACCCTACAACCACCTGGATGCATTTAATGTTTAAATAGATTTTCAGACGAACAACCCATTTGTTAAGTGTCGCATCATCCTAGCCACCCAATGGGATGTTCCGAGGATCTGGTTCAAAAGTCTCCCAGCTCGCAGCATAGAAATTTTGGAGGAATGCTAGCAAAAATTTATTAACCAATATAGAGCTCTAAGGAGGCAGCTCGCACCATCCTGTCACTTTGCCACCATTTTCTAGTGACAGAATAAATCGTTAAAGGACTATATTACTAGGTTCAGACGCAAGGTCACCAATGTGAAGAACCCATCAAACAAAAGTGTTTTAACTATAATTTCAGCTAGACTTCGTAAAGATGGGAAGTTGTACAAAAGTATTTACAAATTTCCAGTAAGGGGCGTAGGAGAGTTCTATGAGCGAGCTGTCAAAGAAATTAGATGGGAAGAGGCCTTTAGCCGTAAGAAGTTTAATCAGAAAAGTGAAATGGGTAATTCCAACCAGCTAAAGAAAAGAAGTAATGATAGGAATGTAAATGAAGGTAAGAATAATGGCTCGAATCATCAGGTCGCTAAAAAGGCCAGGAGTGGGCCAAGAAATGAGCGACTTCAGCGTCAGGGTCGCTATGACAACTATAACATCCTATCAGATACACAGGACAAGATCTATGCAATAGAAAAGAACGGGGAGAACTTCAGGAAGCCCCATCCTTTGAGGTCTCCCGTTAACTAGAGAGACAAGAACAAGTTTTGTGCTTATCATAATGAGGTTAGACACAACATTTCGAAATGCTGGATGTTAAAGAATGCCATTGAGAGATTAATTAAGAGAGGTCGTTTGAGAGACAATATGGTGAGACTAGCAGACCCACGACCTTAACTACAACAACCTCAACAACCACAATAGCCAGTACAGCAACAGCCCTAGCGAGCTTTTAAGTAGGAACATGAATCTGTGGTAAGAACTATCTTTACTATACACAGTGGCCTCTATATCGTAGAAACATTTAATAGTTCGCATGAATGGTATGTACAGGAAGCGAACCATACCTTGTTCACAAGTCATAGTGGACTGGAAAGACCTACGAAGAAAGCATAGACAACCTTGGATGACATTGTATTCACTAAGGAAGACGTTAAGGGTGTATACTAGTCTCACAATGATGCACTTGTCATCCGAACAAAGTCAGTAATGCGGAGGTATGACGGATCATGATCGACATAGAGAGCTCGGTCAATGTCATGTATAAGAGTTACTTCGACTAGATAGGGTTGGAAAGAGAACAGTTTAAGTCTTTCCCAAAACCTCTTTATAGTTTTACTGGAGATGCCATCATACTAGTGGACTAAATCAGACTACCACTTACACTTGGGGAATCAGGTTGTCAAGTTACTGTGTTAGTAGATTTTTTTATTATTGACTGCCCCTCAGTTTATAATATGGTCCTAAGGAGACCTACGATGAATGATTTGGATGTAGTCACCTTTACCAGGACCCTTACAGTCAAATTTTTAATCCCCAATGGAATATGATATGTTCGAGGAGAGCAGCACTTGACCAGACGCTGTTATGAAGATGCTATCAAGATAGAGGTTAGAGAAAATAAAGTAAACATGGTTCCAGGGGACAAGTCATGAGTTTTGACCGAGAAAGGCGTAAGTCATAACCTTAACCCACGAGAGGTGAATGCAGACAGAGCAACTAGGCATGTTGAAAAGCTTAAAATATCTAAGTCAATGATGTATAGATCCCGAAAGATGCCTCAAGTTAGGGCGAGGCTTGACTCCAGAAGCGAGAGCCTAGTTTGCTGATTTTCTCAAGACGAACTTAGACGTTTTTGCTTGGAAGCATGAAGATATGGTGAGAATAAACCCCAAGGTCATGTTGCACAAGTTAAACATTGACCTTCACCACAAACCAGTTCGCTATAAGAGGAGATTTGTGACAAGGGCATATTACGTTGCACTTAAAGACGAGGTAGATAAGCTGTTGGCAAATAAATTTATCTGTAAGACTTACTACCTAACTTAGGTCGCCAATCCTATGTTTGTAAAGAAGAAGAATAGAAAGTAGAGAACTTGCATTGACTTTATAAATCTAAACAAAGCATGCCCAAAGGATAGCTTCCTCTTATCTAGAATTGACTAGCTCGTGGATGCAACGGCTAGCCATAAGCTTTTGAGCTTTATGGATGCTTACTCGAGCTATAACTAGATCCCTAGGAATCCTGAGGACAAAAAGCATACCTCGTTCATCATAGATCACGGTCTGTATTGTTACAAAGTGATGTTCTTCAAACTAAAGAATGTAGAGGCAATCTATCAATGCCTGATTAACGTGATGTTCGAAAAGCAAATTAGGAAGACCATGGAAGTGTACGTTAATGATATGCTGGTAAAGTCCAAACAGGTGGCTAACCATGTACGTGACTTGGAAGAAATATTCTAGATTTTGAGAAGCTACCAGATGAAGTTGAATCCATACAAGTGCACATTTGGGGTAGCCTTCAAGAAATTCCTTAGCTTTATGGTGAGCAACGGAGGGATCAAAGCTAATCTTGAGAAGATTAGGGTGCTGATTAACACGAGGTCTCCTAGTTGGGTCAAGGATATACAAAACCTGAATAGTCAGGTCACAGCTTTAGTAGGTTCATATCGAAGGCAATAGAAAAACGCATCCCTTTCTCTGACGTGTTGAAAAAGGCAAAAAACTTCAAATAGACTAAATAATGCGAGGTGGCATTCCAACAATTGAAGGACTAAATGGGCTGGGCTTCACTCCTTTCTAAGCTTGAAGAAAGAGAGAAGCTTATCTTATACTTAGGGGTATCCCAACATACCTTAAGTGCTGCTTTTGTGTAAGAAAATGAGAAGACGCAGCTTCCTGTGTACTGTGTAAGTAAAAGACTGTTTGATGTTGAAACCAGGTGCTGGTAGATGGAGAAACTTATCTATTGCCTACTAGTCACGTTGAGAAAGCCATGCCTCTATTTCTAAGCCCATAAAATTGAAGTCCTCACTCAGTATCCGCTAAAATAAATCCTCCAGTTATTAGACACCTCAGGTCGGTTACTCAAATGGACAGTAAAACTGGCACAGTTTGATATTGGGTTAAAGCCAAGGTCGGTAATCAAGGCCTAAGCTTTAGTAGACTTCATTACAAAATTTATGGGGCTTGCAGAAGAAGAGGTTGAATCGTCTAAAGGTTTAATTTGGGAGTTATATGTTGATGGGTTATCTAGTGAGCAAAAGGTTGGAGTTTGAATTCTACTAATTAGCTCCGAATGACATAAGATATTCTATGCGTTAAGGTTTGGTTTTTTGGCCACCAATAACGAAGTAGAGTATGAAACATTGCTCGAAGGTCTACGTTTGGCTAGAGAGATGCGAGATAGCAATTAAGAATTTTCAATGACTCTCAGCTTATAATCTGCCATATATAGAGAGAATATCAGACCAAGGGATCTAAAATGACTGTATAACTCTAGAAAGTTCAAGAGTTGCTAAGCACTTTCTAGAAGTTTGAGGTGAGGCAGATCTCGCAAACTCAAAACTCTATGCAGAAGTATTAGCTCACTTGGTAACTACCCGAGATGCAAATTTTCTAGGAGCTATCTCGGTAGAGTTCCTATCAATCCCAAGCATAGAAAAAAAGGATTCTATGATGGTCATAGTAGTCTAGCCTAACTCATAGATGGGCCAAATCTTGAACTATTTACAAGATAAGAAGCTATCGAATGACAGGTTAGAAGCACGTCGCTTGCAAGCTAGAGTAGCTCGACATTGCATTTATGATGACATATTGTACAAGAAAGGATTCTCAGCTCCACTTTTGATATGCATTAATGGCTAAGATTGCAAGATGGTGCTAAAATAGATACATGAGGGTCACCATGGGAATCATGCTGGAGGGTTATCTCTAGCTCAAAAAGCACTCTGATAGGGATTCTACTGGCCCACTATGAAGCAGGATGCCATCAACCTGGTAAGAAAATGTAATAAGTACCAAAGGTTCATCCAGGTTTCATGAGCTCCACTAGCTTATCTCCAACAAATTATGAATCTGTGGCCTTTTACAATTTGGGGAATGGACCTGATTAGGCCTCTACCAACAGCTCACAGAAGTTGTAAGTATGTCGTGCTCGTTTTGGACTATTTCACTAAACGGGCAGAAGTTAAAGAGCCGGCAAAGATCTCAACTACAAAGATAGAAAAATTTGCGTGGAATAAACATTATTTGCAGGTTCAGAGTCCCTCAATAGATTGTGACGGATAATGGAATCCAGTTCAATAGTGACCAGTTTATCAAGTTATACGATGACCTGAAGATCGTCAAAAGCTTTTCAGTAGTAGATCATTCGTAAGTCAATGGCCAGGTTGAAGCTGTGAATAAAATCATAAAGTAGATATTGAAGACAAAGTTGGAAGCAAAGAAAAGAACATGGGTAAACGAGCTACAAAAGGTACTATAGACCTATAGAACCACAATTCACAACACTACAGGCGAAACCCTTTTTCTATGGTATACAGATCCGAGGCCATGATCCTATTAGAGTTAGAATTGACCTCACAACTTAGACCAACCTTCAATCTAGAAGACAATGACTAGCTATGTGAGACCCGGAATTTCATTTTCCTAGGAGAAATAGTATTTCCCGGATAAAGGATATTTTCGAACGGAATAGTGTTTCCAGATGAATAGTGATTTCGTATGAAAAGTATTTTTGAGTGAATAGTGATTTTCGGGAAAAGGAATATTTCCTCAAGTTTCGTGAAATAAAATTATTGGTGAATAATATTTTCAGATGAATAGTGTTTTGGTGAATAGTATTCGTGTGAATAGTGATTTTCGGAAAATGGACCCCGGATATCATAAGCTCCAGAATATAAATTAGAGTTATTAGAAACTGAAACGGAGTAAAAATAAGTTCATTTGAATGGATTTTAAAGGTTCCGAGTATTTATTGATAAAAAATACCCTCGTAGGAAACGTTGGGAATTTTAATGAGTTCATAGCCGATTAAATTTTTTCAAAGCATGAAATTAAATGTTAAGACACCCAATTAGAGTATTGCATGGTCAATTTGATGATAGGGTGATCAAGGAATATTTTTGGAATTTATTGGTATTAAGTGAGGATTAAAATTTAAGTTAATTATTATATTAAATGTGTAGGAGAAGATATGTATCAAATAAGCACAATCCATGTGCTTGGATGAAGGCCAATGAGATTAAGACACCTTAGAGTCAAAAAGCAAGTGGTTAGTTAAGGTGTAATTAAGAATGGGATGTGTTGTTAGTGATTAATTGGATGAATTAATTAACCAATCACATGTTCTCTTGCATAATTAGTGGCATTGTTGTGATTTTGAAATTAATTTAAAGACAAATTGGACATTTAAATGAGGGCTAGTAAATAAGAGAAGACTTGAGAGCTGAATGAAAGAGAAAGAAGTCGGTGGAGAATGAGAGAAGAATCGGGCAAGAAAAGCTGCACCCGTGAAGACCAAAAACAGAAGCCAATAAAATGCATTCATTTGTCAAATGGCAATTGTGTGAATTGAGAGTTAATTTAATGGCAAAATTGGCATTGAAAGGAGGATAGTATATAAAGGAATGCATGGTGGAGGATGGGCAGTGAATTAAGTCGGTGGAGAGAGCTGAAATAGAGAGCAGATTCGGGTGAGACAAATCAGAACCCGAAAGAGAGACAGAGAGATCGTGAGACCAGAGCAAAGCCGAGAGGGAGAGAGGGAGAGCTGGAGCACGAGCAGAACTGGAAGAAGAAGAAGAAGTCTGCAGCCGTGAAGAAGGAGAAGCAAACATGAAGAAGCAAGCTGAACCGTGCAGACCAAAAGCAGAACCGAAGAAAAAAAAAAAAAGAAGAGGAGGAGCTGCAGACTGTGCGTGAACAGAGCAGACCAGAAGAAGAAGGAAACCTGCAGGTCGTGAAGAGGAGGAGGAGAAGAAGAAGAAGAGATGGTCCAAGCTTTGTGATCTCCCAAACCCATCCACCTTCATCAAGAAAGAGTGAGGGTAAGTGAAGTTGTTTTGTGTTTGGTTGATGGATCCTTTTAGTTATGGACTTATATGAGATTTTGATGAGTTATATGAATCTAAATCAAGGTTGATTGTCATCAATCAAAGCTTGAGGATGAAGAAGGGGATTTATTAGTCTTGGATCAAGGTTTTTGGGAAGGTAAGAATTGGGATTTGATGACTAAAAATTGATAAAATTAATTGATCTCTTTGTTTAAGGTTATAGTTGGTTTAATGGATGATTTTTTGAGTTATTGATGTGTGATTAATTGTTTGAGATGGAGTGGATGGTGAAGTTGATATATATATATATATATATATATATATATATTAGTATGTGAGTTAATGATAAAAGTATTGGTGTTGAAATCATTTGGATGATTAAATGAAATTTTATGTGAGAATTATGATGATGGAAATGAGGTTTTGAAAAGAAATATTAAGTGATTGTGTTGTTGGATATATGTATGTATATTAGTGTATGGTTTATGGTGTTTTTGCATGTATTTAAGTGATTCTAATATGTGAAGGAGTGGTATGAGGTTTGGATATGAGTTTATAGTCATTTGAACTAAAAAGATGCAAAAGAAGCAAGAAAGTTGGAAATTGGAATGTTGAATAATTATATTAAAGCTTGATCAATTGTGGTTTTTATTCATGTTGAGCTTATTTTAAAAAGATTAAATGAGTTGTATAAGGTTATGGAATAAAAAATGAGTTGGTTGGTCTCAAAGAATGCAAGAAAAATGGAAATTTGGAAGTTAGATGCTTATGTTGGTTAAGGTTAGATGTGAGAGTAAAATTATTATCCAATAAATTGTATATATTTTGATGATGGTTATGAAATGTTTGAGTGCTTTATTGCCAAAAAAATAAATGGTTATGGATGTGAGGATATTAATTGGAAGTTGATAGAGTTGTGAAGTTATTTAGCAAATATATTGAGAGATAAAGAAATTGTTTGTTAATATATTGTTATTGAAAATTATATAAGTGAATAATGGAATTCTTAAATGAATTATTATATGTGCTTGGATGGTGATTATGAGGTGATTGAATATTTGAGCACCAAAGGCATGAATTAAAGTTGATGTGAGATTATTAATAAAAGGTATGACAAGTTGGTGGACTTATTGAATATGTATATATATTGAGTTAAATTAAGTGATCATTGGGCAATCGATATGTGTTAAATTAAAAAGGGAATAAATGATTGGATATTTGACTTAAGTTAGATGTAAAAATTTTGAGTTAGAAAGTGATTGGGAAATCTTCAAGGATATATTGTAGTTATGTATTGATGTATGAGATTGTAATGAAGTGAAATGGTAATATCTTTAAGTCCTAAACCAAGAATTTTGATTGGATGATATTGTAGGAAAATTTCAAGAATAAAAAGGAAGAGTTGAAGTGGTGGTGAAGCAATTGGAAGGAAAATAGTGAGTGGTTTATTTTAAAAGTTTTGATGAAATTATAATTTGATTATCCATGTTAGCAATCATATATTTTAGTATTGAATTGTTTTAAATGAGAAGTTATTTGCCTCATTTCGAGCTATTAAGTTTAATTAAATGGTTGCATATTTTAAGTTTTATCATGCGTGAATATCACTTGAGTTTATATGCTATCTTTATTTATTATTAAGCCAAGTAAAAATAGTAAGCTCTTAATATACATATATGCATGAGATCAAGTTGATAAAATATTTCGAAAGTAAATTCGATTACAAGTTGAGATTAGAAAAGAAGTTTACAATCTGAGAATTGAGTTATTAAATTGTTGTTTTAGTAAAAGGGTTAATTATGTGATTTTAAAGATATTCTAGTATGTTACATACTTCACATGAATTGCATGAATATTTTCATTAAATTACAATTACGAGCATTTGAATATCAAAGCAATTTAGTACATTGAGTTATTATACTTGAAAATCTTATGTATTATAGTTATTTATGAATAATAGACTTCGGCCTCAGAAAAAAGTAAAGTTTTATTTTAAAGAAATCAAAGAAAAGAAAAGTAAGATTTTTATTATAAAAAGAAAAAGCAAGATTTTATTATAAAAAGATTTTAAATGCCTTGGGTTTACCCTAATCCCCAGAGATTACCGGCCGAAGTACCGTATACGTGTATGGCAAGAGCAGTTGGGAAAGTCAGTTACTAACACTAACTTGGGGGGATTGAGTCGAGTCTGTCAGTCGCCCTCTGCATGTATGCGGTAGCGTAGATCTGCCTGATGTTGGGAGGGGATCGTAACCCCAAGAGGTTTCCCGCATCTGCGACTACGCCTAGTAGTATCCCGAGCTCTAGTGGCGTTGAGAGATTCCGTCACGATGGGCTAAGTTTCCCTGGGTTGCCCTTGGCGAGATAAAAGAGAAAAGAATTTTAAAACGAAGTGAAGTTTATTAAATTAGAAATAATTTCCAGTTTTGAGAAATAAAGAATTTATTAAATTAGAACTGATTTCCAGTTTCGAGAATTAAAGAAAGATTTATAAGAATTACTCAGTTTTGTAATTTTAATAAAAGTATAGAAAGATTACTAGTTTATATTTTTGAGAAAATTTCTTTATTTGATTTTTATAAATTATAGAAAGATTACTAGTTTACAAGTATTATGGAAAGAAGTACATGCTTTTGAAAAAGAATATATTAATAAAAAGCTATCCCTTTGTCGAGATGTATTTTAGCATATAAATTAATGATTTTAGTATGCGAGAAATCATTTTAAGTTTTAGAACAAAAAGTTTATTTTCCAACCGTTTTTGGGAGGAGTTAGTTTAAACTATCATGCAGTTAGATTACTTTAACCACTCACTGAGTTTTATACTCACCATCCTATTTTCGTATTTTTAAAAATCCTCCCTAGGTACAGGAACGAGCCGTCAACCGGAAGAGGCTCCATCAGACGCGTAAGTGGCCTGACGCAACAACATCCCTACATGAGTTTAGATTAAAAGTGTAGACCATGCATTTCATGAAATTTTCTATGACTATATTGTAAATTATACTTTGAGTTGTATATAGTACTTTGTCTTTATAAAGTTAAGTTTTTGATAAATTAAATTATCTATTTGTCTTGAACGAAATGGAAATATATTTATGAATTTTAAATTGAAAATATTTGTGGTTGGACTGTGAAAATAATTTGAGAGCCTGAGGCCCAGTAGTTGAGAAAGGTTTGTTATAGAAATGTTAAATTCTTAAATTTGCAGGGTGGCATGTTTGAAAAACAGCTGTTATACTGCTCAAATTTTTATAAATCTGTTTTATGAATGTTCAAATAAAAAGAAAAAAATTTTACAACGTTTCTACATTAACAGAAAGTTTTTAAAAGTAAACGGCGTAGCTTTACGGGAACCCTCCAGTTGGATCAGATATCCGCTGGAAGGCTACTGTAAGGCGGCCGGCAGGCCTAGTGAGGAGAGGGGCCTGTCAAGCTACTTACTTTGAATCTTGATTTACTTGACGAGGCAAGAGAAACAACATGATTAAAAGTAGTTGTCTATCAATAAAGGATTGCAAGGTACTACAACAAAAAGGCCCAAGTTTGATGTTTCAAAGTAGGCGATCTCGTACTACGCCTTATCCTGCCTGGAGCTCACAAAGCCAACAATGGGTCATTATGTCCGAACTAGAAAGACCTTTATATCATCAAAGAGAACTTAGGAAATGGAGTCTATTGTTTAGCAAATATGAATGAATCTGAAGTTTCTCGAGCTTGGAACACTGAACATTTTTCGCCAATACTATCAATAACTCTAAGTACATAATTTGTAATTTAATTTTTGAAATTTAATGAAAGCTCCAAATTCCTTATATTACTTATACTATTGAGTGATTGTTCTACTAATTTCTTTATATGTCATTCTCCAAAGTTTATGAGTTATTAAGCTAGCAAGTTCCGTTCTATTAGCTCGCTATCATGTCGACAGCTCACAGAGATATTGTTATGGCAATCGAGGTTACGACCCCCTGTATAGCTTGAGAAATATCGCTATGGCATACAATGTTATGACCTCCTATATAGCTCAAGAAGTATCACTATGGTAGGCAAGATTACGACCCCCTGCATAGCTCAATAAAAAGTGTTATTGCAGGCGAGGTTACGACCTTTTACGTAGCTCACAAAATACGCCATTATTGCAGGCGAGGTTACGACCCCCTGTGTAGCTCACAAAATACATCACTATTGCAGGCAACATTACAACCCTCTGCATAGTTCACCAACATTTCGGTATGGTAGTCGAAGTTCCAACTCACTACCCAACTCGCGATAATTTTAATATGATCTGCCGACTTAAATCTTTGAATGAAGAAATAATCTACGAGCTACAATTTATCAAAATCAATAGTCTCACGATCTCAGGCCAGGTTTCATTACTATTTATTTATGGCTATTTAACTCTTTAGTTCACAAGAAATTCTAAAACCTTGACAAATCAAAACAGAAGACAACATTGAGAATAAATATATTAAAATATAAGCCTCGTAGCGAGGAAAAATGACTCAATAAAAAAAGTCTTAGAATGAGTATTTATTGCAAATGACCTCAAAAATCGAGGTGAATAAGGTATAAAGTCATAAAAATTACAAAAACAAAAAGTTCAACATGGCAAGCTACTGGGTACCCTAGTCGTAAGGGTTGATTCGTCAGAAACTGCATTATTAGAGGTTGTGTTTGTAGGCTCTAAAAACCTAATCATAAAAGGTCCTCATAAATATCTCCACAGCCAGAGGAATTGCATCTGAAACAACTGAAGATGAGGCGGCTTCCATCTTGAACCTCTCCACCTTTAAGACTCCCTTTTCACTAAAGAGTGAGAAATCCAACTCGGGATAAGATTCCCACAGAAGGAAAAGGAAATTGCTACAAGTCACTGACTCGATCTCCTCTTTAGCCTTGATTACTCATATCACAACCTCCTCCTTAACTCTAGCAACTTCCTCTGGCAGAAGAGCAACCCCTCCTTGAGCAGTCTTCGCAAGTTTTTTAGCAACTTTAGCTCACTCCACTGCAGCCTCAAATAGTAGTTTAGTAGCCTCAGCTCACTTCTGTGCAGCCTCTGCTCGCTGTTCAAACCCCTTAAGCTCGTTCCTTGCCTTATCCAATGCCTTTTTGAGTTGAAGGAGCTCGATAGTAAAACGCGACCTCATATGTACGTGGTCAGCCTCCTCGCGAATCAAAGCATCTTCAACCTCCTTCTTTGCCTCTTTTGCATTCTTCAACTTGGTTAGGAAGCACTGTTCTAAATTTTTGGCTTTATTAGCCTCTATAGCCATTAATGAGTACTCGTCTTTTGACTTCTTTAATTCTTCCTCAAGTTTTCTACTCCTGTCTTCAAAAGTCTTAACTTCTTGTCTCTATTTCATTGCTCCCAGCACGACGTAAAATGTAGCAAGTTAATGCTCAAATCAAACAAAGATGTGAAAGAAGTAGAGGGTGGTGTCAGTTACTAGCATCCCATGACGAGATATGTAGCCAGATAGGCCCTCACCCCCATAAAGTCTCATTATCTTGGTGTCTGGGATGGGTCAACATAATCTCAGGCTAGTGGTAGAGGAAATATTTCAAATACTTTTCTCCTAGCCTATTTTTGGCTTGGGCCCTGACTTATGGTTCAATCATTTTCTCTGTGACCTTTACAACCTCAAGCTACTTGCCTTTGTCTGCTCGTCGTTGCTTGACTGGAGGAAGATTGGGCACATATTTTCTTTTTGCTCCCCTACTTTAAGCAGTTGGTGACGCGACCCAAACCAGATTCCCTCTAGGCTAGTAGCTGATAAGCCTTGCTTGGCACCCCAACGGATCTCTTTTAAACCCTCCTAGGCAGCTAAAAGAAATCCGTAGAGCGAACCTTGGACTTGTCTATTTAAACTTTACTTTGGACCTTATTTAATCTCATTGTTTGGAAACTGGTTGGGTTGATTATATTTTAGATTTAATTTGTTGATTTGGAAATCAAACTAAAACCATAAAAATGACCATTTTTATTTTCGAAATCTAAAAGTATTTTAATGGAAAACTGGCAACATAACTGTTGCAATTATAAGGTTACAAAATTTTTCTGCAAGGAAATTACACTCCCGAATCTCTTCAACCACAACCCAACTTCTTTCACAACTATATATCTCAATAATCATTCCATCATTTTCGCAAAACCATAAGGGATAACCAAACTTTCATATCATAGAAATATTTACAAACGATTTACATTACAAAACATATTAATACAAGTTTCCACATGGATATTTCAAGATGCAAAATGATGTATGCACTAACAAAATACAATGCAAACCGTGTAATGTATTCTTCAAGTATACACTCACCTAAATTGATGAAGAAATTTGTTTGCTTTAGTTGCCCGTGCGAATACCTGAAAATGGTTTATACAACACAATACGAAAAGAATAAAACCTCAAACAATTAAAGCAATTTAGCGATGGTTAATTAAACAATTTTAACTTATTTAGTTATGCACAAAATGCCACATAACTCATTTCTTTCTAAAAGCACCATGCGTATCCCTAACTGCTATGTCACGTGGCGATTTTCAATTGACACTAACCGTGGTGCTACTGACACTTCTCAACAACTACATGCAAAATTTTTTGCATCACAAATTGTAGTGCGAGACTATCCATAAATCTTAGCGACTACATGTGGAATTCTATGCATTGTAAATCATAGTGCAAAGTACTATATATAATCTTAGCAATTACATTATGAAATTTTCTGCATTACATATTGTAGCCCAAGAAAATCTCTGATTTTGAGGGTATACGCATGACCTTTGAAAATTCTTTTCTACTCAGTGCTATAAGCACAAATTAGCTTTTTTTATGAAAATTTTAGGCTAGAGTTTTTAAGCTTAACTTTCATAAAAGTTACTTTACTTTCGAAATTACTTGAAACCCTGTAAAAAATCATTCATAAACTTTTTAATAACCAATAAAATTGTATTTACAACACAAATACTCATAGTGTGAGTTAAAGGCACTCACCTTAAATCCAAGCTTGCCAAGGAGCTCTAATGGGCCTCTCTCACTCCATTTGTTTGTGCTTCACCTAGACATCATATTCTCATTCAAAATACACTAAATGAACTATTCAAAACTACAATTAAAGCTTTCAACATAACTAACTTTATTGAAAACCCTTTAGACTACAATTTTTCCATCTAAGTTCTAACTTAATCAAAGCTTTAAAATTCCCGTTTCTTTTTATGAATCTTATTTATTATCACCTAGGAACACCTCACACACTCGGAATAATATTCGGAAGCTCGTAATGAAAAATGATATTTGTAGACCCCTTTTGGCCGAATACATGCTAGGGAGCAATCCCTAGCTTTTCTTCCTTTCGTTTTCACTCCAATCATCTTCTTATCTCTCCTTTAGGTCAACCTCAAAGTGAATTCGAAAAGAAATGGCTGTCGGGTGGAGGTTTCTAACCAAAAACCTCTATTTTTCATTACTTTTTCATGTCAAAATTTACCCTTTTTACATTCTCAACTCTATTCTCTTTCCATTAGGGTTCCTAGACCCACATATATTCAATTGGGATCATATATGGCATAAAAATGCAAAAAGAAAGTGGTATTGCATGGTGACCATTAATGTCATTCACCTAGCTAAAACAACACATTGTCTCATTTCACTTTCTTTTTTAATTCTAACACTTCTATGTGATATTTTAGCCTCTCACAAGTATGAATTTAAACTTAATTTCATCAAAACTCAATGAAATTACATATCCCTCTTGATGGTTGTGAACTACACACTCACACACAACACATTGCTTCTTTCAACTTTCAAGATTTTTACATTATCATTCGCTTAGACATTTCATCAAACACCTTATTTATACTCAATTCACTTAACCCAAGCTTAAATTAAGTTCTAGGGTTTCTCCTGTAAGCCCTCACCAAGATTTATTATTTTATGATAATTCTTTCACCTAGATTTATTATTTTATAGTATTAGAAATCTCTGAATTGAGTTATGGTCATATCGTATGCCTCCGATAATATTATTTGAGGTTTATTATATTTTCATATTGCAAATCGGATGTCGTTTGATTGGCCCCGGTACGATTAGAAAGTGATTAACATTTATTTATATGTTAATTAAACGAGGTGAGCTCACGAAATAAAGTAAATGATATTTTAATTCAACCAATGAGAAAAGAGATAAGTGGCATGAAAAGTAATGGTTATGGAAGTACCACATGTCATCTAGTGAATGGTTGGATAGATAAATGAATGAGAAAATGACAAGTGGACCAATAGAATTAAAAAGTATAAAGTTTTGGGCACTAGTAAAATTATTGAAAGTTTGAGGTTATTAAATGAAATTTTTTGAGAGATTCTTTTGTAATTGAGCATTAATATATATATATATATAAGTGTTTTGTCTTATTTGGGACCATTTTTGGTTGAGAAATCAAGAGAGAAAAGGTGAGAGAGAAGTGAAAAGCCGAGAGAGAGCCATTCTCGCGCAAGAAAAAGAGGAGGAGAAAAGAAGGTGATTGGGGTGGATTTTCGCCACGGTTTCTTCACAAAATTGTTCCTTATCACCTCCTCTAACTAACGTCGAAATTTGAAGCGAAAAGATCCCCTATTTGGTGAGTTATGTCCGTTTAAAGTTTGTAGTTTTCTATGAAAACTCATTCTCTCTTTTCATTCTTTTTCAAATTTGAGTTTAAGGATGATGAGAGGGAGTTGGGGAGATGATTTTGATATGATTTGTGAGTAATTTGGTGGACTAAAAATGGGTGAGAGAGAGAGAGAAAGTTTAGGCCAAAAATGGGTTTTTATGAGATCCGAATTCGTTTTCGATTCTAAGGCTTTAAATGGAAATTATAGAGGTTAGAAAATAATCTTTTAAAGTTAGATTTCGAAAACGAAAAGTTTAGGATCGATTTCGGAGATAAACAGACGAGTTGAAGGGCGTTTTCCGAAACCCCTGTAAACGCGTTCGTTTAATTTTCGAAACCATTTATTTTATCATGGTTGCGTGTTAGAATAATAGCGGTTTGATTGTTGAAGTTGTCGGATGTCCGAAGTGAAAAATAATTTTTATTAGTAAGCGATATTAGTAAACGAAATCGAGCGAATTTCGTTCTGAGCTTTCGACGATGAAATTAAGTATTCTGAGATACTTCTAAGAAAGAATAAGTAGGATTTGCGTAGAGAAAACGGATTTCGAAAGCCCCAATTGAATAGAAATTGAGATTCGGAAGTTTAGACATTAAAGGATATTAATAGAAATAAATGAGGTCTTTATTGATTTTAGTGTTATTTGAATAAATTAAATTACCCTAAATGAATATTTGATGTTCTAGGGTAAAAGCGGAAAGTCCAGGAGTCATTCGGAGGATGATCGGATTTCATCCGAGGGTGTATCGTGAGTAGAAATCCCACCTCACTAAGTGTAGTTATCATTAAAGTTTATTTAATGATTATTTATATTTATTATGTTGTTGTAATTAAATTGCATATTATTGTTCAGTCAATATTCTATTATATGAGCTTTAAATTAAGTATGTGTTTATGTAACGAATTATCAAGAATTAACGTTTTTAAGCTTATCGCCTTAAAAACGAGTTTACTTAAGAATACTGAGAAAAAGAATTTTTATACGCCGATGGTTTACCCTAGCCTCAGTTAAGTACCCAGTAGAATGCTCTATATGTGCATGGTAGATGTGAGAAAATACTAACTAAGAGAGAGAGAGTCAGTTGAGTGACCCTCTGCACGTATAGGGTAGCGTAGTTCAAACTGATTGCATAGGGGTAACGCGTGCCCAGAGTCGCACATTGGTAACTTCATCGGGTAGATTCCTTGATTCCTAGTGGCTAGCTAGAGATTTATGCGGCCACGACAGGAGTAGTTTCCCCGGGTTGCCATCAAGGCAAGAAATGAGAAAGTTCTCAAAAGAAATTCAAATTAGTTGTATTTGAAAGACTAAAAGGTATTTAAGAAAAATACTTTAGTTTATGAAATGGTTTATGACAGGACCCTTCCCAGACCTTATCTAAACTCTCGTCTGGAGGATCCTACCGGGCACTTCAATGGATTCCTCAAAACCGACTCATCGGATCGAAGACATCCGGGAAGCGAACCCTATCTTTCTGTATCCGATTTACTCGTTAAAACTTAGTGATTTGATTTTATCTGTTACTGGTTGGGAGGGATAAACTTTTTGTTTAATTCTATTTCAATTTCATTTTAAAAATTTAGGCAGCATAACGGCTGCGTTTTTGATAAACCAAAAATTTCACCTATGAATAAAATGACACTTTGACTATTTCTGAAAACCTCCCAACTTCTTTATCCACAATCATGCAATACTCATCACATTTGCATAAGCATCAACAATAAATAAATGTCAAGTATACATATATGAATCATATATATGTAGTATGCATGAATATACTTACATTTTATAAATTCAACATCATTCAAATTCAAAATATACATGATTAAATACATATACAAAATGTTTCTAATCGTCTTTCGCGATTGCCCACCTATAGCTACATATATAAAGCAAAAGTCGGTTTCGTCCGGCGGTGGCGTGAAATGAAAACAAACAAGCTACAAAACGAACAGCAAGTTAGTGCGATAACATCATAAGATATCATATCACACATACTAACATATAATTTACAAGTCTTAAAATTTTCTTTAAAACTCTCCATGTATATCCTTGACTCGTTCTAATCATCACGGGCGATTTTAACTAACGCCAACGTGAAGCTTACTAATGTATCTCAACCACTACGTTACGGAATTTACTGCATCGTACGTAGGGCGCTAAACTATTCACTGAAAAACTATAATGCGGAATTCTCTGCATCGCAAATGTAGTGCTAAATCTCTAGACGACTACGAGTGGAATTTACTGCATCGCTTCGTAGCGCTAATTGTCAACTAACCAACTACGTGCGGAATTGTCTACATCGCAACGTAGCGCTATACTTTTCTATAAACTGAGCGATTACGGACGGAATTCTCTGCGTCGTCACATAACGCTAAATCTCATAGCTTTTAAGGTGTACATATGAGTTTTATTATTAATTTTTCTAGTGCCAAAGCACAAAACTCTATAGTTTCAAAACCTCTAAATACTTTTCTACTTTCATTCTCTTTTAACAACAACTGAGTATCAATTTCAATTCTCATATAGGATCCATAGGAAGCTATACACTCACGTTTTGACATTTATATAAGAAAGCATTCTCATTTTCTTTTATTACTTACTACTATATTTATATTCAAACATCAAGCGATTTCATGAATTTGAAAAAGAAGTCAAATGGCGAACCACTTACCTCGAGGTCGCGTCAAGCGTCTCGACGAGGCTCCTGGACGCCGCTCACGCGCTCGTCACCTACACAACATTTTCTCTTCATTACTATTAACAAAAACCTTCATTTCTCAACTATATGCTAGGAATTTCCAACTATGCTCAATTATCTCTATATAGCTCCTAACTCGTTTCTAAATCAACCGAGACTCTCAAATCCCAATTTTTGTGGAACATTTTTAGTTTTGGACCCCTAGGGATATCCCCACACGGTCCGTTTACTTGTCGGAGGCTTAAAACGAAAAATCATAATTTTATTTAAAATGGACAGCCCTTGACAGAACAGACGATAACCTACTGCTCGGGGCTCCGTTTTCCTTTGTTCTTTTTTCTATGGCTCACTTATATCCCATTCTAGTCACACGTCAAATTTCGTTGAGAAATATTATCGTTTGCTAAATCAAATATAAGGAAAACATCCGTTTTGGACACTTTCGGGTGCGTTTTAGTGCACGTTTTGCAAACTCTTGGTTTCGGGTTAGTGATGCTAGTTTTTCTTCCAAAACTAAGCTTCATTTAACTTATAATGACTAACTAAACTCATTACATGCTATAAGAATTACATTAAGCTAGCCGTTTCACTTCTCAGAGCTCTAACAGCACTATTTTGTGCATAACTTGCACAATTTTTATCGGATTCGATCCGTTCCAAAACCTATGGTTTTCTATGGTTCTTAGGCATCATTTGAGGTATAGAACACCCACAAATAAGTTAAATATAGTCAGGTCTCCTCTAGCTCAAAATTCAGCTCGGGATTGACAAAGTTGCTTAAACTATCTCTTTGCAACTCTACATGCTTCCCTATGATTTTCTAATCCTTTTTATGCCAAATTTTGGGTTCAAAACCACTTATTTTCAGAGCTTATTTACTGCTCTTCAAGCCCTTAACACCCACACAAACATAACTTGGTCACTTGAAAACTCAAACTTCACTCACACATTTTATCAACTAGTTGGAAGGTGTGAGGGCTGATTTTCGTTTCTATTGTGATCAAGATTATAACAGCCCATGTTTACACTCCTAAGTTATCATTAACACACAACAACTCAACACTTAAGTCCCTACATCAATCACTTAGGGTTCTACACAAATTTCATGTGTAAAATCTTCAGCACAAGACAATAAAAATCTACCCAAAAATTTCAGCTCAACAAATTTCAGATCTTTAGCTAAAAGAATGAGAAGATGTGAGGATTCTTACTTGGTTTTTGATTTAGAGAGTTGAAAGGGACTTGGGAGAGGTCTCAGAGAAGAGATTTGAGGCTTGAATGAGCTGGAAAGGTTGCTTCTTCTTCCACTTTTTTGGTGGCTGTCCAGAATTTCTACTGCTGTCATGTTTTTCAGTTTTGCTTCAGTTGTTGCTGCTGGTTGCTTCCTCTTGAGCACGACCAGCTGCTGATCTTCCTCTTCTCTTCATGCCTTCTTCTTCTCTTCTTATGGCCTTTCACTTCTGGTCTTCTTCTTTTCGGTTCTGGTCTTGGTTTCTGCACGTTTCTGGTGTTTTCTCACGGCAGCAGCTTGCTATCTCGTTTTGTCTTTGCTCTCTCTCACGACCTCCTCTTGTTTGCACGACTGAAGAGCTCTTGTTTGCTGAAAAAATTTTTAGCAAAGGGTTATATTTATACTCATTGAACTTCTCATAATTGCACCTTTACCCCATCTCTTTTAATTTCACTTCAATCTCCTATCTTTTCCTTGTTTTTCATGGTTGCCTTTCTCTTTTGTTTTTAAATTTTCTTTCATCATTTTCTTTATGTTTTATGTATTATATATATATGCATACATACCTCATTAATATTTTATGAAGAGCCAAGCTTGTCTTTGGATTTATTTTAATTATCAACCATCTCTTTAATTAAATTATAGTTAGAAATTAACTAACCATTCTAAATAACACATCATAAATTGCACTTACTAGTATTGTTTTCTTTCGCTTGTCTCTCCTTTGCGGATGTGTTATTTTACTCTTCATTAATATTTTTCCTTACTAATTTGATTGTTATGAAGTTCTAGAATGGGCGTTCACGAAATCGATAAGTCAATTTAGATTAATACTAACTTGATTTTATTGCAATGCTACTTAACTTTTTTATGGTCGACGAATTTCGTCGTACTCTTAATTTAATGACTTTCTGAGGCCATGAAGTTCAATTAATTAATTGTAGGGATTTATATTATCTCCCTAATCTAGCTTCTAACACTAGGGATTCATAAGTCGAGACTAGGGGTTTATAGTTTAAGGTTTATCTCACTGAGTTATACTCACCATTTATTTTCTATGTGGTTTTTTTTTTTAAATGTTCTCTTAGGTGCAGGAGCGAGTTGTCCAGCAGACGAGACTCAGATTGACGCGCGGAGAGACTGACGGACGACTACACCTCATTGTATAGCTCATATTTTGTCATGCATGTGTTGTACATAAATAAAGTTGTAAATGATGTAAATTATAAACGTAAATATTAGTTGTTGGATGCACGTTTTGTGAAAATGTTTTTAAAACAAAAATCTAGAATTTTCATCCATTTCATAATTGTGATTGATTTTGGATGAGGGCCAGAGGCCCCTGGTAGTTGAGATTGTGTGTCATAGAAGTGTCTTTAAATTGCTTTTGAATTTGCAAGGTGGTCTAGTTCAATAAACAGTCGGCATGCTGCCGGATTTTCATCAGAAAAAGGAAAATTTTTTACCTTTGCCACCAATTAAATGATTTATAAAATGAGTCTAAAGTGAGTCTGGGTGCTCCGGTAGGACTTCTCTGAACCAAAGCTAGGGTTCGTTAGAGCTTTATTGGAGTGCTACAGTATCCTTCGCGGGTCCACAGTAGGGATTCGGGAAGGGTCCCGTCATCTCCTGTATAAACCCTAATTTTCATTTATTGAATGGGTTTTCTTATATCAAATCTCCCTTTTTATTTATTAGAGTTCTAAACTTGATTCTTATCAAAATTCCCATTAAATTCTCAACAAACAACAAATCTAACCATCAATACATCACATAACTTAACTAACATCAACTTAGTAAAAGTGAGGATAACTTACTTTGATCTTGCTAAACTTTGATTTTCTAGCTTGAATGAGACTAATTTCTTGTTTGGATCTTTAATTGGGCTTGAAAAAATTTTGGTTCTTCTTCCTCCTTTGGTGGCCGACCCTTAGTCTCTCACTGTCTCTTTTTCTTTGGAAATTTACCTAAGTGTCGAGAACTCAACACACATATATATAGGGCTCTTATATGGATGAATGACCATTTTGCCCCTTTATTAACATTTAACTTGCTATTTGGTTTAACTAATTTCTAAAATCTCTACTAACATTTTAATATCACTTATAAGGGCAATATTTATGAAATTTAGTATTCTCACCCTATAAGTTAATTACTACTACTAAGAAATGTAAAATTACGAAAAGGGACTTACAGTTGGAGTCTCGTAAGCAAGAGCTCTTGCCTGCTCTTGTTGAACTTTAACCACCTCTGGTTACGAAGTAGAGATTTGGACTTGTGGAGAATCTGTGACCTTGGGCACCTTATTAGGAGCAATAGCTGAAGGGGTCATAGGTTGGATAGGATGCTTCAGAGGAGCCTGTCAAAGGGGAAGTCTCACCATCCTTAGAGCTTGTTGAGAAGTAGGAACTGGAACTACTTGTGGGGCAAGAATAGTTTCTTTTTCATCAGTAGATTCGAACACAAAAGTGAGCTCGAATTTACCTCTGCTTCCTATGTCGTTCCTATTGTCCACTAACCTACTGTCAAGAGGAGGGACTAGCCTATGCGCTTTGAAGAGTTTATCGTCAAAGGTGTTACTAAGTGTTGCCTCATTTGAATTCGTAAGCGTTTTGAGAATCTTGTCCTCTTCTTCAATGAGAGTGGTCTTATCTCCTTTCAAGTTTACGAGATGAAATGAAAAGGTTAAAAAAAAAAAAAAAATTTCCGCTCGTAGAGGTTAGTTCCCTCTATCTATTTGGACTAAGAACAAAAGTGAAGTTGTAGAGCTGCTTAAGGGAAGAACAAGAGATATAAAACTAGCTAGATTTGTAGTCCCCTACATTGGACTTATCCTTCGCATCGCTCCAAGGCAAGAGACTCTTATAGCTCGTCTGCCGAGCTACGAGATAGTGAATCCCCAACTCACTTTCCGTCTTTCATGTCACTAACGCTTTTGATACTATATAGGTGGCAGAGGATTTTTGAATTCGGGGGAGGAAGATCGTTACTAATAAAGACTAAAACTAAGGATGTGAATTGGGAGTAAGAGTTCGAGGTAAACTAGAAAGGGCAAAGCTTTAGCCTATTCAGGAGGTCAATAAGGTAAGTGGGGATTGGAAACCAAAGGCCATGCTTAAAGTGCTGAATACTTATAGTAATGTATCCCTTGGAAGAATAAGCTACATGGTCACTAGATTTGGAAGACATCACACAACATCCCTTGGCAATGTGATATTCAAAGGCAATTCCCCCCATCTTCTCATATGTTATCTTTAAAGCATAATGAATAAATGTCTCGCGAGATCGTCGTTCCTCAACCGCCTAATGGGTCATCATGGGTCCTACTCGAGCTACGAACCCTTCTATGACCTCACCATTTTGAGAAGTCGCATCACCAGTGATGCAAACTTCACCTAAGCCAAGCTCTTTCAAGTTGGACAAGTTATTGCCTCCTACCTTATGTGATCGACGTAAGTGAACTAAAGACATCTACACATGAAAAAGGTACAGTTAGGTCATTGTTACCCGACCATACCTAAAAGTATTAAGTTTCCTACTAAGAAACTCTCTAGTCTATAAGTCATAAATGTCATACATATCATTAAAACTATAAGAGACTAGACATACAAACAAACAACCTACGAGCTAATAACCTACAAGTTCATCCTATAGCTCGCATGCATAAATGTCATAACAGTAAACAAGTTGCAAATGACCAAGCAACAAGATCAAATCAACAGGAAACGAAAAGTTGCAAACATTCAACATTAAGAATATGAAGTGTTTAAATTAATCTCAAACCCAAGAAACACAATACAAACGCAATATGTGCAAAGCAAGAAACCAAGAGCTCAAAGGTAAGATATGAAAACTTACTATGAATGCTTGCCAAAGGATAAAGAATCTGATCGTCGAAGGTATGGAACTCGAGAAGAACCAACGCAAGGAAGTAAGATGAAGTGAAGAAGAAGAAAAGAGCGATTTGGCAGCTAAAGTTAAAAATAGCAGAATAAAAAGAAAATAAAAGGGTTCTATATATATATATATAGGCTACAGGATCCACACATTAACCGTTCGATCTGGGAGTTGCTCAATCACCTTAAATTCAACGATGTAGCGAATTATGGCTTTTGTAATCATGGGTCATTAGTTAAGAAACGTGCACATTAAATGTGCATGGTACGAGATGCACCAATGGTGTTATCACCCGAAGTGTCGCCACGTGTCGAAATAATAGGATGAAATTTGAAGAGGCGCGGAATGATAGGACATGATGTGTTAGCTTTTCCCAGCTGGTTCGAGTTCTTAGTTTGCAGAACGTACTAAGAGTTGGGGGGCTGATGTTATGAGTGTATTTTGGGTTATGCAAATAGGCTGGAAAAAGGCTAGTAGAAGCCCAACAAGCTGATCCAATGAAGTGACCCAGTAGACGAAGGCCTGGTTTACCGACACCCAGCTCGAGCGAGCTCTCAGTTCCGCGAGAGCAAGATTGCATTGCCACTATTACTCTCATGTCACTGGCTAACCATTATCTAGCTAGCTCCATACACAACTCATTACTCAAAACAAGATCTAGCTCAAGGTCATCGAAGGCATGTTCTAACTCACAGATTGAACAACTCGTTAAGAAGATTTTCTAAAAAGGCAATAGCTTGAGTTAAGAATGAGTTAACCACCAAAATCAGAAATAAATTCATATTCGAATATTGATCGAATCAATCCCTGATATTGTGGAATCTATTACAATTATGGAGGAAATAAGTTTTAGAGATGTAATTAATATAAAATTCTTTCATGTTTTCATTACATTCAAATTGTAATGCTCACTCTATAAATAAAGGCTGAAATTTCATTGTAACAAATAAGAAGTAATAATATACTGTGACTTTGTCAAAATAATAAGAGAACACAATCGTGGACGTAGATATCTCTATTGGCCGAACCACGTAAAATTCTTTATGTAGTCACCGTTCTGCCTCCTTTTTCTTGTTTTTTACTTTGTTTCTCTTTAATTATAGGTATTGGGCTTTGAACTTTGGTCAACTAGATTCTAACGTTGACGCTCTTAATTTTGTATTAATAGAGAAAATCAAAGGACGGTGCCTTAAGTTTCCAACCTTTGTGTTCTCAAGCTTAACCAAACTCACAAGTCACACAAATAAGAGTTATAGACAAGCTTTATTATTCTATTTTATTTTGATACTATTTTGTCAAATACTTGGCAATTATGTTGGCTATATGGTCATGGTTGCTAGCATGAAAATTTTATGTTCATAGTTATTTGTTTTGTTGTTGGGTTTACAACTATTGGATTGGTGATTTTTGGGATTTGTACTAGCTTGATAAAAATGTTATATTGGCTTAAACTGAAATGGTTAGTTATGAACTTGATGTTTGTTTATATATTGGAACAATTATATTAGCACTCAAATCTTATGCATTTTAATATTACATATTACAATGTTTGGCAATAATTGTTATGCTTACAAGAAATATAATTACATTCAAGACCATCATGGCCTTTAATGATCCTTGCATTGTATCCAATTTTTGCAATTTGTTAATGAAACGTGCATCTTTTTAGGTTCTGCACTCTTGTATTTGGACTTTGTAAGTGTGCCTCTTTTATTGCTTTATTTTTTTCATCTCCTTCTTGCATCATTTGTGACTGCACTTCCTTTGTTTATGGTTCTTAAAATGAGTTGTGTTTACACTATCTCCTTTCACAATGGAAATACAATTTTTTAGGTTGTTTTCAAATTCAAAGATCTTCACATTTGCCTTCTTTCTATAATAACGTCTTTTGTTTTTAAACCTTATTACTCCTCCATTGATGTTGAAGGTTGAACATGCTTTTGATCCTATGATTTCTTTTTGGTTTTAATGTTGTGATGAGAGAGATTTATTATGATGAGAATACTATTATATGAGAGATTATTTGAGAAATATAAGAGAAGAGTTTGACATGGGTCTAGTATGTTTGTGGAAACAAGGGTGCTTTTACATATGGACCCACTAAAACAAAATAGTATCCATATCAGAATATCTATACTAAGCATTAAAAGCCTGGTATGAATACAATTATTTAATTTAAAAAAATACATATATGGAGTTATTCATAGCGGGCATTAAAAATCTAGTGTGAATAATATATATATTTTTTATTATTAAAGTCAATTGTGCCGGGTATGGATAGTATATAATATTTTTTCCTTTTTAATTTTGAAAATGAATTTTTAATAACTATATTGTGTGTATAACCCACCCCAATATGGATAATCTGGGTTAACATGGGTCAGGCTTCCCTTTCCCTCTCATTTCTCTATTTTCTTTCTCTCACATCATCTCTCCCTTTAACCCTAGCTGCCCCTATCCACTTTACTGGCCAATTGCTACTTCGATAGCCTATCGCTTGCCACCAATCATTCCCATCATAGATCTATCATACTAAACAACTTCCCATTCTTCTTATTTTGCTCCTTTTCTTCTTCTTCTTCTTCTTCTCCTCCTCCTCCTTTTCTTTTTCTTCTTCTTCTTTAGTCCGTGCAACGATCAAACCTACACCAGTGGCACGGCCAGTGGTTTGACAATCTAGTCATCGTTTTTTTTGGTTATTTTTTCCTTTTTTCTCTTTTTTTCACTTCTTTTCTTCTCTTACAGCCACCACCAAAATTTTGTCGCCGTTCAAACACCATCATATTCATAGATCTACTACATTTCCATCGTCCAACATCGTCATCTTCACCGATCTACTCCTTTTTTGTCATTTTCTTTGTTAAGAAAGTATGGAGTTTATGATTTGTGTTTTTCGATGTTTCAATTTATGATTTTGTATTTTATAAATTTTACTAGATATCGTATATATATTATTATTGTTATGATTTTGAATTCTTTTGATATAAATATAATATTATTGTTAAAATAATTTTCTATTTTTGGTTTTGTGAAGCTTTTTTAACAGTTAAAGTTGAGATATTTTTTACGTTTTATATGTAAAAGATATGTGTATATGCTAGTTTGCATGGATAAGTAATATGTAAGATGATTGTAATATATGTAGATATGATGAATGTCAATGTGAATATAATTGTTTTCTTTTAATTTGAATTTAATAATTTTAATGCAGCTTAACACTATGTTGTTATATGTTTTGTTTTTTAGTGTTATATACTTTTAAATGGATAAGAAGTGACTAAGATTTTTAATGTTAATATTCGAAACTCAATCTATAAGGATATAAGATTAAAAATTTCAATATTTTTAATAATTTCTTTTATTAGTTTTAAACTTTTAAAGTGTTGAAATAATATAGAGAATAAGCCAAAAACTTTGTTAAGACCGAGAACAAATATTTAATAAATGCTGGTTTGATCCATTGCTTTTATATAAAGTGTCTCAATAGTAGGTATCATTATACTAAAATAGTGTATAAGCACTTAATCATTAATAGGATGAATCTTCAGTATACAATTTAACTCATGCATAGGGAACTCCTAAAAACTTCCACACCTGTTGAAAACATTTCCAATACGTTTATAATGTATAATGATGCAAACCTTGAAACTCATTGTAATGTTGAACCTAATATTAAAGTAAGAGATGAAAACATCATTGATAATTTGGAAGATATTGAATCTCCTTTCTATGAAGGTTATTTCAAGTACACAAAATTATCAATTATTGTAGCTTAATATAAACATAAAACTATGTATGGTCTATCCAATAAGGGGTTTGATGAACTCCTTAACATCATTCGAGACATGTTGCCATCAGATGATATTATATTTGAATCATTGTACTCAATAAAAAAGTTGTTGAAAGTATTTAATTTGGGGTATGAAAAATCCATGCATACATCAATGATTGTTGTCTATTTAGAAAAGAATTAGAGCATTATGAAAAGTTTTCAAAATGTGGCATCATAGATAGAAAGTAAATAAAGTTACTAAAAAGATTCATAAAGGAGTACCGACTAAAGTACTTCGATACTTTTCAATCATACGGTGGTTTAGGAGAATATTTACATTAACTAAAATGGCTAATGACTTGAAATGACATTCTACCCATACAAGCCAAGATGGAAAGATGCATCATCTCATTGATTCAAAAACTTAGAGCCTATAGATGGGATGTGGCCATCTTTTGCTTCAAAGCAACGCAATTTGAGGTTGGGTTTAACTATGGATAGATTTAATCTTTATAACAACCTAAGCCCAACTTATATTTGTTAGCTAGTGGTGTTAATTACATACAATCTACCCCTATGGAAGTGTATATTGAAAGAAAATTTGATGCTAATACTATTGATTCCAGGAAAAAAACAATCAGGGAATGATATTGATGTACATTGCAACCATTAATCGACGATTTGAATGCGTTATGCCACTCGAGAGCACAAGTGTATGATTTATCTACTAAGTCCACTGTCAACTTAAAAGCTATTTTAATGAGAACCATAAATAATTTTCTTGCTTTTGAAATCTTAGCAAGATGTTGTGTGAAAAATGAATATGTTTGTCTTATATGTGGGTTGAACATATATTCACAAAAATTGAAATATAATAACAAAAATGTGTATATGAGGTCATCGGAGATTTCTTTTAAAGAATCATGCTTTTCGAAAGAAGAAATCATGGTTTAATGGAAAAGAAAAATGGATGATCCTTCGGAGATTCTTAATCATAAACAAGTTCGAATTATATGTGTGAAAGTTGAAAATAATTAGGAAAAGAAAGTAAATAGAAAAAGAAAGAGAAAAAGTCATCCTATATGGGAAAAAAAAAAGATCAATATTCTTTCATCTTCCATATTAGGAGCAAGTTCTTCAATTCAATAAATGATTTAACCTATTCTATTATATTTAACTATGTAAATTTAGCATCATCAATTTTTACAAGATTTGTGTTTGTATCATAATTTAGAAGTGATGCACATTTGAAAAAACATTGGTGAGAGTTTTGCTGACACGTTGTTAGACATCAGTAGGAAAACCAAGAATGGTGTCAATTTTTGTAGAGATCCAGAAGACATTAGGATTAAGCAAAACTTTCATGTGAAAGATGATGGAGGTAAACTATATTTGCCTGCAATACCACATAGTCTATCAAAGGTAAAAAAACAACAATTTTATAAGAGGTTGTTCAATTTAAAGTTGTCTAATGGTCATGCTTCAAACATCTCTAATTGCATTTCACTGAATAAATGCAAGATAGTTAGGCTTAAGTCTCATGACTATCATATATTGATACAACATTTGTTATCAATGGTAATATAGGGTCTCCTACCTAAAAGGCCAAGAATTGTCATATTTCGTTTGTGTTCATTTTTTAATTAAATTTGTCAAAGAGTGTTAAATAGAGATAAGTTAGATTCATTAAAAGATGAAGTTGTAGTTACTATATGTTTGCTTGAACATTATGTCCCTCTTTCTTTCTTTAACATAATGGTTCATTTTACAATTTATCTAAAAAGAGAAGCTCGCTTATATGGATCGGTTCAATATCGTTAAGTGTATCCTATTGAACAATTATTCTTACACTATTCTTCATATATGAATTAAGATTAATGATATAAATATTTCATCTACTTTTATATATTCATTTTATAGATTTATGAAGGTGTTAAAAGGATATGTAAGAAATCATCTACGACTGTTATGCGTATTTTTCGGACTCAGTAGTTGGGCTGGAAAAAGTCCAATTTAGGCCCGTTTAAGACCCGATAAGAAGGCCTAATAAGGTCAACGTAGTCAAAGCCCATCAGACGAGGCCCAGTATTAACTCAAAGACCATCAAGACTTCCAGCTGGCATCAACAGACCCATAAATACAGCCAAGTCGCAGCTCGCCGCCTGCGCAGCTCGTCTCTCAGCGAGCTCGAGATTGGGACCATTGTGACACGTCAGCTCGCTCAGACGCGTGATAAGCACAGTATCTCCCAGAAAAGGCAGTTACCAAGCGCAACCATGATTCTCTCTCCAAATATGGCAATTGCCCAATCAAACCAAGATTTTCTCATCAGATATGGAGATTAATTCGAAGTCAAATTCAAATCATCATTATCTTGAGATAAATATAGTAATTTCCTGATATTATCTAAATATATTAGGAAGCATAATTAATTTATAATTCTTTTCCTTATTTTTCCCAATTGTTTAGGGAATGTAATTAATTCAGGATTCTCTTCCTGATTTGCTACAACCAGAATTGTAACACTTCTTTCCCTATAAATAGGGATTAAAATCATTGTAACAGACGATATACAATATTGAATAATATACTGTCACTCTGCAGAGATTAAGAGTTGGACAGTCGTGGACGTAGGCCTCTTTATTGCCGAACCACGTAAAAAGCTTCGTGTTCCTCGTTTGATCTTCTGTTCCTGTCTTTGTCTTTTCTTGGTGTTTGTGCTTTCTCACATTGATTGCAGGTATTGGGCATTGATTACTCGTCGATTGAATTCCAACGTCGATATTTTGGAGCTAGATGAAGGGCCCAGACTGCAATCTTTTTCATCCCAGATTATCAACTTTTGGCGATATGGCAAAGACTAGATCAAACAGGTTCCTTGGAGATGATGACCAGGCGGAAAGCCACGTGAACCAATCCCAGCAAAATTTACAGCCTGGGCAAGACGCAACCACGCATGCAGCAGGTCCGTCCCATGGACAGATACTCGAGGCTGCGCCAGGCATCCCTCCTCTGCCTCACCGTCAAGCAGTCCCAGTTGTTCCGGTGGTCGAAGGGCAGAATGCATTGTTGCAGAGGCAAGAAGCGTTGGAAGATACGGTTAGATAGCTCACATAAGTCGTCAACATGTTGGTGCAGGCCCAGGTTCAGAACGTGACTAGGGTGGAAGTTCAGGCACCACTGGGAATGCCCCAGCCTCCTGAAACGGCGCGAGGACCTGAAAGGCTGGCAAGGGAAGTCCCGCGACCCGCAGACTCGGCTAGCTCATCTAATGCGCGTTCGAGGGGCGGGAGACACCCTATTCAACACAAAAGGGAGGTCGCACGACCTGATAGCTTGGTAGTAAGACTGAGCCAGGATGGAAACAGGCGGATGGAAGTTGGTCAAGGCAGAGTCCGAGCCGCAGCTCGTTATGCCGATGAGGTGGATGGACAGCAAGTAAGATCCCATCATCATGAGGGTCAATTTGAGGAAGACGAAAGGTATGACCCTGAACATCCGGCTCCAAGTCATGATCACAGGAGGAGATACGAGCTCCGAGATCCCCAAGTAGAGGAGCTCCTCCGAAGGGTCCGGCAGTTGGAAGTATGACCTGGAGCTCTGGAGCAGTGTGGGCTCTACGGAGATAGGACCTTCTTCACAAGGGAGATTGAGACACAGCCTCTCCCTCTAAGGTTCAAGATGCCAAGCATTCAGCAATACAATGGGGACAGTGACTCATATGACCATCTAGACGCATTCAACGTTCAGATGGACCTGCAGACTGGAAATCCGATGGTGAAGTGCCGAGTATTCCCCGCTACATTGGGGGATATTCCGAGGACGTGGTTCAGGAATCTCCCAGCTCGCAGCATAGGAAGCTGGGAGCAATGCCAACAGAAGTTCGTTGGCCAATACAGGGCACTGAGAAGGCAGCTCGCTCCATCCTGCCACCTAGCAACCATTTTTCAGCGTCAGGGTGAATCGTTAAAAGAATACATCACCAGGTTTAGACGCGAGGTCGCAAATGTTGAGCATCCATTAGATGAAAGCATTCTGACAGCGATCTCAGTTAGGCTGCACAAGGATGGAAAGTTGTACGAGAGTATTTACAAGTCCCCAGTAAAGGATCTGGGAGAATTCTACGAGCGAGCTACAAAAGAGATCAGGTGGGAAGAAACCTTCGGCCCGAAAAAGCAGAATCAGAAGAATGAAGCGGGCAGTTCCAGCCAGCCAAAGAGGAGAAACAATGGCCGGAATGAAGAAGGAAGGAACAACGGCTCAAGTAATCAGATCGCCAAGAAAGCGAGAAGAGAGCCAAGGTATGAGCGACCTCAGCGTTGGGGTCGCCAGGAAGGATACAGCGTCCTGACGGCATCACCGGATAGGATTTACGCTACGGAGCGAAATAAGGAAGATTTTGGGAGACCCAATCCTAAAAGAGCTCCCATTCAGCACAGAGATCAGAATAAGTTCTGTGCCTATCATAATGAGGTCGGGCACAGTACTTCGGATTGTTGGGCGTTGAAGAACGCCATCGAAAAATTGATCAGGCGAGGTCGCTTGGGAGAATATGTGGCAAGACCTGCTGATCAGCGACCTCACCAGCAACGACCTCAACAGCAACAGCCAACGCACCAGCAACAGCCCCAGCGAGCTCCTGAGCAAGGTCAGGAACCTGCGGTAAGAACCATTTTTACTATTTATGGTGGCCCCCATATCGCAGGTGATTCCAACAGATCGCATGAGAGGTACGTCCGAGAGGCGAATCATTCATTTCAGCTCAATGGGTCGGAGGGACCTACCAAAAGAGCAAAGCCGACCTCGGACGAGATTGTATTCATAGAAAAAGATGCTAGAGGGGTGATCTGTCCTCATAATGATGCGCTGGTTATACGAGCTAAAATCAGCAATGTGGAAGTCAGGCGCATCATGATCGATACCGGAAGCTCGGTGAACGTGATGTATATGAGCTGTTTCGACCAGATGGGGCTGCGAGCAGAACAAATGAGGCCATCCCT
This sequence comes from Litchi chinensis, assembly GCA_019925255.1. NCBI lineage: Eukaryota > Viridiplantae > Streptophyta > Magnoliopsida > Sapindales > Sapindaceae > Litchi > Litchi chinensis. The sequence continues at coordinate 831,972 of CM034465.1, read as the reverse complement.
GGAGCCTTTATTTGGATTCACTGGAGATGCTATGGTACCAGTGGGGCAGATTAAATTGCCATTGACTCTGGGGGAGGCAGGTCGTCAGGCCACAACCTTGACAGACTTCTTGATAATCGACTGCCCATCAGCGTATAACGTGGTCCTCGGAAGACCTGCTATGAACGAGTTGGACATGGTTACTTCAACTAGAACTCTGACAGTGAAGTTCCCAACTCCTAATGGCATCGGATGTGTTCGAGGAGAGCAGCACCTAGCTCGTCGTTGCTACGAAGATGCAGTGAAGATGGGTGTAAGAGGAAAAAAGGTAAACGTGGTCTCAAGGGGCGAGCCACGAACTATGACTGAGAAGGGAGTCAGTTACGACCTGGACCCTCGCGAGGTAGATGCAAACCGAGCTACCGGTCCAATTGAGGAGTTAGAAGATGTACCAATCAGCGAGGTAGATCCTGAGCGATGCTTGAAGCTGGGAAGAGGATTAACTCCGGAGCTGAGAATCCAGCTCGCTGACTTCTTAAAGGCGAACTTGGATGTGTTTGCTTGGAATCATGAGGACATGGTGGGAATAGATCCAGAGGTGATGTCTCACAGGCTGAACATTGATCCTCATTTCAAGCCAGTTCATCAGAAGAGAAGGGCAATGATAGGGGAAAGATACTTAGCACTAAAGGAAGAGGTGGACAAGCTTCTGGTTAACAAATTCATCAGAGAAGCTTACTACCCGACCTGGGTCGCCAACCCTATGCTAGTGAAGAAGAAGAACGGGAAGTGGAGGATTTGCATCGACTTCACCGATCTAAACAAAGCATGCCTCAAAGATAGTTTCCCCCTGCCAAGGATAGATCAGCTCGTGGATGCTACAGCTGGCCACGAGCTCCTGAGCTTCATGGATGCATATTCGGGATATAACCAGATCCCAATGAAGCCCGAAGATGAAGAGCACACCTCGTTCATGACTGATCGGGGTTTATATTGCTACAAGGTGATGCCCTTCGGTTTGAAGAATGCTGGAGCAACCTATCAACGCTTGGTGAACATGATGTTCAAAGAACAGATTGGAAAGACCATGGAGGTTTTTGTGGACGATATGCTGGTAAAATCCAAGCAGATAGGTGACCATGTTAACGACCTGAGAGAGATGTTCTAAATTCTGAGGAGCTACCAGATGAAGTTGAATCCGCTCAAATGTGCATTTGGAGTAGCTTCTGGGAAATTCCTGGGCTTCATGGTCAACAGTAGGGGGATTGAAGCAAACCCTGAGAAGATCAAAGCACTGATTGACATGAGGTCGCCTACCAGGGTGAAGGACGTACAAAGCCTCAATGGCCAGGTCGCAGCATTGAGTAGGTTCATTTCGAAAGCGATGGACAAGTGTGTCCCTTTCTTTGACATTCTGAAGAAAGCAAAGAGTTTCGAGTAGACTGAGCAGTGTGAAGTAGCCTTCCAGCAGTTGAAGGAGTATATGGGACGAGCTCCACTTCTTTCTAAGCCCAAAGAAGAGGAAAAGCTGATCTTGTACCTGGGAGTGTCAAAACAAGCTCTGAGTGCTGCACTGGTGAGGGAAGAAGAAAAGACGCAGCTTCCAGTCTATTATGTGAGCAAACGATTACAGGATGCTGAAATCATATATTCGCAGATGGAGAAACTGGCTTACTGCCTGGTGATTGCATCGAGGAAACTGCGACCTTATTTCCAAGCTCATACTATTGAAGTCCTCACCAAGTATCCGTTGAAGCAAATTTTGCAGAAAGCAGATACCTCAGGCCGTTTATTGAAATGGGCAGTGGAGCTCGCGCAGTTCGATATCCAATTCAAGCCGAGGACAGCTATCAAAGCTCAGGCTCTGGCAGATTTCATTGCAGAATTTACAGGACCTGTGGACGATGAGGCTGAGTCTTCTGAAGGTCCGGCCTGGGAAATTTTTGTCGATGGATCATCTAGCGAGCATAGGGCTGGAGCTGGAATTCTACTTATCAGCTCTGAAGGCCACAAAATCCTCTGCGCTCTAAGATTTGGCTTTCAGGCAACAAACAATGAAGCCGAGTATGAAGCATTGCTCGCTGGACTACGTTTGGCTAAGGAGATGCGGGCTGAACACTTGAAGATCTTCAGTGACTCACAGCTCGTCGTTGGCCACATAATGGGAGAGTATCAGGCTAGGGGATCAAAAATGGCCCTCTACCTCCAAAAAGTACACGAGCTGCTGGGTGCATTTTAGAGGTATGAGGTGAAGCAGATCCCGCGAGCTCAGAACTCGCACGCCGATGCACTGGCTCGCCTTGCGACCATGCGGGATGCGGATTTCCTTGGGGCAATCCCAGTCGAGTTCCTACCAGCTCCAAGCACAGAAGAAAAGAATATGACGATGGCCATATCCATGCAGCCTGATTCCTGGATGAGCCCTATTCTCGAATACTTGCAGGATGGAAAGCTGCCCAGTAACAAGCTGGAAGCCCGACGTCTACGAGCTAGAGCGGCCAGGTATTGCATCTATGATGATGCACTGTACAAGAAGGGTTTCAAAGCACCGTTGTTAAGATGCATTGATGGCCCCGAATGTGAAACAGTACTGAGGCAGATACACGAGGGCCACTGCGGGAATCATGCTGGGGGGCTGTCTCTAGCTCAGAAGGCACTTCGCCAAGGCTTCTACTGGCCCACCATGAGGCAGGATGCCCTTAACTTAGTAAAGAAATGCAACAAGTGTCAAAGGTTTGCTCATATTCAGCGAGCTCCACCAGCTTACCTCCAACAGATGGTAAGCCCGTGGCCCTTTGCGATCTGGGGGATGGACCTGATCGGACCCCTACCGATGGCACGAGGAAGGTGTAAACATGCAGTAGTCGCAGTAGACTATTTCACTAAGTGGGCTGAAGCAAAAGAGCTAGCTGAGATCTCCACGGCAAAAATCGAGAAATTTGTGTGGAGCAACATTATTAGCAGATTCGGGGTCCCGCAACAGATCGTGACGGACAATGGGACTCAGTTCGCCAGTGACCAGTTTCTTAGATTCTGCAACGACCTCAAAATCGTTAAAAGTTTCTCAGTTGTAGACCATCCATAAGCCAATGGTCAAGTGGAAGCTGTGAACAAGATTATCAAGCAGACCCTGAAGATGAAACTGGAAGCCAAGAAGGGAGCATGGGTGGATGAGCTTCAAAAGGTATTGTGGTCTTATAGAACCACAGCTCGCAGCTCCACTGGCGAGACCTCATTTTCAATGGTATACGGATCAGAGGCTATGATCCCAGCTGAGTTTGAAGTCATCTCGCAAAGAAGAGCGACCTTCAATCCAAATGACAATGATCAGCTACTTGCAACAAACCTGGACCTGCTCAAGGAACACAGGGAAACGGCCAGGTTAAAAGTAGTCATCTATCAGCAGAGAATAGCGAGGTACTACAACAAGTATGCTCGCATTCGCAGATTCAATGTGGGAGACTTAGTCCTACGCCTCATCCTACCAGGAGCCCGCAAGCCAAGTGACGGATCCTTAGGCCCGAACTGGGAAGGACCGTATGTTGTCAAAACAACCTTGGGAAATGAAGCTTATCGCTTAGCTAATGTAAATGGGGCAGAAGTCCCCCGAGCTTGGAATGCCGAGCATCTCCACCCTTATTATCAATAAGTTTCTCATAATTTGTAATATGGATCAATTGTAAATGATAGCTCCATTTTTCCCCTGTTTTTGATTCAACTTTCTTCACCAGGCTAACGGGCTCCGAACTCAATAGTTCAAGAATAAAAAAGAAAGAGCCTAAAAAGCAAGTGAGGTGACGACCCCTGCATAGCTCGCTATAAATGAAAGAGCCTAAAAAGCAAGTGACTAAGTGTCCTTGCATAGCTCGCCTAAAGAGCCTAAAAAGCAAGTGACTAAGTGTCCTTACATAGCTCGCCTAATGAGCCTAAAAAGCAGGCGATGTGACGACCCCTGCGTAGCTCGCTATAAATGAAAGAGCCCAAAAAGCAAGTGACTAAGTGTCCTTGCATAGCTCGCCTAGTTAGCCTAAAAATCAGATGGCTAAGTGCCCCTGCGTAGTTCATCAAATATTCTGATAAAACAATTACTTACACCCACAAAATTTTATTAAGTTGGTGAAACAAATAATTACTTTAATTATTATCAGATTTCAGGTTCATTGAATATCAGCTCGCAAGAAATATGAAGAGCATAAAGTATATTATACACTGGCCTGAATACCATTTAACACAGAAGAAATAATGAAAGAAGTTTTCATTAAGTATTGAAACTTATTACAAATTGAAAGTTGCAAAAATACAGGAAAAAGAAGAGAAAAACGAGCTGTTAGTTCCTGACGGGGGGATCTGGATCAACTGGAGGTTCTGGACCAACGGTGGACGAGGCAGCTTTTGCTTTGAAATCCTCAATGGTTTCAAGCCCTATGTCCCCAAAGATAGAAAAATCCATGTCTGGATGGGACATCCACAGTGTGTAGAGGAAATCGCGACCTGTTCTTTCCTCAGCCTCATCCTTTGCATCTACAACCCGCACTTCCAGTTCTTGAGCTGCTTGCACTCTGAAGACCGTCAGCTCTTCGAAGGCGTTATCAGCGAGACGATTGACGACCTCAGCCTCTTTCTTCATGTCCTCAATCCGCTGCTCCGCAGCCTCAGCTCGCTGAATAGCCTCCCCCACTTGTTGCCTAAGCACCTCAGCACGATGCTCAGCCTCCTTTGCACGATTATCTGCGGTTGCAGCCTCCTCAGCTCGTTTGGTTGCAGCCTCCTCAGCACTTTTTGCTGCAGCTCCCATCTCATCAGCTCGCTTCTTAGCCTCCTCGGCCTGTTTCTCGGCAATTTCAGCTCGTGCAAGAGCAACATCGACCTGGCGATGAAGTACTTCAGTCTTCTTTTCTGCAGCTGAAGCCCGCTGCTCGTCCAGCGCAGCCTGTTGCTCAGATTGCCTCAGATCCTCTTTCACCTTGAGCAGCTCATCCTTTAGCATGGCGTGCTCGTTCTCCATTTTCTTCAGGGCCTCTTCAACTGCTTGCCTTGCAACGTTGGCCTTAGCGATCTGAGCTTTCTGACCTTCTATTCTGCCCGAGGTTAAGCGAGCTAAATCATCAGTAGCCGCCTCCAGGTCGAATTCCAGCTTCCTCATCTCATCCTTAGTAGCCCTTGTCTCCCTTCTTCGCTTCATTGCAGCAAGGGCACCTGGAAATTACGAACGGATTAAAAATATAGTCAAGGGAGGAAATCAGCAGATGAGAAAAGATAACTTACCAGCATGCAGTGGCGAGCCGCGAACTCATCTAGTTCCTCGCCCCTAAGACACCTATTTTCCAGGACATTCGTGTGATTGAGCATAATTGTCGACCAATTGTCAAGGAAGGAATTTAGGTATCTTCCTCCGACTCCCAGCTCGATATCTGGTCTGGTGGGTGAAGGAGTTCTCTCGCGCTTCGGGATATCGCGCGCATTGTCGTGAGAAGCACCGCGTCGCGATACAACGATACGCCTAGTCGCATGTGCGCTGAGGCCAGCTCGGGTTGCCTCGGGAGCAGCCTTAGAAGGAGCATCACCTTTTCCAGGATGCGAGCTGGAAGTCGGAGGTGGTTGAAGACTTGTAAAAACATTTGAGAGAGGCACCTCGCTGGGAGCAGCAGTCGAGGGAGTGGTGGCTCCAGCAGCAGCATGTACCTCGCTGGGAGCAGCGGTTGAAGGGGCAGTGGCTTCAGTGGCTGCAGGCACTTCGGTGGATACAGCGACTGCAGGAGCCTGGTCCTGACCAGATGGTTTGGATCGCTTGGAGGGTGCTGCTGGAGTGGCCAAGTCTTCGACGGGTCGTTTTGCTAGAGGAGCCGAGGAAGCTTGAAATTCAGTGGGACGTGCAGGAGGAGATTTCATGAGTACAAGTTTCCTCCTGTTGGCTGGGAGTTTCGTAGAAGAAGGAGCAGGGGCTGGAGCACGAGCTGGGGATGGCAGTGAAGCCCCTGGAGTAGATGTGTGATGTGGAGAAGATGATGGGTCAACCTGTGCAGTAGGAGCTGCAGGGACTGGGTCTGATCCTGTCCGAGCTGGAGCAGGAACTGGAGAAGAACTTTTTTTAGACGCACCCTTTGAAGGGGTGCGAGTTGAAGGCGATTTCGCCTTCGTTGGTGTGCGAGCTGAAGATGATTTTGCTTTAGACGAGGTGCGAGCAGGAGCACCTCGAGATGAAGTCTTCCGAGGTGGAGAAGGCGAGCGAATGTTAGCCGAGCGAATGTCATCCTCTGATGATGAAGAGACTGTTGGCGGAGGTCGGGAAGTAGACGCATCCTGAACTGAAACCTCAAAAACAGAAGGAAGTCTAGGCCTGTCACTCATCTTGCCTATATCTTCCCAAGCTCGCAGAAGATGGGAGTCCGTAGAAGGAGCAAGCCTGTAAGCACTAAGGATAGCATCGTCGAGTCTGCTGCTGATGCCCGCGTCGTCCGATTTGGCGAGCTTGCCAAGAGCTCGTTCCTCCCCGCTGCTAAGAGGAGACTCGTCCATTTTCAGTACTACACAGCAAATGATCAAAGAATGATAAGTAATGAAGATACAAAACGAAATCAGCTCGCTTTAATTTTCTTATGAGTATCTGGTTTCAGGACGAAGCTGAAGTTTCGGAGATCTGCAAGAGATGGCACGAGATATAAAACCAGCTCGTCTTGTACGGCCCGACGTTGGATTTGCCTTTTGCTTCTCCTTTGGGCAAAAGGTCTTTGTATTGCGACTGACGGGCCGTGAGATAGTAAATACCATCTGGTTTTTCTCCTTCTCCTGCAGACAGGGCCTTGAAGGAGTAGAACTGCTGAATAATCTTCGGAGTTGGGGCATGAAGGCCATTCCTGAAGAAGGCTATAGCCAGCGAGATCAGCTGCATGTAAGAATTTGGAGTCAGTTGAAATGGCGCGAGCTTGACTTTGTTGAGAAATTCGATCAAGTACGGTGGAACGGGGAACCGCAACCCCTGCCCGAGATGCTGGGTGCTGACAGCGATGAATCCCCTGGGTGGATAACATGCATGATTGCTGGAATCAGGCAGTAGTATGCGGCAACCGAAAGGAATATGGAATTGCTTGACAAGTCCTTCCACCTCAGGACGTTTTAGCGATGTGGGATGACGAGCGAGTGCCTCACGAGCCTCTCTTCCCTGAATAGCATGAGCTCGAGCTTTATCATGCTCACGAGCTTCATTGCTTGGAATCATCCCCTTGCGAGTTCCACTTGAAGACATCTAAAAATAAATAAATAAATACATATATATCATTGCAGGAACAACAATGGTAATGGAGCAAGATGAACCCAAAACAGAAAATTAGAAGAAAAAGAAGCCTCACCTTGAACTGTTGATGAGAAGAAGAACGGCGAGAAAGGCTGATGATTTCGAGAAAAGGTTGTGGGTCCTGGTTGCTTGAAAGCTTGAAACGCTTGTTTGCTTTGGAAGAAAGTGACAGATGAAAGAAGAAAATGGAAAGGGACCAATGATTTATATAGACAAGCAAGCGTGAGTCCCAACCGTTAGATCCTTGGAAAGTGTAACCGTCATAGATCTAACGGTGCAGCGCAGAACAGGGCTTTGGAAATCATGCAGCCGTCAGTTGAAGGACGTGCGCATTAAATATGCGTGTAAAGGACTTGCAGATGTCGCTTCAGTTACCACCTGCATGACCGCCACGTGTCGTAACTGAAAAGGTAGAATTTGAAAAGTGCACAGAGGTGGTTACAAAAGTAAGCGTGCCAAGGAAGCCAACTTTTACCAGCAATTCAAGCTCCCAGCTCGCTAAAGCAAGCTGAGAGCTGGGGGGCTAATGTTATGCGTATTTTTCGGACTCAGTAGTTGGGCTGGAAAAAGTCCAATTTAGGCCCGTTTAAGACCCGATAAGAAGGCCCAATAAGGTCAACGTAATCAAAGCCCATCAGACGAGGCCCAGTATTGACTCAAAGACCATCAAGACTTCCAGCTGGCATCAACAGACCCATAAATACAGCCAAGTCGCAGCTCGCTGCCTGCGCAGCTCGTCTCTCAGCGAGCTCAAGATTGGGACCACTGTGACACGTCAGCTCGCTCAGACGCGTGATAAGCACAGTATCTCCCAGAAAAGGCAGTTACCAAGCGCAACCATGATTCTCTCTCCAAATATGGCAATTGCCCAATCAAACCAAGATTTCCTCATCAGATATGAAGATTAATTCGAAGTCAAATTCAAATCATCATTATCTTCAGATAAATATAGTAATTTCCTGATATTATCTAAATATATTAGAAAACATAATTAATTTATAATTCTTTTCCTTATTTTTCCCAATTGTTTAGGGAATGTAATTAATTCAGGATTCTTTTCCTGATTTGCTACAACCAGAATTGTAACACTTCTTTCCCTATAAATAGGGATTAAAATCATTGTAACAGACGATATACAATATTGAATAATATACTGTCACTCTGCAGAGATTAAGAGTTGGACAGTCGTGGACGTAGGCCTCTTTATTGCCGAACCACGTAAAAAGCTTCATGTTTCTCGTTTGATCTTCTGTTCCTGTCTTTGTCTTTTCTTGGTGTTTGTGCTTTCTCACATTGATTGCAGGTATTGGGCATTGATTACTCGTCGACTGAATTCCAACGTCGACAACGACCAAAAGGTTTCATAGCAGAATGCTATTTAGCCAATAAATGCATGCAATTTTATAGTAGGTATGTACCATAAACAATAGATGTTAGTGAGAAGCATAAAAGAAATGAAGATATTGTATTTCAAAATATAGTGGAAGGACATCCTACATCTGCATCAACATTAAAGATGATTTTTGTAGACATGCTACGGATTACACATATGTATATATTGTTAAATAGTGCATTAGTAGAACTATACATTAAATAAGTGGTTTAAATTTTATATGAACATGGTGTAAATATTAGTAAAAATTATTAACGTTATGTCTTTTTGATCATGTTGTTTTTATTTATGTAAACATTTTATTAGTATGCACTTGGAAAAGCTTCAACAATTAAATCCCAATCTTTTAAGTAGACCAACTTTGTTGCAAACTACACATACTAGAGAATTTCTAATATGGTTTAGAAATAAGGTGAATTAACTATCCTACACGTTAATAATATATTGTCCTTACCTTAGCTTTTTGTTCTTGATAATCTAAATTGTAATGTCCTAAAACAAGTTCTCGATGAATCAAATAGCACAGATATGCATCCAACTCTATAGTTACTGGCACTTGGATCAAGTATGCAAGTCACATGATATTCAAGCTATATTGTGAATGGGAAATGATATTATATAAAAAGTAATGAGAAAAATACATAAGATAGTGATCTTTCCTTTGAAGCATAAACTATTTGTAGTGAAAGAGATGACACTTAAGTTATCAAGAAAATGTTTGCTATAGAGTTTTAAGGGAAATAATTTTGTTAGATTTTTTAACATTTCATGTTCCATTTTTCAAATGTGATTGGATAGATAATGGGAGTGATGTTAGAGTAGAAGATGGATTCACACTAGTTAATTTAGGCCTATGTGTAAATAAATGGGATAAAGATCTTTTCATTTTAGTCTCACAAGCAACACAATTATTTTATTCTAGGGAAAATGATACATCTAATTGGTATGTTGTCCTAAAAGTACCTCCAAGAGGTTTTCATGATCTAAAGAAATTTGATGAGAATACTTATATGAAAACTACACTATTAGATGTATTTGAATTTGACTCTAGTGTGGATGATAGTGAGGATAATGTTCGAATAAACTGTGAGGAATTCATTGTAAACATTTAATGGAAATGAGTATAATCATATTTTCATATTTTTTGCAATATGTGTGTATATATATTATTTGTGTATATGTTTACAGAGAGATAAAGTCTCTAAAGTGGTTAGATCTATTGTGAAATTACTTTACTATTTAAATTATAGATGAACTAAATTTTTGGTAAGGTTAAAAAACAAGAGAAACTCTGTCAAAATTTTTGTAAAATGGATTGACTTTATATGTATTGTTTTATGTATTAAGTTTGTTATTCATGTGTTGGCTACTAATATATGTCATTTTTATAACATTTTCAGATATTAACTGAAGGAATATCAATTGCTTAGTTTTCAAGTAGCTTCAGTGGAGAGAAGAAAAGAAAAGGAAGAGATCCCAACTATTTTGATTATGAAAAAATGGTCAAAGTCAAAGCCACAAAGATACAATTAATAAAGTTGGACAACAAATTGGAGGGAATTTTATGATCTATAGTTCAAGTTATGGAGCCATTACGACTCAAATGATACCGATAACCTATACTAACTAGGATAAGATACCACAAACTTTAAAGGATACAGTGTAGGAGAATATAAAAGTATGTTTGTATTGCGATATTAGTTTCATTTATTTATAATATCAATGTTATATATTTATTTTTAAAAAACTTACTACTGCAGTTACGACTTGGTGCTGATAAATCAATGAAAACTCATACATTAGAAGTAATGAATAAGTGTTGGAGACACAATAAAGGCAAAATAACAAGACAAATCAGAGACATTCCTACTGGTCCTAATGCATAAAGAAGAGACAAAATGCTAAAACCATTTAATGTCAGTGAACAGGATTGGACTACATTTGTCAATTATTGATTGTCTCCAGAATTTAAGGTAATTATACGTTCATATTCTTAAGCTAACATGTTAACATTTAATAGATTTTGATTAAATTTTACAATATTTTAAGCTATTAATAAGCATTATTCTGAGTTATCAAAGAAGAAACGTACCCCACATATATCAAGTTATAAAGGAATGACACGATTACAAAAAGATTTGATAAAAGTTAAATATACTGTGGTGATTGTCTTACATGTGTATAGTTTTTATTTTTCGAACTTATACGTATTTTTGTTTTTTTGAATATCAATGTTAGAAAGAAAAAAAAAAAAAAAAGCCACAAATAAAGATCCCGAAGTCAATAGACTTGAAACATGAATAGTCAGTCACAAACATAAAGATAAGAGTACGTTGAATGAAGACACTAGTGAAAAAATTGTATGTTATGTTGATTTAATCAATTATTGTGTTGATTGTATTACATTTACATAGTTCTTTTTTTTTTTTTTTTTTTTTTTTATAATGTTAGTATCATGTAACATCATATATAGCCACAAATGGAGGCATTACATCAAGAATTTCAACATTCGATTGGAGATGATGCTATCTTACAAGTTATAAGTAAGGAGCATCGAGGTTGAGTTCAAGGAATGAGTCATGGTGTAACACCATCTATTGTACAAGCATCTGTGGTTGGTAAACAAAACTTCACACAATACCAATAATATGTTGATTGTGAGATGACAACTATAAAGTAGATAATTACTAATTTGACAAACTTATTCATGACTTAATTGTCAAGCATAGGTCTGGCTCAAATATTGACATGTATTCCTCCCACATAGCTGGTAAATAATCAAAACTTTTAAAATTTGTTTACTTCCATTTTTTAATACTTAGTATTTTTATTTTTTTTTCCGTATCCATGTTTTCTCATAAGTGGATGTAATTATATTTTTTGCTATGTCTGAGTTTGTATATATGTATATTGTTTGTGATAGGAACCGACTGGGACTCCCTTTAACAGACCCAACGATCCTGTTAGGCACTCCATGAAACCTTTCCGCAGTCTAACTAGCAAGTCTTAAAAAGGTGCTGTGGAGCAAACCCTTAACTATTAATAATTTGTTAAACATAAGAATCATACATTTTAAAATCTCTTTTTAAATTTTTAGGTAACTTTAAAATATAACTAAAAGTATCGTCCTTAATATTCAAATATCTAAACATGCATGCATCATCTTAACATAAAAAGTTTTACAAAATTTGTTCACAATCAAGAATTTGCACAAACATGTGATTAATATCCACGTCATTATACTTATAAATGAGATTATATAGCATCATCAATTGTCTTGACCCACCTCATCTGAATGAGGCAATTTGGTACCCTGATCACCTATTTCCACACCTGGGAGGTTTTTGTAACATAAAACAAAAATATTGTGAGTTACATAAGCTTAGTGAATATGTATGCGTTTCTATTTAAACTAATCTTTATAAAATGTTCCTCTCGAAAAACATTTGAAAAAGGATATTTCTTTTAAAACAATTTTTATTTCAAAAACTTGTATCTATAAACTTATTATGAAGTTCAAAGCTCGCACTAAATTGAGTTTATAAAATGCCAAAATATTTCATAATTTCTAAAAATATTTTCTTTCTAAAATTTGCTTTAATAGTATGTTTTTCTTTCTAAAAACTGCACTAATAGGAACTCAAGGAAAGCTATAACCACATTGTGGCCAGACTAGTTTTGCTCAATGTAGTGGGATCACGTGGCACAAAAGCTAGCATCACACATCGTGACAAATCTACAAAGACATCTTGCTACTACGTGGCGGAATGCTATATCACATATTGCATAGCGAGATAATAACTCATAAGTGTAGAGGACGACTCTACAGATACGACAAACTCGATCCCTCCGATGTTAGTAGCAAGCTTTCCCAGCACTTGTCATACACTGTAGGGTATACCTATCGGGTTTGAAACTACAAAGTTTATTTCTTAACTTGGGTAGTCCAGAAGCCTTTGAAAACCTTTTCTATCTATAGTTCAAATTTGCATTCTTTTGATTCCATAAAATAGACTAATATATATATATATATATATATATAGCATACTAGTTCATAAATAAACTATTTCTTTCCATACTAGGATATGAAATCACTTATAAACTAAAATAAGAAATGAAAATCTATAAAATGTTTGTATGATAAACTGAAAAATATTTAACACTTATAAAAACATTTTCATACTCACAGTTCGATTCCCAACTCACTCGTATTCACTTTTTCAGTGACCTCTTTTAGCTCGTTTCTTCACGTACAATTGATATCTCCCCTTAAGACACACAAGTATATCAAACATCTTAATTCCAAATCCATTCTAATATCATTAGCTTATGGTTCCATTTAAGAGATAACGGACTGCATACTGCCCAGTCCAGCTCGAGTTGCAAGCTCCTTCCAACTTGCCTAGCTCATCCTATATGAGCTCCTGCTTCGCCCAACTCAGCCTAATTTATGGGCATCCACTACTCTCGCAAGCTCGTTCAGCTTACCCTTTCATCGAACTGCTACTTTCGAGCTTAGATCGATTTACAGACCCTACCCAGCTCTCCATTTGCAAGTTGTTGCCTTAGTCCAGCCTAAACAAGCATTATAATAGGTTGCAGCATCACTTAACTCGCTCTTTGTGAGTCGGCACTCTAGCCCAACTGGACCAGCATTAAGAATGGGTTGTGGGTATTATCCAGCTTGCATCTCACGAGCTCCTGCCCTAACTCATACATACTTAAATTTCAACACTTCTTTTTTAGGTGTTACATTCGTACAAGCATTTACATATTTCGACCTCATTAAATTTCACATAAATGCACTTAACAACAATTTATCAGTTCCTTCACAAACTCCAGATCGCAACCATCCCAGGTTTTGTGATAGAAACTTAACATTTTAAACAACAAAGCAAACATCTTTCAATTCAACTTATTTCTTAGCTATTTTACTTATTAGATTCCTTCTCAGTCTTTTGTCTTGCTTTCTTACTTGCTTGCTTCTTCAATCTCCAGATCTAAGTAAGAAAATCTTGTCGATTACAAATGTAGTCCAGAGATTATTCTTGATAGATTTTTTACTAAAAGAACATCACGAACACTAAATCTTACCACATGATTCTTACCAGATTTAACTTAATAATCTTCCTAAACTTGTTCTTCACTTTATACAGCTTGATTTCCCTTCAAAAATAGTAGAAATTGGCTTAATGCGACTACTGATTTGCTACCTCTATTCTACCGACAACTTTCCCTCTCTTTTTTAGATTTTTCTCCAACTCTCTTTTTCTCCTTTTCATGGCAACACTCACTATACACATATATTTATAGGCATGGATCGAGCTCCACCTTTACCCTTAAACTTCATTGAATTTACAACTCTACCATTCTTTAGAGAATTCTTTATTTTCCCAAAATATCCTTGACATTTCACTTTATTCACAATTTTGCCACTCTTAATAAAAATCTTCTATTCCATTAATTTCCCTTCAACTTTTTATAATTTAAATTTTGTTCTGATCCTTTCGAAAATTTCACAAAAGTTAATTTTACCTTTGAACACTTCAAAATTCCTTTATTATTTCATAAATGAGGGTACATTAGTATTGTACATCATTCTGTATATATGTACAGCAGTAGAATCGAGAGAAGGTATTACAGTTTGCATATATATTTACAAAGAGATGCTATTTTAGTTGGATCAATTATGAAAGTACTAAAGTGTATAAATTGCAAGAAGTCAAATTTTTGGCAAGTTCAAAAAATAGGGGAAATTCTGTTAAAATTTTTATAAAATTGAACGAGTATATATGTATTGTTTTATATATTAAGTTTTTTACCTATATTTTATCAAATTGGGGTACTTAGAATTTTTTTTTTTTACAATATCCATGTTTCCTCACAAGAATGTTATTTATTTTTGTCATCAACACAATATTCAAGTGGCTCAAATCTGATGGAAGTTAGTAAAAATGTTAAATTTGTTGAATCTTCAACTAAGGTGAATATTTATGAAATTTATATTATTTATTGTTTCAATTTAATTCCATATATAGATGTAATTATTTAATTTTTTTAATAGGAATCAATATTTAAATTCTTGTGCATATGTAGTTCATATCTCAAGGTTCCTCAAACTAAGTTGGTGGATCAAGTGACAACCACTGCAAGTGATTCGACTAGATAGGTAGAGAAACAGTGGTGGCGAAAGCAAAAATTGACTCAAATAATGCCAATGTTAAGGTTCATCACCTTGAGCTTGGTTCAGATTACTAGTGTGTTTTGTGAAGGAAGTAGTGGTTAATGTTTCACTACTTCGACTTACCAATGAGCTGCTAATTTTAAAAAATACATTAAACTCATTTATTGCTTAACTAGTAAAATATATTGTATCGAATATTATATATTGAGTTGTTTTAACATCTCACAATGTACGACGACTTTAGATGATATACATCAACTTTAGGTGATATACATTAACATTAGATAATATATATATATATATATATATGAAAAACGCATTTTAGATATATGTTGTTAGTTTTATTGTAATAGTAAATTATATATTTTAATTTAAATTTTTTAAAATAAAAATGTTTTTCATACCGAGTATAAGCTTGACATAGATAAAAGTAACCACATCGGGCCACTTGGTATAGATAATTACCCATTTTGGGCTTTGAGCCAGGATGGACAAAGGTTTTTATATCGGGTTGGAGCCCAAAATAGGTACAACTATCCATGCTGGGCATGTGCCCAATATGGATAATATTATCCATATTAGGCATGTGATCGGTATGGATGGTGATAGGTCGTGGGTCAACTCATGGGTCAACCCGTGACTTGAACAATATCTATACCAGGTATCGCTAGATATGGATACTTCCGATATCCATACTAACAGCACTCATGCTGGGTTAGCTACCCGGTATGGATAGTCAACTATTCCAAGCAATGCCCAGTATAGTTGATCCGTTTTGTTATAGTGGTAAAAGAGTAGTTGTGCCTGCATTGGTCATCTTAGAGGGGTAAATTGTCAATTTAAATGTGTCAAGCAAGGGCAAAATTTTCTTTGTCCCCTCTGCAGCTGTTAGACTAACTTTTCAAATTAGATTTTGGGTAATCATAATAGACAAACTTTTTTGATATGATTTTAATACCGAGAAGATTTTGGGTAATTTTCAAACTAGGAGGGATAGAATGACTATTTAGGCAAACTATCAACAGGCTTTTACCATTTTCTATTTATTATATATGTAGATGTTTTAAAATTCAAATAAATGTGAATATTTATTAACCTTTGAATAGATGACTACTCAAATTAATTAGATTATAATTAATCAATAACATTAAATAAAATAATATCCACTTAAGTTATTAAACTAACCGGCAAACATTAGCATCACAGTAGATATTTTTAGAAAAGGTGAGAAAGACTTTTGAACAAATAAACAAATAATCTTTTCATACGCTCAAGCTCAACTACAATTCAAAGATCCATAATGTATAAAATTAGATTTGAGTGATTGGCATATGAAATTCATAAATTAAATGTTTTTGTTAAATTAGTATGGGATAAGATCGGGAGACATAAATTTTAACGCAAATTTTAACACAATTTGTTAACCATTAGATGATGGTTTCAATAGTTTAAGTTTATTCATAACTTTATATACAATTTAATTTTACACTTCACATAAATATGTTCTTTCTCCTCTCTTTCCATCATTACATCATCTCTCTTCTCTTCAGTTAATATTAAAAACCTACCATAATTTTTTTTATTCATTTCAAATTATCTTATTTTTACTTTTTTTTTCATGTTTGATTTATCTATGTATTTTTTTTCTCACTTTTTCTCTTATCTTTACAATTTCTTTACCACATCTTATTTCTTCCTTTTAAAGTATAAGAAATAATAGTGAAACTTTATGACTTAGATTTTTTTTTTTTTATACGTTTTGTTTTTTATATATATTTTATTTTAATCATTCATCAACGTAGTTTTTTATCACTAGAAAAATTGCACATCCGAATCTTTATGTATATATTTTATGTATTTTATTTAATTAGTCATCAATGTAGTTTTTTATCACCAGAAAAAGTACACATCCAAATCTTTATATATGTTTTTAATCGAAATACAACATTGAAAAAATTCATAAACTATTTTTTTCTTTTCGTTATATATATAAATACATATTTTAGCAATTTTTAATGTACTATAACAAAGATCTCACTTGCTATATATTGTTTCACATAAATATGGTAATAAAATTAAAGAAGAAATATAGCAAAAGAAAATCTTAAAGAATTAAAATTATAAAATTTCACTATTATTTTTTATACATTAAAAAGAAGAAATAAGATATGATAAAAATATATATATAAAGATAAGATATGATAAAAATATATATATAAAGAGAAAAACTGAAATTAAAAAATATAGATAAATCAAATATGAAAAACGAAAAGTAAAAATAATAAATAAAGATGCAATGACTTCTTAATTAGTGAGAAGAATATTAATTGGTAGATTTTTATTATTTACTTGGAGAGTGGAGAGATGATGTAATGATGAAAAAAGAGGAGAGAGAATTTATTTATGTAGAATGTAAAATTAAAATGTATATAAAGGTGTAAATAGATTTAAATAATTGAAATTATCATTATTTAATAGTCAATAAATTGTGTCAAAATTATTGTTCCTCAATCCTGTCTCAATTATTATTCTTTCTATAATTTGAATTTCAAATTAATAAATTAAATATGTGTATTATAAATCTAATTAGAGACTCGGATTTTAAGATGAACATTAATTTTAGAGATAGGATTCCAGAAAAGATCTCCATGCTTCCACGTAATTACAGTATACAAACAGTGTGAATAATGGTTATTGGAATCCAAGATTCAACACTACATGGTTTTAGGGGTTGTTTGATTTTTGCACTTAACACTTAATAGTACTTAATTAGGTCAATTAAGAGATTTTTGTTTGTTTTTTTAAGTGGTCAAATCACTTAAAACAACCCAAAAATCACTTTAAAAAAAAAAAAGTTACATTTTTTGACTTTTCACTTAATACAAAATCACTTAATAATTTTATAAATATATCATTCCAAATTTATCCTTCCTAAAATAACATATTTCCAAATTTATCATAGTTTTACATTATACAAATTTCTTTTAATACTTTAACAAAAAATATTGAAAAATAAAAATCCTAAATATCTCAACATCAAATTTTTCTATAGTTGGATTACTATATTTCTCCAATCAAATTTCAATAAGAATTTTTATTGGTCTTATTTATTAATTTATTTGTGGAGTAACTCATATTGTATTTATTTGTTAAAGTTTCATTGTGTTATTAGTGTTTTTGGTTAATTCAATTTAAGACCATTTTGTTTATTTTTATTTGAATATATAAATTTAATTAACTCTACTATAATAATTCATATTATTTTAATAATGAATCAAAATATTATATATATAAATGTTTTAATATTTGTTAAATAATTTATTATAATTGTTTGTATCATATTTAATAAAGTTACTTAACAACTAATAATAAAATGATATAAATGTCAAATTGTTAGTATTCAGACAATTTTAACTTTAAAAAACAAACAAGATTATTATACATTCAGAGGTAAGAAAAAAAAAAAAACAAACATGTTTATCAGATTTCATATTTCAGTCACTATTCAGTCTTTAGTCTTCAGCAGCACTGTTTAGTCTTCAGACAAAAAAACAAACGACCCCTTACTTTCTGGTGTATGTCATCATTTCCCTGATTGAAATTCAACTTCTCTTTAGCTATACGCATGCCAAATATATCATTTTTAAAAACTATTGCAATATACCATTTTCAGTTTTTCTAATGTTCTATATGTAAATTTTCTCTTATGAAGCTGGGTGTTTTTTATTTTAACAAAATATAATTTTTCAAGTGGAAATTGCATTAACTTTCTCTTACATTACCATAATTACACTAAACCTTGAATTATTGGATTAATTACACTAACTTTCCCTCTAATTATTAACTAACAGTTGTCAACTATTAGTCAATGATGGTAGAGAAAAAATGCCCAAATTGTCCTTACTTTCATATTTTTTATTGACAATTTTCAATTTAGTCGAAATATTATATTTTTAGTTGCGGATGCATTTCTAGTCCCCACCATCCTTGAAGTACAAAAAATTCATCAAATTGGTCTATCTAACAAAAAAAACTAACAATCAACTATCATTGAATACATACAAAGACCAAAATACCCTTGATCATTATATTTTTATTTTAATTAAATTAAAAAAATTAAAAATAAAAACTAAAAAACAATCTAATGACTAGTTGGAATGTTCTTTGATTTGGTGCTAGATCGATTGAAGAACCTAACCAGATCGAAGAACATCTGGGTTTTGATCCATATTAATTGGTTTCGAACCAAATCAAAGAACTTAGATGATTCTTTGATCTGGTTTGACTAGATTGAAAAGAAAAAAAGGGAACCATAACCACATATAAACACTTTCCAAAGATTGAAGAGAAAAGCAAGCAACACACCTCATCTCTCAAACTCTAATTAGTTAATCAACATCAATTCATCAAACCCTTTTTCTCCTCTGCCCTTTCCTCTTTCTAATCAATTCATCAACGTAGCTTAGCGACCAGCACTAACAACCAGTGGATAGGCCAATGGCAGACCAACAATGCTTTATTTTCCCTTTCTCTCCTCTCATTTTTCGCTCTCTAATCTCTCTTCTTTTCACTTCTTTTGTCCTTTTAGTTTGATTTGTGGTGGTTGTGTGTTTGGGTATGTTTAGGAGTAGTGGTTAGAGTGTTTGGAGGTAAGTAGTGGTGAAGTTTTGGGGATTTTGATTTTGGTGGCAATGGTGGTTGCGTTTTAATGATGTCATTGGGTGCATTTGATTGATTTTGATGTGGTAATGTTAGGGTTGATTTCGATCTGGTTATGGTGAACCAGATGAAGTTGAAGAAACTAAAGATAGAGCCGTTTAGGTAACTAGATGGAGCAATAGAGGGTATGTGGAGGCATAATGGAAATGGAAGTTAACATCTTAGTCACACAATAAAGGCATGATGAGCCTCCATCTTGTGATAAAGGTAGAGGTTACCTCAATTGTCGACCCCCATCATGAACGATGGAGGTCGGTTGTCCATTAATAGAGATGGAGTAGAGATTCAGATTGAATCTCTACCATACATCGACTTCTAGATCTCCACCCTTGAATTTTTTTTATTAAATTTTTATTCTATTTTAATATTTTGTTATTATTTTAACCCTAGTTTTTAATTTACTTTTATATTTAATTTTTTCTCATTAAATCTTCACCCTCCATCACAATTTTGATAGATGGTGGAGACCTAGAGTTCTTTTTATTACTTTAAATAGCAAATGGAATAAAATTATCAAAATACCCTTTCAACTATTAAGTTTGACTAATAGTCAATTGATAGAAGAATCAATTGATAAATTTATCAAACTTTAGTGATGACAAAGGCAAAAAATGCATTAGCGAGTAAAAAAAGTAATATTTCATAGGAATAAAATTGAAAATTACCGGTTTTATTATTTTATAAATATTTTAATTAATTGACATGTAGATTTAATTAATTAATAAAAGACATTAAAATTTTTTCTTTATTTTTGTCTACATGTCGGTAAATGAATCGTTCTTCAAACTCAGATTTCTTCACCCTAGATTCTCCAATCCTAGTTTGAACCTAGATTTCTTCAAGTCCAAATCTTCTAAGATTTCTTCAAACCAGTTTTAAACCAATCTACAAACTCGGATCCTCCAAATCCAAACCAAACCCTTTTTCACTTCAATCAAACACACATTTACTACATCCAAAATCACATGATAATGTATTTCCTAAATCCAAACTTTTTCTAGTTTTTTTTTTCTTTTATTCAAATTGGAAGTAAAAAGTAAACAAAAATAAAAATAAAAAACGAAAAATATGGAGTAGATGGAGATGTACTCCATCGCAACATATGGACCACTTGTAACACTCTCCACCCGATTCTCATTTGGATGGAAACCCGAGTTGAAGGATGTTACTTTAATCGATTTATTCGTTATTATTTTATATATATGTATTGATTTTTTTTTTCTTTTTGAAAATCTAGCAAAGTTTCCTCTATTTTTCTGAAAAACCCAAAACTTTAAAAACCTATAAATTTCAATAGAAACACTTCTAAAAGACATTCATTTTCTCAACTTCCTTTTCGGACTCTCCATCTGACTCCAAAATCGCTTCACCACACAAACATTTATAAAACAACATTTAATCTCAATCATATTAATCAAAATTAAACACACATAAAAAGTAAATAAAAATTTCTTTACCAAATTACTTTACAAACCAAAAACCTTTTTACACAACTTATACATCCTTATTTATAACATCTCATAAATTCCTATACATGTACATGCATTTACATATATTTTAACACCAATATATAATGCTAAAAGTGGAACTATCAAATATGCAGGGATGTGACTCGCGGAAAATGTAACAGATGTCTTCTGTCAATCCTTATCTTTAGCGCCAAAACTTTCAATCTATGTGTGGAAAATCTAATACGCTAAGTATTTTTACTTAGTAAATGTACACAAACATGACATTTATCATATCATCACGAAATTCATAATATAAAATAAAATTTCCAAAATTCTCAATCATTTATCAAATTTCATAAATAAATCTATTTATTAATAATTTCCTATATAAAACATATGAATTTTGTTTCCAAGCACATTAAAAACTTAACTTCCAAATTACTCGAACTCTTACCAAAATTCACAAATAAATCGATTTATTAATAATTGCACATATAAATCCAAAAAATTTAATTTCCTCATTTCAAAAAAATATCATGAGGTAAAACAACCTTTTTATGCTTTTATCAAAATACTATAATGACAAGACCTTTCCCAGACCTTATCTAGGCTCTTGTCTGGAGGATCCTGCCGAGCACTTCAACGGACTCATCGAAACCGACTCGTCGGATCGAAGACATCTGGGAAGCGAACCCTAACTTTGTTTTCCGGTTTACTCGTTAAAACTTAGTGATTTGATTTTTTTTTTTCTGTAATTGGTTAGGAGTGATAAACTTTTTCTTTAATTTTATTTCATACATTTTTTATAAAATTTTCGGCAGCATAACGGCTGCATTTTTTATAAAACCAAAATTTCACCTATAAAGAAAATCACACTTCGACTATATCTTAACACCTCCCAACTTCTTTATTCACAAACAATTAGTATTATCACAAGATTCATAGGTATAAACATTAATTCAATCCCACAATATGCATATATACATCATATATATATACAATGCATGAATATTTACAATTTACAATCTTGAACATTAATAGGTTTCAAAATGTAATACATCCAATACATCTACGCAATTATATACAAATGTCTTGCGCAATCGCCCACCTATAAATATATGTGCAAAACAGAAGATAGTAGTATTGCCCGCGGTGGAAATCAATAGAAACAACCAAGCTACACATTAAACAAACAAGTTAGAGCAATGAAGATATATAATTTCACATACACTAACATCACAATTTACTAATGGTTCAAGTTTTACAATTTCTTTCAAAATCTCCATGTGTATCCTTGACTCGTTATAACCATCATAAGCGATTATAACTAACGCCAACGTGAAGCTTACTAACGTATCTCAACCACTACGTTACGAAATTTACTACATCGTATGTAGGGCGCTAAATCTCATCACTGAACAACTACAATGCGGGATTTTCTGCATCGCAAGTGTAGTGCTAAAACTCGAGGCGACTACAAACAGAATTTACTGCATCGCTTCGTAGCGCTAACTATCAACTAACCAACTACATGCGGAATTGTCAGCATCGCAACATAGCGCTATACTTTTCTATAAACTGAGTAATTACGGATGGAATTCTCTGCATCGTCACGCAACGCTAAATCTCATAACTCTTAAGGTATACACATGAGTTTTATAATCAATTTTTCTAGTGCCAAAGCACAAACTCTTTAGTTTAAAACCTCTAAACACCTTTCACATTTCATTCTTTTTAAAGCAACTTAGCATTCATCTCAATTGCTATATAGGTCCCATAGGAACCTATACACTCAACTTTAACCTCAACATTGGAAACCATATCCATTCTCATTTATTTTTGCATACTATATTCATTACAAACTATCATAATTTGACATAGCATTTAAGTACTTATAAGTGGCGAACCACTTACCTCGAGGCCGCGTCATTCCACGTCAAGCGTCTCGACGAGGCTCGTGGACATCGCTCACGCGCTCGTCACCTACACAATATTTTCTCATCATTACTAATAACAAAACTCAATTCTCAACTATAAGTTAGAATTCTCAACTATAGTCATTTTTCTCTATATACCTCCTAACTTGTTTCTAATTCAACCGAGACTATCTAAACCCGATTTTGTGTAAAAGTTTCAGTTTTTGACCCCTAGGGATACCCCCATGCGGTCCGTTTACTTGTTAGAAGCCTAAAACGAAAAATCACATTTTTAATTCTCAACTTACAGCCCATAACAGAACAGGTGATAACACGTTGCTCGGGGCTCCGTTTTCCTTCGTTCTTTTTCCTACGGTTTTCTTATAGCACATTCTAGTCACACGTCAAATTTCATTGAAAAATATTATCGTTTGCTAGGTCAAATCTAGGGAAAACGTTTGTTTTGGACACTTTCGAGCACTTTTTAGTGCACGTTTTGCAAACTTTTTGTTTCGAATTAGCAACGCTAGTTTTTCTTCCATAACTAAGTTTCATTTAACTAATAATAATTAACTAAACTCATTTCATGCCATAAAAATTATATTAGGCTAGCCGTTTCACTTCTCAGAGCTCTAATAGCACTATTTTGCGCATAACTTGCGCAATTTTTATCGGATTCAATCCGTTCTAAAACCTATGGTTTTCTATGGCTCCTAGACATCATTTGAGGTGTAGAACACCCCCAAATAAATGAGATGAAGTCAGGTCTCTTCTAGCTCAAAATTTGAGCTCGGGTTTCACAATTTGTCTCAAACTATACCCTTTGAAACTCTAACCATTTCCTAAGCTTTTCTAATAATTTTTCATGCCAAATCTTGAGTTCAAAACCCTCTAAACTCAAGGCTATCTACTGCTCTTCAAGCCTCTAATACACACATAAACCTAACTTGGTCATTCAAACACTCTAAATTTACTCACACTTTTTCTCAAATAGTTGGAGTGTTTGAAAGTTGATTTTGTTTCCACTTGAATCAAGTTTTGACAGCCCATAATTACAATCCTAAGCTACCATTTACACCCAACAACATATTCTTTAAGGTTCTATAATAATCACTTAGGTTTTGACACCATTTCTAGTGCAAAACCTCCATCAACATACAGCAAAATTCTGCAGAAACAATTTCAGCATCTCTACTGAAATTTCAGCAAAGAAAAGGAAGAGTGAGCTAATTTCTTACTTGGTTCTTGACTTAGAGAGTTGAGAGGGACTTGGGAGAGGGTTTAAAGAGAATATTTGAGGCTTGGATGAGCTGGAAAGGGATTGTCTTCTTCTATTTTTCCTTACTGCCGTTTCTGCCCTGCAGTGTGCACATTTGCTGATTTTTCTGGTGGTTCACGGCTTCAGCTGGGTGGAGGCACGAAAATGGTTCTTGTTTGCTGAAAATTTTTCAGCCAAGTGTTGTTTATATACTAATCATACTTCTCTAATTTGCATCCTTGCCCTATCTCTTTTTAATTTCATGCCAAACTCCTTTATTTCTGTCTACTTCTCACAACTGCCCTTCCTTGAGTTGTTTCTCGCCTAAGTTTATTTGATGCTGTTTTCTTCTTTGTTTCTCACCTATTTTCATATTTTCTTGTTGAAATCTTGCTAAATGTTCAATATATATAATTAGCCTTCATAAAAATGACACTTAAGTCTCATTTTTAATTTGTTTGACCATTGTTTTCTCTCATCCTTCATTCTATACGAGATTTACTTTTGTTTTTAATTTTTATGATAGCTTTGCACTCTTCACTTGTCCACTTGGCTTCTAAGTGTCTTGTTTATATATCTCATTAATGTTCTATGGAATATCAAGCTTGTCCCTTGATTTATTTTGATTATCATCAATCTCTTATTTAATCGTTTAATAGTTGTCCATTACTTACGAACAACTAATGTAAAAATTTTCTTAATCGTGCACTCAAAATTTTATTTCCTTTAATTCGTCTCTTATCTATGGATGAATTATTTAACTCTTCTTTGATCTTTTCTTTCCTAAACTTATCGCGATGTTCTTCTAGAATGAGTGCTCATAAAATCAATTTAGTTTAGTATTTACTAGATTTCTTATTTAAACTTTCTAATTACATTTCTAACATTAGGAAGTTAAAGGAATCGAGACTAGGAGTTTACATATAATAATTCATAAAAAAATCATTTTATTAATAAAAAAACATATACATAAAAGACATTTTCAAATATATCAACACGATTTTTTCAAATTTCCATAATAAATCACACAAAAGCATATTCTAACAATTGCGTATCTAAAACCCATAAAAATCATTTTCAAACAAAGTCACATGATTTTCATTTAATATTTTTCTCAATGCCCTTCGTAAACTCTGACACGATACCATGGACTAGAAAACGGGTTCTCCAGCATCGGACACTCCAGTCACTAACTTATCCGTTTCTTTCTAGTTCTTTTCCCTTTTTGTTCGAAACTCATAAAAATCCTATTCAAACAAACTTTTATTTCAATTTCTCAAAATAATATCATAAAAACCTCATATTCTTTATTTGAACAATGCACACTTTTTGTAAACTTTCAAAATTTAATTATCAAATACTACAAAAATCATTCACACTGGTTCCTGGAAATCTATTTAATTAAAATTTAACAAAATCATATACCAAATTAAACAAAACCTCTACTAATAAAAATGAATTTTTAATATAAGTGTACACCAACTTTTTGGGCAATGTTTTTAGCTCTACCACACCTCCAAATGAAGCCCACAACTCCTCTTATCTTTCTCATGGCTTCCTTGAGCTAATTCCACACTTATTTTTCAAGAATACGAAAATTCACTCATACCTTTAATTCTTTTTTGTTTCCATCAACTAACTTAATTTCAATTAGTTCTTATACAATTACATCAAAGAAAAGAAAAAAATTCACCACATTCCCTTATCTTCTTCTTTAGCCGTCCATCCCTTCTAAATCATCAAATCCATTTTCTTCATTTCTTTGACTTATATTCACTCAAACTCATCCAAAAACATTTCATACTCACATCAATCATCAATAATTTAACTCAACACACAATTACACCCTATTTTAGCAAAAACTCATTTTCATAATTCTTCATTTACTTTACATCAATTAACTCAAATCCACCCAAAACTCATGTCAAATTCATCAACACAAAATCAACAATCAAAAATCCATTTAATACACAATTTGTGCCTATTCTAACCGAATTTAAATCTCATGCATAACCACTCAATCTTCTCAATTTCTTTCCATCAATGCACTCTAACACATCCTAAACCTCATTAAAATACATTAAAAGGATAGGATATCAAACTTACACCTATTTTTGGACTTGACAAATTTTACATCCAACTTTCCATTTTAATTTTTTTTTTTTTCATTCTTTTTGACTCCAACAACCTCAAATTCATTTCAAAATATTATATTAACCACCCAAGCATTAAAATCAACTTAAACACAAGCAAAAATATAGATTGTCCACATACTAATATAATTACTCATCCCTTTACCTATTTGCATTTTCATTCCAACAGTCATCTCAGATTAACCAAATCATCATCTAACATCATCCAAACATCAAAATCCATTTAAATACACAAATTTTTCAAGGTATACACATACTAATATATGACCAAATTAATTCATCCTCATCATTTCAACTCAAAAATCACATCTAATGGCATCTAATAATCATCCATATATCAATAAAAGCCTTAAACTAAAAATTCATTAAATTCCATCAAAATTATAACAAAAACCCTAACTCATACCTTATTAATTTCCTTGACCCAAAGTTCCTTGATGATTTTTTTCCCTTCCAAGCTTGATTTGAAGATTATTAACCTCTAATCAACCCATAAAATTCATCAAAAACTCATTAAAATTAATATCAACTAATATCAAAATAAATTTATTTAACTTACCAATTCTCCTTCACTTCTTCTTGATTCTTTTAGGAGAACAACAAGGGTCAAAAATAGATGAAAACCCCTTTGAATCTTTGCCCTTTTTTCCTTCTTCTTCTTCTTTCCCAAGGCTCCAAATTTTTTTTTCTCCTCTCGGCTTTTTCTTCCTCTCACGCTTGCACTCTCTCACGCCTCTGTCTCTATTTTTCCTTCTTTTTGCCAACCTACACATCCTCTCTCATCATCTCATGCATTTTACTTTATATATAATCCACCAAATAACCATTTTACCCTTAAAACTTACTGAAAACCACAAAAATGTCATCCATAAAAGCTTGACAAGTGTCCTCATCCTTATCCACAACGCCACGTGTCGCATTTTCAATGGTTGCTTTTCCCATGCTTATCTCTTCTTTATTTATTTTGATTTTGACTTTCTTAGACGCCCGGATTTGGTTTCTCCCAGATTTTTTCGAATCCTTTCAAAATTCATCAGGACCTATATTCGAACTACCCACATACTCCCGGTAACCTCGTTGACTCTTAAAAGTCATTCCATGCCTCTTTTTGGCTCTCCATTAATTCACTAAATCACCTCTAATAATTTCTACATTGATTCCACTTCCATCCGAATCTCTTTCGAAAGTGTCTTTTGAGTTTCTAAAATACTTCTTGAGCATTTTAATACTCATTTTGATACTTCTCTAAATTTTTGAGATTTTTCATAAATTCGTTCGAATTTCCGATCAGATCCGAAAACTATTCTATTTTACCTCCAACGAACTTATTTTTTATTTGTTTCAGTTTCCTTAGACTCTATTACTTATTTCGGCTTTAGGGTCCGCTTTTTAAAAAATTTACTATTCATATGGATACTATTCATTCGAAAATCACTACTCATCTCAAAAATACTATTTATCCGGATATATTTTCATTTCTCTTAAATAAAGAAAATTTGAGGCGTTACACCACTGTGGCTCAATCAGAGATAAAGCGGCTTCTATCTTTGATTGGATATTAGTCCCATTAGATATGGAATCTGCTATTTATCATCAATGGAAAGCAGTTTTGTTGGTGATAAAATGACCTCGATCTCTGTTGGAGATCAATCTCCAATAGAGATGGAGACCTCCATCACTAATGACGAGTTTGTTGGCGCTGTCCCACACGAACGAAGATGGTTAGGCTAATGTTGGGGTTACTAGCAAAGGTGCTGGTAGTGACTCTGGGACTGCGTTGGCGAAAGGGGTGACTGGTGAAATGAGTCAAGATGATTAAGAAAGTGAAACATATTTTGTTTTATATTATAACACAAATACAATAATAAGATATTGCAGAATAAGAATTTTTAGCGAGAGTTGCTATTTTATTCTTTCATTTCTTATGCAAAGGAAAAATCATACAAACTTATGTACCCTCTATTTATAGGCTAAGAATCATAAATATAGGAAATAAAAAAGGTAGTAGTTATACATAATATTAAAACACTATTATAATGATCATTATTTAAGTAATAATGATCATGTGAAGGTTATAGAATAGTAAAGGATGGCGTCCAATTGATTTACAATACTATTATGATGATAATTATTTGAGTAATAATAATCTTTAATGTGAAAGTTATAGAATACTAAAGGGTGGCATTTAATTGATTTACAACACTCCCCTTTTATATGTCCACTGTACAAAGAATATGTCTTATTAAAAACTTTATCAGGTAAAAAGGAAAAAAAAAAAAAAAAACCTTGTGGGAAAAAAAATTTGATAAAGGAAAAAAGAGTACATAATTTTTGTACACAGTAACCTCCCCTTCATGTCAATATCTCTTTTTTTTTTTACTGAATTTTAACAAAATTCTCTAAACTGATGTATATCAATCTTATTCATCAATTTCTCAAATATTATTGTAGGAAGTGTCTTTATAAACAAATCTACTATGTTATCATAAGATCGAATTTGATGAACGTTTATCTCTCTTTTATTCTAAAGTTCATGTGCAAAAAAAAAAAAAAAAACTTTGATGAAATGTGATTGGTTTGTCTCTTTCTATGTAACCTCTTTTGATTTGGGCGATACAAGTTGCATTATCCTCATATAAAATTGTTGGACTTTCTTTAACAAATGGAAGATCACATGTTTTATGGATATGTTGAATCAAAGATCTCAACCATACACACTCTTGACTTACCTCATATAATACTAATATTTTAACATGATTTAAAGATGTGGCAGTTAGAGTTTGTTTTGTAGAACACAAAGATATAGCAGTACAATGATATGTAAACAAATAACCTATTTAAGATCATGTTTTATGTGAATCTGATAAATATTTAGCATCTGTATATCCAACTATATCTGTCTTTGAGTCTTTTGAATAAAACAAACTCATGTCTAATGTTCCTCAAAGATAATAAAGTACTTGTTTAACACCATTCTAATGTTTTCGAGTTGGTGAAAAACTATATCTTGCTAGTAAATTAATAGAGAATGTTATATCAGGCCTTATACAATTAGCAATATATATTAGTGCACCAATGGCAATAAAATATGGTGCTTTCGGATTAAGAATTTCTTCATTATCATCTCAAGGACGAAGATGATCTTTTTTCACATCAAGCGATCGAACAACCATGGGAGAGCTTGTTAGATAAGATTTATCTATGATAAACATTTTAATACCTTTTCGATATACATTGATCGGTGAAGAAAAATCCCTTTAGATAGATACTCGATCCGTAAGCTGAGATAGAATTTTGTTTGGCCCAAATCTTTCATTTCAAACTCATTTTTCAAAAATGTTATCATCTTTATAAGCTTTTCATAAGTCTTGATGATATTCAAATCATCAACATAAACTGTGATAATATCAAATCCAAACCTTGATTTCTTAATAAACACATATGGACAAATTGAATTATTAATATATTATTCTTTTAAAATATATTCACTAAGATAATTATACCACATGCATTCAGATTGCTTTAATCCATATAAAGATCTTTGTAATTTAATCTAATACATTTCCCGAGGTTTCGATTTGCATGTATCAAGCATTTTCAGTCATTCAGGGACTTTTATATAAATGTCACTATCAACTTGATCCATACAGATAAACTGTCACAACATCCATTAAATGCATATGAAATCCTTTTGTAATTGTCAAGTTAATTAGAAATCTAAATGTAATTGTATCTGCCATAGGAGAATAAATCTCCTCATAATCAATTCCAGGTTTTTTAGAGAAACCTTATGCTACAAGTCATGTTTTATACCTTATAACTTCATTTTTCTCATTACGTTTTCGCACAAATATCCATTTGTAGCTTATAGTTTTACACATTTAGGTGTTTGGACAATAGATCCAAAGACTTGATGTTTTTTAAGTGAAATTAATTTTGTCTGGATTATGTCTTTCTATTTTGGCCAATCAATTCCACATTGACATTCATCAACGGACTTCGGTTTAAGATCCTCATTTATAATATCAAGAGCTACTACATATGCAAATATATTATCAATAACAGTTTTTTTTTTTTTTTTTTTCAGTTCCATCTCTTTCCTAAAGTAACATAATTTATTAAGATCTTTTCATCATAGTTATTTTCTAGAACTTAACCCTCTTCTAGGGTTATTTATTCAGTTATATCAATTATTTCTTTTATGAGCTCTTTAGGAGTATTTATAACTTCAAAATTGTCAACTTGCTTATTTTACTCATTTTTCTTTCTAGGATTTTTATCCTTGGAACTAAGTGATCTACCACACTTTTAGTATGCATTGAACTCATTTGCTAACATATTAGCAACTTGTCCTTCAGGGACATCAATACGAGTAGGAGCATTAATAGCTGGTATATGTGACTTTGTAACCTTTTTACCATCACTGAATGCATCTGGTAATTGATTTGCAATTTCTTATAAGTGAATTATTTTCTAAACTTCTAATTCACATTGATTTGTATGGGGATTAAAATTAGAAAATGATAATGCATTCTACAAAATTTCTTGTCTTTCTAACTATTGTTTCTCTTCCTTTAATGTTGAGAAAACTGTCTCATCAAATTGACAGTCAGCAAATCATGCCTTGAAAATATCACCCGTCAAAGGTTTAAGATATTTAATAATTGATGGGGATTCAAATCCAACATAAATTCTCACTCTTCTTTATAGACCCATTTTAGTCTGCTGTGGTGAAGCAATAGGAACATATACTATATAATCAAAAACTTTTAGATAGAAAATATTAGGTTCTTTACCAGGGACAAGTTGTAATGCGGAGTATTTATAATATGTAGTTGACCTTATACGAATAAGTGCTGTAGTATGTAATATGGCATGTCCTTAAGCAGAATTAGATAACTTTGTTTTCATAAGTAAGAGTGTAGCAATTAATTTAACTAATGGCCCTGACTTTTATACTCAAGATGACCAGCCCGACAACCCTACAATAGCCTTCCAATCGAAAACTACTTCGACTAAAGGGTTTTCGTGAAGCTAAACCTTTATAAAACTTTTAGGATTACCTTAATTAGCAAAAATGGGTGAGAACTTTTTCATTTTAAAATGTATATTTACAAAACAGAATTTATAAAAATTTTGTAATACAACGACTATTTTTCTAAAAATTCCACCCTGTAAAAATTGACTGAAAACCTGTACACTTCTATTTCAAGATAAATTTCAATTACTAGGCCTTAAGCCCTTATTTCAAAACCACAAACAGTCACAATTATGCTTCATTTTAAAAGATAACTTGAAATTATAAACAATTTATGCATAAACAAGTTTTTTCCGAAAGATATATATAACTATATACAAAATTCATTTAACAAGTTGTCAAAATCGTAAATATCATAATGTGTTTACAAAATTTTACAGCAACACTACACTCGACTACAACGGGCTACTCTAGAGCTAGAGTCCCTACTACTGTAGTATCCTCACCTGTACCTAACTCTGGGAGGTTTTATTTATAAAATAATAAAATAAAACTAGGTGAGCTATTAAGCTCAGTGAGTGTCATGTCTATTTCCATTCAAATTACTTTCAAAATATTCTCCCTAAAAAGCACTAAACACAATTTTATAAATATAATCATGCTATAAATATTAAATATATTTCCTAAAACCATATAAAATTTAAAAGTATGAATAGACATTTATATCAATATAATCCATACATCGAAAATCCGTAATTTAGTAATGCATTGAAAAGCAAACTTGCTAGTTTCAAAAAACAATTCTAAAAAAGCTTTTCAAATATCAAATGATGCATAAAATATCATTTTGCATGATTTCATTTTTCTACCATAAATCATAAACAGTGGTGGTATTTCAGTTTTCGAAAAACTTTTGAGTAAAACAAACCAATTACTGATAATTCATTTCACATGGTATACCGATATATGAGAGAGTGGAATTTATCCTCGCTCAGTGTAGAATTTATCCTCCTAATGGCCATCTAATAGGTACGTACTAACAGAATTTATCCTCGCTAGGAGCGGTATTTATCCCCGCTCAAGACATTTATCTGGTAATTGCATAGCGAAATTTGACTTCACTATAGAGCGACATTTATCCTCGCTCAAGTGGAAGCTAACTAATAATATACCCTGTATGTGCATCGGACAACACACTAGACTTAACCAATGGACATATTTCCTCTTGCTGTTAGTGACAGATACTTCCAACAAATACTGCCAATGCACGTTTAAGGCACTCAACCTCAACCGCTAATATCGAAATACCTTTAAGGCATACCACAGCTCAAAAATCATTTCCATTCATTTTGCTTTTCATCATATCATTCACATTTCATACAAAATATTCAATAATTCATGCGAAAAGGTTCTCATATGGCAATTCATCAATCGTAAAAATAAACTTTCATTCATAAAAAGTATGAATTTAAATTCATCATATAAAATCAATATGAACAGAAATATAAACATTTCGAAACATTTTTATTAAGACACTCACCTTAATTCCTAGTTCACAATAAACTTAAATTCAACAGAAACATTTCCTCGCCTTTGTATAACTTACACATTTTTGTATTCTATTTTTAGGTTACGTCACAACCAACAATATTCATTCGAATAATTTCATAACCATACATTAATATACTGCAATTCGAAACACTCTTTTTAATTTGTATTCATTCTGTTTATTCACATTTACTTTCCATTCAAAATTCTAAATATTTGAATGCGTAAAGAATGTCGAATAAAGTTTAATTTCACCCGAATGCATTAAATGAAATTTTCGTATTACATTTTTCTCAAGGTTAGTCGAACTTAATACATCCTTCCATCATCAATTTTATTTAATTTTATCATCAAATTACATTCAAATATATCAAAGAATGATGTAAATTCTATTTAAATTCACCAAGTATCACTTTCAAGCAATTATGAAACGTTTAACCACGAAATGACCATTTAACATTTAATGAATTTTCTTTCAATTTCCATGCCAATTCCATCATCCAAATACTTTATAAAATCACACAAACAAATCAAAAACAATTTTCCATCATCAATGCAATACTTTAGCCGAATACACATCATACAAATATATTAACTTTTGTTTTTTACTTCAACATTAAAATCCATTATTTCCACACATTTCCAAGCATGTAAATCACTCAAATCTCTCAAACTCAAAATGAATCATATCAACACCTCTTTGGCCGAATTCAACATGCATCAACATATCCGTATTTCGTCAAGTTTTACACATCCAAAATACACCAAAACTCATGATAAAACACTCAAACTCAAAACAAACCACCACATTCCTCTTTGGCCGAGAGCAACATCACATGCATGTAAGTTTTCTCACTTGATTTTATACTAAATCCACATGCAAATCAATCTCCACACTAATGAGGTTTCAAATCCTAAAACCCAACCAAATTCTCACAAAATTTCATCCATTTACTAAATAAAATTCATGGAAACTGAAACTTACCTCTTGGAATGAATGAGAATGTCTTCTAGCTTTGTCTACAACTCTTACATGTGTTAGATCTCTTCAAAAACAGCTTCAAACTCCACCAAAATGGTTCTGTCTTCTTTGTTGAATTTCAGCAAAATGCAATTCTCTCATTATGATTGAATTACACTTTTGCATGTGATGAATTTCCTTCAAATTACTCTCAAATGGCTAGTTGAAACAAGTTGTCTTGATGTTCTTCTTCTTATGTTTTTCTCCCGACAGAGATAGCTCTCTCTCTCACTCTCTCTCTCTCTCTCTCAGTTTTTTAGTGTTGACCGAGTATGTGTGTAAAATGAATTGCTTGTGTTCATTTTCTCCTTTGATTCTTATATATACATATATGATTAATTGTCACCTTCCACTTGTCATTCTTTCATTCTAATCCACCATACACTTGTCATGGTCATTTCATTTTCTTTTTATGTTTTCATCACAATTGTCTAACATGCATTCTTTCATTATTCCTTTTCATGCTTTTTCATTTCCGCATTTGAAATCATTTCGAATCCATCTAGAAATTTTATTATAACCCAATTTCACATTCAAAAACTTTATTAGGATTCGATTACTTATTCGGATCTAACAACTTTAAGTTATTTTATGATTTCGAAATTAAAAACCATCCTCGAACCTATCTGGAAATTTTACAAAACTTTCATTTCACATCTGGGCACTTTTAGTATAATACATATACAATACATATTTATTTCTCTATAAATATGCCATGTTACAGATTCTCCCCCTCTTCTTCTCTCTCGCCCCCCCCCCCCCTCCCCTCCCTAAAAAAAAAATAATAAATTTCATCCCCGAAATTTATAAAATCTATTTATTCAAAAAGGTAGGGATATCAGTAACGTATTTGATCATCATGCTCCCATATGGCCTCTTTTACATCATGATTCCTTCATAAAACCTTCACTAAGGGAAGAACTTTGTTATGCAGAACTTGCTTCTTGCGATTTAAAATCAAAACTGGTTCTTCTTTATAAGTAAGATTCTCCCTCAGCTCCACAGGTTGATCTTCAAGTACATGGGAAGGATCTCGGAAATGTAGCTCCGAAGTATGGATATATGAAATACGTCATGTATTTTGGCCAATTGTTATGGTAGCTTCAACCTATAAGTTATTGATTGAACTTTTTCCATGATCTCATACGGCCTAGTGTAGCACGAACTCAGTTTACCACGCTTCCCAAATTTGAGCACGCCCTTCCACGAAGAGATCTTAAGAAATACTTTATCACCGATCTTAAACTCAAGATCCCTACGACGATTATCTGCATAACTCTTCTGTCTGTCACTTGCTAGCTTTAGATTATCCCTAATAACCTTAATCTTATCTGAAGTAATCTGGACAAACTCGAGACCTATCAGCTTCCTTTCACCTACCTCATCCTAACACACTAGACTTCGACACTTCTTTCCATAAAATGCCTCATATGATGTCATTTCGATACTGACTTGATAACTGTTATTATAGGCGAATTCTATAAGTGGTACGTGTGTATCCTAACTCTCCCTAAATTCCATGACACATGCTCTCAACATATCTTTAAGTATCTGAATAGTCCTCTTTGATTGACCATCAGTTTAAGAATGAAAAGCTATGCTGAAATTCAACCGTGTGCCTAAATACTTTTTGTAGATTGGGCCAGAACTTTGACATGAATCTTGGATCATGGTCTAATACTATAGAAACCAACGTACCATAGAGTCTGACTATCTCATCGATGTAGAGCTAAGCTAATTTGCTCAAAGAGTGATCACTCCCGACTGGTAGAAAATGGATGGATTTCATTAACCTGTCCACTATAACCCATATAGCATTGTGCCCTCTCTGACTGCATGGAAACCCTACTACGAAACCTATGGTAATCTTTTTCCACTTCCATTTTGGGATAGGGAAGGGCTGTAACAATCCCACAGGTTTTGAATGCTCTACTTTCACTTGTTGACAAGTCAAACATTTGAAAACGAAATCTGCTATTTCTTTCTTCATTCCTTTCCACCAATAATGCTCTTTTAGAGTATGGTACATCTTTGTGCTACCCGGATGCATGACATAGCCTGAAGAGTGAGCTTCCTCCATAATCTTCTTTTTCAGATTCTCTACATCCAGTACACATAAGCGTTGACCCATCTTTATTGTAACATTGTCTCTAACTACAGAATCAAGTCTCTATCCGCTCTCGAACACTCTTCTCAGCTTCACCAACTGGGGATCTTGCTTCTACTATTCCCTGATTTGATCCACTAAAATGGAGTAGATGTGAAAAGTAGCTAACAATGTCCTTGAGTTGCCATTCTTAATTTCACTCTCAAAAACCTTATTTCCACCAGAAGCGGAAGACACATCGTCTTCAACTGTGCTAATGAACTGATAGGCATCTTGTTTAAAGAATTAGCTACTACATTGGCCTTTCTAGAGTGGTATTCTATCGTATGGTCATAGTCTTTTATCAGTTCTAACCATCTCCTCTGCCTCAAATTCAACTATTTCTAAGTGAAAAAAAACTACAGACTCTTGTGATCCATGAAGATTTGATAGGGAACACCATACAAGTAATGCCTCCAAATCCTCAGTGCAAATACCATTGTTGCAAGCTCCAGATCAAGGATAGGGTAATTCTGTTCATGCTTCTTCAATTGCCTATAAGTGACAGGCCCCTCTCCTTACTAGGCCTGCTGGCCGCTTTACAGTAGCCTTCCAGTGGATATCTGATCCCACTGGAAAGTTTCCGTAAAACTACGCCGTTTACTCTTAAAAACTTTCTATAAATGCAGAAACGTGGGAAAAATTTTTCTTTTTATTTTGAACGTTTATAAAAAATTTGGGCAGTATAACGGTTGTATTTCGAATATGCCACCCTACAAATTTCAATATTTAGCACTTCTATAACAAACATTTCTCCACTACTAGGGCCCGAGGCCCTTAAATCGTTTCCACAATCCAACCCCAAATATTTTCAATTTGAAATCCATAAATATATTTCCATTTCATTTAAGACAAATAGGTAATCTAATTTATCAAAAACTTAATTTTTATAAATACAAAATACTATATACAACTCAAAATATTATTCACAACATATTTCTCAAAAGTTGTTTGGGATGCATGACATACGCTTTTAAACTAAACTTATGCAGTGATGCTGTTGCGTCAGGCCACCTACGCGTCTGATGGAGCCTCTTCTAGTTGATGGCTCGCTCCTATACCTAGGGGAGGATTTTTATAAAATACGAAAATAGGGTGGTGAATATAAAACTCAGTGAGTGGATAACTTTTCACTAAAACGTTCTTTTTCTAAAATGTATACTTCCTCCCAAAATACTTTGTAAAATAAGATTCTTTCTATAAGTTTATTAAAATTGCAAAACTAAATACTTCTTATAAATCTTTCTTTATTTCTGAAAACTGGAAACAATTTCTACTTTAATAAACTTCACGTCTATGGACGTGCTTTTCTCTTTTATCTCGCCAAGGGCAACCCAGGGAAACTACTCCTGTCGTGACAGCATAAACTGTCTCGCTTGCCACTAGGAATGAAGGAATCTGCCATGTGTAGTTGCCGATGCGTAAACTCTGAGTGCACATTATTCTCTTGTAATTGGTCCAATCTACACTACCATTATGTGTGTAGAGGGTGACTCGACTAACTCTCTCTCTTAGGAGTCGTCCAGACTCCACTCTCGGTTAGTGACCCTCTCACATCTACCGTACATGCATAGAGTACTCAACTGGACACTTAACTGGGGTTAGGGTGAACCCAAGGCATCTAAAATCTCCTTTTTTCAATAAACTAAAAATTCTTTCTTTTCTTTAATCACTTGAAGTAAAACTTTACTTTTTCTGAGGCCGAAGCCTATTATCTGTAAATAACTTTAGCATGTAAAATTCTCGACTATAATTACTCAAAATACTAAATTGCTTTAATACTCAATGATCATAATTGCAATGAAATAAAAATATTCATGCAACTCATATAAAATATGTAACATGCTAAAATAACTTTAAAATTACATAATAAACTCTTTTACTAAAACAATAATTAAATAACTCACTTCTCATTAAATAAATTTATAAATGCTTTAAAAATAAAACCACTCACAATTTACTTCTAATTACTTCACCACCTCTCCAACACTTCCTTTTGATTCTTGAGATTTTCCTACAATTTAATCCAACCAAAAATCTTGGTTTAGGATTCATAAATACATCACACTTTCAACTTCATTAAAATTCCATGCACCAATGAATAATATCACCATATTCTTGACTAACCTTTCAATTACTTTCTAATCCAAAGTTTTTGCATTTAAGCTTATTCAACCATCCAACCATTCACTTGATTTAATCCAATACATAAATTGCCAATTGATCACTTAATCTTAACTCAATATATATATACAATAAATTCACCACTTTACCTTATCTTCCAATAATAATCTTACATCAAATTCAATTAATTCCTTTGGTGCTAAAGAAATCAACCACATCATAATTACCATCCAAACACACATAATAAATCATTCAAGAATTCTATCATTTAGTCACATAAATTTCCAATAAAAATATACTAACTAATCATTTACTTTATCCTTCAATATATTTTCTCAATGAATGTACAACTCTGTCAACTTTCCAAATAATATTCTCACATCCATTTATTTTTTATTTCTCTTGCATTCTTTTACTTCCAAATCAACTTAAATTCATTCCATAACCTTATACAATTCACTTAATCATTTAATATAAGCTCAACATATATAAAAACAACAATTGCTCAAGCACTAATATAAGTACTCACCAACTCATTTCTTTGCTTTTCTTTTCAAGATGGACTTTCAATCAACAAAAATCTCACATATCACTTCATCTAATCATCAAAATAATTCATCACCCATACTTTTATAATTTAATCACATACTAATATTTAGTAACTTAATCCATCCTTTTCATCTCAAACCAAAATAATCACACATAATACTTCAACAAATCATCCATTAAATCAACTACAAACCTAACTAAAAGAATCAATTAATATCATCAACTTTAACTTACAAACCCTAACCCTTACCTCTTCAAAAACCTTGATCCAAGACTCCTTAATCCTCTTCTTCACTTCCAAGCTTAGATTGAAGATGATCAACCTTGATTTAGTCCAAATAATTCATTAAAACCTCACATAAATCAACAACTTTAAAAGATCCAACAATTAAACATAAACTAACTTCCACTTACTCTTACTTTCTCTTGTAAAAGATGGATGGGTTTGAGAGGCTACAAGGTTAGATCATCTCCTCCTCTTCTTCTTCTTCTTCTTCACGGCCTGCAGTTTTTTCTTCTTCTTCCATTCGGTTCTGCTCACGCCCGGTCTGTAGCTTTCTCTCTCGGTTTCTGTTTTGCCTTTCACGGTTTTAGCTTGTCTCACACGATTCCCTCATCTCTCAACCTACTTAAGTCTCTCTCAATCAGCTATCAAGCACTCTTTTAATGCCAAAATTGCCCTTAAACTAGTCTTACAATCACACAAATGCCATTAGTCAAGAATGCATACATTTGATTGGTCAATTTTTTTCATCCATTTAATCACTAACAACTCATCCAATTTCTTAATTAAATCTCAGCTAATTTCTTACTTTTTGACTTTAAGGTGTCACAACCTCATTGGTCTTCACATAAGCACATGGATTGTGCTTCTTTAATGCCTATCTTCTCATAATCCAATAATATTGCATTTAACTTAAATTTTAATCCTCATTTAACTCCAATAAATTCCAAAAATATTCCATGATCCTCCTATCATCAAATTGACCATGCAATCCTCTAATTGGGTGTCTAAACTTCCAATCCTATGCTTTGAAAAAATTTCAATTGGGCTTAAACTCACTAAATTTCTAACGTTTTCAACGAGGGTATTTTTATCTATAAATATTCGGAACCTTTAAAATCCATTCAAACGAACTCATTTTTACTCCGATTCAACTTCTAATAACTCTAATTCCTGTTCTGGAGCTTATGATGTCTGTGGTCCATTTTTCAAAAATTACTATTCACACAGAACTATTCATCGAAAACACTATTCACCGAAAAATTTTTATTTCACGAAACTTGAGAAAATTTTCCTTTTCTCGAAAATCACTATTCATCTGAAAATACTATTTTGTCTGAAAATACTATTTATCCGGGAAACACTATTTTTCCCAGGGAATTGAAAATTCCAGGTCTTACAATAAGCATATGCAATAACTCTATCATTCTACATTAAAACACAACCTAAACTCTGTCTTAAGGCATCATTGTATGCTGTAAAATCATCTGTCCCCGTATGCAATGTCAATGACAGAGTGATGTCAGTTTTCTCTTCAACTCATCAAAGCTTTGTTGATAGACATCTGACCATACAAACGTTTCACTTTTTCTCATCAATCTAGTCAGTATGGTTGCTATTTGGAAAACCCTTCAATGAATTTCCTATAGTAGCCTACCAACCCTAGCAATCTCCTGACTTCAATAATATCGGTGGGCGGTCTCCCGTTTGTAATGACTTTTATTTTCTGAGGATCCATACTGAGTCTTTTAGCTGAAATCACATGACCTAAAAAAGCATCCATGTCTAACAAAATTGACACTTACTAAACTTAGTAAAAAATTGATGCTCTCATAAGGTTTGTAACACTATCCTAAGGTATTCTGCATGCTCCTCATGACTGGCCGAATACATTAAGATGTCATCAATGAATATAATCACGAACTTATCCAAATAGGCTCGAAAAACGTTATTCATCATATCCATAAAGGCTGCTAGGGTATTCGTCAATCCAAAAGGCATGACTAAAAACTCATAATACAAATATCGAGTTCTAAAAATAGTCTTCAAAACATCTTCATTGCGAATTTTCAATTGATGATAACCCGATCTAAGGTTGATCTTCAAATACACCTTGGATTCCTGTAACTGATCAAATAAATCATCAATTCTCGAGAGCAAATACTGGTTTTGTATTGTCACCCCGTTAAACTATCTATAATTGATGCATAACCTTAAGCTCTCATCTTTTTTTTTTGACAAACAAGACCGAAGCCCTCCATAGAGAATTGTTGGGTCTTACAAAACCCTTATCTAGCAACTCTTCAATTTGTACTTTCAACTTTCTCCACTCAGCTAGAGTCATCCTGTATAGAGCGATCAAGATCGGCTTAGTTCCCAGAGTCAATTCTATCTCAAACTCTATCTTCATATTTGGAGGCAAACCTAGGAGATCATCTAAAAACACATTTGGGAATTCTCTAACCATAGAGTTATCCTCCAACTGACTCTTATCATCTTTCTGTTCAATCATATAGGCTAGATGTCCCTGACAGCCTTTACGGAGCATCTTACTTGTTGTCATGGTTGTCATCATACTGGTGGCCAGTCCTTTCCATATTCTATGGAACACCACCTCCGATTCCCCTAATCTAGCCAATCTGACCTCCTTTTTAAAATAGTCGATAATGGTTTGCTGCTTGGATAACCAATCTATCATTCGTATTACATCAAAGTCCCGAATATCTAACATAATCAGGTTTGCTAGGAATTTCTTGCCTTCTATCACCACCTTACTCTTCAAGATAACTTTTTCTACTACAAGTTAATCTCTGGTAGGGATGGAAACTACCATACTACAATCTAATGACTGTAACTCAACATTCAGCTTGGTAGAAAAATGCATAGACATAAAAGAATGTGTAGCCCAGAGATCTATCAACACATATGCATCATGATCAAGTACATAAATCATACTGGTAACCACCTTTAGAGTAGCATCAACTTCCTGTTGAGTAATGGTGAACCCTCTAACCTGTGCACGGGGTCTACCTAGTTGACTTGTAGGAGGTACTCCTCTACTCTCTGAACCTCTGACTGGAGCTTTAGCACTCTATCCTCTACTTTGGGAGCCTCTACCTTCTTACCTTTGGCCAACACTGGCCTGAATGGATGATGAGGGTCTGACTTCTGAACTTGTAGGGATGGATGCCGAGGGTCTGACTTCTAAACTTGCAAGGGTGGTTGTCTCTGGGTAATCTCTCATGTAATGGCCAACCTACTCACAGCAGAAACAAATAGTATTGCTCATTCGACATTCATCCGGATGTCTTTTTCTACATGTACTACACTCAGGTGCTGAAATTCTCACATTACGGAACTTTCAGGTGCTGTGGGTGGCCTAACTGACCCCTAATTGGATAATGCTCCTCGACTCATCCTCCTGCCACTATCCCATTTAGACTTGCTCTTCTTTCGAGCACTCTTTCTAGCCTTTCTTGGGGCAAATTGGATTCGTTGTGCTTGCCTTCTGGTCTTCCGCTTTAGGCAATAGTTATCACACTCTTCTTTATTTTCATAGCAGCTTCTACCAGTTCCCTGTAATGTGTTTAAGGGGCTAATGACAAATGGACTCTGATGTTGGGATTTAGGCCTGCAATGAATCTTTTACATTTTTGTTCCTTATCCTCATTAATAAATTGAACTATTTGGACCAGCTCCGAAAATCTCATTTCATATTCCGTCACAGAAGTCAAACCCTGTTCCAATATGAAAAACTCTTCTACCCAAACATCTTTGTAACTTTTTGGATTGAATCTATCTGTGAATTCTTTTTGAAACTGTGCCCATGACACCTCATGTAAACACCTAACTTCGATTTTAGACTTTATAGTGTATAGGCTAGAAAATAAGATGAGAAGACTAAACTTCATCAATAGTATCCTAGAGGGTGATATTAGAGTGCTAGTGAAGTTTAGAGACTAATTAACTTTAATAGTAATATAATTTAAAGAAGGGCAAAATGGTCTTTGCATGAATAAGAAATATATCTATGTATATATATATATATATGGAAAATAGCCTATTCTCAATATAAGAGTTAAATATATATACATAAGTGATGGTCACATAACACTTAGTCAAAATTAAGACTATAAGTGAGATAATTACCAAAGAGGGGCACCATGGTTATTTTCATCAAGTGACTCCTTATATATATGAGTGAGATAGTGTGTAGTCATTATTACTTAGCAAAAAAATTAGAAAAAACAAAAGAGAGGGAGTGAGGAAGTGGACGGCAAGAAGAAGATAAGGAGGAGAAGTGAGATCCAACCTTCCTAAAGCCCTTATGAAGCTTCCCAACCAAATCCCAAGTAGATCTAAGCAAGATCCAAGTAAGTTTTCATGAGATTCTTTAAAGTCATGATAGTTGGATTGTTGTTGGATTACTTTCTTTTGTTGAATAATTGATGTGTTTGGGTGGAACCATTTGATAGATTCAAGTTAGAGTTATGGGTACAAAACCTAAAGATTTAATTAGAGTTGTATTAAGTAAATTGAGTGCATTCCAATTGTTTGATGAAATGTTTCATAGAAAATAGATTGAGAAAATCGAAAAGTTGAGTGGTATGGGTGTGTGTGGGGGTCACGGCCAAGTAAGAGTGTGTATGACTTCCTTAAGTTGTGATCAAATTGAACTTGATATTCATGTTTAATTGAGGCTAGAAACTCTTCTGGAAGTGATAGAATTTCAAGATGGTAAGAGATAGTCATAAAAGTATAGTTAGGCTTGATGAAGGGCAGTAGCTTATGCATGAGTTTTGTTGATGATTATGGCATATTTAGGGTCCTAAAAACCTACATGAATGAGTAGGAATCGAGGTAATTAAGATGGACATGCATG
Source organism: Litchi chinensis (assembly GCA_019925255.1). NCBI lineage: Eukaryota > Viridiplantae > Streptophyta > Magnoliopsida > Sapindales > Sapindaceae > Litchi > Litchi chinensis. The sequence continues at coordinate 788,376 of CM034465.1, read as the reverse complement.
GGTGCATGAATGACATATCATTTAGTAAATGGTGAAATAATGTTAAAAGAAAAAAAAAAAGGCAAGGGAAGGGTTATAGACACCTGCACAAAATGGGCTTAATTATGGTTGTTTTAGACCTCAAAACATGCATAAATGTTATAGCAAACCATAGAAATTTGAAGGGAAAGATTTGGATAAAAATTAAGAAAGTTATGGCTTAAATAGTACATTTATGTAATTGTAAAGTGAGTTAAGAATGTAAATGCATTCTTTAATATAGGAAATGAATGTATTCAATGATAATTAAGTAAAAGAACCTTAGATACGAAAGAAATGATATCATTGCATGTGTAATGCAAAAATGTGCATAAAAAAGTATCGAAAAATAAGTGTTTTTCATAGGTTTCGCCCCTCGATACTTAGAATTTTTCGAAACCGTTTTACGGGGGACCTAGGTGAAAGATAAGGAGATCATCCAAGAGAAAACAGAAGTGAAACAGCCCGCAAAACGGGTTGTGAACAGTATTTTGTTTTAGGGAGTCCGAAAATTTTGACTTTTTATTATTGGCTTCTAAAAATTATACGAACTGCGTGGGGATGTTTCTATAGGTGTATAAGTTAAAATTTTACAAATAAATCGTAATTAGAAAGTCTTAGTCATATTAGAATCTAATCGGGAAAGTTGTAGTTAAAAGAGCATTTATGTGATGCAAAAATATGCATAAAAAAATATCGAAAAACAGGTGTTTTTCCTAAGTTTCACTCATCGATACTTAGAATTTTTTGAAACCATTTTATGGAGGACCTAGGTGAGAGATAAAGAGATGATCCAAGTGAAAATGGAAGCAAAACAGCCCACAAAATGGGCTATGAACAGTATTCTGTTTTAGGGGGTCCGAAAATTTTGACTTTTCATTCCGGACTTCTAAAAATTATACGGACTGCATAGGGATGTTCCTACAGGTGCATAAGTTAAAATTTTATAAAGAAATAGTAATTAGAAAGCCTCGGTCAGGGTAGAACCTAATAGGGAAAGTTGTAGTTAAAAGAGCATTATAAAGAATTTTTAAGGTTGAAAGCAATGTGAATAGTTTTGCGTAACACACTGTAGTGTATTTTAAATAAGAATGTGTTGTACAGATGTCGAGCAGGCCAGCGAAGCTTGGGAGGCTCGTTGACGAGTATAGCTCGCTTAGTGAGGTAAGTGTCTTATCACTTGCATTTATTCCAATTTTTAATTTAAATTATGAATTATGTAATCAAACAAATTCAAAAACAATTTTCAAATCCCAAATTTGAGTTTTGAGTATGTGATCTCTTTATGAGATTCAAAAATGGAAGAAATAAAAAACTAAATTGATTTCAAAATATTTGAATCGAGAAAATTTTTAAGAGTTTGAAAAGTTAAAGGTCTTATGCTTTTGTACTTAGTGAAATAATTTCAAAGCTCATGTATATACCCTCAATTAATTTAGATTTAAAGCTACGCAACGATGCAGAAAATTCCATCAGTAGTTGTTCAGTTTTCAGAATATCTAACACTACATGCACAATGTAGAAAATTCTGTACGTAGACACTAAGATATAGAGAGATTCTAATGCTGCGTTGCGATGCAGAAAATTCTGCACGTAGTCGTTTAGATTTACAGCTTTGACACTAGGTTGCAATATAATAAATTCCGCTCGTAGTGGCCAAGAGTTATAGCACTACAATTCTGATATAGAAAATTTCGCACTATAGATGCTCAGATTTGAAATTGTTTCACACTACGATTACGATGCAGTAAATTCTGCATCGTAGTGGTCGAAATATCTCAGTAGCTTCATGTTTGGCATCAGTTGAAAACCGCCATGTGATGGTTTGAGTATACTAGGGGGTTTGAGTATACTAGGGGTATACATAGAGTTTTTAGAAAGAAAGGTTTTCTAAACCAAGAGTTTGATATTTAATTAAATTTATGAGTCATTATATAATTATATTTTATATTTCCTTATTTAATAAACTAATGCCTTTGCTTTTGTGTAGCGTGTATATTTTAATAGGTGCCTTAGTAGGTGGTTTTTGCTTTGAGAGAATCGTCATTGAACACTTTAGATAGGGAATTCGACAATTATATCAACGAACAAATATATTTTGTGATTGTAAATAACTAACTAAGTAATTGTATTGTTAGAATGTGAGTATTTGAATAATTGTAAATCAATAATATGCATATGCATATGCATATATTTTTGCTGCTTGCATATGAATCTTATCCATCACTAAATGTTTGATAATCTAGATTGCATTAGGAAATTAATAGAAATGTTGATTTACGGAATGAATTAAGTATATACATGATTGTCGTGAAAAAGTATGAAGAAAATGCATGTTTGTTGCCAAAAGAAGTTGGTTGGTGATTTGAAATAGTACGAAGTGTGTTTCTTTTACAGGAAAAATTTTAGGATTGTCAAAAATATAACTGTCATGTTGCCAAATTTTCTTAAAATTTATTTTAATTTGAAATCGAAAAATTTACACCAACCTAACTATTTTCAATGAAAGTGAGTTTTCCCATTTAAGTAAAGAAAGTAAACGGGCAAGATTAAGGGGTTCGCTCCGCGGATCTCTTTTATCCGACAAGTTAGGTTAAGAGAAATCCGTTGGAGTACTCGACGAGTCCCTCCAGATAAGAGATTAGAGAGAGTCTGGTTCAGGTCTTGTCACCTTAGTTGGATGTCACATTTCTAATGCTTCCCACCAATCCTTTGTTTTATCCTCTAGAAGAAAGGTGGAACATAGGACCTTCTATTTGTCAAAGCACCCCATCACTCCATAAATCCTACTAACACGGTCCAACTAGGCTAGGGCACTCTCAGGATCACCACTCCCATCAAATGGTTTAGCCCTCAGCCTATAAATGTGCTCAATTGAACTCTTACGTACTTCTAGTGTCTCCCGCGGCTGACGCATAATCGTCATTAATATCTACGTAACTTGTTCAGCATTAAAATTCCCGCCGGATGGTTCCGCCAGTCCTAATAGTCCTAGTTAGGGCTGATTCATAGAGGCATTTACCGAGCCCGTTGCACGCTCAGCCTTCCGTACGGATGATACATCGGGTGTTAAAGCTTCTGGAAGAGCTCCTCTGGGACTTCTACGATCTAGTCGGTGCATAATGCTGTGATTTTTATAAAAATAAGATTATAAAACACATGCAATTCCTGAAATCATATGTATGAAAAGTAATGAAATCTTCTCGGGTTGTTTTGTAAAAACATTTTATGAAATCATAACTTAAAAAAAGACAACCCTATTTAAAAAACCAATGCTCTGATACCAACACTGACGGGTCGGGACTTTTATACTCAAAGCGACTCGTCCGACAATCCTACAATAGCCTTCTAGTTGAGAACCGCACAGGCTGAAGAGTTCCCATAAAGTTAAGCCTTTATAAAACTTTTAGGATTACCTCTATTAGCGAAAATAGGTGAGAACTTTTTCATTTTAAAATATATATTTACAAAACAGAATTTATAAAAATTTTGGCAGTACAATGATTGTTTTTCTAAAAATTCTACTATGTAAAAATTCACTAAAAACCTATACACTTCTATTTCAATATGAATCTCAACTACTAGGTCTCAAGCCCTAATTTCAAAATCACAAACAATCACAATTATGCTTTATTTTAAAAGATAACTAGAAATTATGAACAATTCATGCATAAACAAGTTTTTCCAAAAGATATATACAACTATATACAAAATTCGTTTCACAAGTTGTCAAAATCATAAATATCATACACGTGTTTATAAAATTTCATAGTAACACTGCACTTGACTACAACAGGCTACTTTGGGGTTGGAATCCCTACTATTGCAGTATCCACACTTGTACTTATCCCTGGGTGGTTTTATTTGTAAAACAATAAAATTAGGAGAGCTATTAAGCTCAATGAGTGTCATGTTTATTTCCATTTAATTTACTTTCAAAATACCCTCCCTAACAACGTTAAAATAAGTATATTTAATGTATTAATTGCAATACCATGTTAACTTATCATGTTTATATTTATATGGTAACCAAACTATGTTTGAATGAATATATTCAACATGTTACTTAAAACACAATTTTTATATATAATATCACATTAACTTGCAATGTTTCCATTTATTTGTAACTAATTACGTTACAATTTCATAAATATAAGTATGTTGTAAATATTAAATATATTTCCAGAAAACCATATAAAATTTAAAAGCATAAATAGACATTTATATCAATATAATCCATATATCGAAAATCTATAATTTAATAACATATTGAAAAGCAAATTTTCTAGTTTCAGAAAATGATTTTGAAAATGTTTTTAAAATATCAAACGATGCACAAAATATTATTTTGCATGATTTCATTTTTCTGCCATAAATCATAAACAATAGTGATATTTCAGTTTTCGAAAAGTTTTTGAGTAAAACAAACCAACTAGTAATAATTCATTTCATATGGTATACTGGTATATGATGGAACGGAATTTATCCTCGCTCGGTGTGGAATTTATCCTCACACAGGCCATCTAATAGGTATCTACCAACAAAATTTATCCTCACTCAAGACATCTATCCGGTAATTACGTAGTGGAATTTAACCTTGTTACGGAGTGGTATTTATCCTCGCTCAGGTAGAAGCTAGCTAATAATATACCTTGTACGTGTATTGGACGACACACGGGACTAAACCAATGGACATATTCCCTCCTACTGTTAGTGACAAATACTCCCGACAAACACTGCCAATGTACAATTAGGGCACTCAACCTCAACCACTAATATTAGAATACCTTTAAGGCATGTCATAGGCTCACAAATCATTTCCATTCATTTTTGCTTTTCATCATATCATTCACATTTCATGCAAAATATTCAATAATTCATGCAAAAAGGTTTTCATATGGCAATTCATCAATCATAAAAATAAAATTTCATTCATAAACAACATAAATTTAAATTCATCATATAAAATTAATATGAATAGAAATATAAACATTTCAAAAAAATTTTATTAGGACACTCATCTTAATTTCTAATTTACAATAACTTAAATTCAACGGAAAGATTTCCTCGCTTTGGCATAACCTCTATATTTTCATATTCTATTTTTAGGTTACGTCACAACTAATTATTCATTTGAATAATTCTATAATCACACATTATTATACTACAATTCGAAACACCCATTTTAATTCGTATTCATTCTGTTTATTCACATTTACTTTTCATTTGAAATTCTAAATATCTAAACGTGAAAATGACGTCAAATAAAGTCTAATTTCACCTGAATGCATTAAACTAAATTTTTGTATTACATTTTCTCTAGGTTGGTCGAACCTAATACATCCTCCCATTATCAATTTTATTTAATTTTATCATCAAATTCACATTCAAATACATCAAAGAATGGTGTAAATTCTATTTAAATTCATCAAGCATCACTTTCAAGCAATTATGAAACGTTTAACCGTGAAATGAGCATTTAACATTCAATGAATTTTCTTTCAATTTTCATGTCAATTCCATCATCCAAATACTCCATAAAATCACACAAACAAATTAAAAACAATTTTCCATCATCAATGCAATACCTTGGCCGAATATACATCATACAAATATCTCAACTTTAGTTTTTCATTTCAACATTAAAATCCATCCTTTCAACACATTTCCAAGCATGTAAATCACTCAAATCTCTCAAACTCAAAATAAATCATATCAACACCTCTTTGGCCGAATTCAACATGCATCAATATATCCATATTTCATCAAGTTTTATGCATCTAAAATACACCAAAACTCATGATAAAATACTCAAACTCAAAACAAACCACCACATTCCTCTTTGGCCGAGAGCAACATCACATGCATGTAAGTTTTCTCACTTGATTTTTTGCTAAATCCACATGCAAATCAACCTCCACACTGATGAGGTTTCAAATCCTAAAACCCGAGCAGATTCTCATAAAATTTCATCCATTTACTAAACAAAATTCATGGAAACTTGAAACTTACCTCTTAGAATGGATGAGAATGGCTTCTAGCTTTTTCGATAACTCTTGCATGTGTCAGATCTTTTCAAAAATAGCTTCAAACTCCACAAAAAATAATGCTTTCTTCTTTGTTGAATTTTGGCAAAATGCAATTCTCACTTGTGATCAAGCTGCACTTTTGCATGTGATGAATTTCCTTCGAATTGCTCTCAAATGGTTGGTTGAAACAAGTTGTCTTGATGTTTTTCTTCTTGTGTTTTTCTTTCGACAAAGATAGCTCTCTCTCTCACTCTCTCTCGGCTTTTTGGCGTCAACCGAGTATGTGTGTAAAATGAATTGCTTGTGTTCATTTTCTCCTTTGATTCTTATATATATATATGATTAATTGTCACCTTCCACTTGTCATTCTTTCATTTTGATACACCATACACTTGTCATGGTCATTTCATTTTTTTTTATGTTTTCATGACACTTGTCCAACATGCATTCTTTCATTATTCCTTTTCATGCTATTTCGTTTCCGTGTTCGAAATTATTTCGGATCTATTTAAAAATTTTATTATAACCCAATTTCACATTCGAGAACTATATTAGGATTCTATTACTTATTCGGATCCGACCACTTTAAGTTATTTTATGATTTCGAAATTAAAACCATCCCCAGACCCATTCAAAAATTTTACAAAAATTCCATTTCATATCTAGACATTTTAATTTATTTTTATTTCTCCATAAATACGTCACTTTTAGCACAATACATATACAATGCAATAAATCGAAAGGGTATATTACATTAACCTTTTAATAAAGGATTCTACTAATCCATTTTGTGTATGCATGTGAGCAACATGATGCTCAATAGTAATTCTAATAGACATGCAATAATCATTAAAAGCTCGGGGTGCAATAATCATTAAAAGCTCGAGATGTAAATTCTCCAGTATTATCAAGATAAATTTTCTTGATTGTATAATTCGAAAATTGACCCCAAAGTCAGATTATTTAGGGAAGAAGCCTCGCAAATACGATATTGCAAGTAGATAATAAACAAACAGGTGACCAACGTATTGATGTATCTATTAGTATCATAAAATATTGAAATGGTTCACATAATGGATTAATAAGTCTACATATGTCTCCTTAAATTCATTCTAAAAATGTAGAAGATTTAATAATAACTTTTATTATGGATGACTTTGCAATTAGTTTCCTTTGAAAACAATCAACACATGAAAAATTTTCGAATAAAAGAATCTTTTGATTCTTTAAAGGATGTCCATACGAATTTTCTATAATTCTTCGTATCATTATTGAACCCGGATGACCTAATCAGTCATGCCAAATAATAAAAGTCTTTGGGTTCAACAACTCTTAGTTCATAACCATATACAATTCAATTGAATTTATAAAAGTATAATATAATTCAAAAGAGTATACTGGTAATTTTTCCAATATATGTTTCTTCTCTAAGACAATAGACGTAATATAAAGATATTCAACGTCTTTTTCATTTGTTGTCTCAATATGATAACCATTAAAACGTATGTCTCTAAAACTTAGTAGATTTCTTTTTGATATACTAGAAAACATAGCATCATTTATTATAAATTTTATGCCACCAGGTAATAATATATGAGCTCTTCTATAACCTTCAATAAGATTTGCAACATCAGATATTGTCCTAACATTAGCTTCAGCCAATATACGATTGAAAAAATATTTTTTATCTTTAAATATGATGTGTGTTGTTCCATTACCTGCTTGAGAACTTTAGCAACAGTCGTGTAATCAATGAAAACCATGTTTCTTCATAAATAAAAGAAAAAGGAAATTATAAAAATAGAAAATAAAATATCAAAAATAATATTTTTATAATTTTAAACATGAACATACTGAAAGTATACTAAAAATAAAATACATTGAATATTGATCAACACACTTGTAACAAAATACACTAAAAATAAAACACTTTTAAAAATTAGAAATACTAAACACACTGATGACGTAACATATTAAAACATATTGTAAATAATACACTTAGAACAACTTGTTCTGAAAACGTCCTTTTAAATCATATTTATGTTTCCATCATTAGTCAAATTTCCATCATAGTTCTCAAATAAACTTACAACATCTAAATATGTTGAATCCATAAGATCATGGTATTCAACAAGATTTGTTTGGACACCTTTTCCTTTTTCTTTTAAGGAAGCTTGGTAAAGATCAACAAAGTGTTTTGTTATATGACATGTACGCCTCCAATGTCCTTTTATGATATATCTATGACAAGTGTTTTCATTATTTTTGAAAACTTTATTTTGACAACTATTTTCTTTTTGTTTTTCCTCATTATTCTCCCACTTTTGGTGGTGAGATGTAGTTTTCTTAAAATTTAAAAAGTTTTGTTATAATTACCATGATCACATCCACGACCACAACCACGGCCACATCCACGACCACGATCACGACCATGCCCACCCCTAGGATCATTAATAAATGCAGCATTCTCTTTAAGGAATGTTGTCGATCTAGTTGGTTGGGATTAATAATTTTTCATCGATAATTCATTATTTTGTTCAATTACCAGAAGGCATGATATCAAGTCGGAATATTTTTTTAAAACCTCTTTCTAGATACTGCTGTTGCAAGAGTATATTAGAGGCATGTAAAGTAGAGTATATTTTTTCTAACATATCTTCATCGGTACCACTTTCTCTGTATAATTTTAATTGAGAAAAAATTTTAAACATTGTTGAATTATATTCGCTTACACTTTTAAAATCTTGCAACTACAGATACATTTAGTTATAGCAAGCTTTTGAAAGTATTACTACCTTTTGGTGATCATACCTTTCTTTCAAATTTTTTCAAATGACATATAGATATTTTAGTGTTAAATATTCAGTTTTTAAACCTTCATGGAGATGATGGCGAAGAAATATCATTGCCTTCACATGATCTTGCGAGGATGCCTCATTCTTCTCTTTTATTGCATCTCCAAGATTCTTGGCATTTAGGTGAATTTCAACATCAAGAGTTCATGCCAAATAATTATTACTAGAAATATTAAAGGCAGTGAACTCAAGCTTTGTCATATTTGATATGTTGAAAACTATTCATTGACAACATATAATAAAATTAATAAAATTGTATAAAAGGGTGAAGTACATAGTAAACAGTTTCTCCATACATAATATAATTCAAATATAATAATCAATAATATTATAATATGCTAGATGTTTAAAAGAAAAACATTCATATATACAATATGCAATTAATAATTATTCTAATAGATATATATATACTAACTTTGCATCAAACAAGAAAATTACATTTACATATTTAATGGCATGAATTCTAATTGACCAAGAGAGTATAGAGGAATTATAAAAGATATATTAACAGTGGTGTTATAACTTTACTTCAACATGTAATCAATTTATTGATTAGTAGTAAAATAAAACAAATATATAATAAAATTCATCATTATAAAATAATTGATAATCAAGTTATAATTGATATAAGAAACTGTATAATAAAACAAAGTTAATAACAATTGATTAACAAAATAATGAATTGAAAACATAATCCATCCAAGAATATAAAGGTAACCGGCTATGTAAATAATCATGGGAATAATAATAAAGACAAATAAAAACAGCATAATTTATAAACATATAAATACATAAAATTTAATAGAGAGAAAGAACGCTTGATAAATTATGTGAAAGCATTATATGTCAATAACATAATAAAAAACTATACAAATATTATGAAAAAAAAAATTCTATTTGACTAAAATTTTACTTCAATAGAAAATAAATTGTTAGAACTCGTGTTGATAACGTATTATAAAACAAATGTAATATTAAGATATTGTAGAATAAGAACAAGAACTAAAAATAAAATAAAAGAAGAATTTTTGGAGAGAGGTGCTATTTTATTCTTTCATTTTTTATGCAAAGGATAAATTATACAAATTTATGTACCTTTTATTTATAGGAAATAGAAAAAACGCAAGTTATACATCTATTATGATAATCATTATTTGAGTAATAATGATCTTTAATGTAAATGTTATAAAATTCTAAAAAGTGGCATCCAATTAATTTATAAAATTTTACATTTAACTAATAAAATATTATTTATTATTTTGGGGTAGACATGTTAGAACGATGTTGGTCAATGTTTTTCTATTCTTATTTACTTATTTTAAGTTAAAAGGACTATATCACCCCTCTACCATTATTGACTAACGTTAATCAACTATTCGTCAATGGTCAGAGGGATGTTAGTGCAATTAACACAATATTTTGGGGATCAGCGTAAATATGGAAAAAATCAGGCATTAGTGCAATTTGCCCATTGCTAATGACTAAAAAACATTATCCTTAATCTTTGTGTTAATATATTCTTTTAAGTTTGACATCAAACGGCTCAGATTGTTGGGAATTTTGAAGATTAATTAATCATTACTTACGTTATCTATTTTCAGATAAAGAGAAAGCTTTTTATATATACTAATGCTTGTATGTATAGGAAGAAAATGTGAAAGTGCACAGCCATAATATTTTATAATTACTAGTCCATTTGCCTGTTAAGAGAAACTTTTGAATAACTATTTGACTATTTATAGTAACTCAGACCAGTGGATGGTCTAATGGATGCGACAAATCAAATCAATATGTTGCTTGTCAAGAAATTTCTGCACATCAGAACACACCGACCACTATTATTTTTTTGCTTGTCAAGAAATTTCTGCACATCAGAACGCACCGACCACTATTATTTTTTTCTCATTGGGTTGTCAGTATAAAAAGCATTAACAAATAATCTGGAACCTTCGAACTACTTGAACAGTATCATCAGAACAATTATTTATTTATTTTAATATTTTTCTGTAAGGACTACAAACAATAAATCAATGCGTCATTGTCAGTGGTTGCTCGACAGTTGGACATGGTAATTGTGTTGTCTTGTTGACTGAAGTTCACTGCTTGATTAATTTTTAAACATTGACTTGATTTAATTTTAAATGTTGACTTGGTTTATTTTTATAATCCTATTACATACGTTTGAATAAATAATAATAAATTTATTAAATATTATCAATAATACACCCATTTTTAATATCTCATTTTGAATAAATAATTATTAATGACCATTCATTCATCACTGGATGGATGGATTAAGATCAAATTGAGGTACAAGGATATTTAGCATTACTTAAAATATATTAGAATCAACTCTTAAACAAAGTGAACAGAACAAGATACTAAAAAAGAAAAAAAATTCCGAAATACAGACACTTATATAACTACCATCAAACTAGTTTACGGCTTTTACTTCTAACGTGAGGGTAGTAGACGACCAACATACGTTATTATTTCAAGACAAGCAAACTAAAGCCCGACAACTAATAAAACTAAAACGTACTACCCTCTTGATTTGCGTTTGTTTGGGTGGGAATCAAATATCAAGGGAGCCTTTACCTCTGTTCGGACTTTGAATCTGACCTTACCAGCTTCATTTGTCTTACGATAGAAAGTGATCTTATCACCTCTTTTGAGACCTTTCACGCGAACAAATTCGAGCCACTCTTTGCAACTGATAACAGGCTTTAAGAAGTTGCCCCTTTTCCGGGTGGATAGACGAAACGGCCATTTAAGACCAGTGCGATCATGGACTAGAATGCGTACCTGCTCTCCTAGAGATAATGCTGCGAAGTGCTTCAATTTATCAGTGGGAATGGCTAACCTATTGCTAACATCTGTTTGGGAAAGTTTTTTTGAGAATATAGTCTCCATTTTCTTCAAAAGGTTTTTGTGTTTTTCTCTCTTTTCTTGTCGGAAGAGCAAAGTGTGGTGAGATGAGATGAAGTAGCAACTAATTATTACCTATTTATAGCCAAACACTCTTGGGATCGCAGTGATTTGTGGTTAATTATGTACTGCTATCATTCTAAAATGACAGGACATTCGTGCTATATTTCTTAGTCAATAAAGCATCCACACTGATAGGTTGATGTGTTGTTTCTCGTCCCCACAGCGTTGATAAGTTGATGACGAGCATACCAACAAGTTGAAGCAGCAGTTGGGGCTGTCAGGGGGCAAGATAGAGACTGTCAGGATATTCTTATATTTCTTAGCCAATGAAGCACCCAGTCCACACACTTGTGTGTAACTTTCAGTTGTGTCTACATTGTTATAATCAGACTAAAAAGATAGGGCTTTTGTGTTACATGGAAAAGTCCGATGTGATATCATGGTCTCGTTCACGCGTGTGACGTTAACAATAAGGCAATTGATCAAAATCAAATCAAATTAAATATATATGTATTATTACCTAGATAATACTAATAATAATGAAAAAAGATAGTCCTTTTTTTTTCTGCTGCACTAAAAAAATGTTAACTTTAAAATTAATATAGAAAAAACAATATGAGTTTTATTGGTATATCATAATGAATAACAGTTATGCTAAAAATTCTTACTTTATTTTATCAATACTGGTAAAAAATTTCATATTTTATAGCATATTATGTTTTTAGATTTTCACTATTAAAAAAACAATTAATTTGGATACATTTGTTTAGTTTTAAGATTTGGGATACATAATTGAAAACTTAATGTCACGATCAACCACGTCGTGATAGGCAGCTAAAAGGATTCGAAACATGCACTGACCAGACGAAAAGAAGATTCAACTACTTTTCAAAGCTAGCAGATTAAAACGTGAATGCTTCAAAGATCTATGTGGGGACCCTGGTTTAATTGTTGAAATTCATGATAAGATACTTTTGTAATTCTTTTTTTTTTTTTTTTTTTTTTTTGAAGACCAAATGGGCTCCATCATAACCAGAACTAGAAGTTAAACAACTAAATGATGACATTGCTGCTGAAATGATTCTATCACAAAAAATCTATATAGAAAAATAAACTCAGCTAATGTATTTCAAATTAAAAAGCAATACTATAGAAGTGCAAACATGAAAAAACAAAAGTCGTAGGACATTTGAAGTGCAATTTAAAACATAGGACCATTTATATCAAAAATGACGAATATAGGACAAGAAATCAACCAATTCAAGGTCACTCTTTGGACTGATAAAATTCCTAGGTCATCGTCTGAGAAGCTTCCTTGGCAAGAAGTTTTGCCTTGGCCTTGGTTTTGGCCTGAGATTTGGAGCCCATAATGCCACCTCCCCACTTCTTTCTGTACTCATCATACTTGTCATTAAAGTTGGCCTTGATGGCTTCCAGGATCTCGCTGAACTCTAATTTAACAGTGGTCGAACACAAGACAAAGCGGTTTTCTTGTGGACAATCGTTCTCAAATGTGATTTCCCTTTCACAATGCAGTACGGGATCGCAATGATTTGTGGCTAATTATGTACTGCTATCATTCTAAAATGATAGGATATTCGTGCTACATTTCTTAGTCAATGAAGCATCCACATTGATGGGTTGATATGTTATTTCTCGTCCCCACAGCGTTGATAAGTTGGTTATGAGCATATCAAGGAGTTGAAGCAGCAGTTGGGGTTGTCTGTGGCCAAGATAGAGACTGTTAGGATATTCTTATATTTCTTACTCAATGAAGCATCCCGTCCACACCTACGTGTGTTTCACTTTATCATCTGCATTGTTATAATCAGATTAAAAAATTAGGGCTTTTGTATTACATGTAAAAGTCAATCCGATGTGATATTACGGTTTTGTACACGCGTGATGTTCACAATAAAACAATTTATCAAAAATCAAATTAATATATAGGGCATTAATTGCTATAGATGTATGTATTATTACTTAGATGATGACAATAATAATGAAAAAGAGTCTTTTTTTTTTTTTTTTGCCACTAAAAAATGTGGACTTTAAAATTAGTATAGAAAAGAAATAACGAGTTTTATTAGTATATCATAATGAATAATAGTTATGTTAAAAATTCTTACTTTATTTTTTTCCTATTAGTTAAAAAATTGTTTAGTTTGAAGATTTTGGATATATAATTGAATATCTCAATGACACTAGCCAGCTAAAAGGATTCAAAACCATGCACTAACCAGATAGAAAGAAGATTCAACTACTTTTCAAAGCTAGCAATTAAAACTTGAATGCTTTAAAGATTTATGTGGCACATTAGTTTAATTGTCGAAATTCAGGATAAGGTACTTATATAATTCTAGTTATAAAGATAGAAAGCATTTGACGTAATTAATATTAAATTATTTAACTTTAAATTAATATTTATTTAAATAATTTAGATATCAGTTACTAAATATTATATAGATTCAGTCATTGCTCAAATTATTCCATTTCACATTCATTTTAGAGGCTTATGTCCTTTGATGCATATTTACTAGCACTTGTGGTAAGATTTCTCCTCTGTATTGAGGGGGTAATTAATTTCTTTTAGCGTTATGGACGACAATTTCTAGAATACAAATAATGTTTCATTTGGACAAGTCTTTGATAAATTGTTGAAAATTGATGGCAAAAGTCATACATCATGAAACAACACTTTGATCGAAGAACCTGGATGATTCTTTATCAGTGGGAACGAAATATTAAGGGAGCCTTAACTCTGTTCGGACTTTGTATCTGACCTTATCAGCTTCGTTTGTCACCTCCAAACTTCTTTCTGTACTCATCATACTTGTCATTACAAGAAAAGCAATATAGTCTCGCAAAAACAATTTCAAACCAACTTACCAAAATAAACCTTACCGAAAACAGAAATCCCTACTAAAGATTATTAATAGGGAGCTAGGCTTGGTATACTATATCAATAGACTAAGGGCATACTCCTAGAAAACACTACATCCTTGGACTCTTGACAATGTTTCAAGTGAAATAACCTTAGTCCTTTAGTTTGCATGTCGATCTATAGTCTCCCCACGGAAATCGAAATAATCTAATGGTGGTGAATTGGGGTTCGATGATCTTGAGTGCAAGAGCACTGACTCGATCCTGACCATAGATTGTCTCGAGGGAATAATGTATTTCCATCGACCATCTTCGTCTTTGTACTTGTAGAAGATGACTTCATCCTCAGCTTTAAGATCCTTATCCTTAACATATTGAATCCAACCGGCAGTAAAGACGGGTTTTTCTTCATCACCTGTTGGCCGAGTGTAGAGACGAAATTTCCGTGGAGTTGGGTGTGTCGAATCGATATCCATGAAATCGATAACATCCAAGTCCACTTGTTTTCTTTCTTCGATAAACTCTTTAAAATGCGGATCACACTTAGCTTCCATTGGGACGCACTTTTTTTTCTTCACATCGCTCTATGATAGCATTCTAGAAAACATCTTCTCCCGGTTCATCATAGTGTAGTAGAGTGATTCAACTCTTTATATCTGTGATGATATAAGTTTGATTAAGGCAACAAACCATGCATCCATGGTTTTATAAACAACAACTACGAACAAAATCCAAAATTCAGTCACATCTAATGTCTTTTTAAATTTTTTTTAATTTATCCCAGTCATTATTATCCATATTGGAATGGATACATTTTGATCTGGTTAGAATGTGGATGCCAATCAACGTAAGTGGAAACCCCAAACTGAAAGGTACTACTACGGTACATTGTGGTTAGCTGGATTTCTTTCGGTACACTTCAATGTTGTGAGATTTAAAAATTTTTTTAATATCATTAGAAGGACTGTTTCTTATATATATATATTTGATTTCTTCTAAAAATGTATGTGCCTTCCTTTTCTAAATATATTTTCCTGTGTGAGACAGGGATTTCAATTAAAATTCAGGGTTTAATAACTATATTAAAATAACATTGATAATGGATTGTTATATAACGGATGCAAATTTTATCAAGCGTACTTTTTTCAAATTTCAAATTTTATTTTTTTAACTATTAGATTAGAATTCAATAATTAATTACCCTGCTATTATAAATTAGATTCTTTCTAGTTCTATTAGCATGTTTTAATTTGAGGGTTATCTATATATTATTCTAGATAGTTAATTAAAAACTAATCATAAAAGACTTTATTGTAATTAAAGTGTTGAAGTGACTATAGTTCTTATGAACCAATCAATTAAATAAATAATTGATCAGAACCTTACCTAAGCAAAATCAGTTTTCGTAACGGATTGCTTCGTCTCTGATATATATTGAATGTGTATGATGCTTACCGACATGTTGGGACAAAAACACATGTAAAAAAAATAAAAACGTAAATTAAAAAAAAAAATTAAATTAAAGAGAGAGAGAGAGAGAGAGAGAGAGAGAGAGAGAGAGAAAGAGGATTCGAATCCGACAACGCCGGAAGCAAATACTTCTTAAAGTTAATTTAAACCTTTGATGATTGATGTGGGGCCTTAGCTAATTAGGTGCAAAACTATTTGGGTGGTTTTCATTCCATATTACAATGAGACATTAAAAATGCATTTGATACATCATCCAACGTTCTTTTTAAATAAGAACTTGTTTAATTTCTCAATTAGATATTCGGAATATGCCGAATTAACAGTTAAGCCAGCTGTATGCCTGCACTCAAATTAGTGTAGACTCTAAAATTAACCAACCTATATATATATGTGGCACATTCTAGTATACAATTAGATAGCATATACTTGACAAACAAAAACACCTAATTGCATTATAAAATGTGTAATTATAATTTCTTATATATGATTACGTACAACTAAATATATATGATTACAATTAGTAAATGTGATCACATTTGCTGATTTACTGATTGTGATCATATGTATTGATTGTAATCAAACATGTTTAGTTGTAATCACATCTAACAAATTACAATAATACATTTTAATATGCAATCACGTATTTTTTTTGTCAAGTGTATGCATACTTAGGTGTATCCAAAGGGACCCTTATATACATATATGTAAATTCTATGATAAGTGATTCTTAACTTTAAAAAGTTAGAACAAATCAATTAAATTTATCAATTGTATTCTCTCTCTTAAAACAATTCTCTTTCCTATTTAATTCAAATGTAACTGATAAATTTAATTGATTTATCTTTACTTTAAAAAATTAGGAGACACTAATCATAAAGTTCTGTATATATATAGTCCATTTGGGTGCATGATTGTATTCTAAAATGTAATATTGTATATTATATAGTGAAAATTGTAAAAAATACCCATTTAAAAAGGGTCAAATTTGTTTTTACCCACTATTTTTAAAAAAATTGTTTTTAACCCCTCAAACAAATATATTGCTTGATATACCCAAATTGTCCAAAATACCCCTGGACATTTTTACAAAAAAACCCTAAACAGTTTAAAATTTACGAAAAACTGAATGGTGAAATTACGATTAAGCCCCCCAATATATATACCTCAAAACCGATGGACTACAACCACAGTCCATCGATTTCTCACTCAAAACCAACCGGTTTTTATGGAACCCGAACCCGATCGCGACCCGATCTTCCCCGCGACGTTTCTGGCCATTACCGCGACGTTGCCGACCTTCCCCGAGCAGCTCCTACCGCCGGCGAACCTACAGAAAGTGTGAAGGTTAGATTTTGATATGTTTGTTGTATGTTTTGATTGAGATTTGGTATTTTGATATGTATGTTTGTGTTATGGATGTTAGTTTAGGATGATTATGTTTAGAATAGGTTGGATTTAGTGTGTTTGGTCATGTTTGTGTTGAAAATGACCGATTCCGACGAGAGAAGAGTTGTCAGGATCGAATCGATTTTTGAGATCGGTTTTCCACAATCGGTTTTTGAGATCGATTTTTCACGATCGGTTTTTCACTATCGGTTATTCATTTCGGTTTTTCATTTCGGTTTTCCATTTCGGTTTTCCACAATCGGTTATTCATTTCGGTTTTCCACGATCAGTTTTCCATTATCGGTTTTCATTTCGGTAACAAATGAAAAACCGATCGTGGAACACCGATTACGGATAACCGATCGTGGAAAATCGAAATGAATAACCGATGGTGGAAAACCGATCGTGGAAAACCTTAGTGAAAAACCGATGGATTTCATTAACCGGTTTTTCAGATGCTTTCAAAAACCGATGGATTTCATTAACCGATTTTTCATATGCCTTCAAAAATCGATTCAGTTCAAAAATCAATTCTGCTACTGATGATTTTCTTTGCTGGTTTTCTTTCCTACAGATGGATTTCGACTATAAATATAGTTCACACACAATTGACAGACATACGAGCGGGAACACACACATTGGTCAAAGATTGGTTAATAAGATAATTGCCGTTATTAAAAGAAAAAAGTTATACGATCGGTTCATAGCAGAATGTTCGTTCGGACATATTTTGAGGGTAACTAATCATACGGCTGCTGGTTCTGTGATTTTGTAGGTGCTTGCTAGAGAGATAAATGTAGCAGATGCACGCCGTGATGAGAGGTGGTTTGAAATTGGGGAGAGAAGTTATAGGTTTGGGAAACAAGAGTTTCTATTGGTGACCAGACTTCCTTTTAGGGGCATCAACCATAAAATCTTCAAAATAGCTCCAAATGATCCAAACGGTCTCCTAGGACGAATGTTTAATGGAGTGTCGCCGGAGGTGAAGGAGTTGGTCACATTTCTTGAGGCAAGAAGTGATAGAGGGGAGGGAGACTATGCAGGGCAGGATCCAATAAATGATGAAGATATTTTAAAATTGGCGAATGTAGGGATTGCTTTCCATCTCTTTATGGGACTAGATGATAGAGCTAGCATTTATCCATTTAAGTGGGTCTTCATTGAGAGTACAGAGAGATGGAAGACATTCCCTTGAGGCACATTATACTATAGTGTCTTGTTACACTGTCTCGACAAGGCACTTAATGAAGAGCAGGTCAGAAATCCACCAAAGACCATTAATATTTATGGCTATGTGTTAGCATTTCAGGTATAACTAATACTTTCAATATTTATTGCTTCCTTCTATTACATTAACTATATATGGTTATATGTATGTTTTAATCAATTTTGCATTATATATTATCTGACCATTACTAACTATATGTATGGTTTTTTGTTTAATCATTGTTACATTATAGTGGTGGTTAGTGGAGTTGTTCCCAGTGTTACGGGAGAAGATATCAAAAAAGACCCGGAACCCGGAAAGCGATCTACCAAGATGTATAAGACGATCACTAAAGAGAACACCCACAAATATACACAGCCTAAATGATTTCCCCCCCGTAAGTGGCAAACATAACCTAAATTTGTATCAATTATTTATTTGTTATAACTATCGTTATTTATATTAAGTATATAATTGTAGTATAACTAAATATATTGATATAATACAGATAGTTGGCATTCGGCAAACCTTGGAGCCTACTGACGCCGAGAGGGAGATGGATTATTGGAAATCGTTTAATCCGAATCATATAGTTCATGATGAAGTACATAAATATAGCGGCAGTGGGAGTGATGATGATGATGATGACCATGATGATGACCATGATGATGGTATAGGAGATGAGGCTGAGATAGAGGTTGATGAGGAGGTGGAGGGAGAGGATTATGATGAGGTGGAGGATGACAATCAGCCACTTAAAGACGTCCGAAGCGTGCAATCCGAATCAGAGGATACCTTATCAGAGTTTCGGACAAAGAAGGCACATGATGTACAGCACGTAGATTATGAGGTACAAATATTCTATTTATATAATAAAATTATTCAATAAATTTCAATTGTAGTAAATGCAAAAGATGTGGACATATTATGTAGTAGTACGGAGTGTGAAAAAGAGACGAAGTCTCTAAATATGATAGACGAAGTGTAATTTGTTTAAATATGCAGGTTGTATTTTCTTGGATACTCAAAAAACAGGGGAAACTCTGTCAATTTTTTTTTAAAATTAAGGCAGTATGTAAAATGATATATATTTATAATTCTATGAAACAGGTGAAACAGTTGTTTGAGTGTATTGTGGATTTACAAAAGACAACCCATAAGAAGTTAAGTAAAATGGATAGGAGGCAAAAGACAACCTTTCAGATGGTAAGAGAGATTGATAGTAGGCTGAGACGGATGGAAAAGCATTTACATATTCCCAGGCCTCCGGTTGCTAGGCATGATCCAGACGACGACGATGACGATGATGATGATGATGGTGGGAGCTTTCACATGTATTACCCATCACCACCACCACCACAACAGGACGAGGGTGTCCGTCAGTCGCCTATTGATGTAGGCCAATCAGCCATCCATGAGGAGGATGAGGATGATCATCAGCCACCTCAACAGTCACCCCATCAGGAGGAGGAGCAGGGTGACCAGCAGCCACCTCATAGGTCACCCCATCAGGAGGAGGAGCAGGGTGACCAGCAGCCACCTCATCGGTCACCCCATCAGGAGGAGGAGCAGGGTGAGCAGCAGTCACCTCATCATCACCCCATAGGAGGAGGAGCAGGGTGAACAGCAGCCACCTCAGTCACCCCATCAGGAGGAGGAGCAGGGTGATCAGCAGCCACCTCATCGGTCACCCCATCAGGAGAAGGAGCAGGGTGATCAGCAGCCACCTCAGCAGGAGGAGGAGCAGGGTGACCAGCAGCCACCTCATCGATCACCCCATCCGGCGGAGGAGCAGGGTGACCAACAGTCACCTCAGCAGTCACCCCAGCAGGAGGAGGAGCAGGGTGATCATCAGCCACCTCATCGGTCACCCCAACAGGAGGAGGAGCAGGGTGACCAGCAGTCACCCCAGTAGGAGGAGGAGCAGGGTGACCACTCCCATATGGACTTAGGAGGTGTATCTACTGCAGACACTGATCGTGAGCATGACCAGGTAGACTTTGTATCCCTATTGTGTTGCATTCTGAAAGATAATTGTTATTATTAATATTATACATATTTTTAATTTACTTACAACTGCAGGATGAAAGCATGCACGAACGAGGCAAACGAAAGACAAAGCCAGTAGCACCTCTACGGACACCGTACATGGATCCGGGCCAGCGAAAAAGAAAAAGAAAGTGGTCCAACAGCAGGAGGAGGAGGTGGTAGAGTCTATAGATCCTGTAGAAGTGGTCTATAATGAATATAAAGCAGCAACCACATTGGATCTCAGGTATATTTAAACAAAAAAAAAAATGTTTCTAATTTTTGTATCCTTATTGGTAATGTAAGAAAATATATAATAATGTTTAATACTTTTTTTTTTAATTGTAGGCGTTCGATTGATCGTTGTGGGTGGTCTGTGATACCAACCACATTGGTCACACTCGAGGATGTTAATATATGGTTGACTAATGAGCACATCGATTCTTATTTGATGTGCCTAAGAAAAAAAAGGTGGAATGAGATGGCAGATCGTAAATACGCTGTCCATGACACTTCTTTGTTTGTAAGTATTTACATTTAAGTTAGTTATGCATTTATAATTTCATATTACGGTCGGTTGATTGGTAGTAACATGCTTAATTTTTATCATGCAGGTAATGATGACAGCACATTATAGCCTACATTACGTCCGCAAACAAAGAACATTTGATCCAGTTACAGCTGATGTACCCACAGAGTGGCTTGTGTACGATCGTGAGCATATAGACGCAGCAATCCCGTGGTGGCGGGTTGATAGTGTAAGTGTAGTTCGAACGTTAATATTTATTATATGATTATCCCTTCTAGTCCTATAGCACTAACGTTTTGAAATGCAGGTGTTGCTACCGTGTAGCTTGAATCAACAACACTGGGTCCTTTGTGAGGTGCGCATTAGAGAGCAAAGAATCATAATGTATGATCCCTTGGCAAATGTTGACATAACCTATCGACGAGAGCCACTTGAGCCGCTGGTACGTTTGATGCCTATTTTGTTGCGGTTTGTGGGATTTTACGAGGAGACACAGGTAGCTATGCCACCCGTGGATGTCCGATGGAAAGTTCAACGTCTTGAAAAATCAGTTGTGCCCCAACAACCTGATGGGTGAGTAAGTTTATAGGTTAATTAATATATATATATATATATTAATGATATTTAATTATCTTTATGTTAATATATTAACATAAACATAAATTAATATAACGTTAATATAATTATCTTAATGTATATAGTTTAACATTAATATAATTATATATTATATGTTATGATTAACATTAATATATAATTATAGCTTAATTATTATACATAGTTTATATATTATGATATTTAATTATGTTAATGTTAATATATGTTTATATTATTATCTTAATGTATATAGTTTATATATTATGATATATACAGGACAAGCTACGGAGCATATGTGGCCATGTACGTGCGCGACCTTGTGCAACGGAGAACGAGTACATGGAAATCAAGAAAATGTGAGATCGTTGCAGATGCCATTGCACTGAGGGCCGAGATGGCCAGAGACATATATATGTGCTCAAAGCCGATATATAAAGTTAATAATTTTGGAAAATGGTTTGTAGACTCTGATGAAGAAATTGTATATAAATAAATTTAATTATTCTTTTATTATTACTCATTATTTATTTGATGGTATTGCATTCTATATTTTCCAATTGCCAACAAATCATTATAATTAAACATTATAGTTAATAATATAATGTTAACATAATATAATATTAATGTTAATCTAATGTTAATATAATAATATAATGTTAATATAATAATATAATGTTAATCTAATGTTAATATAATGTTAATAATATAATGTTAATATAATATTAATATAATGTTAATATAATGTTAATCTAATGTTAATATAATGTTAATATAATAATATAATGTTAATATAATGTTAATATAATATTAATATAATGTTAATATAATGTTAATCTAATGTTAATATAATGTTAATAATATAATATTAATATAATAATATAATGTTAATCTAATGTTAATATAATGTTAATAATATAATGTTAATATAATGTTAAATAATATTAATATAATGTTAATATATAATGTTAATCTAATGTTAATATAATGTTAATATAATAATATAATGTTAATATAATGTTAATATAATTTAATATAATGTTAATCCTATAATGTTTAATATAATGTTATATATTAATATAATGTTAATCTAATATAATATATTAATATAATGTTAATAATATAATGTTAATATAATGTTAATATAATATTATAATGTTAATCTAATATAATGTTAATCTAATGTTAATATAATGTTAATCCTAATGTTAATCTAATGTTAATTAATATTAATCTAATGTTAATAACTTAATATAATGTTAATATAATGTTATAATCTAATATTAATATAATGTTAATATAATATTAATATAATGTTAATAATCTAATGTTAATATAATAATCTAATGTTAATCTAATGTTAATCTAATGTTAATCCTATCCTGTTAATCTAATGTTAATATAATATTAATATAATGTTAATAATATAATATTAATCTAATGTTAATATAATGTTAATAATATAATGTTAATATAATGTTAATATAATATTAATATAATATTAATCTAATGTTTAATCTAATGTTATATATAATATAATGTTAATATAATGTTAATAATCTAATGTTAATATAATGTTAATATAATATTAATATAATGTTAATAATATATGTTAATAATATCTAATGTTAATATAATGTTAATATAATATTAAATAATATTAATCTAATGTTCCTATATAATGTTAATCTAATGTTAATCTAATGTTAATATAATGTTAATAATATCCTGTTAATATAATGTTAATATAATAATTTCCTCTAATGTTCTCTAATGTTAATATAATGTTATATATAATATAATAATATTAATATAATGTTAATAATGTTAATATAATGTTAATATAAGTTAATAATATAATGATAAATAATGTTAATATAATAATATAATGTTAATCTAATGTTAATATAATGTTAATCTAATGTTAATATAATGTTATAATATAATGTTATATTAACATTATATTATTACATATCTAACATTATATTATTAATATTATATTAATCTAATGTTAACATTATATTATTATATTAACATTAGATTAACATTATATTATTATATTAACATTAGATTAATATTATATTAACATTAGATTAATATTATATTAACATTAGATTAACATAATGTTAATATATTAATAATATATTTACATTATATTAATATAATCTAATGTTAATATAATGTTATATTAAGGTTAATGTGAATATAATGTTATATTAATGAATATATTAATATAATGTTAACATATATTAATATAATAATATCTACATTTGTATTATATATA
Source organism: Litchi chinensis (assembly GCA_019925255.1). Classification (NCBI taxonomy): domain Eukaryota; kingdom Viridiplantae; phylum Streptophyta; class Magnoliopsida; order Sapindales; family Sapindaceae; genus Litchi; species Litchi chinensis. Next base: position 764,165 of record CM034465.1, on the reverse strand, counting down.
TTATTAATATTACATCCATATAAGTTATAAGCCATATTAGGATTATAGTTATAATAATTGTAAAATGATATGAAAAATATTAACCATATTAATATGATATATCAAGATAACACATATTATAGTAAAGGTATATTTATTATTATTACTAATATTATATGAATATTAATAAATGAAATCATTAATATTTAATGATTTTAAAATAATGATATAGTTTGTAATAAAATTATACACTCCCTAATATATATAATATATTTAAATATAACGATTTATATAAATAATTCATGTAAAGGGAAATAAAATGAACATACAAATAGAAATAAAATCAACCCAAGTAAAAATCGGTTTTTAGGAGTACATGAAAAACCAATACCGGTTTTTGAAGACCCCTTAAAAACCGATCCACACTTGGCGTGCTGGAACATGTGGTGGCAGTGGATCGGTTTTCGAGGAGGCATGGAAAACCGATACCGGTTTTTCAAAGTTACTCAAAAACCGATCGACATACCTCTACGTTGGGGAAACGAAAGACAACTTGATCGGTTTTTCACCATATCTGGAAAACCGGTACCGATTTTCCAGGCTCCATGAAAAACCAATTTTAATGGTTCCGAGATGATATGAAATGAGTCAAAATCAGTACACATGGAATAATAATTTATACAGTTGTATTAATACATAATTGAGTAATTAATATAAAAACGTTTACATAAAACATGCATAAACAAAATGTCAATCAATTGCTACTCATCATTTCCGTCAGTAGCCATTTGTGGATCGGGAGTAGGAAATCGTAATACACATCGACGTTGGTTGTGTCCAGTCTCATGACACAAGCGACATCTTCGAGAATGTGGCTCATTTTCAGTAGCATTTGAACTCGTTCCAACATCCGCATCCACTTCTATGCTTGTCCCTTCACTGATAGAAGTTGGGGGGTTAGGGCAACGAAGACGGTTGTGTCCCCTTTGACCACATCTTCCACACTTTTTTCGACAAGGATCTTCCCCAGCTGAAGGAATCCGAACCTCCTTCGGCCTACCTGCTTGTCTTTTACCTTTCGGTGGTAATACAACCATACTTCTAACTTCCGCTGAAACATTCCAACTGGCCAATTTAGGGACGGGATTAATCAGACGTACATATGCAGCTTTTAGCCACTCCACGCTATAATACTGACTGCAAAGTGTATCACAACTGACGCCTTGAACCTGACATGTATCAACAATTTAAGTGTTATGCTATGACATGAAATACTAAAAAAAACAATGTATAATTACCATACCTGGCCACAGCACATGCATGAACACATGACAACTGATCAAGGTTCCACTGCTTACACGTACATGTGTGCTGTTGAATGTCAACCATCGCATCTCCTTTGCTATAATGTATGACACTGTAATGATACGGTTCTGCAATGGGATATACGCTACCTTCCATGGATAAATCTTTTGCCAACATGATACGATCGTATGCTGCGGTAGTAACATACGTTGTGAGCTTCTCAACAGCAACACGTCTATTATTAAACCATCTCTGCAATACATTTCTTACATATTCATGTGCAGTTGTTATTGGCAAACGACGTGCTTGCATCATGCAATTGTTAAGCAACTCTGCAATGTTGGTAGTCATCATTTCATATCTTTTTCTTGGACAATGTGCTCATGACCACCTGCTCACTCCAGCCTTAACCAAAGCTCCATGTGTGGTCAGATGCAATGCACGCATTTCTTCCAATATTCTATTGCATTCATCGGGCACATAATAGTATGCTGCATTGTAAAATATATTTTCCACATCCGAACGCTTTTTACAATGTTACTTAAGGTTTTGCCACAAGTGGAAAAAACATAACATATGTGGGACTTCAGGAAAAGCTGCTTTCATCCCATTCGATATGCTCTTATGACGATTCGATACGATCACCAACTCGTCTGACACCCCAATTGCTCTTCTCAACCTTTTTAGGAACCAAGTCCACGAATTGTCTGACTCTCCGTCAGCAAATCCAAAGGCGATGGGATAAATCATTTCCGACCCATCTTTGCACGCAGCAAAAAAAATCACCCCTTTATATTCACCTTTCAAATGAGTGGCATCAATAGCAACAACCGGTCTCATGTAAGACCGAAAACCTTCAATAGAAGCTCCAAGTGCAACGAAGGAATACAAGAACCGGTTGTTTTCATCTATCTTAATTGCTGTCATTGTGCCGGGGTTTGAAAGTTTTAACATCTCGAAGTAGGACGGAAGCTGTTGATATGATTCATCCGCTTGCCCATATGCTAGTTTATTTGCATATTATAAAGTCTTCCAAGCTTTACTGTATAAGATTTGCACTCCATATTGCTCTAGCATTTCTCCAACCAAACGATTAGGTGTATAAAGATCTCTTCCCACCTTTCCTGCATACAATTTTCTGATCACAATAGCCTTCACACTCTTCATATGTGATTCCATGGCTGTTTGACGACACGTGTGTTCCGCTGCATAATTCAACACAAACCACATTGAACAACCCTTTCTGCATCTTGCACGAACACTAAAGCTACAAGTTTTATCTTTACAACCGGCTTCAAATCGCTCCGTGTCTGAACGTTTAACCCGATATTCAAACTTAGCTTTCAGAGCATATTCGCCAATAGCTATAGTCATTTCTTCTTTACTAGTAAAGAATGCTCCTTTATACAACGTACCACGTTGGTAGACGGTTGACGTAGTGCTTGAAATAGCTTCAATGTCCCCCAATTCTACACCAGGAACAATCCAGTATGGTTGTGAAGGATTGTTCTGAAATTGTAAACCTGAAAATCTTATTTCTGGAAACTCTTCTTCTTCTGCGACATCATCAAATCGAGTTTCCTCTTCATCACTATCTCCGGTTTGCTCTTCATCACTATCTTGTATTCCATCACCATTATCATCTGTGTCTTCATCTTCATCATCAATACCATAATTCGTATAGTCATCATTAACATCACGAATGGGACTTTCAACCGATGTAAATGAGGTGATAAAAGTATCAACTTGATTGCTCTCAATGCCTGAAGTGAGATAAAAATGACTTTCAACCATATATGGATTTACTGGTCTATCCGTATTTGCCTCGTCATGTCTTATGCCTGGAATTGAATCAGTGACAAATGGACGAACGGTACGCCTACTAACCCCAGCTCTAAAATCGCTGGCAATCTTATCGATATAAATCTCTTTAACATCAATATTTTTTATCGTCATCAAACCAACAACACCAAGATCGGACATGATATGTATCTTTTTAACCTGACCATTTGTTGTACTTTGTAGTAAATAATATATACGGATTTCCCACCTTCTTCTATCAATAGCAGCCTCTCTGTATACAACATCCACCAATGATGAAAAACTACTATTTTTCTGGACCCCACACATGATCGACTCACCTCCAATGTAATTACATCCATTCCACTCTCCGTCAAAGTTGATTACAACGATCTCTTGAGCCATTCCTGCAACATTCAAATCAAATGATAATTAAATCTCATTTCAATAGGGTAATATTATAAAATATAATCATATCGAATCATATTCAATACATAGCAACACAAACATATAAAAACAACCATTAAAAAGGTGTTAAATTCGGTTTTCCAGTGAAGTTATCGGTTTTTCATTCTCTCAAAAAACCTTAATTCGGTTTCAGTTTTTCAGCCACTGAAAAATCGGGATCGGTTTTTCAGTCACTGAAAAACCGGGATCGGTTTTTCAACCACTGAAAAACCGATTTTTCAATGGATTGAAAAACCGGAACCAGGGAAAACCGGGATCGATTTTTCAGTAACCTGGGCTCTGAAAAACCGATCCCACAGAGTGGAAAACCAATTATCGGTCACGAAAAACCGATTTCATCGCAGATTTTGCAGATTTCGTCGTAGATTTCATAAACATTTAGATCTCACAACCAAATCATTCTTATAGTCTTTTAGCTAGCAATATGAACAAAACAACCTAAAAACCAACCAAAAAAACTCATACATTACCTTTCAAACTCAAATGGAAGAAGAATCTTCAAAATCTTCAAAACCTTCAATGGTGTAAACCTTCAATGGATCCAAAAACTTCAATGGTTGAAAAAGCTCGAATGACTAATCCCCTCAATAAATTGTTTTTCAGCTGCAATGGATCTCAAAAATCTTCTTAATTTTTGAAATTTTCAGCTGCAATGGAGAAGAAGATGGAAAATGGAGACTATGGTAGGAGAATGAAGAAGGTTATTTTCGTAATTTCATATTTGGACATTTTAGTCATTTTAACTTAAGGGTATTTTGGTAATTTCATATTTGGGTATTTTAGTGATTTTAACTTAAGGGTATTTTGGTAATCTTGGGTATACAATGAAAATAGTTTGTTTGGGAGGTTAAAATCAAATTTTTTTAAATAGCTAGGTAAAAACAAAATTTTTTTTTTTGATTTGAGTAAAACCAATAAATCTCCCTATTATATATGGTTACAATTAAATATATTTGATTACAATCAGTAAATATAATCATAGTAAATATATATGATGAATGTAATCACTTTTATTGAATATAATCATAAATGTTTAATTGTAATCTTATATAATAAATTACAATCACACATTTTAAAATGCAATAACTCATTCTTTTTTATCAAGCGTATATATGTCTCAGGTGCATGCTAAAATGTGTCTATATATGTAATTACAACTAAACATATGTTATTATAATTAGTAAATGTGATCATTTTTACTAAATACAATCATACATATTGTCGACGTTGATTTTCAGTCGACGAGCAATCAATGCCCAATACCTGCAATCAATGTGAGAAAACACGAAAACCAAGGAAAGACAAAGATAGAAATACAGGATCGAACGAAGAAGACCAAGCTTTTACGTGGTTCGGCAATAGAAAGGCCTACGTCCACGACTGTCTATCTCTTAAATTCTGCAGAGTGACAGTATATTATTAAATATTGTATATCCCTGTTACAATGTTTTCGATCCCTATTTATAGGGGAAGAAGAGTTGCAATTCTAGTTGAAGTAAATCAGGAAAAGAATCCTGAATTAATTACATTCCCTAAACAATTGGGAAAAATAAGGAAAAGAATTATAAATTAATTATGCTTCCTAATATATTTAGATAATATTAGGGAATTGCTATATTTATCTCAAGATAATGATGACTTGCATTTGAATTTGAATTAATCTCCATGTTTGACGAGGAAATCATGGTTTGATTGGGCAATTGCCATATTTGGAGAGAGAATCACTATTGAACTTGGTAACTGCCTTTTCTGGAAGATTTTGTGCTTATCACGTGTCTGAGCGAGCTGACGCGTTATGGTGGTTTCGAGCTCGAGCTCGCTTTGAAGCGAGCTGCGCAAGCGGCGAGCTGCGACCTGGCTGTATTTATGGGTCTGTTGATGCCAGCTGGAAGTCTTGATGGTCTTGGAGTCAACACTGGGCCTCGTCTGATGGGCTTTGACTACGTTGACCTTATTGGGCCTTCTTATCGGGTCTTAAATGGGCATAAATTGGACTTTTACCAGCCCAATTTACTGAATCCGAGAAATACACACAACATTAGCCCCCCAGCTCTCAGTTCGCTTCAGCGAGCTGGGAGCTTGAATTTGCTGGTAAAAGTTGCTTCCCTGGCACGCCTACTTTCTATAACCGCCTCTGTGCACTTTCAAATTCCACCTTTTCAGTTGCGACACGTGGCGATCATGCAGAAGGTAACTGAAGCGACGTATGCACGTCCTTTACTCGCACATTTAATGCGCACGTCCTTCAACCGACGGCAGCATGATTTCCAAAGCCTCTTTTTACGCTGTACCGTCAGATCTATGACGGTTACATTTCCCAAAGATCTGATGGTTGGGACTCATGCTTGCTTGTCTATATAAACCGATGGCCCCTTTTCATTTTCTTCTTTCACCTGTCACTTTCACTCGAAGCAAACAAGTATTCAAGCTTTCAAACATCCAGAACTCTCTGCCTTTTTACGAGATCTTCAGTCTTCTTCGTCGTTCTTCCACTTATCAACGATTCAAGGTGAGACTTCTTTTTCTTCAAACTTTCTATCTTGGGCTCATCATGCTTTATCACCATTGTTACTCCTGCAATGATACATATATTTTCATTTATTTTCTTCATTTTTAGATGTCTTCAAGTGGTACTCGCAAGGGAATGATCCCAAGCAACGAAGCTCGCGAACATGACAAAGCCCGAGCTCATGCCATTCAGGGGAGAGAGGCTCGCGCAGCACTCGCTCGTCATCCCACATCGTTGAAGCGTCCTGAGGTGGAGGGACTTGTCAAGCAGTTCTACATCCCTTTTGGTTGTCGCATACTGCTGCCTGACTCCAACAATTACGCGTGTTATCCACCCAGGGGATTCATCGCTGTTAGCACCCAACATCTTGAGCAGGGGTTGCGGTTTCCCGTTCCACCGTTCTTGATTGAATTCCTGAACAGAGTCAAGCTCGCACCCTTCCAACTGACTCCGAATTCTTACACCCAGTTGATCTCGCTGGCCATAGCCTTCTACAGGAACGGCCTTCATGCCCCCACACCGAGGATCATCCAAGAGTTTTACTCTTTCAAGGCCTTGGCTGCGGGAGATGGAGAGAAACCAGATGGCATCTATTATCTCACAGCCCGTCAGTCACAATACAAAGACCTTTTGCCCAAGGGAGAAGCAAAAGGCAAATCCAACGTCGGGCCATATAAGACGAGTTGGTTTTATATCTCGTGCCCGTCTCTTGCAGATCTCCGAAACTTCAGCTTCGTCCTGAAACCAGGTACTCATAACAAGGTTTAAGCGAGCTGATTTTGTTTTGCATCTCCATTACTTATCATTTTTCTTTGATCATTTGCTGTGCAGAGCTGAAAATGGACGAGTTTCCTCTCAGCAGCGGGGAGGAACGAGCTCTTGGCAAGCTCGCCAAATCGGGCGATGCAGGTATCAGCAGCAGATTCGATGATGCCATGCTTAGGGCTTACAAACTAGCCCCTCCTAAGGAATCTCTTCTTCTGCGAGCTGGAGAAGATATTGGCAAGACGAGCGACAAGCCTAGACTTCCTTCTGTTTTCGAGGTTTCAGTTCAGGATGCGTCTACTTCCCGACCTTCGCCAGTAATCTCTTCATCATCAGAGGAGGACGTTCGCTCGGATAACATTCGCTCTCTTTCTCCACCTCGGAAGACTTCATCTCGAGGTGCTCCTGCTCGCACCTCGTCTAAAGCAAGATCATCCTCAGCTCGCACACCATCGGAGGCGAAATCGTCTTCAACTCGCACCCCCTCGAAGGCGAGATCGTCTTCAACTCGCACCCCTTCAAAGGGTGCATCTAGAAAAAGTTCTTCTTCTGCTCCTGCTTCAGCTCGGACAGGATCAGACCCAGTCCCTGCAGCTCCTACTGCACAGGCTGATCCATCTTCTTCTCCACCTCGTACGTCTACTCCAGGGGCTCCACTGCGATCCCCAGTTCGTGCTCCAGTCCCTGCTCCTTCTTCTACAAAGCTCCCAGCTAACAGGAGGAAACTTGTCCTCATGAAATCCCCTCCTGCACGTCCTACTGAATTCCAAGCTTCTTCGGCTCCTCCAGCAAAACGACCTGCCGAAGACTTAGCCACTCCAGCGGCACCCTCTAAACGCTCCAAACCATCTGGTCAGGACCAGGCTCCTGCAGTTGCCGTATCCACCAAAGTGCCTGCAGTCACTGAAGCTACTTCCCCTTCAACCACTGCTCCCAGCGAGGTGCATGTTGCTGCTGGAGCAACTACTCCCTCGACTGCCGTTCCTAGCGAGGTGCCCATCTCCGATATTTTTACAAGTCTTCAGTCACCTCCAACTTCCAGCTCGCAGCCTGGAAAAGGTGATGCTCCTTCAAATGCCGCTCCTGAGGCAACCCGAGCTGGCCCCAGCACATATGCGACTAGGCGTACTGTTGTGTCGCGACGTGGTGGTACCTTCAATGATGCACGTGATTTCCCGGAGCGCGCGAGAACTCCTTCACCTACCCCATCAGACATCGAGCTGGGTCCCGGAGGGAGATTCTTAAATTCCTTCCTTGACAGTTGGGCAACAATTATGCTCAATCATGCGAATGTCTTGGAAAATAGGAGCCTTAGGGGCGAGGACTTGGATGAGTTCGTGGCTCGTCATTGCATGCTGGTAAGTTACTTTTCCTCATCTGCTGATTTCTTTACTTGACTGGATCTTAATCTGTTCATATTTTCCAGGGTGCCCTTGCTGCAATGAAGCGGAGAAAGGAGACAAGGGCTACCCAGGATGAGATCAGGAAGCTGGAGTTCGACCTGGAGGCGGCTACTGATGACTTAGCTCGCATGACCTCGGGCAGAATAGAGGGTCAGGAAGCTCAGATTGCTGAGGCAAACGCTGCAAGGCAAGTAGCTGAGGAAGCCCTGAAGAAAATGGAGAATGAACATGCTTTGCTGAAGGATGAGTTGCTCAAGGTAAAAGAAGATCTGAGGCAGTCTGAGCAACAGGCCGCACTGGACGAACAGCGAGCTTCAGCTGCAGAAGAGAAGACTGAAGTGCTTCATCGTCAGATTGATGCTGCTCTGGCGCGAGCTGAAACTGCCGAGAAGCAGGCCGAGGAGGCCAATAAGCGGGCTGGTGAGATGGAAGTTGCCGCTAAAGGTGCTGAGGAGGCCGCAACCAAACGGGCTGAGGAGGCTGCAACCGCGGATAACCGTGCGAAGGAAGCTGAGCATCGAGCTGAGGTGCTGAGGCAACAAGTGGGGGAGGCTATTCAGCGAGCTGAGGCTGCGGAGCAGCAAGTTGTAGACATGAAAAAAGAGGCTGAGGTTGTCAACCGTCTCGCTGATAATGCCTTCGAGGATCTAACGGCCTTCAGAAATCAAGCTGCTCAGGAACTGGAAGTGCGGGTCGCGGATGCAAGGGATGAGGCTGAGGAAAGAACAGGTCGTGATTTCCTCTACACACTGTGGATGTCCCATCCAGACATGGATTTTTCTATCTTCGGGGACATAGGGTTTGAAACTATTGAGGATTTTAAATCAAAAGCTGCCCCATCCACCGTTGATCCCGAACCCCCGGCTGATCCAGATCCTCCTGCTGCGAACTAGCAATTTGTTTTCTTTCTTATGTATTTCTTTTAATTTTTTAATTTGTAATCAGTTACAATTACTTAATGAAAATTCCTTTCATCATTTCTTCTGTATTGAATATTTCTCAGGCCAATGCTCTTCATTTTTCCTGCGGGCTAATAATCAATGAACCCAAAACTTGTTAATAATAAAAGCGACACTTAACAAAATTTTTGTAAGTGCAAATAACGGGTTTTCTAGAATATTTGGCGAGCTATGCAGGGGTCGTCACCTTGCCTGCTTTTTAGGCTCATTAGGCGAGCTATGCAAGGACACTTAGTCACTTGCTTTTTAGGCTCTTTTTATTTATAGCGAGCTATGCAGGGGTCGTCACCTCGCCTGCTTTTTAGGCTCATTAGGCGAGCTATGCAAGGACACTTAGTCACTTGCTTTTTAGGCTCTTTTTATTTATAGCGAGCTATGCAGGGGTCGTCACCTCGCCTGCTTTTTAGGCTCATTAGGCGAGCTATGCAAGGACACTTAGTCACTTGCTTTTTAGGCTCTTTTTATTTATAGCGAGCTATGCAGGGGTCGTCACCTCGCCTGCTTTTTAGGCTCATTAGGCGAGCTATGCAAGGACACTTAGTCACTTGCTTTTTAGGCTCTTTTTATTTATAGCGAGCTATGCAGGGGTCGTCACCTCGCCTGCTTTTTATGCTCATTTTATTTATAGCGAGCTATGCATGGGTCGTCACCTCGCCTGCTTTTTAGGCTCTTTTTATTTATAGCGAGCTATGCAGGGGTCGTCACCTCGCCTGCTTTTTAGGCTCATTTTATTTATAGCGAGCTATGCAGGGGTCGTCACCTCGCCTGCTTTTTAGGCTCATTAGGCGAGCTATGCAAGGACACTTAGTCACTTGCTTTTTAGGCTCTTTTATTTATAGCGAGCTATGCAGGGGTCGTCACCTCGCCTGCTTTTTAGGCTCATTAGTTTGTTCTTACGCTGTTGAGCTCGGAGCCCGTTAGCCTGGTGTGTTGAATCAAAAACAGGGGGAGAATGGAGCTTTTATTTATAATCAATCCATATTACAGATAATGGCAAACTTATTGATAATAGGGGCGGAGATGCTCGGCATTCCACGCTCGGAGAACTTCGGCTCCATTTACATTAACTAAGCGATAAGCTCCATTTCCCAAGGCTGCTTTGACAACATACGGTCCTTCCCAGTTCGGGCCTAAGGATCCGTCACTTGGCTTGCGGGCTCCAGGTAGAATAAGGCGTAGGACTAAGTCTCCTACGTTGAATCTGTGGATGCGAGCATACTTGTTATAGTACCTCGCTATTCTCTGTTGATAGACAGCTACCCTTAACCTGGCGGTTTCCCTGTGTTCTTCGAGCAGGTCCAGATTTGTTGCAAGTAGCTGATTATTGTCATTTGGATTGAAGGTCGCTCTTCTTTGCGAGGTGACCTCAAACTCAGCCGGGATCATAGCCTCTGATCCATATACCATTGAAAATGGGGTCTCGCCAGTTGAGCTGCGAGCCGTGGTTCTATAGGACCACAAAACTTTTTGGAGCTCGTCTACCCACGCTCCCTTCTTAGCTTCCAATTTCATCTTTAGGGTCTGCTTGATGATCTTGTTTACAGCTTCCACTTGGCCATTGGCTTGTGGGTGGTCTACTGCTGAGAAACTTTTAACAATTTTGAGGTCGTTACAGAACCTAAGAAACTGGTCACTGGCGAACTGAGTCCCATTGTCTGTCACAATCTGCTGTGGGACCCCAAATCTGCTAATAATGTTGCTCCACATAAATTTCTCAATCTTTGTCGTGGAGATTTCAGCTAACTCTTTTGCCTCAGCCCACTTAGTGAAATAATCCACTGCGACTACTGCATGCTTGCATCTCCCACGTGCCATCGGTAGGGGTCCGATCAGGTCCATCCCCCAGATTGCAAAGGGCCACGGGCTCACCATCTGTTGGAGGTAAGCTGGTGGAGCTCGTGGAATATGAGCAAACCTTTGACATTTGTCGCATTTCTTCACTAAGTTGAGGGCATCCTGCCTCATGGTGGGCCAGTAGAAGCCTTGGCGAAGTGCCTTCTGAGCTAGAGACAGCCCCCCAGCATGATTCCCACAGTGGCCTTCGTGTATCTGCCTTAGTACTGTTTCGCATTCGTGGCCATCAATGCATCTCAATAACGGTGCTGTGAACCCCTTCTTGTACAGTGCGTCATCATAGACGCAATACCTGGCTGCTCTAGCTCGCAGACGTCGTGCTTCTAGCTTGTTATTGGGCAGCTTTCCATCCTGCAAGTATTCGAGAATAGGGCTCATCCAAGAATCAGGCTGCACGGATATGACCATCGTCACATTCTTTTCTTCTGTGCTTGGAGCTGGTAGGAACTCAACTGGGATTGCCCCAAGGAAATCTGCATCTCGCGTGGTTGCGAGGCGAGCTAGTGCATCAGCATGCGAGTTCTGAGCTCGTGGGATCTGCTTCATCTCGTACCTCTGGAACGCACCCAGCAGCTCGTGTACTTTTTGGAGGTAGAGGGCCATTTTCGGTCCCCTAGCCTGATATTCTCCCATTACGTGGCTGACGACGAGCTGTGAGTCACTGAAAATCTTCAAGTGTTCAGCTCGCATCTCCTTAGCCAAACGCAGTCCTGCGAGCAGAGCTTCATACTCAGCTTCATTGTTTGTCGCCTGAAAGCCAAACCTTAGAGCACAAAGAATTTTATGGCCCTCAGGACTGATCAGTAGAACTCCAGCTCCAGCTCTCTGCTCGCTGGATGATCCATCAACAAAAAGTTCCCAGGCCGGACCTTCAGAACATTCAGCTTCATCATCTACAGGTCCTGTAAATTCCGCAATGAAATCTGCAAGAGCCTGAGCCTTGATAGCTGTTCTCGGTTTGTATTGGATATCAAACTGCGCGAGCTCCACTGCCCATTTTAACAAACGACCTGAGGTGTCTGCTTTCTGCAAAACTTGTTTCAACGGATACTGGGTGAGGACTTCGATAGTATGAGCTTGGAAGTAAGGTCGCAGCTTCCTTGACGCAATTACCAGGCAGTAAGCCAGTTTCTCCATCTGCGAATATCTGGTTTCAGCATCCTGTAATCTTTTGCTCACATAATAGACTGGAAGCTGCGTCTTTTCTTCTTCCCTCACCAGCGCGGCACTCAGAGCTTGCTGCGACACTCCCAAGTATAGAATCAGTTTTTCTCCCTCTTTGGGCTTGGAAAGAAGTGGAGCTCGTCCCATATACTCCTTCAACTGCTGGAAGGCTATTTCACACTGCTCAGTCCACTCGAAACTCTTCGCTTTCTTCAGAATGTTAAAGAAAGGGACACATTTGTCCGAAGCTTTTGATATGAACCGACTCAATGCTGCGACCTGGCCATTGAGACTCTGGACATCCTTCACCCTGGTGGGCGACCTCATGTCAATCAGTGCTTTGATCTTTTCAGGGTTTGCTTCAATCCCCCTATTGTTGACCATGAAGCCCAGGAACTTCCCGGAAGCTACTCCGAATGCACACTTGAGTGGATTTAACTTCATCTGGTAGCTCCTCAGGATTTGGAACATCTCTCTTAGGTCGCCAACATGATCACCTATCTGCTTGGATTTTACTAACATATCGTCCACATAGACCTCCATGGTCTTTCCGATTTGCTCTTTGAACATCATGTTCACCAAGCGTTGATATGTCGCTCCAGCATTCTTCAAACCGAAGGGCATCACCTTGTAGCAATATAGTCCCCGATCAGTCATGAACGAGGTGTGCTCTTCATCTTCAGGCTTCATTGGGATTTGATTATATCCCGAATATGCATCCATGAAGCTTAGGAGCTCGTGGCCAGCAGTAGCATCCACGAGCTGATCTATCCTTGGCAGGGGAAAACTATCTTTGGGGCATGCTTTGTTTAGGTCGGTGAAGTCGATGCAAGTCCTCCACTTCCCATTCTTCTTTTTCACTAGCACAGGGTTGGCGACCCAGGTCGGGTAGTAAGCTTCTCTGATGAACTTGTTAATCAGAAGCTTGTCTATCTCTTCTTTTAGTGCTAGGTATCGTTCCCCTGTCATTGCCCTTCTTTTCTGGCGAACTGGTTTGAAATGAGGATCAATGTTCAGCCTGTGAGACATCACCTTTGGATCTATTCCCACCATGTCCTCATGGTTCCATGCAAACACATCCAGATTCGCCTTTAAGAAGTCAGCGAGCTGGATTCTCAGCTCTGGAGTTAATCCTCTTCCTAGCTTTAAGCATCGCTCAGGATCTACCTCGCTGACTGGTACATCCTCTAACTCCTCAATTGGACCGGTAGCTCGGTCTGCGTCTACCTCGCGAGGGTCCAGGTCGTGACTGACTCCCTTCTCAGTCATAGCTCGTGGCTCGCCCCCTGAGACCACGTTCACCTTCTTTCCTCTTACACCCATCTTCACTGCATCTTCGTAGCAACGACGAGCCAGGTGTTGTTCTCCTCGAACACATCCGATGCCATTAGGAGTTGGGAACTTCACTGTCAGAGTTCTGGTTGAAGTAACCATGTCCAACTCGTTCATAGCAGGTCTTCCGAGGACCACGTTATACGCCGATGGGCAGTCGATTATCAAGAAGTCCGTCAGGGTTGTGGCCTGACGACCTGCCTCCCCCAGAGTCAAAGGCAGTTTGATCTGCCCCACTGGCACCACAGCATCTCCAGTGAATCCAAACAAAGGCTCCGGGGATGGCCTCATCTGTTCTGCTCGCAGCCCCATCTGGTCAAAACAGCTCCTATACATCACGTTCACTGAGCTGCCGGTATCGATCATGATGCGCCTAACTTCCATATTGCTGATTTTAGCTCGTATAACCAGCGCATCATTATGAGGACTGATCACTCCTCTGGCATCTTCCTCGGTAAATACGATCTCGTCCGAGGTCGGTTTCGCTCTTTTGGTAGGTCCCTCCGACCCATTGAGCTGGAATGAATGATTCGCCTCCCGGACGTACCTCTCATGCGATCTGTTGGAATCACCTGCGATATGGGGGCCACCATAGATAGTAAAGATGGTTCTTACCGCAGGTTCCTGACCTTGTTCGGGAGCTCGCTGGGGCTGCTGCTGGTGTTCTGGCTGTTGCTGCTGAGGTCGCTGGTGGTGAGGTCGCTGATCAGCAGGTCTTGCCACATATTCTCCCAAGCGACCTCGCCTTATTAATTTCTCAATGGCGTTCTTCAACGCCCAACAGTCCGAAGTACTGTGCCCGACCTCATTATGGTAGGCACAGAACTTGTTCTGATCTCTGTGCTGAATGGGAGCCCTTATAGGATTGGGCCTCCCGAAGTCCTCCTTGTTACGCTCCGCAGCGTAAATCCTGTCCGGTGATGCCGTCAGGACGCTGTATCCTTCCTGGCGACGCCAACGCTGCGGTCGCTCATACCTTGGCTCTCTTCTCGCTTTCTTAGCGATCTGATTACTTGAGCCGTTGTTTCTTCCTTCTTCGTTCCGGCCATTGTTTCTCCTCTTTGGCTGGCTGGAACTGCCCCCTTCATTCTTCTGATTCTGCTTTTTCGGGCCGAAGGTTTCTTCCCACCTGATCTCTTTCGCAGCTCGCTCGTAAAACTCTCCCAGATCCTTCACTGGGGACTTGTAAATGCTTTCATATAGCTTTCCATCTTTGCGCAGCCCAGCTGAGATCGCTGTCAGAATGCTTTCATCTGACGGGTGCTCGACATTCGCGACCTCGCGTCTAAATCTGGTGATGTATTCCTTCAACGACTCACCCTGACGCTGAAAAATGGTGGCTAGGTGGCAGGATGGAGCGAGCTGCCTTCTCAGTGCCCTGTATTGACCAACGAACTTCTGTTGGCATTGCTCCCAACTTCCTATGCTGCGAGCCGGGAGATTTCTGAACCACGTTCTTGGAATATCCCCCAATGTGGCCGGAAACACTCGGCACTTCACCATTGGGTTTCCTGTCTGTAGATCCATCTGAACGTTGAAAGCGTCTAGATGGTCATATGGGTCACTGTCCCCATTGTACTGCTGAATGCTCGGCATCTTGAACCTCGGAGGGAGAGGCTGCGTTTCAATCTCCCTTGTAAATGGGGTTCTGCCTCCGTAGAGCTCACGCTGCTCCGGAACTCCGGGTCGTGCTTCCAACTGCTGGACCCTTTGGAGGAGCTCCTCTAGTTGGGGGTCTCGGAGCTCGTATCTCCTCCTGTGATCATGACTTGGAGCAGGATGTTCAGGGTCATACCTTTCGTCTTCCTCAACTTGACCCTCATGATGATGGGATCTTACCTGCTGCCCATCCACCTCGTCGATATAACGAGCTGCGGCTCGGACTCTACCTTGACCAATTTCCATCCGCCTGTTTCCCTCCTGGCTCAGTCTTACTACCAGGCTATCAGGTCGTGCGACCTCCCTTCCGTGCTGAACAGGGTGTCTTCCAGCCCTCGAACGCGCATTGGATGAGCGAGCCGAGTCTGCAGGTCGCTGGACTTCTCTTGCCAGCCTTTCAAGTCCTCGTGCTGGTTCGGGAGGCTGGGGCACTCCCTGCGGTGCCTGAACTTCCACTCTAGTCACGTTCTGAACCTGGGCCTGCACCAACATATTGACGGCTTCCGTGAGCTGTCTGACCGTATCTTCCAACGCTTCCTGCCTCTGCAGTAATGCATTCTGTCCTTCGGCCGTCGGGGCAACTGGGACCGTTTGACGGTGAGGCAGAGGAGGAATGCCTGTTGTAGCCCCGAGAACTTGTCCATGAGGACGGGCCTGCGGCATGCGTGGTTGCGTCTTGCCCAAGCTGTAAGTTCTGTTGGGATTGATTCACGTGACTTTCCGCCTGATCGTCATCTCCAAGGAACCTGTTTGATCTAGTCTTTGCCATCTCGTCAAAGGTTAATGAACTAAGATGAACAAGATTGCAGTCTGGGCCCTCCGTCTAGCGCCAAAATGTCGACGTTGATTTTCAGTCGACGAGCAATCAATGCCCAATACCTGCAATCAATGTGAGAAAACACGAAAACCAAGGAAAGACAAAGATAGAAATACAGGATCGAACGAAGAAGACCAAGCTTTTACGTGGTTCGGCAATAGAAAGGCCTACGTCCACGACTGTCTATCTCTTAAATTCTGCAGAGTGACAGTATATTATTAAATATTGTATATCCCTGTTACAATGTTTTCGATCCCTATTTATAGGGGAAGAAGAGTTGCAATTCTAGTTGAAGTAAATCAGGAAAAGAATCCTGAATTAATTACATTCCCTAAACAATTGGGAAAAATAAGGAAAAGAATTATAAATTAATTATGCTTCCTAATATATTTAGATAATATTAGGGAATTGCTATATTTATCTCAAGATAATGATGACTTGCATTTGAATTTGAATTAATCTCCATGTCTGACGAAGAAATCATGGTTTGATTGGGCAATTGCCATATTTGGAGAGAGAATCACTATTGAACTTGGTAACTGCCTTTTCTGGAAGATTTTGTGCTTATCACGTGTCTGAGCGAGCTGACGCGTTATGGTGGTTTCGAGCTCGAGCTCGCTTTGAAGCGAGCTGCGCAAGCGGCGAGCTGCGACCTGGCTGTATTTATGGGTCTGCTGATGCCAGCTGGAAGTCTTGATGGTCTTGGAGTCAACACTGGGCCTCGTCTGATGGGCTTTGACTACGTTGACCTTATTGGGCCTTCTTATCGGGTCTTAAATGGGCATAAATTGGACTTTTACCAGCCCAATTTACTGAATCCGAGAAATACACACAACACATATTTAATTATAATCACATATAATAAATTACGATCACATCTTTTAGAATGTTATCACACTTTTTTTTTTTTTTATCATATGTATAAATACCCCAAGTGTATGTTAGAATGTGTATATATATGTAGTTTGGCCAAAGAAATTTTTCACAACAAAAATGCCCTCTAACTCCACATGTAATGTTTGGAACTTGGTGTGTGATAGTACAGATCGAGAGAAAAGTAGCAAAGTTATCAAGAAAAAGCTATAGAGAAAAATAGGAGCTCCAAGCATTGCGGGATTCAAATCCCCTTTTTGTTTGCTTTTGTCACGACACATTGGAATGTATCAAACACATCCAATTATCTATCTACAGCAAAGCCATCCACATCACATCGCAGGTGTTGGTGGTCAAAATTCAAGAGCAGAAGATATTAATTCAAAAATGACGCAAATATATGCCAATATTACAGATGATATCGAATGAACAAAAACTTTGGTCCAATTAATTAATTGCTTCTCCATAAACGTGTCTTAATGATGTGCTAATGATAAGATGATGTTCTCACTTATATGCATTTAACTGTAACTTATACAATACATGATATATTGATATGCATTGGCCTAAAAATGGAAAATGAAAAGGTAAAGTTCTTTCGGCGGCGTCCATGTGGTCGGGCTTCTAAAGGGCAACACAGATTTTGGTGACATCTATATGTAATACAATATATACTGATGATTGTTTCGATTAAAATACATAATTACACGATCAGTTATTAGGATGAACTTAACTACCATTTGAAGTGAATAATGAAATAATCACTTCTATGAAAAAAGTTATATCATTTGTACTTCTATACCAACAGCAACTTGTCATATGAGGGGTTTGCCACATTTGTCAGTAGTATAGTTAAATTGAGATTTTGAGAGAGAGAATAACTCAAACTGATCATAACCGCAGACATTTTTCTATTGTTGGTTGTTTAGCAACAAATGTCACTGATATATTAAAATTATATTTATGGCAAAAAAAACACGTCTATATTTATTAACACAGTTTGAATAGAGATTAAAATTTTGTAAATTATAACACACATCAAATATTTATTCATTGCTAACGTGGAGTGGCGGCCACTATTATTTCTTAGGATTATTATTTTGTCTTTTTTAACATGCGCACTAGTTGTACAGGCCCCATTCTATTAAGATTTCCACACTAAGAAACAACTTTTACTAAAAAGGTTTGTTGGAAAAAGATAACAGTAATCATCAGGACCTCGACTTCAGTTTGCTTGCTTAATTGGAGAATGTCTGTTTGAAAATGAACACTCGTAAACTCTTTAAGTTTCTTTTTTTTTTCTTTTTTTTTTTCTCTAGCAAAAGTATTAGGCATGTGGTGTGGGTCCTTCTTTGTTCGTGATGATGTAATATTCTATTGTATATGTTTCAATTTTTTATTTTGACTAAATATAATACTAATCCATCAGTCCAACATGAACACAGAGATTAAAGGTCATGATGTCAAGTCTTGTACATTAATTAGGACAATATTTTCGATACATATGACATTCATTGTTATTTATTCTTTATTGAACAAGATAAAACGGACAAATCTTACTTTCTACCAACCCAATGGCGAAGTTAGCGGTCCCTACATTCATATATTTCTTCACATGGCACATGACAATGTGTTACTTTATTGTATCCATGCAATTAGGCTGTCTAATCGACATAGCTAGGCTTTATTTTATCTTTATATGTTAAGATAAGCGTGCACCATCCATCATAAAGAAAAATTCCATGTACGATAACATTATAGAACTTTCTACAACAAGAAAATGCTGAAATATTTTACTAGCATCTGACTAACTAAAGAGTATGTTTGGTTGGATTTTTGAAAAATCTGTGTAAAAGGTCTATCAATAGTAGATTAGAAATAGATCTTTTAAAAAAATTTATAATAATTTAGTTGAATCATATCAAATTAAAGTTCTACTAAAATTATTAATTCAATGATTTTGTTTTAATAAGGGTATTTCAATGTCAATACACAAATTTAAGGATAGTTAGATCAAATACACCTTTTTTAAAAATATCGATTTGGAAAAATTCCTCCTATGAGCTTGTACCTAATTGAGGTTTTGATCTCTACCAGAATTAAAATAGACAATCTCAAAAGTCCAACAAAAAATTTTTACTACAAGAAATGTGAATATTAGATACCATACATTTAGAATTGCATAGATATTTGGTCTCTAAATAATGTTTTTGGCAACGCACTTTGTTATTCATCTCCATAGATAAGAGTTTTGTTTCATGATAGGACTTTTGACTTGGGGAACAATTTGAGACGATATAATCCATCTTTAAATGAAGCATTCTACAACATTACCTATTCCAATGTTGGTTACATTTTGAGTACAATTCAATTTTTGTCTTTGACCGAAGCTTTTAGCAACAAATTTTAGTAGTCACTTCCATAGATATGGATTTTCAATTACCATGGGAGAACATTCAAAGACGACCCAGTGCGTCTCTAAATCATGTTTCTACTACGATAAGATATTTTGCCTCCAAATACTAGATACCTTTTGAAGGTAATTTAAATCTAGTCTCCAAAAAAAGTTTTTGGTTACGCAATTTGGTGTTTGTCTTCATATATATAAATTTTAATTTGCTTTGAGACATTTTCCTTGGGGTCTATATTTACAGATGATACATTACATCTAAGTAGCAAGCATTTTGCTACAAAGGGAATTTGGTAGCCAAATATTATTTTACGGTTCGCATCCAATCCCACCAAAATATTATGCCAATTTTGGATCTACTTGGATAACTATTTGAATTAAAATCCTCAATTTAAAAGTATCTTAGAAGACAAATATTTTAGTAGCCAAAAACATAATAAGTTATTTTCTCTTTGGAGACTAAATTATTAGTCCCAAAAGCACATAAAATTTTAAGCAAGTTAATAATTGGTGAACAATGTGAGACACAAGATTGTAGTAGTGAAATGGTTATGTTACTTTCTTTGTTTCTTATATCAACATATTAGTCTCAATTGAACGACAAAATTTAATATAAGAGAATGAGTTTGAAATATAAATTTTCAAATTTGATTTAATGTGGATGAAAAATAAAGTTGCATAATCTTGTAAAATTGGTGATGAAACAAATTAATATTACATAAAAGATTAATAAGGTAATAATAAGTAAATATATATATATATGTGCATGCGTGTGTGTATATATATATATATGTAAAGGGTTTGGTTAATTTTAGAGTATGCATTAATTTGAGTCCAGGCGTGCAGCTAGCTTAACTGTTACTTCCGCATATTCCTAATATTTAATTGAGAAATTAAACAAGTTCTTATTTAAAAAGAATGTTAGATGATTTGTCCAATGCTTTTTTAATGTCTCATTGTAAAAATTTTAACCATACTACACATTAATTTTATCTTGTATATATATATATATATATATATGTGTGTGTATATGTTTGTTTGGCCAAAGAATATTTTCTGAACAAAAATGCACTCTAGCACCTAGAAGTCTAACTAACTCTGCGTGTAATGTTTGAATCTTGGTGTGTTATGATACATATAGAGAGAAAAATAGGAAAAGTTATCGAGTAAAAGTTATTGAGAGAACTTTAAGAGAGAAAAAGTTCGAAGTTAGAAAGAGATTATCAACAAATGGTGAATGGTTGGGACCAAGGAATAAAACCACAATAATATATATGACACAATGAAGCCACTAATCTTTAGGGAGGTTGACCAAGGGAATTTCAGTGGCTTTAAGTGTTGTAGAGGGGCGCCAACTGTTTCACCTCTGTTCTTTGCGGATGATAGGATTTTCCTTTTTGTCCTTTTTTTTTCCCTATATTTTTCAAGCTTCTTAAAGAGATCATTGTTTGGCTACTAGGAGTGTTCTACACAGACATTTTAAAACGTCTGGTCAAGCTGTTAACTTCCGTAAATCAACTTTGTGTGTTAGTAATCAAGTTTCTAGGACTGAAGGGATTCGGTTGGCAGGAATTTTGGGGGTGCCTTTGGTGGACTGTCATCAAAGGTATCTGGGGCTGCCAAGCTGGGTGGCACCACGAGAAAAAGTATTATTTATAAGCTTTAAAAAACGTCATAAAAACTCTTTCACAACATTTATGAAAATATCCTAATGAAGGATGCAGTAAAAAACAGACATTTATTAATACATTCCACTAAACGTTGTAAAAAGTCATACTTACGAGAGCTAAAAAATGTTGCTTAAAAAATGTCATAAAAATAAAAATAAGAAAAAATCATGCAATATAATATTAGGATAAATCGATAAATTATTATCATTGGGAGGATAAATTTGAAAGAAAATATTTTAAATTAAGTGAAATGTTTTTTTTTTTTTTTAATTTTGAAAAGAAAATTAAGTAAAAAGTTAGAATTTCTATTTTTTTAAGCATTTCTTTTTATATTTTTAAATAATTTGACCACTTCAAAGAAAAACTAAATAGATACAATTTAGATTTGTTAAGTATGAAACATCCACTGTTCTCCTAGAATAGTAGAAAATTAAATTCAGACACAACTAACTTGTATCTTTTATTCATTAGTGTTTGACCATAATTCAAATGTATTGCATACTTGACTTGCCAAACATAAGACAAAATAAACAAAGCTCAATCCGGTAAATTAATCTTAAAAATTGCATTACCTGTTTCTGAAGATTTAATAGTCAATATTTCTTTTCTTAATTAATTCAAGATGCTCCGCACAAACAGCTTTGGTAGGAACTTTTGGTTTTAGATTAACCTGCAAAAGATGTTACGTGAACAATACTTAGCTTTAATTTAGAGAATACTCATTCACACGGTGAAGCAAATATTCAGAAAATTCATAAAGCATCTAATTATAAAGGATAGTTATAGAACAGTATCGTAAGGTCTTTTGAAGCTTAATCTCTAAAGGACTAGAAATGTTATTCATGAATGTTAACAACAACCACAAACATTGTCAAAAGACATATAATAAGTAAGAGTCCAGTAGCAGTTCAAAAAGCATAAATCACAATATATATATATATATATATATATATATTCTTACCTTGTTGCAGCATGGGCAGCGTCAAATCCACTTGAGAACAATATTCATGCATTGTTTGTAAATACAGCCGCATACTGCCGTACATATGCTGTACGGGTGTATCGGCAATGAGACGTGCCAATATGCCTGTATTGTGGCCAGAAATGTGTACAAGACAGCCATGTATGGCTGTCTTATACCGAAACAGCATTATATGAATAGTTATAGAAAAGTATCGTAAGGTCTTTTAAAGCTTAATCTCTAAAAGACTAGAAATATTATTCATGAATGCTAACAACAACCACAAACATTGTCAAAAGACATATAATAAGTAAGAGTCCAATAGCAGTTCAAAAAGCATAAATCACAATATATATATCATAGTTTTAAAAGGCACGCCTAGGCGTCGACTAGAAATATTATTCATGAATGCTAACAACAACCACAAACATTGTCAAAAGACATATAATAAGTAAGAGTCCAATAGCAGTTCAAAAAGCATAAATCACAATATATATATCATAGTTTTAAAAGGCGCGTCTAGGCGCCAGGCGCGGCGAGGTGCTATTCCAGCGCCTGCACACCATCCAGGCGCGACGACATGAAAGAGGCGCGCTCCTGGAGCACCTAGGCGCACAGGCCCCAGGTGCAAAAAGACGTGCCTCTTCCTAGTCAAGCCTGATATAAAACTGGGCCCCTTTTTTTTTACCCCACCCGACTTCAGCTTTTTCGTCTCCCACTCTCCCTCTCTCCACTGACCCCCAAGCTGTCGATTCTATCTTCCAACCACCGATCAACCTCTTTTGACCGTCTTTCAGCCTCTTCCGACCGCCATTGACTGTCCTCTCTTCTTCTTTTATCAGTTTCAGCTTCTTCTACAGCAAATGACATCAAGTAAGTATTTTTTTTCTCTTCTCTCATCTTTTCTTCAATCTTTTCTTCAATTTCTTCATAGGTTATTGTTTATTTGTATGATTGTATAGTTGGATGATGTTTACTATTGATTATATGGACTGTTTTGAATTTTTTCTCTTCTCTCATCTTTTATTCAATCTTTTCTTCAATTTCTTCATAGGTTATTGTTTGCTTGTATGTTTGTAAGCTTGGATGATGTTTATTATTGATTTTCAATTTTTCATTAACTATTTTTAGTGTTTATTGTTGATGTTTTATATATGATATTTATTGTTAATAGACTTTTGATTGTTGATGTTTCATGAACTGTTTTTAATGTTTATTGTCTATGTTTATTAATGATGTTTATTGTTAATGGACTTTCGATTGTTGATGTATGTATAATATATGTAATCTATGGGCTGTTTTTAATGTTTAGTGTTGATATTTTATGCATAATATTTGTTGTTAATGGACTTTTGATTGTTGATGTTTCATGGACTGTTTTTAATGTTTATTGTTGATGTTTATTGATGACGTTTATTGTTAATGGACTTTTGATTGTTGATGTATATATAATATATGTAATATATGGACTGTTTTTATATATAATGTTAATGTACGAATGTTTGTTTTTATTGTTGATGTATCATGTATGTAATGTATGTTTGTAATTTATGGATTGTTTTAATGTATAATGTTAATGACTTAATGTATAAATTTTTGTTTTCAACTACCAACTCCTGCATTGACTCAAGGTCAGTTAGTATTAAATCATCGGATCCTGCATGAAATTATGTTGAGTTGACGGATCCTAAGGACAAAAATACTATAAAATGTAAATTTTGTGGAAAATTGGCAAAATGAGGGATATATCGAGCAAAACAACATTTAGCAAGGGGGTTTAGGAATGCTAAATGTTGTGTACTTTGTCCAGAACCAATAAGACAAGAGATGAAAGAGTACTTACAAAAAAAGAAGAGTGATAAGGATGAGCGCAGTATGGAATTGCCAATTGAATTTGAAGTTGAACTAGGTGAAGGGCATGATGATAAGCCACTAGTAGAACCAGTTACAAGTAAAAAAAGAACCAGTGGTGATGGTCTTGGTGGAGTTAATTTTAAGGGTTCAAAACAAAAAGGTCCACTGGATGTATTCTTTAACCCTGACCCAGAAGTTACTATAAGGAAAACCAAAGGAAAGTAATTAAAGTTGAATGAGATGGACACTGTAGCTAAGGAGTTAAGAGGTAGAGCTTGTACGATGTTTGCTAGATGGATGTATGATGCAAGCATTCCATTTAATGTTGCATCATATGATAGCTTTAAAGCTTTTGTGGAAGCATAGGCCAATATGATCTAGGTATGAAGCCACCTACTCCTCATGATGTTAAGGTTCCTCTTCTAAAGCAAGAGGTGAAAAACACTCATAAAATAATAAAAGTTCATGAACAGGCATGGGCTCAATATGGATGCTCAGTGTTGTCAGATGGTTGGAAAGATAAAAAAGAAAGGACATTAATTAATTCTCAATAAATTCTCTTAAAGGAAATATGTTTTACAAGTTTGTTAATGCTTCTGCCTATACAAAGACTGGTGAGAAGATGTTCGAATTATTAAGTGGTATTGTGGAAGAGACTGGAGTTAGCAATATCATTCAAGTGGTGACGGATAATGCTTCAAATAATGTTTTAGCAGGTATGAGGTTTATTTTTCTATTATGATTTAAAATAAAATAATTTGAATTTAAATTAGATATGTACTACTACTAAATGTCTTTTTTGTGAATGATAATAGGGAAATTATAGGATGCAAAATACCTTACACTCTTTTGAAAACCATGTGCAGCTCATTGTATTGATTTGATATTTGAAGATATTTTCAAGATACCCAATTTGAAAAAACCATTTAAGAGAGCAGTAATGGTGAGCGACTATATTTACACTCATCTTGGTATGGTAAACATGCTAAAAAAGTTTACCAACAACAAGGAGTTGCTCAGGCCAACCAAAACAAGGTTTGCAACTGCTTTTATCACTTTAGGCAGGATGCACAAGTTACAAAATAACCTCAAAAAGATGTTTACCTTCGATGAGTGAAGTACAAGCAAATAGGCAAAAGAAGCAAGAGGTAAAAAGGTGTTGGAAGTGATTTTGATGCCTACTTTTTGGAACAATGTGGTGTTTGCTCTCAAGGTGGTCGGTCCATTAATACGTGTACTTTGCTTAGTGGATGGTGAAAAGAAGCCTGCTATAGGATATATTTATAAGGTCATGGATAAAGCTAAAGAAGTCATTGTCACCTCTTTTCATAGGGACAAGTCTAAGTATGAGTCTATTTTTCGAATCATTGATAATAGCTAGGATATTAAGTTTCATCGCCCTTTGCATGCTACCGGATGGTACTTGAACTCGAAATACTTCTACAAGTCTAAAGATGAAATTCATGAAGAGGTGAAGGTAAACTTCTATGAATTTGTAAGAAGGTTGATTCTGAATCATAAGATTCAAGACCAAATTAATAGTGAGCTTTCTAAGTATTGGAATGCAAAAAGGTTATTCGGAAATTACATGGCCATCAAAATGAGAGCTGAGAAAACACCAGGTATATATATCATATCTTATTGAATTAAATCAAATAAATATAAAATTAGAGATTAATCATTATTCATTAATCCATAAATTTTAATGGATAGCTGAATAGTGGAATGCATATGAAGATTCAGCACCTACATTGAAGAAATTTGCAATAAAAATTCTTAACCTTACTTGCAGTTCTTCTAGATGTGAACGTAATTAAAGTGTGTTTGAAAATGTAAGTATATTTGTATATGTTGTTATGATTTTTACAAGCAATTCGTTTGTTCAATGTATCTTTTATCCTAATTTCCTTGATAGTTGTTTTTTTTTTTTTTTTTAACAAAAATTCTTGCAACTTCATACTAAATGGAGAAATAAGCTTACTCAAGGTCATTTAAATGACTTAGTATTTGTGAAATACAATAGAGCCTTAAGGCATCGGTATGAAATGCGTGATACGATCGATCCTATCATGTTGACCGACATTGATAAAAGCTATGAATGGTTAATGGGGAAGCTTGATCATGAGGATGATAGAGATGATAAGAATGTTTTTTTGGATGATGATGGGTTGATGTAGAGCAATGTTGTTATAGTTACAGAAGTTGGAGAGTCTAGCTATAGATTTATATCAAAATCAGGCTCTTCATCAAGACAACCAACAAAAACAAGGCAATCAATTATTAAGGAAGAAAAAGAGGAATATCAAGAGTTGGAAAAAGAAGAAGAAAGAAAGGGAGAATGATTTCTAGAGGAAGAAGGAGAAGATGATGAGATGGGAGAAGAGGATGAGGATCTTGATGATGATCGTGACCTGGACTTAGAGAATGAACTTTAATTGAATATTATGAATGAACTTTTTTTGTGACTAGTGCTACTCAATAGTTTTTGTTTGCAATTACATAATTGTATTTTGATGATGACTTATGACTTATATTGTTTGCCTAGACCCTAGGCTAGGACACTTAGTTTTTAATTAAATTTTGATGATGAATTTTGTTGTTTACCTAGGATACTTAGTTATTGAACTTTGATGATGATGATAATGATTTTGATTATAGTTAATGATTGGATATTTATTTTATTGAATTTTATTTTATTACTGTTTGTTTTTTATGAATTTACATATTTTAAGGTTTTTTTTTTTTTAAGTGCACTTTGTTTTGAAAAGACGCATCTTGCGCTTTACGCCTTGGGCTCCACAGCCCCTTTACGCCTTGATGCGCATTGCGCCCCTTAAAACTATAATATATATATATATATATATATTCTTACCTTGTTGCAGCATGGGCAATGTCAAATCCACCTGAGAACAATATTCACGCATTGTTTATAAACACGGCCGCATATAGCTGTATATACATTGGTATGGGCGTATCGGCAATAAGATGTGCATATACGCCCATATTAGGACCAGAAATGTGTACAAGATAGTATGGCTGTCTTATACTGATACGGCAGTATATGAATATATACAGCTAGTCGGGTAATTAAAAAAAAAAAATCAAGTATGCAAACAAAATAACTCTAAAATCCCCCTAACCAAAATCGATCGACACCTTCTCTCTCAAATCGGCACTCTACTATCCTCATTGACGATTTTAGCTTCCATTTCTAACAATTTCTCTCACGAGCAAAAGCTTTCTAGCCATTTCTCTTAGATGCAGAAGCTTTTCGGTGACTTTATCTCATGTGAGATCGGAGAGAAATAAAAAGAAGAGGAGAAGATGAGAAGAAGAAGAGGAAATGAGTGAGAAAGAAGAGTAATCGAAAAGAAGTAAGTCATCGGAGAAGAAGAAGAGGAAATGGGTGATGACTAATAAAGCATTTGACTTTATATTTCATTTTTTGTGTATTAATATATAAATTTTTTTAACACTAGAGGCTCATACTATGCATTGCCATATGTAGCAAACATTAAACCTTTTTTTTTTTTTATGTGACACAAATATTTATTTAAGTAAAATAAATAATGAATATAAAAATAAATACTTATTTAATACAAAATAAATATTTAAAAATTTTAAATGTAAATAAATAATATTTTTGAAAAATAAATATTAAAAAATTATTTTTTAAATCATTTTTTATCAATATATCCATACCAATCGTACCGAACATACCGTATAATACCACAAAGATGCTTATACTACACTGTACCACATATTTACGAACATTGTATTCACCCAATTGATTTTAGTCTTTGAAACAAAAACAAAAAATCCCAAAACAAGTTTAAAGACCCTCAAAAGAAATAAATAATCTAGTTTACCCAAATAAACTTGCCTTCCCACAATCCCTGCACATAAATTAACAAAAACAGTTAAACCACCAAAAGCAAATTAATTTAAAGAATATTATGAAAAATCCTCATGAAAAGTAAAATAATCGTGAACAACACCAAGTGTTCTTTTTAATTAGATGAACTATCCCGTACCGATTAAAAAAATCAGTTGATGATAAAGTTGAAGGGTATAATGATAATTGGATGAATAATTTTATTTGTTTTAATAAAATTAAATAAAAAACTAAATAATTAAATAGAAATTTAATTCATCATATCTTTATCATCCATATAAAGAGGAAAAGTGGAAATTAATTAGAAAAAAAAAATAAATAATTAAATTAAAATTAAATTTTAGATAAAAAATTTAATTTATTATATCTCTATCATCCCTCTAAAACATGGTAAAGATTAATTAAAAAAATAAAATATTAAATATTAAATATAAATTTAAAAATCATCTAATGATCGTCTAAAATCAAAACCATGATCTCCATCTCTCTCTTTTTCTGCTTCTCTCCTTCTTCAACATCTTCAAGATCTCTCTCTCTCTCTCTCTCTCTCTTCTTGCTTCTTCTTTTCTTCTCTCCATATTCTCTTTTTCTATTCTTCTTCTTCGATAAAGTCTGTCGAACTCAAACCCAGTTCAGTTGGGTTTGACGAACCCAAACTCAATGGGTTCGTTGAACCTAGTTTCAATTGAACGAACTCATATTACCCAATTGAATTTAACTTCATCGAACGCAGATTCAATTTGGTTTGTCAATTTTTTTTTTTTTTAATTTTCAATTTTTTTTTTTTTTTTTTTTTTTGGGTTTTGTGGATTTTGATTGTGGGTTTTGTGGGTTAATGTTTTTGGCATTAGCTAATGTTGATGGTTGATAATGGATTTTTTTTTTTTTTTTGGGTTGATATTGACTTTTTAAGGGGTGCAAATCCAGCCCATTATTTTATAATGAACGGTGTCTAGATCTCCACCTTTTAAAAAAATAATTTTTTAAAAAAATTTTAATTTAATGGATATTTTAGTCATTATATAATTTTGAAGGATATGATAAAAATTTTATAGAATCTTAATAAGAGTATTTTAATCATTTCATAATTTTGGACATAAATGTTAATATTTTAGATAAAAAGTTAACAAAAAGAGACAATTCACATAATAAAAAAATAATCGGGGTATTGTTTACCATTATTTTATTTTTCAGAATGTTTTTCATGATATCTCTTAATTTAATTCAACACATTTAACCAAGATCACCCTAGCAAAAAGATAAAAATAAATAAAAAAAATAAACCCATTTAAACTTGAAATTACACACACACACGCTATCTGTTTTTGATGATAAGAATACCAAATATGTGACTCCCATCTGCTGGTTCTCCTGTAAAAAGTGACACCTCTATATTGTGAGCTTCTGGACCTATGATAATTTGGAGACGAACAAAACTATCTTAAGATTACACGACGAACATAGTCAATCGAATTGTAATCAAACAGAAACATCTTAACAATCACAAAAAAAATCCAACAAATGAGTTTACAAGGAGATAGTATTCCAGAAAACATCTTGACATAACGTAACTTAAGTATAAAATTGAAATTTTCAGAAAATAAAATTATAAAATTTTCAGATAAAAAAGAATAAATAAATTCCAGGAAACAGAGTACACACAACATGTGCAGAGAAAAACAATATTTAAAAAAAAAAAAAAAAAAAAAAAAAAAAAAAAAAAAAAAAAAAGAGCAAATACAATTACATGAAAAAAAATATATATATATCATTAAATGAATAGGAGATATACGAACCTTCCATTGACGAATTTCCTGTAACTAAGCCTTTGCGGCCAAGACCAACAGCACCTGAAAACTAAAATAATCTCATAACCTAGAGAATTCAACTCTTTAAGCTGCAAACAAATTTTGAGCCACGACTCACAAATTTTGATCAACTCTTTTAAGCTGGTGAGTAGAAGACTTTTCCTTCCTTGTCTGTCCATCAAAGAGGATGCAACAGCAGTTCCTGCCAGATCATAATGGGCCTTTTCCAGTTAGTTCTGAAAGGAAGACCATATTATTTTCAAAGAACAACAAAATAAAATAAAACAAATAAACCTCTTTTCCAGTTAAGGATTGCAGGCTCCAAAGAAAAGGCCTTAAGAAAATAGATATATATAGAAGAATAGGCAACTAATTCAAATTCACATTATTAATCTTGCACGAATCACCCATTCCACGTTAACAAGTACAAGAGGATATACAACAGTCAAATTTTTCATATTTCAGTCTCAGACATCCACAGATTGGCAAGAGACTGATTCAACATGGTATTAATCTAACATTAGTATGTTTATCTTCTTTTTAACTATAGGAAACAAACACATCTTGATTGCCAAAAGGGATTATGGAGGCAAACAACATTAGTATATTCATCTGTTAACATGCAACAGAATTTTCTTTGGTCATTGTTGCATTTCAAGGCTTTTTATAAATTGTTTACTAATTCATACAAATAATACTGTAATTCTCATGATGTCTTTCATCAAATTCAATATGGCAAATAAAGACTACAAAAGAGGAAACAAAATATTAATACTAGATAGGGTTTCCTGCTAAAGGTAATCCTGCAACCAATGCTGCAAGAATTCCAATACAAATAAAAAGTTGGTTCATAGATCCAAGCGCATATCAAATTCACTGGGTGAGATCTAACCCATAAAAAACTTATTAGCAAGAAGGCTTCCAAACAAAAAATTATAAAATATTCACAAGATAGGTTATGTGCGCACACCCACAAAGACATGCAAATACACACATATATATAATGCCTCAGATATGTAACGTGGAACAATGGCAGATGAGATGCCAATTCCAATTCCAGCATGTAAGCGGCCAATTAACATAGTCTGCACATTTTGGGCTGTAGCACTGACAATATTTAAGATAGTTAGAAGTATTAGTTTCCAGAAAATTGAATGAAGATCACAATGTGATACCATATAAATCAATGACAAAGGGCACACCACAGAAATGCTCTAATTGCAAGAGGGACTGCATCTAATTAAAAAGTTTTTGCTCTGCCTAACTTGTCAGCCAAAGTTCCCCCGGTAAAAGAACCAGCAGTGGCACCAGCAAGCAGGGTGCTAAAGATCCACCCTACTCAAATTGTTATATAAGAATAAGCTAGCTAATTATTAGATAAATAAGGACTTAACAGTCTTGAAAAAAAAAAAAAAAAACGCTTAACGGTTTACTTATATGTTAAATGTACTACTTAAAATACTTTTTCTTCGAAGTGTTTCATTTATTAAACGTGAACGATTTTCTGCCATGGGAAGGGGAGGATAATAAGTAACAAATTTTGACCAATGGCATGACCGGCCAAGTTCTTTATAAACAAGACCAAGCATTTGGTACGAATCAGGCATGTTAGGTGCTATTCTAACAACTCTTTCAGAACAGATATAACCTATAATCCAAAAACACATTCCATAAGCATCAACTCATTGTTCAATCAAATTCAAGTCAAAACAGGAAACACAAACGAAAAAAACCTGTTCGAAATGACCATGAGCGTAGTGAAGAGTAGCTTCACCAAGCAGCCACTTAACTTGAGGGTTAATCTCATTCTTCGTCCCCTTCCGCCTTCCTCTAGTGTTATTAAGCTGCTAAAAACAACACGTTTCAATTCACCATCTATTCATCCATTACCAATAAAAACAAAATGTCACACCTTTCTTGATTTTCGACGAAAACCACCATATTTGATGGCTTCCATGAACTCGTGCATGCCCTTTGAAGCCACATCTTATTCACTATATCATAAATTTTCAACGTTTACATAAACAATTAGTAAGCCATATCACAAATTTTCAAAATTTACAATGAAAGTCAATCCAATTTCAATGAAAATTCATATGTTTGCTCTTCAAGCCATGTCTTCTTCACTATATCACAAAATTCCAAACATTCATGAGGAAGGAGGTGTTATATACCAACCTGCCACCATACATCTCTTCCTTCATTTCTTCCATTTAGTGTTTTCCTTATTCATGGCCAATTGATTTTATAGGTTAAGCACACATCAATTAAAATCAACAAATTAACATCAATTAAACAAAATCAACAGATTAACATCAATTAAACACTTATTACACAACTAAACATGGAGATCAAGAAACAAATAAACAGTTAAAAGCTAGAAAATCATTTTTTTTTTCAAAAGCAGAAACTGGGTATGCAAAAGGAAGTTAGCAAAGAGAAATAACCAGGTTTGAAAGCTCCTGTATTGACATTTATAACCAATCTTTATATATCACGGAAATGTTTAATGTTTACAAAACAGCAAGAGTAGGTAACCGCCTAGGCAATCTTTTAAAAGCCAAAGATAAACACACAATGAAATACTTAAAGCAAAACATAGTTATATAGTATCAGGAGAGCGACAAGCTCAATGACTGAAGCCTGCCATATATATCAATGACTTATACCATGTATGATGGTTTGCATCTCAAGTTCTCAACAATAACAAGCATGAAGAGTTGAAGATTATGATTCACAAACATTTTAAGTTTCAACCAAAATGTCCATGACTGACAAAAATATAAAAATATTAATGTGGCCAATTCAGAGAGAATTTTCTTTGCATTCAACTTCAAACAAAACTAATTATAATCATAGATAGGATTCTTCAAATCATTATAAAAGGAAAAATAAATCATTTAATCACTTTCAAACCAATCTCCCACCAAACTTTTGAACAAGACTGACATGACCTTATCATCATGTATATTAGCCCACTCAAAGTCCAACAATGATGCAATCTAATCTTTAAATAATTTGGAACATAATATTAATTTAAACACCTCCAATTGTTTGAAATATTAAATTTCACCATTAGGATAGTGAAGCAGTTTATGAAACAAAATTTAAAAATCCGAGTCCAGTGGATAGCTAAATCAAGTTTGGGGACAGAGTATTATAGTTCAAAGTGTCATTAAAGCAATGCCTAAAGAGAACAACTAATAAAACATCCCAATGTAAATTGTGCTCACATCAATATATGAAGGCAACATAAAAATATAAGGCATATGAATTTTAAATATAACATAAGTATCAGCTTACCTGCACCACTGAAACTAAAGAGATAGCACCATCAAAATGGAAATCTTAAATATAACACTTGAAGCTCACCTAATCTAGCTGTTGACAATGTAAAACTACTGACTAAAGCAACAAAGTGACTGCATATTTAGAAAAAAACAGAACAATCTAAAACTAAAAGCAAGATTGAAAACATGAAACGAAAGCGTAAACAGCAAAACTCAAATCAGAGGCAAGATTGCTGATGACTTACGGTTGGGCAGGGTGAATCCGGGTATCGACTCGTGTCCTTGCTGCTATTAACAACAACATCACAACTGTAGGAAGCAAAATCTGCCAATAAAACAGGAAAGGAAAAACAGAACACAAAATCTTTTTACGTTTGATTATATCCAGAATTAAATCCTCTCTGATAAGTCATAGGTTTGTCAAATAAGCAGAGATCAAATAATTCAAATAGGAGCTAATAACAAAGACAAAGTGATATAACAGTAAATTGAAAGAAACAGAGACCTCAGCAGCAGTGATAAAAGGATGACGAAAAACCCAACATTATTGATAGAGATCAAAATTGCTGTCGAATCTCAACGAGTTACACATAAACAATCATTTAAAACGTGATTGATAGGAAATAAATGAAATCAAGAATACAAGAGTGTGGTGTACCGGAGTTGAAGAAGTCGCGCGGAGAGCCAAGTGCAAGCTTCAATCTGCGTCGGAGTAACAGGAGGGGTTGAGTGACTGGTCAATGCCTCCTTTGCCCCCAATTATACAAGCAAAACCTAAAAATTTGAGTTATTTATCAAGATTAAACAATAATTAAACCCTAATTCAATGCTATTCATCACAAACATTGACATTTTAGGAAATAATAAATCCTTAAACTGCAAATTCGTGAGGAAGCAACGATGCTTTGAATAAAATCATAGAAAAGACAATAAGTTTGTCACAGCGAACAGTGACCTTTTCCGTTAACGGAGTAGGCGAAGGAGGCGGCGGAGGAGATGCCGGTACGAAGAATCGGAAAAACAGGCGGCACGGAGGTGGCAAAGAAATGCCAGTGTTTGGGAAGGATCTTACCCTGGAAGGAGGAAAAGGAAGCAGAGAGAGCGGCGATCCTGTCCGATCGAAGCGTGCAGTGAGCGGTGATCGCTGTCATTGGTTGTGGTGCCAACAGCCGCGACTGTTAAATGGTGAGAGAGGGAGAGAGCGAGTTGAGAGTGAGTGACAGAGCGAGTAGGATTGTGAGGGGTTTGTCATTCAATATGTTCTAAAACAATGTTATTATTATTATTATTATTTTATTAATACTGTGATTTTTTTTTTAATTTATGAATTTGTCTTTCAACATTTTAAGTTCATGAAATCATTAGTGATATTTTTTAAATCCTTCAAAAAATATCTCGATCAATCTCTTGCGGCTTTTTTAAGTATCAACCATGCAATTGAAAGCAATTGCAACTTTTATTCATAAATCTCGTAAGGCCTCGTTTGGTGTACAGGATTGGATTGGATTATTTTGATGGGATTGGATTGGATTGAATAAATTTAATATTATGATGTGTTTGGTGCAGTATGAGATTGGATAAAAATAATACTGTCTTACGTTTGGTTGAAGATGAGATTTGATTAAAAAATATAAATACAATAAATATGTTTTATATTTAAATTAATTAAATTAATTTTAAAATAATATAACATCTCTTACATGAGATGACTTGAAGAAGAAAAGGCAAAAAGAAAAATAAAAAATAAAAACTAAAGTAACCAACATGGGATTAAATAAACCTCTTTGGTGTGATGGGTTTAAATAAACTCACTGCACCAACTTAAAATAAGTGACATGGGATTGGATTTTCCAATCCCATGTCACAACAAACAAGAGATTGGACTGAATTTTATCCAAACCCAGTCCAATCCCACCAAACAAACACAGCATAAAGGTAAAGTTGTAAATCTCATGGGAAAGAATTACAGGGAGTTATTTGTTAGCATTAGAGACAAGGTCTGGAATAAAATTAAGGGATGGAGGGGGAAATGGTTCTTGGGTGGATGTAAGGAAGTCTTGTAGAAGGTTATGATCCAAGCTATCGTATCTTACTCTATGTTATACCCATTTTCTCGTATGGCCCAAATGGGCCAGTTCAGACCTTATTAATTTAAACAGAAGCAAGGGCCCAAAAGGCCCAAGGTTGGAACCAACGGTTGCAAGCCCAGCTCGTGAGGCCATCCAGGTCGCAAGCCAGCAACAGTTCACAGAATGCCTCCTGCCCGTACTTTCAGCTCGTGGAGCTCGCGAGGTCGTACAGGTCGCGAGCTTACGTAGACCTTCAAGCCGTCTATCTCTCCTCCGATGTGCATCACCTGGCTGACCGAAGGCTTACTCAGGAGATATCGTGTATAGCAAGTTGTCAGAATTTACCAACTCTCATGATTTCCCGCCGGAAACTGCCTACACAATTACCCAAAAGCATTTAATGAAGTGAAGACCTCTCCAGGTGTATTAAATGCAGACTTGTGCAGGAAGAAAATGATCATTACCTTTACAATTAATGCAGCATGACAATATCAGGTTTAGCTGAAACTAGCAGTTGCCAGTAACGTGTGTAATTTTCTTTTGTATTTTTTATTGTCATCTCCCCTCCTCTATAAAGAAGGGAGACATTTTTACTTTACAGACAAGTTAAGATACTAGAGAACTGTCACTCTGCCGGAATTACTCCAGAGTGGCCGTGGATGTAGGTGCAGTCACCGAACCACGTAAAAATCCTCGTGCTTTCTCTCTCTCTCTCTCTCTCTCTCTCTCTATCTCTTTCTCTCTTTAATTCTCCATTAATCACCACATTAAATCTAACCAACCGCCAGGACCGACATTCCTTCACCTGAATTAATCACCACCAACCTTGAACCTTACTAATTGCACATTTACTATCCTTTCATCAGTACGACCAGAACCTTTAATTACCAAGTTCCCTGTCTGGGCCCCAGAATCTCTGGTTGACCGTTTCCGAACGTCAACATCTTTTGGCGCTAGAAGGAAGGCCCAACAGCGACCTGGTAATCTCCATCTAGTTACTATTTCATATTCACCTATATTTGTCTGTCATGGCTAGGATCAAGGCAACAAGGAGTGTCGGAGTGGCAGAAGAACGACATGAGATCCGAGAGGAACAGAGCACCTTGCCTTCAGGAAACGAGGTCGCTCAGGAATGGCAACAGCGCCAACGAGCTCTAAAAGATACAATAAGAGAGTTTATGACAACAATTAGGGCGTTGATGGAAGTCTAAGCCCATGCGGTACAAAGATAGGTGGAGGCTGCACCACCAGGCAGAGCTCGCAGTCAACCTTCAGAAGAAATCCCAACTCCAGAAGGGGTAGCCGCCAGGGAAAGGTCGCTGACCGAAGGATCAGCTCGCTCCTCGAACTTACACCCAAGAGAGCCAGGGGGCGGAACCAAGAGCGGGAGATCTTGCCTCGCCAGAATAAGATAAGGGCGAGGGCGAGCATCGAGGGCGCCAGGCGCGAAGAGGGTAGTCGTGGGCCAGAACGAGTCCGCGGATACCGTGCAGGTTATGAGCCTGAGCCGTAGAGGGCCCCTAGACACGTAAAAGCTTTCAGTGAAGAGGGTGGGCCGCAGAA
The DNA here is from genome assembly GCA_019925255.1 of Litchi chinensis. Classification (NCBI taxonomy): domain Eukaryota; kingdom Viridiplantae; phylum Streptophyta; class Magnoliopsida; order Sapindales; family Sapindaceae; genus Litchi; species Litchi chinensis. Next base: position 727,758 of record CM034465.1, on the reverse strand, counting down.
CCGTCACTTTGGGGAGCAGGAAAGTACCAGTAGGTGGAACCCCAGTCAACGATCTCTGACCCAGGATCTAGTAGTGGAGGAATTGTTACAAAGGGTCCAGCAATTGGAAGCTCGACCTGGAGGTTAGACCGGGGAAGAACGGGAGAATCACAGGGTACCATTCACCCGGGGGGTCGAGACAGTACCTTTACCAGCGAAGTTTAAACTCCCCAATATCCCTTCATACGGCGGCAGAACAGATCCTTACGACCATCTGAACGCTTTCAATGTACAGATGGATCTTCAAACGAATGACCCGCTAGTAAGTGCCGAGTATTCCCAGCTACTCTAGGGGCTACTCCGCGAGCTTGGTTCAAAGGCCTTCCAGCCCGCAGCATTGGAAGCTGGAGAGAATGTCAGAAGAGATTTCTGGACCAATATAAGGCCTTAAGGAAGCAGCTCGCGCCAGCCTGTCACCTCGCTACCATCTTCCAGAAGCAAAATGAATCCCTGAAGGATTATATCACTTGGTTCAGAGAGGAGGTGAGTAATGTGGAAATGCCTTCTGACGAGAGTATTTTAACAGTTATTTTTGCAGGGCTCAGGAAAGATGGGAAGCTATACGAGAGCATTTACAAATCCCCAGTGAAGGATCTGGGGGAGTTCTACGAAAGGGCTGCCAAAGAGGTCAGATGGGAAGAGGCCTTTGGGGTTAAGAAGCCCGACGGTCAGCGGGGTGAAGCGAGTGGTTCCCATCGCGAGAAGAGGAAGAACCATGGCAGTGATAAGCCGGGGGAGCCGAGGCACCAGACTGCCAATGTTGTGGCAAAGTGAGCTAGACCAGGGCCGAGGGTGGAGCGACCTCGGCGTCCGAACAGATATGAAAGCTATAGTGTGTTGTCGGACAGGCAAGACAGGATCTTCGCCACAGAAAGAAACAGGGAGAATTTCGGAAGCCACCCCCAACTGGACCTCCTAATCGACGCCGGGACCCGAGGAAATACTGTGCCTACCATAATGAGAACGGGGCACAATACCTCAGACTGCTGGCAGTTGAGAGATGCCATTGAAGAACTCATAAGACGAGGCCGCCTGGAGAGTATGTAATACAGCCCGCTGGCAGGCGACCTCAGCACCAACGACCTAGACCAGCAGCCCGAGCAACAACAGCCTCAGCGAGCTCAGGAGCCCGAGCGCGAGCCCGCTGTAAGAACAATCTTTACTATTTATGGTGGACCCCATATGACAGGTACATCAAACAGGTCGCATCAGAGGTACGTGCATGAAGCCAACCATACCCTGCTGGCAGAATATGGAGGAGTCGAAGGACCCACAAAAAGGGCAAAAGCGTCCTCAGACAGTATTGTATTCACAGAGGAGGACGAGAAGGGAATACGCTGGCCCACAACGACGCGATTGTAATCTGGGCCCAGATCAGTAATGTCGAGGTACGAAGGGTAATGATCGACACTGGCAGCTCAGTCAATGTAATGTATAAAAGCTGCTATGACCTGATGGGGTTAGGGACTGAGCAGTTAACACCCTCACCAGAGCCCCTCTACGGATTTACAGGGGACGCAGTGATACCGATAGGCCAGATCAAGTTACCTCTCACCCTCGGAGAACCAGGCCGGCAAGCCACAGTTCTTGCAGACTTCTTGATTATCAATAGCCCTTCAGCATACAACGTGGTCTTGGGGCGACCTTCGATGAACGAGCTAGACATGGTCACCTTCACCAGATCACTAATAGTCAAGTTCCCAACCCCCAATGAGATAGGCTGTGTCAAGGAAGAACAGCAGTTGGCCAAGCGATGCTATGAAGACGCAGTGAAGATGGGAGTTCGAGGAAGGAAGGTGAACGTGGTCTCGGGTGGCCAACCACAAGTTATCTCTGAAACTGGGATAAGCGACGACCTCGACCCTCGTGAGGTGGATGTAGACAGGGCCACGAGACCGATTGAAAAGCTAGAGGAAATGTAGGTCAGTGAAGTAGACCCGGACAGATGTGTGAAGGTAGGAAGAGACCTGCCACCAGAAGTGAAGACTGAGCTCACAGAATTTCTAAAGATGAACCTTGATGTCTTCGTCTGGAACCACGAAGACATGGTGGGGATAAATCCTGATGATATATGTCACAGACTGAATATAGATCCCCAGCACAGGCCAGTTCGCCAGAAGAGGAGGCCTATGACCCCGGAACGTTATGCAGCTCTGAAGGAGGAGGTCGAAAAGCTGCTAGCTAACAGGTTCATCAGGGAAGCCCGTTATCCTGTCTGGGTCGTAAATTCAGTTCTCGTGAAGAAGAAGAATAGGAAGTGGAGGACTTGCATTGACTTTACCGACCTAAACAAAGCTTGCCCGAAAGACAGCTTCCCATTACCCAGGATTGATCAGCTGGTAGACGCGACAGCCGGGCACCAACTCTTGAGTTTCATGGATGCCTACTCTAAATACAACCAAATCCCCATGAGCCCACAGGATGAAGAACACACCTCTATTGTCACTGATAGAGGGTTGTACTGCTATAGGGTGATGCCATTCGGACTGAAGAATGCAGGAGCAACCTACCAGCGACTGGTCAACTCTATGTTCCAGGACCAAATTGGGAAAACCATGGAAGTATACGTAGATGACATGCTGGTAAAGTCCAGAAAGCAGCAGATCATGTTCGCGACCTGGATGAGACATTCAAAATCCTCAGAAACTATTAGATGAAGTTAAACCCCCTAAAGTGTGCCTTTGGGGTAACATCTGGTAAGTTCCTCGGATTTATGGTAAATAGCAGAGGGATAGAGACCAACCCGGAGAAGATCAGGGCGCTTGTGGAAATGAGGTCCCCCTCCAAAGTTAAGGACGTGCAGAGTCTTAATGGCCAGGTCGCGGCTCTCAACCGGTTCATCTCGAAAGCCACCGACAAGTGCGTGCCATTCTTTGAAGTTATAAAGAATCTTAAGAACTTTGAATGGAATGAGCATTGCGAAGAAGCATTTCAGAGGCTGAAGGAGTATATAGGCCAAGCCCCCCTCCTGTCCAAGCCAAAGGCTGGGGAGAAGCTGTTTCTGTACTTGGGTGTTTCTGAATACGCCCTGAGCGCGGCTTTGGTGAGAGAAGAGGGAAAATGCAGCTGCCCGTGTATTACATCAGTAAAAGGCTGGTTGATGCGGAGACCCGATATTCACAAATGGAGAAGCTCATGTATTGCCTGGTGATCGCCTCCAGGAAGCTACGTCCCTACTTCCAAACTCACCAAATAGAGGTCCTCACACAGTATCCTCTCAGGCAAGTCCTCCAGAAAACAGATACTTCAAGCAGGCTCCTCAAGTGGGCCATCGAGCTCGCTCAGTTCGACATAGAGTTCAGACCTAGAACGGCATTCAAGGCCCAGACACTTGCAGACTTTATTGTGGAATTCACAGGACCAATACCGAAGCAGGAGAAACTAGCTGATGATCAAACTTGAGAGCTTTATATGGACGGATCCTCTAATGAGTTAAGCTCAGGAGCTGGAATAATGCTGATTAGTCCAGAAGGCCACAAGATCATGAGTGCTTTAAGATTTGGTTTCCGAGCAACCAATAATGAGGCTGAGTACGAGGCGTTGCTTGCCGGACTCCGCCTAGCAAAGGAGGTACGAGCTGAGCAGGTAAAGATTTTCAGTGACTTTCAACTTGTTGTTTACCATGTCAGGGGAGAATATCAGACCAAGGGAAGAAGGATGTCGAGATACTTCCAAAAGGTCAAGGAATTATTGGGGGCTTTCAAGGGGTTTGAAGTGAACTAGATCCCCAGGGCACAAAACTTCAACGCAGACACCCTGGCCCACTTAGCGACCTCCCAAGATGCAGATCTCCTTGAATCTATCCTTGTGGAGCACCTACCAACTTCGAGCATCGAGGACGAAGATGCGATGATGTCGTACAGGTTCGGCCTAACTCCTGGATGAGCTCATTGTTGGGTTACTTACACGAAGGGAAGCTGCCAGAAAATAAGCTTGAAGCTCGCCACATACGAGCTAGAGCAGCCCGATATTGTATTTATGATGACAGATTGTATAAGAAGGGGTTCTCAACCCCGCTACTGCGGTGTATAGATGTGAGGACTGTGAGGTGGTGCTGAACGATATTCACGCAGGTCACTGAGGGAACCACGCAGAAGCATTATCCTTGGCCCAGAAGACCTTCAGATAGGGGTTCTACTGGCCAACAATGAAGCAAGACGTCTTGGATCTGGTGAAGAAGTGTGATAAATGCCAAAGATTTGCTAAGGTCCCGCGAGCTCCACCAGCCTACTTCCAATAGATGGTAAGTCCATGGCCTTTCACAATCTGGGGGATGGACCTCATCGGACCTTTGTCCACAGCTCGAGGAAGTTGCAGACATGCTGTGGTCGTTGTGGACTACTTTACCAAATTGGCGGAAGCTAAGGAGCTAGCAGAAATCTCCACAATGAAGATAGAAAAGTTTGTGTGGGACAACATCATCTGTAGATTTGGAATCCCTCAGCAGCTCGTCACGGACAATGGGACTCAATTCACCAGCGAGCAATTCATAGACTTCTGCAATGAGCTCGGAATCGTGAAAAGCTTCTCGGTTGTAGACCATCCTCAGGCCAATGGTCAGGTCGAGGCTGTGAACAAGATCATCAAGCAGACTTTGAAGACCAAGCTAGAGGCAAGAAAAGGGGCTTGGGCTGACGAGCTACAGAAAGTCCTCTGGGCGTATAGGACCACAGTCCGCAACTCGACAGGTGAGACCCCATTTTCCATGGTCTATGGAACGGAGGCCATGATACCGACAGAGTTCGAAGTCACCAGCCAATGAAGGGCCTCGTTCCGACCTGAGGACAATGACCAGCTGCTCGCGGCCAGTTAGACTTAGCCGAAGAAGCCAGGGAAACAGCTCGCCTGAGGGTAGCGGTGTACCAGCAGAGAGTTGCCAGGTATTATAACAAGAAGGTGCGAGCTCGAAGCTACAAAGTCGGGGACCTCGTTCTCAGGTTAGTCCTCCCAGGGCTCGCAAGGCAAGCGATGGGGTGCTCGGACCCAACTGGGAGGGACCGTACCTCGTCAAGCAGGATCTGAAGAATGGAGCCTATCGCTTGGCCAGCATGGACGGATCAGAGTTACCCCGAGCCTGGAATGCTGAACACCTGCGGCCGTACTACACCTGAGAACTGTCAGCCCGCTCTAACTTTGTACATGATTCTTTTTGACGATTGTCTGTAAAATGCTTTCACTTGTTTTCTGTTGCATGTGTCATGTTTGATGTAGAAAGCAAACTGGTTGAACCAGCAAATGTACATATTAAAAAGAGCAAAGCTAATGAAATCTCTTTCTCAAGAAAACGAGTTGCAGTTTATCATCATAAATATTGTTCCTTGAAGATATCTGTGCAAAAATCCAAGGAATCATTTGCAGCTAAAATACTCGCATAAAATTACTGGTCAAAGTTACAAGCATATTGTGGCAATGGGTGTTCATAAAAACCTCAATCGAGGATGCCTCATCGGTTGATAGTCAACTTACACATATTCTCCTCACTTACAGAGGTTTATTTCGATGAGTATCAAGTTTATTTCCTAGTTCGCAGCGGCTATCCCCGCGACCTCGCGAATCAATTGCCCCGCGACCTCGCGGGAAGGGGGTAAGGCTACGCCTCTCAAATATAAAGCTGTCCACGACCTCACGAATCAATTGCCCGCGACCTCGCGGGAGGGGGTAAGGCTACACCTCTCAAATATAAAGCTGTCCGCGACCTCGCGAATCAATTGCCCCGCGACCTCGCGGGAGGTGGTAAGGCTACGCCTCTCAAATATAAAGCTGTCCGCGGCCTCGCGAAAAAGGGCTCACCCTTGAACTACGAGTGCAGCCACTGGCTAGAATCTCAAAGTTTGGGAAAATGCTGCTGTCAAGCGCACTCAACATCATTGAAACATAGGGGTTAAGGAAATTCCGAGCTCCTTACTAACTGTAAGTTCCTGCCAATCCTTTAAGGCTTGTCCAACTATGTTACATGCAGGATCAAATACTTTGCTCGACCGAGCTATTTACCGAATTCAAATCCTTACGAGCTGATGTATTATGGTCACTGACGGCAGTTAGCGGGTTCGTAAGTTAGCATGATTTTCACGACTGTAATTTACTTGACAAATTTTATTACTTATAATGGTGTGTTCATTGTCTGTTAGTTACCCATCATATAAATAAAACATGCATATCTACACTTGGACAAAGTATTGAAATTGTGTAGGAAATCCAATATTATAATTCCGAGCTTCGAGCTCGTTGTTCGAGTTCCAACAAATGAAAAATTACGAGGAATAAAATCAAACAAATGAGATCAAAATGCCCTAGACACCAGCTGGTTTGTCCGAGAGAGCAAGATCAATAGGAGCTTCTATGGGGGCTCAGGCATTGGAGGATCCTCTAAAGCTGGAGGAACCTCGGGAACCTGTTCTGGCAGAGGAACTAGGACAGCAGGTGGATCAACTGGAGGGGCAGAGGAAGTATCCGCATGTTGTGCGCCCTGAGCACCTGCAGTGAGCTCTGCGAACTCCCGGATCATTTGGACCCCGGCTGACCCAAAGAAGGAGTAGTCCAAGTCCGGGTAGCGCTCCCACATGCTGAACAGAAACGCCCTCTCGACCTCCTCCTCAACCCTGTTCCGCTCCCGAGCTAACCTGGCCTCAATGCCCGCCTCGGTCTGAGCCAACTTCCCCTGTGTCTGAGCCAGTTTTGCTTCTGCCTCAGCTCGCTTCTCCTTGGCCCTCGTGAGCTTCCCTCTGGCTGCAGCCAAGTCCCACTGATGCTGACCTACTTTATCCTCAGCAACCTGTACCTTTACCTTTGCGGTACTTAGCTCGTCTTTAAGCTGTTTTAGTTCACTTTGGGCCTTGTTGACTTCAGAGGTAGCGGCCTCCCTGCGAGCAGTCTCTTGCGACAGGGCCGCATCAGCATCTCGAAGCTTGGCAGAAAGCTCTCCATGATCCTTTTGAAGGAGATTGATTTCATCCTGCAGTAGTCTCCTCTCCTCCTCGAACTGATCCTGGGACATCCTAAAGGCCTCTCTCTCATTAATGTGATATTCTGCCTCCTCATCAACTTCACAGACACCATACCAAGCTGAAAATGTAGAAGAGATGGTAAAAGATCTTTTGAAAAAGAAGAAAAGTCAAAGTATAGAGGGGTGTGAACCTTACCAACGCAGCATGACGAGCTACATAGCCTACGAGGTGCCGGCCTGTGAGCTCAGGTCTCTGCATCTTCGGGTTGCGCCTTCCCATTATTTCGGGCACGAGCTCCACTAAACTGTTCAAATATTCCATCTCCTTTGCCGCCTCAGAGCGGAGCTCGGAGTCTGCCTGTTCATCGTCGCAGGCCTCGCAGGTCGTCCTGGTGCTTCAGTGCCCGGCTCCCTACCGATAACAACCGCCCCGGGCTGACGGACCTAGATGGCACCCTTCTGCTTTTGGGCCGGGGGCTCAGCTATGACCTTCCCTTTCCTTTTCCTAATCAGGGCCTCGGACTCCGGCTCCGCAGCTAGGTCTCTTTCGACAGAAACCTCGACCCTCTTGGCTGGGGAAGGACTTTACCCCTCAGACGGGGCAGCCCGCTTTTGGGGAGTCATAGCTGACCTGGTCGGAGAAGGACAGCTGCAGCAGGCTGAGAGGGCGCTCTTTGTGAGCGGTCTGAAGAAGTGTCGTCCACGTCGACGACCTCGGTCGGCCTCGCAGGTGGAACCGACCTAAGAGGAGGAACGGACATCGTGAGCCTTCCCATGTTGTCTGAAGAAAGACTGGTGGAAAGGCTCGTGCTCGGTGACCTCCGCTGCAGAGGCTGCGGATATGATCAGGCTGTTCAGGGGCAGCGAAGACTGAGTGAACCTCGCAAGTTTGTCCCCGTATCCCCAAGTGCTGGATTATGTTCAAAAGGGGACCTGTGGCAGACGGCGCGAGACCCCGGTCAATCAGCTCGCTATTAGAAGGAAGATGATCGTCCTCTAGCCCCTTAGCCGCCACGTAAGCATCCAAAGTAGCGAGCTCGTCGTCTGTAAGTTTGTATCTAGGAGCCGCGACGCCTGCAAAATAAATATGATAATTAAAAAAATGAAAATATTTTGAGATTATTATCTTAGGGAGCCGTATCATTGTTTCTGTAAACCACAGATTTCTAAGTACCAGGCTTCAATACGAAGCTCTTATTGCGCAAACCCCCAAGTGAAGTGCATGTGACCAGGACCCAGTTGGACTTGTACTCCCCCACATTGGACTTGATACATCCTCGGGGCAGATATTCCCTATATGGCGAGCCTTGCCGAGGCGTGACGTAGTAAAGCCCTTCGTTTCCAGTGATCCCCTTGAAACTGAAGACACTGCGGAGGATGCGAGGTGTAGGGGGCTCGAGCCCGTACTTGATGAACGCCGCTGCTAGAGTGGTCAGATAAGCATATGAGTTCGGAGTTAGCTGGAATGGGGCGAGCCTCAGATCGTTCAGAAGGTCCCTAAGATAGTTGGGAATGGGGAACCTAAATCCGAGCTCCAAATGCTCATGACTGATCGCCACGAAGCCCGAGGGAGGATAGGCAGCTCGATCGCTGGCCTGGGGGACATTGGCTTGGCACCCCATGGGGAAATTGAACTCTCGAGCCCACTCCTCCAGCTTTGAGAGGGTAACTTCCGAAGGCGTGTGAGAAAAAGGGTGGGGGTCAGCCCTTTTAACGACCTTGTCCCCTCCTGCGACCTCCTCAGCGGACACACTAGCCGCGAGGTCGTAGCCTCGGCTTCGCTAGTCTGGCGTCCTTCCTGCCTCCTAGAAGCAGAAGCCCTGCCTCGACCAGTACGCGAGCGACCTAACATCTACAGCACAAAAGGAACGATATCAGAACGCTTACAGCAAGCCTACAGAGAAAAGAGTTCCTAGAGCTATTATCCTATACGTCAGGTCGCACGCTTGGCCCCCAAAGGCAGGAGAAGGCCCAGGGACACGGGCCCGTCAGGTACTATATCACCCTAAATATTTGTGTTGCTAACCCTATGTTTACAGGTACCCTACTAGACAGTAAGGGGATACTTTCATCAAAAGTCCTAAACAGCAACAAAATAGGACATGGTTAATAGCCAGGTTACCCTTAGCGTACGCAGGTACTCAAGCAACCAACACAACAAATCTCTGAAGGCCAAACGGACACGCAGAGACTCACAGATATGATACATAAGCAAATATATATATATAGCAACACAAACCAGGAGCAAATCCTACAATAACGTAAAAAATCACAGCGAGAAAAGAATTACCTTGTTCGAACTGAGTATGGCTTGTGGAGAACGGCGACTGATTCCTGTAGTGGCGGAGTCTGAAGAGGTTGTCCGACGGAGAATAACAAACCAAAAGAAGCAGAGAAGAAGAAAAAATGGGAAAAGGAGTACTGGAGTCGTATCAGGAAAGCAAAAAGGGGAATGTGAGGAGACTTGTGGATTATATAGGTCAGGACGTCCATCCCCAGCCGTCCGATCCAGCATAAAGGCATAACCGTCAAAGATCCAACGGCTAGACACCAATCTCGGTCATATGCCATTACGCCTGTTAGTTACAAGACGTGCACATTTAATGCATACGGTCCCGAGACACGTTTTTCGACCCTAATGCCTGTATGGACGCCGCGTGTCAACGGTTACAATGCATAGATTGAAACGACACCAGAAGGTTCGAAAATGGGCGCCAATCATATGTTTAAATCAGCTCCCAGTCCGCAGAACGCACAGAGAGCTGGGGGGCTTGATGTTATACCCATTTACTCGTAGGGCCCAAATGGGCCAGTTCAGACCTTATTAATTTAAACAGAAGCAAAGGCCCAAAAGGCCTAAGGTTGGAACCAACGGTTGCAAGCCCAGCCCGTGAGGCCATCTAGGTTGCAAGCCAACAACAGTTCCTAGAATACCTCCTGCCCGTACTTTCAACTCGTGGAGCTCGCAAGGTCGCACAGGTCGCGAGCTCGCGTAGACCTCCAGGCCGTCTATCTCTCTTCTGGTGTGCATCACCTGGCTGACCGAAGGGCTTACTCAGGAGATATCGTGTATAGCAAGTTGTCAGAATTTACCAACTCTCATGATTTCCCGTCGGAAACTACCTACACAATTACCCAGAAGCATTTAATGAAGTGAAGATCTCTCCAGGTATATTAAATGCAGACTTGTGCAGGAAGAGAATGATCATTACCTTTACAATTAATGCAGCATGGCAATGTCAGGTTTAGTTGAAACTAGCCGTTGCCAGTAACGTGTGTAATTTTCTTTTGTATTTTTTATTGTCATCTCCCCTCCTCTATAAAAAAGGGAGACATTTTTACTGTACAGACAAGTTAAGATACTAGAGAACTGTCACTCTGCCGGAATTACTCCAGAGTGACCGTGGATGTAGGTGCAGTCACCGAACCACGTAAAAATCCTCGTGTTTTCTCTCTCTCTCACTCTCTCTCTCTCTCTCTCTCTCTCTTTCTCTCTTTAATTCTCCATTAATCACCACATTAAATCCAACCAACCACCAGGACCGACATTCCTTCACCTGAATTAATCACCACCAACCTTGAACCTTACTAATTGCACATTTACTATCCTTCCATCAGTACGACCAGAATCTTTAATTACTAAGTTCGCTGTCTGGGCCCCAGAATCTCTGGTTGACCGTTTCCGAACGTCAACACTCTATGAATCCCTTTTCTTTTGTTTTTTTTTTTTGGGTGCACAAGGGGTTGATTTTTGAGCTTTACAGGATACGTTTAAGGTTTTGGTGGGGATCAACTAAGGAGGGTAGAAAATTAGTTGGTGTTCTTGGAAGAGATTGTGTTGAAGTTGTCAACACATTATAACCTTAAATATTAAATATTATAGTTAGATCTTTTTCTAACTATTAGTTTAAATTTTTAGATTTAATAATAACTAACATGGTATCAGAGTCTATAAATCTCCAGTTCAAACTCTCCCTTTCCTCTTTATTTGAAAATTCTCCTTATTACACATTTTATACGATAGGAGATGTATAATATATGTCTAACATCTGTCATTTGTTTACATTGTACATAAGGGGACGTCTTAACGTATCATAAGCTTTTAAGTCAGATAGTAACTAACATAACGTATCATAAGCTTTTAAGTTTGATAGTAATTAACATAATATCAAAATTTGATTACCACTTTTTAATGTGTGTGTCATATGCACAAATCACACATAAAAAAACATCGTACAAATATACATGGTTCACAAATAATATAGAAGTGAATAGAGATTATTCCCATGAAGATTGCAAACCTAATTGCACTAAAATTTTCTCAAATTATCAATATCCAAACAACTAAAAAATTGAATTTGCAAAATTAAAAATAAACTAACAATTAAGGTGAAGGTCTTAACCAATATTATATATAGATGTTCTATTATTATAATTTCATCTTATCATTTTACTCAACCTTTTCTTCAATTATTTTCAAACCATTTCTCACCATTTTGTTAACCAAATCATCTCTAAATTTCTCCACATGCTTCTTCTGATAGTCCAATAGAAATTCCTAAGTCCAATTAACCCGTTATATTCCTATGAGGATTAGCCAAGTTAAGTTTAGTAAGCGTAAATGACTCAATATGTGTTATGGGTCATAGGTCCCTAGATTGTAACCACATTAAACTTTTAAGTCTTGTGGTAATTAACAGAAGTAAAAAGGTCAAAGGACTTGGTTTTCAAAAGCATAGTGTTTTTAATAGAGCTATGTTGGCAAAGCAAGTATGATAGTTGATTAAAGAACCAAATTGTCTAAGTTGCAACACAAATAACGCATAAAGAGAAAGAGAGAGAGAGAGAGAGAGAGAGAGAGAGAGAGAGAGAGAGAAATTGAAAATGCAACAAAGTCACAAATAACACACACATGCACATGACAAACAGCTAAGAATAGAGAGATTGAAAACACAAAAGTGTCACAAACAATACACAATGAATCATCATCATCAAGTCTTCAACTCATACATATTCCTCCTTCATATCATCGTCTCCAAGCTAGAGCTCCAATCATCAACCATCATCAAATCATCATCAATAACCAACACTGAGCCGAATCTCCCTCCTCAGACCCTCATTGCAAACACTATTTCGGAAAAACCATCATAAGTTCTTCTTATCTTTCTCTTCTTTGTGGGGCTAAGGTTTTGTCAAGGGTTAACGATTCTTCTATTCTGATCCTTTCTTCTCTCCTCTGTGAGTTTAGGTTTACGTGAGAGAGAGTTAACAGTGAGTAAAGTGAAGCTCTAGTTTGATAGATCAAGGGTATTTTCACTATGTTCTGAATTTCTAAGTCCAAAATGGCATTATTTTGGATCTCCCAAAACGATGTCATTTTGATTATTTAAAAAAATATATATAAAGTAACCAAAACAAACCCAAAATCGCACAATTTTGGACCTAGATTTAAAAATAAAAATAAAAAAAAAAAGGTTGTGCGGCACGCCACCTAGGCAGCTAGCTGACTAAAAGCATTGATTTCCATGAAATTAGTGCAGTTAGTGACCGTCAACCACCTAGACGGCACCTGGATGATCGAAATTGACAATTTTTAAAACATTCTTTAAGAGATCAATGGAGATCTCTACCCTCCTACCAAGGTGATGTACCTGTGGCAATGAAGGTGGCCATGAATGGAGTTGACCTCCATGGTAACTTTATTTTTTGTGTTTCATATTATATGTTCTTTTTTTCCCCCATAAAGATGATCATATATTTATTTTTTATATAGTGATGTGTTATTTGATTATAAAAAGTAAAAACAAGAAAGAATCTAAATTCCTTTTTACATTTATATAAATTATTTTGTTTTTGTTTTATTAATTTTGTATTTTAAAATAGGTTCTTAATTTCTTTTTATAATTGGTACATTAGGAATTGAATATATGATTAATCTTGAAGCATTTAGTGTATGCTTGTTGCACAAAATTGAATTGGACTGGATATAATTGAATTGCATAGAATTGGAGAAGACTAAATTAATAACAGTGTGTTTGGTGCAAGTGGGATTGAACTAAAAATAATATTATTTTTATTTGGTATAGTATGAGATTGAAAATATATATATGTATGTATGTATGTATATGTGTACATATATCATCCCTAGTTAGCATGACATAAATCAAAGTAATTTAAGCATAAGAAATATATATATATATATATATATATTTAACATTCATAAGTATATTTTTTAAAGGGTTGGGCTAGAATAATTTAAAATTTTGACTAAGGAAGTGATTTTAATATCTATGCATTCGTTTCCACTCAATACAATGGTGAAAAAAGTGAATGAATTCAAAATTAATAATAACTCTTAGATTGAGTGAAAATGGATAGGTAGATAGTGAAATCACTTCTTTAAGTCAAGATTTTAAGTTAGTAGTCTAAAATGTCATTTATTTGTATCACTTTTCGCTTAATAGATCTAAATTATATATATTAATTGATTTTTGTATTGTTTTAAGTGGTTTGTTTGTTTTTTAAAGTAGTCAAACCACTTAAAACAACCCAAAAATCATTAAAAATAAAAAACTATAATTTTTTACTTTTTCACTAAATGTCAAATTACTTAATAATTTTTAAATATATTATTTCAAATTTATTCTTCTCAAAATTCGTTCTAATTTAATATCTTTAAAATATAATTAATGCAATATTGCAATAACTAAAATATATATTATTTTCTTTCGAAAAAGTATATATATATATATATATATATTATTACTTTACAATTTAAACTTTTGTTGTCATAGTATGTCAACTTAGAAACATTTTGTCTAATTTTATTTAAATATATAAATTTAATTTAATTTACTATAATAATTTATTTATGTATATATAATTTTCAAACAAAATTACTTTACTATAATAATTAATCATATTTTAATTAGAAATAAAAATATTATTAATATATATAAAGTATTTTAGTATTTGTTAACTAATTTATTATAATTGTTTATAAAATAAAGTTACATAACAACTAATAGTAAAAGAATATAAATAGCAAATTACTAGTTTTTAGATAATTTTAACTTAAAAAATATATATATTATACATTTAAAGGTAGAAAAAAAAAACATAAATATATCATTCAAATTTCAGATTTTAATTACTATTCAATCTTTTGTCTTCAACAACACTGTTTAATCTTCAAATAAAAAATAACCGACCGCTAACCCTTTTTTAGAATATATATATATATATATATATATATATATATATACATACATACATACATGTTACTATGCTAGTGATGCTGACAATCCATTAGACAATTTTTTTTTTTTAATACAACACTATTTTCTCTTCCTCTTTTTCAGTTACAATCCCGAAAATCTCTCATTACATTAACTATTTTAAAGTTTTATTTCATTTCGAAGTGATGAAGAATATGCAATCAAAATAAATTGTAAATTTCGAAACCTTTGAAACAACAAAATTCTAAATTGATAGAATATTATTTTCAATAAGAAATGATAAAGTTAGTTATTTTTATTATTTAAACTTAAAGTTTCTTATTAAGTTTTAATTTTAAGAATTTTAGATTGTAGCGTATGTTGAATCCACCATATGCACATAGTTGCATTGGGAAAGATTGATAATTTCTTTTAAATTCTATTGAAAAAAAATATATACATCATCAAAATTAATAATAGATGATATTAAAATAAATTAGTGTGGCTTCAAAAGTTAGATTAATTTAATTAATTAAAGGGTTATTATAATTTTACCCTCTGATTTGGAAAATAATGTGAAACCACCTTTGATTTTAAAAATATTCTCCAAAAAGATCTAGATGTTAATGAGTTTGTGATTTCTGTCCATAAATTGATGGATCTATTAGAAAGAAAGGGCAGCTAGGTAAATGTAAGTGTTACATGGCATAAGACAATTGTCCCTAGCATTGCCACCGTTTCTCTCTCTCTCTCACCATCTTTTAACCTAACCATTTGTCTCACTTTATGTTTCTCTCTGTCTCACCGTAACCCAACCAACTCGAATCATCAATGATGAATTTTTTTTCCCCTTAAAAATTGTTTAGCACAACTCGTTGATCAACTAGGCCGCCTCACTCTCTTTATCTTTCTCTCTCTCTTCTTCTACTTCTTCTTCTTTACTTTTTCTGCTTCTTTTTCTTCTTCGTCTTGTTCAAACTCTATTTGGAATGTAGAGTCCCTACCCAAAACCCCTCTTTGCAAGCCTTACTCCTCTTATTCAATCTACCCAAAATCCCTCTCCATTGGCCTCACACTTAGGTTTGTTTATTCAACGATGATGAACCCACCTAGATTAATTTGATGACAAACCTAGGTGGGTTTATAATAGACGACGATCTAGGTTTCAAACCCAAATTGCTTAACTCAATATAATGGTTAATGGTAGATTTTATGGGTTTGGGTTGGTTTTGATTTGAGTTGATTTTGTGGATTTTATGACATTTGTTGATTTTGTGGATTTTGATTTTGATTAAAGTTGAAGATGAAGGGGTTGTTGATTGAAGATGATTGATGTTAAAGATAATTATTTTTCTTTTTCTTTTTTGGTCATTAGATCTAGATTAGATCTCCACTTTCTTTCTTTCTTTGATCTCCATTTTTTTTTTTTTTTTTTTGCGATTATTCATTTATTTTTTTAAATGAATCTCTATCATCTATTTTAAAATGGGCAATAAAGATCTGATGAATTTTTTTAACTTAATTTTTATTTAATTTTTCATTTTTTTTAAAATTAATCTCCACTATCCATTTTAAAATGGACAATGGAGATCCCACTCTTTTTTTAATTGTTTTTTTATTATTACTTATTAATTGACTAATTTAATTAATTTTTAATCAATTATTTAATTTTAATTTGCAAGGGGACAACAAAGGGTACTTTGATCTCTTAGTATTTTTGTCTCAAAACCACTAAAATTTTAGATGAAAACTGCTTTTAACTTATGACAGGGGCCTTTTTAACTAATATTATCGAATGTTAGGACAATTGACAATACTTTCCATTTCAGGGGTTATTTAGATTTTTTTGTTATTTAAATTTGACTATTTCAAAATAGGATTGTTAAAATATCAAAAGAATAACTTTCAAACAAAATCAAGTATCTTTACAAATTTATTTTAATTTTAAATTTTTAGGATAAAGTATATTTATAAAAGATGTACCCAAAAAAAAAAAATTGGCTGCAAGGAAAAAAAATCTATATTTATATATTACTTTGACTAAGAAATGTTAACTAGTCACTTGGACTTTATAAGATAATTATGAAATAATAATGGGACTGGATCCCAATCGTTATCGTTGAATGATATTATATTGTTATTAAACTAACAAACCAAATCAAGTCTTCAACGCGCTAAGTATGGATTTTGGTCAAAAAGGTAAAGAGTGCACTTCCAATAAAATGTACATATACATTCTGTTGAATGTTGTGGAACCAAAGGCGAACTTTCTCTGTTTAAGAAGTTAACAAAAGAGAAACGCGTAAATTTGTATATAAATGATATTGCAGCAAAAGAATCTAATTATCAGGTTCTCAAATTCACAATTTCAATCGGAAAACCCTACTGCAAAATAACAAAATCTGAAAGCAATTAATGGAATCAGTGGTGTTCTCAAAAATCCTCACGCAGAAAGACGTTACAAGAAGCTTGTCAATTCCAACGAGTTATTTGGGGCCTTTCGAAGAAGGCCATTCCATGGACATGCCTGTTTATGATAACTGGGGGAGATTATGGAATTTTCCCTGCTCGATTAAACAGATCAGTGGCGAAGGACTTGTTCTTTCTTGTAACTGGCTTGATTTTGTCAGGGACAAAAATGCTCAAGTGAATGATGAAGTCATTTTTGTCAAAGGGATTATCATGAATGATGATCATAGTATGCGATCAAAGATGAATATTCAAGTGAAGAGAAAAATCAGATTATTTGGTCAAGATATGTGGGGTGATGTGTGAAGCAAGCAATCACATACGTCTCCTGGTACTTCAAAAGCATTCGACGCGGCATTTTTTATATATATTTAATAGTGTGATTTTTTTTTTTTTTTTTTTTGAAAAAGATAGTGTGATCAATTGATGTAGACGAGCCATTTTTTTTTTTTTTTTTTATAAAAATTGGATTCGTTATAGGATAGATAAATTGCATAATAAAATAATTAAATTTGGGTGATTGATTTTGTGGGAGAAATAAGATTTCGAAAATGATTTGTATTTGTAAGATTGAGAAAGCATATTCACGTCATGAGTTTTATTTCATTATTAAACTTATTCTTGTCATCACCTATTTTTTGTTCAGAACAGTTGACTGCTTTTTAGGATAAATTTCATAAATAACCCTAAAATTGGGTTTAACTATAATTATCAGTCATTTTCTCGATGATCACTGAGCAAAAGTGGCATGAATCATGTGCTATAGTGAATTTCATTATTAATAATGACTACACATATCAACAATATTCACTGTACAGATCTAATTAGTTTAGTCACTGATTCTGACGTCTTATTTGGGTCCATAAAGCTCGCTTTAAAACATTTTTAAGCGCTAATTACAATATCACATCTAGCTTAATCGGATTTTCATGATTGTAGGGGTATCATGATCGGTTTCAAATATATTTAATAGTGTGATCAACTGATGTAGACAAGCAATTTACATAATAAAATGATTAGATTATGGGTCATTGACTTTGTGGAAGAAACAAGATTTCGAAAATGATTTGTATTTGTACGAATGAGAAAGCAGATTCACATCATGAGTTTTATTTCATTGTTAAACTAAAATACTTCGTCTTGTTGTCACCTTTTTTTCGGTTCAGAGCAGTTGACTTCTTTTTAGGGTAAATTTTATGAATAACTCTGAAATTAAATTTAACTATAATTATTATTCATTTTCCTAGTGGTCACTTAGCAAAGTATTATAAATATGTGGTACAATGAATTTCATTCTCAATAAAAAATGCATATATCAACAATATTCATTGTATACATCTAAGTTCAGATTATTAGGCTTTGCTTGAGTCCATAAAGCTTGCTTTAAAACACTTTTAAGTGTTAATTATAGTCTCACAGCTATTTTAATCAGTTTTTAATTTTCATGATTCCAAGGGTGTGATAATAGGTTTCAAATATATTTAATAGTGTGATCAATTGATGTAGACAAACATATATATATATATATATATTATATAAATTGGATTTGTTATGGGACAGATAAAATTACATAATAAAATGATTAGATTATTGGGTCATTGACTTTGTGGGAGAAATAAGATTTCGAAAATTATTTTTATTTGTATGATAGAAAAAGCAGATTCACGTCATGAGTTTGATTTCGTTATTAAACTATAATACTTCTTGTTATCACCTTTTTTTTTTCAAGAGCAGTTGACATTTTTTGGATAAATTCCATAAAAAACCCTAAAATTTGGTTTAACTATAATTATCACTCTTTTTCCTATTGATCAGTTAGTAAATATGGTATGAATTGCATGTTACAATGAATTTCATTCTCAATAAAGAATGCACATATCAACAATATTTATTGTACATATTTAAGTTCAATAGTTGATTCTAGCACCTTACTTAATTGAGTCCATAAAACTTACTTTAAAACACTTTTGAGTATCAATTATAGTCTTACATCAAGCCTAATTAGGTTTTCATAATTATAGGGCTATCATGATCGGTTTCAAGAGATATTATTTCTTCTATGAACCTCATCTTGATTCAATCAAGGCGGCACACACACACACACATATATATATATATATATATAAGCTCCATGAGATTAAATTACGAATTTAATTTTTTATATATATGTGTCTTATTTTAGCTTTCTCACTTAGCAACTAAAGTGACTGTACGTGTAAAAATAGCAGTCTTAACCTAATGACGTATCTTAATTTATCTTATGTGTGCAATTATGCTAGCAATATATATCAACTCAAATGATATATTATTAAACTAGAATACAATGTATGGTTTTGATCTTTCAACAAGCACATCATTATAATTTATACATCCACAAAATGGAGCATGTCTCCAAGACATCTCATATTAACCCTAAAGATCGATCATGTTAAAGATAAACATCTCAGACCTTGGTTTTTAGTAAATGGGTTTGCTACATTGTATAGATTTGGCTGTACTATCAAATCCTATAATAACAATTGATTGTAGGAATTTATAGTTTGTCTCTATATGCTCGTGTAGTACTCTCTGTTCTCACTATAAGTGATCATTACTTAGTATACAAGTACTAATTACTAATATTAGTAACTATCATAAGATTCTAATAATCTTTCAAGTCACATAGTTTCTTGTACTGTTACCAAACATGCTACTATCTTTGATTCATTGGAAACCATGCATGTTTTCTATTTATTACTTTATGAGGTAATATTTCTAATAAGCCAAAATACACAAACCCAAAAGGTTGTTTTTCCTTTTCCAGACCACCACTTTTCAGGTAGCTATAAGAAACGTGAATCCCTAATAGCACAAAGTAGTCTTACAGTGCATTTCAAATTTATGCTAAAATCCTTTGAGACATATTAAATGTTCCATCTAAGATTGGATTGGTATTCATTTATCAATTCCTTAGCATAACAAATGTAATGAGGCTATGTGCATATCTCTTTACACTTTATACTTATCACGATATTGGTACTAGGAACTTATCATTATTTGCAGATGTTATGGAGTTTTTTTTTTTTTTTTTTTAATAAATAATATAGGTACGTAACAAGGCTAAGAGTTTTACTTCTATTAGAAGTGCCTAAAAGTTTACAATTAACTCATTGTAGACCACTCAAGATTCTTTCTAATATATAATTCTAGTTACAGAGATAGAAATTTTCTTGAGTGATCTTTAATAACTTTTACTTCTATTATATGAGTAGCTCCACTCATATTTATAATCTCCAACAACTTTTAGATTAACCATTTCTTTGCAGTCATTACAAACTCTTTATAATTTCTAGCTAACAGGAGTTTGTTTACACATAAAGATAATATCTTTTATCTTTAGACAATTTGAAATATATACACAATGACCCTTTGTGGTTAAAATTGCGTAGAAGATAATTATTTAGACCAAATAATATCATTTGAAACATGCAATCTTTGCACTCAAGGCCTTTTGAAACAAAACTCTAGTTGTTCCATGTACAATTTTTCCTCTAATTCCTTCTTAAGAAGTGTAATATCAGTGTCTAACTGATGCATTAGACACATAAAAGCAAACCTTACAACTAGATGGAAGGTTTCTTTATAGTCTATACTTAACCCTTTACGTAAAACTCATTGAATCAGAGTAGTTCATTGTTAAGGCGTCAAATCAATTAGCTTCCATAAATCATTACTTTGTAAAACTCACTATCTACTTCCATTGCTTTCAACTTCAATTGCTTAGTAAGATTATTGAAAGCCCATTCAAAAATATTGGCTCATCACCATCTCATGAAGTAATCATAATGGTTTCCCTATCAATCTAAAATTGATGACTCGGGATGGCAAAATGATTAACTTTACAAGTTGGTTGTTTTGTCGAAACTAATCCGATAATTGTGTCACTCTTAGTAGATTATAGTCACCAAGCAAATCATTATTTACTTCTAATTATTATCCATACAATCACCAAAATTAATTCAAGTGGCAATATTAATTAAGGAGAACAATCTCAAAGTCTAAATTATGTTGGATTTTAAGTGCATGTTTGAACATCAATGAGAAGTAATTAACGTTTAGTTATAAAAAAACAATCCCATATTGTTAGAACTATGCCTTTAACTTCAATCCCAAGATTTGGCACTCACATGTATACATCACATTCTTCAATAAATTCAACTTTTCTCCTTATATGCTTTCGAAGATCTTGCTTAATGGTATTCAACATTTAAGTCTACAGTCTATGTAAGATGAGATTTAGAAATAAATACCAAACTAAATATTAAAGCATTTACATCTTACTTGGAGTATAGGTTATGCATTTTTCACCTAAATGGATTCATAAGTGAAAGATAACATAATTTGTCACAATTGTAACAGATTATTTTATTCTTAACCATCTTAAATTTTTCACTTTTTACCTTTTGTATCAAGGTTTAAGAGAGCATATTATGGCCGGAATTTGGTATTCATTTCTTTCAAAAAATATTTATTTCCATTATTCGGCTCAAAACTCGAAGTGTTAGCACAAATCTGAAAAATTATGCATATAAAACTAGCTAGGAGCATTAGCCACCTCTAGGCGCTAATCTTCCAAAACCAAATGATGCTAAATGATATCATATGCATCATATTATATGTACTATGAATTGAAAATCTAAATACTATCAATTTATCCTATCAGCAGAGCCATATTTTCTTAAACCGTCTAGTACTTCTTGAACTTACATAGGATATCATCATTCTTATTGTTTAAACAACCTTATGTGAGCAATAATATCTCATAATTGATGTGTCAAGTAAAAGTAGATTGTTAAGGTCTTATAATGGTGGTTGTTAGAGTTTTGAGAGTTTTATATTATATGATGAGGATATACTAAATCTTAAGGTGTCAATAACCCTAATGTACACCATTCAATTTATCCATATCTAATAATAGGTCACTTAATCTTAGATGTAAAAGCCACATCTAAATAGAAACTTATAATTTTATAATGCTAGCATAAATTCTCAAAAAACAAACACACACATTATAATTGCAGCAAAATACTACGCACAAAAATATGATAAAATAATATGTAAAAATAGATTTAAAAGCTAGTCTAGGCTCTCATTCATCATCTAATTCCAAATATTAAAATGATCATATAGTTTAGTGTATTTGCGCTAAAACAATTCTAACATTCTATAATCAATTTAGAACTCCCAATAAAATAAATATTCAAAAATATTTAAATAAGCATGCATAAACAATTAATAATAATCACTATAAGAAATCAGCAATACAATAACATTTAGATAGCAACGTACATATGCTTTATGTTGCCATAATCATCTAATGCAACACTAAAAAAATGTGTGAGAAGACACGTACAACAACTTGCAATTTATGTTGCACATCATAGGACACATACAACAACGTATTTTATCAACAATGTTGCTATTACAACATGTACAACAACATTTTATTCAACCATGTTGCTAAATATAGTATTTTTAATTTAAAAAAATATAAATAGCAAACAAAAAACCCCAAAACCATCATTTTGCCAACCCTCACCCCCATTAGTGCCAACCCTCACCCCCATCAACGCCGACCCTCACCCCCGGCCCTGCACTATTTGTTGCCAACACTCTGCATTTTCTGCTATCGATCATCCTCGTCAATCATCATTTCTTGTTGGTCTTGGCGATTGGTCATCCTCGTTGGTAATTGTATTCTACAACATATTTTGTATGTTGCATTATAGCTCTACAACTACATACAATTGAAATTATTATAGATATATGACTACATTACATTGTGTGATGCTGTAAACAAACATAAAAACTTAAAATTCATGTTACAACATGCAGTGCATGTTGCTATAATGTCTAAAGCAACGTACAACATGATGTTGTTGTTAATATAAAGCAACGTGAGACTAACGTTGCTAGAGGAGTATAATTTTTGGCAATATGCTTATCAGTAACATAAGGGTGCATGTTGCGAAAGGCTTTAGTAACACATCATCGTATTATTGATTTTCTATAATGAATCATTCTTATTACAAAGTTTGTGCAATTTCCCTTACCTTTTTCAAGTGCATTATTGCTACTATTATCTCTTTCTTAAGCATTGTTACTCACATGCTTTGCACTTTGGATGTCTAACAATATGCTCAATTCTGTTGTGTGTCACATTTTCATAACATGACTCTTTTCTGCAAATTCTAAATTGCAAGCATTTTGTTGTATCATATTATAGTATCATTCCTAGCTTTTTCAACTTACAAGTCCTACATGAATTGGCTGTTTAGGTAATTTCGTTAATTGAATTTTGTCGTATTTCTCCAAATATATTTTTTGAGTTGAATGGATATATGATCGCTTCAGCTTCTACCTCTAGGTGAGCTCCTGCCAAGAGGAGAAAGCTTACTCTTCTGGAGTTCTCTCTTGAGCGACCTGCTAGAGCTCCAGCTTTCTCAACTGCTCCCTCAAAACGGCCTGTTGAAACCTGAACCTCTCCGGCTGCTCCTTCGAATCGTTTGAAGCAACCTGCTAAGGCAAAAACTCCCTCAATCGCTGCTTCCAGTGAGGTGCCACAGGTGCCACCTTCAGAAGCAGTAGCAGATCTCCCTCAGGTCCCCGCTTTTAACTCGCAGCCCGAGACAGGGGAAGTGCAATCCAAGGTTTCACCCCGGGAGACTCAAGCTGGTACAAGTAGGGGAGGAAGAAAGAACTTAGGCAAGCGCACCTGTACCTCGCGGCGTCATGTTTATACAAGTGGAGAGCCTGAGATCGCAGAGGCTGAGGAGACTCTATCACCGACCATGTCAGGCCTTGAAGATGGACCTGAAGGAAGATTTCTAAGGTCCTTTATTAACAACTAGCCATAAATTATAATGACTCATCTGAGGGCCTTAGAGAATAGATCCCTCAAGGGTACGGACCTGGATGAATACGCAGCTTGACATTCAATGCTGGTAATTTACATTTCCTTTAACTCTTGGCTTCTTTACTTTATCAAATATTAACTTATAGAATTTCAATTTGCTATCGCCTCAATAAAGTGAAGAGGAGAGACCAGGTTTGCTGAGGATCGGATGACGAAGCTGGAGAACTAACTGGAGAAGGCCAATGAGGAGATAAAATCCTTGATTGAAAGAGCCCAAGATGGGAGGAAGTTCGTGGAAGGCTATGAGGTGATGCTCGCGGAGGCCAACATAGCTAGACAAACAGCTGAGGAAGTTCTGATGCGAGTAGAGTACAACTATGAAGCTATTAGGTCGTACTTTACTGTCTTACTCCGTAATCGTGAAGATGAATTGGATAGGGTAAAGGATAAATTGAACAGGGTGAGGGACTAGCTGAGGCAATCTGAGCAACGGGCCGAATTAGTCGAAAAACAAGCTGAGTGAGTAGAGGCTACGACACAATGGACCGAGAAGGCCGAACACCGAGCTGGGATTGCAGAGAAACAAGTCGAGGTGCTCGGGCAACAAATTGAATCCGAAGTGAAACGAGCTGAGGCTGCCGAGAAGTGAGCTAAACTTTTTGAAAAACAGATTGAGCTTGCCGTGGAATGGGCTGAAAGAGTGGAAGCTACCGCGCAGTGAGCTGTAGAAGCTGAACACCGAGCTGAGGTGCTCAAGTAACAAGTGGGGCTGCAGTACAGTGAGCTGAGACTGTTGAGCAGCGAATGGAGAATGTGCTACAACGAGCTGAGACTGCCAAGAAGCTAGCTGAGGCAGCCGAGCAACAAGTAGAGGCCACGAAGCAAGAAGTTGAGGTCGCTAATTGTCGTGCACATCACACCTTCGAAGAATTGATGGTTTTTAGAGAGAGATCTATTCAGGAAGCGAAGGTGCAAGTTGCTGAAGCTAGAGATGAGGTTGAGGAAAGAATAAATACTAATTTCCTCTACATGCTATGATTGTCCCATCTTGAATTGGATTTTTCCATCTTTGGTGATGAGGGACTTCGAGTTGTGGAGAAGTTCAAAGCAAAGACTACCTCATCTTCAGTTGTAGTTGACGCAGTCCCTTTGGCAATAGAGGTTCCTGGCACAACCTCCCAGGCTGAGCCCGCTGGTGATCCCGAATTTTCTAGCACGTCTTCTAACGAAAATTCCCTCTTAAGGCCAGACTCTCCAGCTCGAGATTAATAGCTTATCTTTTGCCTTTTTCTTTACACTTGTATTCTTTAAATCTTCAATTTGTAAAGAATTTTTGAACTTAATAAAATTTCTTTTATCATATCTCCTCTAATGAATGTACTTGAGTTATTGTGTTTGTTGTAACACATTTTATAATCTTCATTTGGTAAGTTATGAAACTTCATGCGAGCTAATTATCATAATATTAACTTGCTCGAAATCAAATATAATAACTCAAGCAATTGCTTAATTCACTAACTAATAAAATCTTTTGATATAGGCAAAACCTTATCTGCCATATTGAATTGTTGACGAGCTATGCAGGGGTTCGTAACCTCACCTGCTTTTTAGACTCTTTTCATTTTAGCGAGCTATGTAGGGGTACTTAACCTCGCTTGCTTTTTAGGCTCTTTTTATTTTAGCAAGCTATGCAGGGGTACTTAACCTCGCCTGTTTTTTAGGCTCTTATCATTTTCGTAAGCTATGCAGGGGTACTTAACCTCGCTTGTTTTTTAGGCTTTTTTCATTTTAGAGAGATATGCAGGAGGACTTAACCTCATCTGCTTTTTAGACTTTTTTCATTTTAGCGAGCTGTATAGGGGTACTTAACTTCGCTTGCTTTTTAGGCTCTTTTATTTTAACGAGCTGTGCAGGGGTACTTAACCTTGCTTGCTTTTTAAGCTCTTTTCATTTTAGCGAGTTATGTAAGGGTACTTAACCTCGTCTGCTTTTTAGGCTCTTTTCTTTTTAGTGTGGAAGCGAGCTATGCAGGATGGAACTCGTTAGCTCAATAACTCATCCATTTAAACAAATAAAATATTAGAGTAATCACTCAATAATAGAAACAATGTGAGGAAACTGAAGCTTTCATTAATCATGATAAGATCAAATTACAAATATAACATACGTAACAAAAAGATTATCGATAATATGGATGCAGATGCTCAGCGTTCCAAGCTCGAGGGACTTCAGCCCCATTTATATTGGCTAAACGATAAGCTCCATTTTCCAATTTCGCTCTGATGACATAGGGTCCTTCCTAATTTGGGTCTAAGGACCCATCACTGGGTTTACTAGCTTAAGATAGAATGAGACGCAGTATTAGATCTCCCACGTTGAAGCTATAAATTTGAGCATTTCTATTATAATACCTCGCGATTCTTTGTTGATAGACAGCTACTTTCAACCTGGTTGTTTCCCTAACTTCTTCAAGCAAGTTTAAGTTTGTAGCAAGTAACTGGTCATTGTCATTTGGATTGAAGGTCGCTCTTCGCTGCGATGTGACTTCCAACTCTACTGGCATCATGGCCTCAGACCCATATACCGTCAAAAATGGCGTCTTGCTTGTGGTGCTGCGAGCTGTGGTCCTGTAAGCCTATAATTATAAACCCCTAGTCTCGAATTATAACCTCCTAGTGTTAAAACAAAGATTAGAGAGTTAAAATCAATCTCTACATTAAGTTAACTGAATTGCATAGCCTCCAAAATTTATTAATTTAAGAATACGACGAAATTCGTCGACCATAAAAAGTTAAGTAGCTTGTCAATGAAAATCTAAGTTAGGAACTTGAAGATTTTAGTCCATGATAATCTAATTGAAGTTTAATTAAAAAGAGAGTCAAGTGGTCAATAAGACAAGCTTGACGATCGAAAATGAATTCTAACAAGACGAATAATTAAATCAAATGATGAAAGTTAAATTGGAAACAAATATGGATGGGCAAATATGAGAAACAAAGAAAAAAGAGGAGATTGAGATGAAATTAAAAAGAATTGGGGCAGGATGCAATTAAGAGAAGTTGATTAGTATATATACCATACTTAAGTTGAAAAATTCAGAAAAGAAGTAGCCCATTCAGTCGAGAGAAAATGAGAATCGCCTAGAAGTCGTGAGAAGCAATCGCGAAGCTGCTGGAACCGTGAGAAGAAGAAAGGAGATTGTCCAGCCGTGAGCCAAAGAGAAGAGACCATGAGAAGAAGAAGTAACCAGTAGTTGGTCGTGCACCAGAGGAGGCAGCAGCAGTAGCGACAGAAGCAGATTCCAACGTGCCCAACAGCTCGCGCAAAGGTTGTTCGTGAGTCTGAGCAGAGCAGCTCGTGTGAATGAAGTTGCTGGCCGCGAACTGCAGCAGCTGGGCAGCAAAGGAAGAAGAGAGGGAGGAGGCACGAAGAAGAAGGAGCACCAGCAGTTGCTGGTCGTAAGGGATGCTAGCAGAAACGCAAATAGACTAGACGCGAGTAGAAACTGCAGAGGCTGGTCGGCCAGCAAAGAAAAGAGAAGAAAGGACCTCCCAAGCAGTCTTCCATCCTCTCAACCCACCTCCTAAGGCCTCTTGCAAGTCATCCAAACTCTATAAACAAAGATTGAGTAAGATCATAACTCATCTTCTTTTAATTTCTGCAGAAACTGAAATTGAGGGTTGTGACAGCTTGTGTATTGTTGAGTTGTGATGCATGATTGCTCTTCAAACATTTATAGAACCTTATGTGGTTGAAATAAGCACTTAAATGATGATTTTTGAGTGTAAATGATGCATTGAAATGATGTATATGGGCTGTTGTATATTAAAGCAAAGCTGAAACAGAAAATGTTGTTTTATGCACACCAAATAATTGATAAAAGTTTTGAGTGAAGTTTGAACATTTAAATGATCAAGTTAGGTTTATATATGTATTAAAGACTTGAAGGACAGTAAATAAGCCTTGAAATTAGATGATTTTGAATTCAAGATTTGGCATGAAAAAACATAGAACAACATAGAGAAGCATGTAAGACCAATGAAGCTAGTTTGACATTGTTAGTGATTCCTGAGCTCAAATTTTGAGTTAGAGGAGACCTGACCATATCTGACTTATTTTGAGATATTCTACACCTCAAATGATGCCTAGTAATCATAGAAAATCATAGGTTTTGGAACGGATTGAATCCGATAAAAATTGCGCAAGTTATGCGCCAAATAGTGCCGTTAGAGCTCTGAAAAGTGAAACGGCTATCCTAATGCAATTTTTATTGCATGAGATGAGTTTGGTTGATTATTATTAGTTAAATGAAGCTTAGCTATGGAAGAAAAACTAGGGTCGCTAATCCGAAACGAAAATTTTACAAAACGCGCATTAAAAATACTCGAAAGTGTCCGAAACCGGACGTTTTCCTTAGATTTGACCTAGTAAATGATAATATTTTTCAACAAAATTTGATGTGTGACTACAACGTGAGATAAGTGAACTGTAGAAAAAAGAACGAAGGAAAATGGAACCCCGAGCTGTGTGCTGTCACCTGTTCTATTATAGGCTGTAAATTGAGTTTAAAAAATGTAATTTTTCGTTTCGAGCCTCAACAACTAAACGGACCGGGTGGGGTGATCCTTAGGGGTCTAAAACTAAAACTTTTACATAAAAATTGGAATTAGAGAGTCTCGGTTGAATTAGAAACAAGTTAGGAGATTATAGAGAAAAAGAGGTCATAGTTGAGATTCTTGAGTTAAAGTTGAGAATTGAGATTTTTATCACTAGTAATGATGAGAAAATATTGTGTAGGTGACGAGCGCGTGAGTGACGTCCATGAGTCTCGTCGAGACGCTTGACGCGGCCTCTAGGTAAGTGGTTCACCACTTAAGATCTTTTCCAATTGCTATGTCAATTCTTGAGTGTTTGAAATGAATGTTGTAGTTATGTAATAAGTGAAATTGAAAATGATGTTTAATGTTAAGGTTAAAGTTTAAGCGTATAGATTTCTATGGAATCTATATGACACTAGAGATTAATACTAAATTGTTTTAGTAAAAATGAAAATGAGAGAGTTTAGTAGTTCTAAAAACAAGAGAGTTTTGTGCTTATTGCACTTAGAGAAGAAATTGATTATGAAAACTCATGTGTATGCCTTAAAAGTTATGAGATTAAGCGTTACGTGACAATTTCGCACGTAGTCGCTCAGATTATAGAATAAAATAGCGCTACGTTGCGATACAAACAATTCCGCACGTAGTTGGTTAATTGAGAGTTAGTGCTATGAAGCGATGCAGTAAATTCCGCTAGTAGTTGCCCAGAGTTTTAGCACTACACTTGCGATGTAGAAAATCCCTCATTGTAGTTGCTCAGTGATAAGATTTAATTCCCTACGTACGATGCAGTAAATTCTGTAACGTAGTGGTTGAGATACATTAGTAAGCTTCACGTTGACGTTAGTTATAATCGCCCGTGATGGTTAAAATGAGTCAAGGATATACATGGGGGTTTTGAAAGAAATCTTAAAACTTGAATAATTGATGCATCATTATATTAGCATATATGATATTATATATATATATCATCGATGCACTAACATGTTTGTTTATTTTGTAGCTTAATTGTTTGCATTGAGTGCCACCGTCGGACGAGACGACGACCCCTTGATTGCATATATATATAGGTGGGTGCGTGGTGCAAGATATTTGTGAATGTTGTGTATATTGATTTAATATATCACCTTTTTGGGATACATTTGTATTAGGAATTGTATGTTGTAAACATTTGATGATTTATCATGTTTGCATATGAATATGTAATTACATATTGCATTATAAATTGTCTATGTCTATTGTGATGAAAATGTGATGATAATTGTAATTTGTGGATAAAGAAGTTAGGAGGAAATTGAGATATAGTCGAAGTGTAAATTTTCATTATAGGTAAAATTCGGTTTTATCAGAAACGCAGCCGTTATGCTGCCGAAAATTTTATAAAAAGTATATGAAATAGAATCGAAAAAAATTTTATTACTCCCAACCAGTTAAAAGAAAATCAAATCACAAAGTTTAAAACGAGTAAACCGGTTGAGTAAGTTAGGGTTCGCTTCTCGGATTTCGTCGATCCGACAAGTCGGGTTCGATGGGTCTGTTGAAGTGCACGGCAAGATCCTTCAGACAATAATCTAGATAAGGTATGGGAAGGGTCCTGTTAAGTTGGTATCAGAGCTCGGTTCTCGTTAAGTTGAGAAAAAGTTTTAAGAGAAAAGTTTGAGCTATTTTGCACAAATTGTGCGTTAGTTATGCATAAGGCACACAGTTATTATGTGCATTCATTTCTTTTAAAGATTTTAAGAGTTATGCTTTCCTTGATTGCATAAGCTAAAACATAAGTTCTATTATTAAATTGAGCATGTTATGCATGTGCATCAAAGCGAGTTATAAAGTAAAAGTTTATGCGTAAGATATGCATGAGATTTTGAGCTAAATATTGCATGAAATTATCATGCCAAATTATATTGAGTTAGTTTGTTGAGCTTGAATTTCTTGATTTTGTGGCTATTAGTGTATTAGTACACATTTAGCTATGCAGCGTAGAGATCGTCCAAGGACGAGGCAGGTAGTCGCCGAGGTACCCCCATCACAGGATGAGCATGTTGACGAGTCTGTCAATGTGCCAGCGAGCTCATCCCATCCTGAGCCATCTCAGCCAACAAGATCAGAGGTTGCCCCAAGACCTACTCCAGGGCAGACAGAACAGATGGCCCAACTGCTAACCGCGATCCTTAAGCACTCACGAGAGACAGGGGCAACTGTAGAGCGCGCTCGCAAGTTAGGCGCGAAGTCATATGACGAGATCGGGGATCCTGGGAGAGCATGGTCATGGCTAGAGACGAATGAAGAAATATTTCAGATCCTAGGATGCACCAAGGATCAGATGGTCATCTTCTCAGCCTTCCTACTGAAGAATCGAGCTAAGGATTAGTAGAAGGCGCATCAGAGAGCGCATCCAGCCAGGACATCTTGGGAAGAATTCAAGAAAGAGTTTACAGATAAGTTTTTCCCGAAAGTTTGCAGAGATGCTAAGATTGAGGAGTTTTACAGGTTAGACCAGGGGGACTCTACAGTGACAGAATATGAAAAGAGGTTCTCTGAACTAGTTCGTCTGGTTCCTTACATTGCAGAGAATGAAGAACAGAAAATCGACAGATTTATGACAGGCTTAAATCCCTCAGTCAGGACTATTGTGACGTTCTCAGAACATATGAGATATGGACAGCTGGTGGAGGCAGCCACCAGAGTGGAGCAGAGCGCACAGACCGCGTTGAAGTCAAAGTCACAATTCAGTCAGAAGCGGAGTTGGATAGGTAGCCATCAGGGAGAGTCCAATAAGGTGCCTAAGAGTGGTCAGCGCGTAGCATGGTCACAGAGTCGGCAGTAGAGCCAACGACCCCAGGCTAGTCAGAGTTCTGTTCGGTCGTCAGTAGGGTCCAGGAGCCAGCAGAGCTGGAGGAGCCGACCAGTATGTGGTAGATGTGGTTGGTTACACCACGGTGAGTGCCTTCAGGGCAAGACCGGGTGCTTCAGGTGTGGACATGATGGCCATTTTATGAGAGACTATCCCAGTGCAGTGGCGTTGAGTCCGTCTGAGGCTAGATCAGTTGTTCAGGGGCAGACTAGTGGGAGCCGTGGACCCAATAGGAGAGGCCCTTAGATTTGAGGAGCTACTAGTGCATGGCAGTCTAGTGGCGGAGCAGGTAAAGATATACCCCCCAGAGGATAGCCAGGTAGACCTCCCAGAGTACCGACAGGTAGACCTCGCTTTCAAGCCGCTAGAGTATATACAGTGACCTAGCAGACGGCAGATGCGACACCAGATGTGGTCACAGGTACCATTTCTTTATTTGATACTAATGCTCATGTATTGGTGGACCCAGGAGCCACCCATTCTTTTATTTCTCAAGAGTTCATAGATAGAGTCGGGATAGAGTTGAGACCGACTGAGTGTAGCATGATAGTGTCACTTCCCACGGGTGATTCGCTTATTGCGGATAGAGTCTACATGAGAAGAAAGATGGAAGCCTTCGTTTATGCATCTATTATAGACAACTCAATAAAGTAACCATCCGGAATCAGTATCCGCTGCCAAGAATCGATGATCTATTTAATCAGTTACAGGGAGCCAAAGTCTTCTCAAAGATCGATCTATGATCAGGGTATCATCAGTTGAAGGTACGTAAGGAAGATGTTCCCAAGATGGCTTTCAGGACTAGATATGGGCATTATGAGTTTTGGTGATGCTATTCGACTTAACCAATGCCCCATCAGCTTTTATGGATTTAATGAACCGTGTCTTCAGACCCTATTTAGACAGGTTCGTGATAGTCTTCATTGATGACATTCTAATGTAATCAGGTAATAGAGAGCAGCATGCAGAGCACTTGAGGGTGGTATTGCAGACTCTGAGAGAGCATCAGCTTTATGTAAAGTTCAGCAAGTGCTAGTTTTAGCTAGATCGCATGGCATTCTTGGGCCATGTGGTATCAGCATAGGGTATTTCAGTAGATCCCCAGAAAATAGAGGCCATTGTAGATTGGAAACCACCCACGAGCATAACAGAAGTCAGAAGCTTCTTGAGTTTAGTTTGTTATTACAGAAAGTTTGTAGAAGGGTTCTCAAAGATAGCTACTCCACTAACTAAGTTAACAAGAAAAGAAGAGAATTTCATCTGGTCAGAAGCCCGTTAGAGCAGTTTTGATGAGTTGACGCAAAGGTTGACTACAGCATTAGTGCTTACACTTCCCTCAGGAAGTGAGGGATTTACAGTGTATTACAATGCCTTCAGGCAAGGTTCAGGTTGTGTGTTAATGCAGCATAATAGAGTGATAGTTTATGCTTCAAGACAATTAAAGAAGCATGAAGTAAACTATCCAACACACGACTTGGAATTAGCGGCTGTGGTGTTCGCCTTGAGAATATGGTGACATTATCTCTATGGAGTACCTTGCAGGATCTTCACTGATCACAAAAGCCTACAGTATTTGTTCATGCAGAAAGATTTGAACATGAGACAAAGAAGATGGATAGAGCTCATCAAAGACTATGACTACATCATTGAATATCACCTAGGCAAGGCAAATGTAGTAGCAGATGCGCTAAACAGGAAGCCCTCTAGTTCCCTAGTCCAGCTTAAAGCAGAGTACTTGCCGATGCTAGTAGAGTTGAGATCTATAGGGGTCAGTTTGGAGACAACAAAGTCAGGTGCCCTATTAGCAGCTTTCCATGTTCGTCCATTATTAGTGGACAGAGTTAGAGAAGTGCAAGCTCAGGACCCTTATTTGATAAAACTAAGAAGCAAGATAGAGGCTGGGCAACAGAGTAGCTTCACCTTACGAGGTGATGGACACTAGTGTTGGGCCAAAGATTATGTGTCCCAGATGTAATAGAGTTAAAGAAAGAAATCATGGAAGAGGCACACTCTTCAGCATATGCGATGCATCCAGGGAGTACTAAAATGTATCGGACTCTGAGAGACCACTACTGGTGGAGAGGTATGAAGAGAGAGATAGCAGAGTTCATATCCAAGTGCCTAACCTATCAATAAATCAAGATCGAACATCAGAAACCCGCAGGTTTACTACAACCTTTATCCATTCCTGAGTGGAAATGGAAAAGGATCACGATGGATTTCATAACAAGACTTCCCAGGACACAGCGTGGATATGATGCCATTTGGGTTATCGTGGACAGATTGATGAAGTCGGCCCACTTAATTGCTACTAATAATACTTATTCCTTAGAAAGATATGCGTAGTTGTATGTAGACGAGATTGTGAGACTGCATGGCGTACCAGTGTCCATTGTATTGGACAGAGATCCTCGTTTCATTTCTCAGTTTTGGCCAAAGCTACAAGATGCTATGGGTACCAGATTGCACTTCAGTACTGCTTTTCATATATTGACAGATGGCCAATCAGAGAGAACCATCCAGATTCTCGAAGATATGTTGAGAGCCTGTGTGATGGAGTTTAAAGGAAGCTGAGATAATTACTTAGCATTGATAGAGTTTGCTTACAATAATAGCTATTAGTCCAGTATTGGTATGGCACCGTATGAGGCATTGTATGGCAGAAAGTGCAGAACCCCAATCTGTTGGGACGAAGTGGAGGAGAGAAGATTAATTGGCCCATAGATTGTTTAATATACAACCGAGAAAGTAAATATGATAAGAGAGCGGTTGAAGATAACAAGTGACAGGCAGAAAAGCTATACAGACAATCGAAGACGAGACTTAAAATTTGAAATGGGTGATCAAGTGGCTCTACGAGTCTCTCCCTAGAAAGGTATTTTAAGATTCGGAAAGCGTGGGAAGTTAAGCCCACGATACATAGACTCCTATAAGATAGTAGATAAAGTGGGTGAAGTGGCTTATCGATTAAAGCAACCGTCAGAGTTAGCTAATATTCACAATGTGTTTCACGTCTCTATGCTACGTAAGTACATAGTTGACCCTTCTCACATTCTTCAAGAGCAACCAGTTCAGTTAAAGGAAAACTTGACTTACGAGGAGCATCCAGTAGAGATCTAGATCCCAGAGAGCAAGTGTTGCGTAATAAGGTGATTTCACTAGTGAATGTGCTATGGCGAAATCACGGGTCAAAAGAGGCTACATGGGAGCTCGAAGCACAGATACGTGCCTAATACCCTCAGTTGTTTGAATAAGGTACATAATTTAAAATTTCGAGGACGAAATTTTTATAAGGGGGGAAGAAATTGTAAACCCCTAGTTTCGAATTATAACCTCTTAGTGTTAAAAGAGAGATTAGAGAATTGAGACATGATGCAATTAAGAGAAGTTGATTAGTATATATACAACACTTAAGCTAAAAAAATTCAGAAAAGAAGCAGCCCATTCAGTCGAGAGAAAAGGAGAATCGCCTAGAAGTCGTGAGAAGCAATCGCGAAGCTGCTGGAACCGTGAGAAGAAGAAAGGAGATTGTCCAGCCATGAGCCAAAGAGAAGAGACCATGAGAAGAAGAAGTAACCAGTAGCTGGTCGTGCACCAGAGGAGGCAGTAGCAGCAGCGACAGAAGCAGATTTCAGCGTGCCCAACAGCTCGCGCGAAGGCTGGTTGCGAGTCCGAAAAGAGGAGCTCGCGTGAAGGAAGCTGCGGGCCGTGAACTGTAGCAGCTGGGCAGCAAAGGAAGAAGAGAGGGAGGAGGCATGAAGAAGAAAGAGCACCAGCAGCTGCTGGTCGTAAGGGACGCGAGCAGAAATGCGAACAGACCAGACGCGAGCAGAAATTGTAGAGGCTGGTCAACCAGGAAAGAAAAGAGAAGAAAGGACCTCCCAAGCAGCCTTCCATCCTCTCAACCCACATCCTAAGGCCTCTTGCAAGTCATTCAAACTCTATAAACAAAGATTGAGTAAGATCATAACTCATCCTCTTTTAATTTCTGCAGAAACTGAAATTGAAGGTTGTGACAGCTTGTGTATTGTTGAGTTGTGAAGCATGATTGCTCTTCAAACATTTATAGAACCTTATGTGGTTGAAATAGACACTTAAATGATGAGTTTTGAGTGTAAATGATGCATTGAAATGGTGTATATGGGCTGTTGTATATTAAAGCAAAACTGAAACAGAAAATGTTGTTTTATGCACACCAAATAGTTGATAAAAGTTTTGAGTGAAGTTTGAGCATTTAAATGATCAAGTTAGGTTTATGTATGTATTAAAGACTTGAAGGGCAATAAATAGGCTTTGAAATTAGATGATTTTGAATTCAAGATTTGGCATGAAAAAAGCACAGAACAACATAGAGAAGCATGTAAGACCAATGAAGCTAGTTTGACAATGTTAGTGATTTCCGAGCTCAAATTTTGAGCTAGAGGAGACTTGATCATATCTGACTTATTTGGGGGTATTCTACACCTCAAATGACGTCGAGGAATCATAGAAAATCATAGGTTTTTGAACAGATTGAATCCAATAAAAATTGCGCAAGTTATGTGCCAAATAGTGCCGTTGGAGCTCTTAAAAGTGAAACGGCTATCCTAATGCAATTTTTATTGCATGAGATGAGTTTGATTGATCATTATTAGTTAAATGAAGCTTAGCTATGGAAGAAAAACTAGCATCGCTAATCCGAAACGAAAATTTTACAAAACGCTCACTAAAAATGCCCGAAAGTGTCTGAAACCGAGCGTTTTTCTTAGATTTGACCTAGCAAACGACAATATTTTTTAACGAAATTTGACGTGTGACTAGAAGGTGAGATAAGTGAACCGTAGAAAAAAGAACAACGAAAAACGGAGCCTCGAGCAGTGTGCTGTTACCTGTTCTTTTATAGGTTGTAAGTTGAGCTTAAAAAATGTAATTTTTCGTTTCGAGCCTCCAACAACTAAACGGACCATGTGGGGTGATCCCTAGGGGTCTAAAACTAAAACTTTTACACTAAAATCGGGATTAAAGAGTCTCGGTTGAATTAGAAACAAGTTAGGAGATTATAGAGAAAAAGAGGTCATAGTTGAGATTCTTGAGTTAAAGTTGAGAATTGAGATTTTTGTCACTAGTAATGATGAGAAAATATTGTGTAGGTGACGAGCGCGTGAGTGACGTCCACGAGTCTCGTCGAGACGCTTGACGCGGAGTGACGCGGTCTCTAGATAAGTGGTTCGCCACTTAAGATATTTTCCAATTGCTATGTCAATTCTTGAGTGTTTGAAATGAATGTTGTAGTTATGTAATAAGTGAAATTGAAAATGATGTTTAATGTTAAGGTTAAAGTTTAAGCGTATAGATTTCTATGGAATCTATATGACACTAGAGATTAATACTAAATTGTTTTAGTAAAAGTGAAAATGAGAGAGTTTAGTAGTTCTAAAAACAAGAGTGTTTTGTATTTATTGCACTTAGAGAAATTGATTATAAAAACTCATGTGTATGCCTTAAAAGTTATGAGATTAAGCGTTACGTGACGATGCAGAGAATTCCATCTGTAGTCACTCAGATTATAGAATAGAATAGCGCTGGGTTGCGATGCAGACAATTCCGCATGTAGTTGGTTAGTTGAGAGTTAGCGCTACGAAGCGATGCAGTAAATTCTGCTCGTAGTTGTCCTAAGTTTTAGCACTACACTTGCGATGCAGAAAATCCCTCATTGTAGTTGTTCAGTGATAAGATTTAGCGCCCTATGTACGATGCAGTAAATTCCTTAACGTAGTGGTTGAGATACATTAGTAAGCTTCACGTTGGCATTTGTTATAATCGCCCGTGATGGTTAAAATGAGTCAAGGATATACATGACGGTTTTGAAAGAAATCTTAAAACTTGAATAATTTGTGCATCGTTATATTAGCATATGATATATTATATATATATATATCATTGATACGCTAACATGTTTGTTTATTTTATAGCTTAATTGTTTTCATTGAGTGCCACCGTCGAACGAGACGACGATCCCTTGATT
The DNA here is from genome assembly GCA_019925255.1 of Litchi chinensis. NCBI lineage: Eukaryota > Viridiplantae > Streptophyta > Magnoliopsida > Sapindales > Sapindaceae > Litchi > Litchi chinensis. The sequence goes on along the minus strand of CM034465.1, from coordinate 690,739 downwards.
GCATATATATATAGGTGGGCGTGTGGTGCAAGATATTTGTGAATGTTATGTATATTGATTTAATATATCACCTTTTTGGGATACATTTGTATTAGGAATTGTATGTTGTAAACATTTGATGATTTATCATGTTTACATATGGATTTGTAATTACATATTGCATTATAAATTGTCTATGTCTATTGTGATGAAAATGTGATGATAATTGTAGTTTGTGGATAAAGAAGTTGGGAGGAAATTGAGATATAGTCGAAGTGTAAGTTTTCAGTACAGGTAAAATTCGGTTTTATCAGAAACGCAGCCGTTATGCTGCGAAAATTTTACCAAAAGTATATGAAATGGAATCGAGAAAAATTTTATTACTCTCAACCAGTTAAAAGAAAATCAAATCACAAAGTTTAAAACAAGTAAACCGGTTGAGTAAGTTAGGGTTAGCTTCTCGAATTTCGTCGATCCAACAAGTCGGGTTCGATGAGTCTGTTGAAGTACCCGACAGGATCCTCCAGACAAGAGTCTAGATAAGGTCTGGGAAGGATCCTATCAATAATACCTTCTGAAGCTCGTCTACCCACGTTCCTCTCTTCGCTTCCAGTTTCATCTTCAAGGTTTGTTTTATAATCTTGTTTACGGCTTCAACTTGGCTATTGGCTTATGGATGGTTCATTGTTGAGAAGCTCTTAATTATCTTTAGGTCACTACAGAACTTGAGAAACTGGTCGCTGTTGAACTGGGTCCCATTGTCTGTGATGATCTATTGTGGAACCCCGAATCTGTAGATAATATTATTCCACACGAACTTTTCAATCTTCATCGTGGAAATTTTAGTCAAGTCTTTCGCTTCTGCCTACTTAATAAAGTAATCAACTACGACCACGATATGCTTGTATCTCCCACGAGTTGTTGGTAAAGGCCCGATTAAATCCATTCCTCATATTGCAAAGGGCCACGGGCTCACCATTTGTTGGAGATGAGCTGGTGGAGCCTGGGTGAATCTCTAACACTTGTCACATTTCTTGACCAGGTCAATGGCATTCTGCTTCATGGTGGGCCAATAGAAACCTTGTCGAAGTGCTTTTTGAGCTAAAGATAGCCTCCTAGCATGGTTCCCATAATGGCCTTCATGTATCTACCTCACAGTCTTGGCCATCAATGCATCTCAAAAGTAGAGCTGAAAACCCCTTCTTGTACAACACATCATCGTAGATGCAATACCTGGCCGCTCTAGTTCGCAGGCGCCGTGCTTCTAGCTTGTTACTTGACAACTTCTCATCTTGTAAATAACTCAAAATCGAGCCTATCCAGGAATCGGGCTGCACAGTTATGGCCATCATCAAATTCTTCTCTTTCGTACTTGGAGTTGGTAGGAACTCTACTGGGATTGTCCCCAAAAAGTTTGCATCTCGAGTGGTTGCAAGGCGAGCTAATGCATCTGCATGCGCGTTCTGAGCTCGTAGAATCTACTTCACTTCATACTTCTAAAAGGCATTTAGCATTTCATGAACTTTCTGGAGGTACATAGCCATTTTCGGTCCCTTGGTCTGGTACTCCCCTAGTACATGGCAAACCACGAGCTGTGAGTTACTAAAAACCCTTAACCGCTTAGCTCGCATCTCCTTAGCTAGACGTAGACCTGTGAGCAGCGCTTCATATTCAACTTCATTATTTGTAGCCTAGAAACCAAACCTTAAAGCACAAAGAATTTTATGGCCTTCAGGATTGATCAGCAGAATCCCAGCTCCAGCCCTCTGCTCGCTGGATAACTTGTCAACATATAATTCCCAGGTTGGGCCTTCATAAGATTCAGCCTCTTCATCTGCGGGTCCTATAAATTCTGCAATGAAGTATGCCAAAGCTTGGGCCTCTATAGTTGTCCTTAGCTTGAACTGGATATCGAACTGTACGAGTTCCACGGCCCATTTAAGTAGGCGACCTGAAGTGTCAGCTTTTTGAAGAACCTGCTTGAGTGGGTACTGGGTGAGGACCTCAATTGTATGAGCTTGAAAATAAAGTCGCAGTTTCCTCGATGCGACTACCAGGCAATAAGCGAGTTTCTCTATCTGTGAGTACCTGGTTTTAGCATCCTGCAGCCTTTTACTTACATAATACACTGTAAGCTTCGTCTTTCCTTCTTCTCTCACCAAAGTAGCACTTAATGCTTGCTGAGACACTTCCAACTATAAAATAAGCTTTTCTTCTTCTCTGGGCTTAGAAAGGAGTTGAGCTCGCCCTATGTACTCTTTTAACTACTGGAAGGCTACTTTACATTGCTCGGTCCACTCAAAGCTTTTCGTCTTCTTCAAAACATCAAATAAAGGAATGCATTTATCTATTGCCTTTGAGATGAACCTGCTGAGTGCCGTGACCTGGTTGTTCAGGCTTTGCATATCCTTCACTCTGGTAGGAGACCTCATCTCAATCAGCGCTATAATCTTCTCTGGATTAGCTTTGATACCTCTACTGTTTACCATAAAGCCCAGAAACTTCTTAGAAGCTACCCCGAATGCACACTTATGTGGATTTAGCTTCATTTGGTAGCTCCTCAAAATCTAAAACATCTCCTCCAGGTCGTGCATATGATCACCTATTTGCTTGGATTTCACCAGCATATCATCAACATAGACCTCTATAGTCTTCCCAATTTGCTCTTTAAACATCATGTTTACCAAGCGTTGATAGGTCGCTCCTGTATTCTTCAGCTTGAAGGGCATCACCTTATAGCAGCATAGTCCGCAATCGATCACAAACAAGGTGTGCTCTTCGTCCCTGGGGTTCATTGGGATCTGATTATAACCCGAGTATGCATCCATGCAGCTCAGGAGTTCATGGCCAGCTGTAGCATCCACGAGCTGGTTTATCCTCGACAAGGGGAAGCTATCTTTAGGGCATGCCTTATTTAAGTCAGTGAAGTCGATGCAAGTTCTCCACTTCCCTTTTTTTTTCTTTACCAATACAGGATTGACGACCCAGGTCAGGTAGTAAGCTTCTCAGATAAACTTGTTGGCCAAGAGCTTATCTACTTCTTCCTTCAATGTAAGGTAACGTTCCCCCGTCATTACTCTCATCTTCTAGCAAACTGGCTTATGATGAGGATCAATATTCAATCTATGTGACATCACCTTGGGATCTATCCCTACCATATCTTTATGATTCCATGCAAACACATCCAGGTTCGCCTTTAGGAAATCAGCTTCAGGCATCCAGGCTGGGCCCTTAATTTTGGAGCTAAACCTCTTCCCAACTTCAGGCATCTTTCAGGATCTAGCTCGCTGATTTGGACATCTTCTAACTCTTCAACTGGCCTAGTAGCTCGGTCTGTATCTACCTTGTGAGAGTCCAGGTCGAGACTGATCCCTTTCTGTGTCATAGCTCGTGACTCGCCCCCCGAAACCACGTTCACTTTCTTTCCTCTCACACCTATCTTAACAGCATCTTCATAGCAGTGCCTGGCCAAATGCTGCTCTCCTCGAATACATCCAACGCTATTAGGGGTTGGAAATTTAACTGTAAGGGTCCTGGTTAAAGTAATCACATCCAACTCGTTTATAGCAGATCTTCCCAGTACCACATTATATGTTGATGGGCAGTCAATTATCAAAAAATCTGCCAACACAGTAGCTTGACGACCTGCTTCCCCAAAAGTAAGTGGCAACTTAATCTGACCCACTGATACAACAACATCTCCAGTGAAGCCATAAAGAGGCTCTAAGGACGGTCTCAGCTGCTTCGTTCTTAGCCCCATCTGATTAAAACAACTCATATACATTACATTCACCGAGCTCCTAGTGTCAATCATAATGTGTCACACTTCCATGTTGCTAATCTTAGCTCAGATGACCAGCACATCATTGTGAGGCCAAATCACACCTCTAGCATCTTCATCAGTAAACACAATTTCATCCGAGATCATCCTCGCCCTTTTTGCAGGTCTCTCTGACCCACTGACCTGCAAGGTATGATTTGCTTCTCAGATATACCTTTCGTGCGATCTGTTTGAAGCACCTGCAATATGGGGGCCACCATGAATTGTGAAAATTGTCCTTACTGTAGGTTCATGCTTAGGCTCAGCAGCTCGTTAAGGCTGTTGTTGTGCTGGCTACTGTTGTAGATGAGGTCGTTCTTGCAGAGGTCGCGAGTCTGCAGGTCTCACCACATAGTCTCTCAAGCGACCCCTTCTGATCAACTTTTTAATGGCGTTATTTAATGCTCAACAATCTGAAGTATTATGCCCGACCTCATTATGATAGGCACAAAACTTGCTCCTATCTTTGTGTTGAACAAGGGCTCTCAATGGGTTGGGTCTTCCGAAATCTTCCTTGTTTCTTTCATTTGCAAAAATTTTGTCCTATAAGTCTGACAGGACGTTGTAACTATCATAGCGACCTTGACGCTGAGGTCGCTCATTCCTAAGCTCTCTCCTTACCTTTTTAACAATCTGATTATTTGAGCCACTGTTTTTACCTTCTCCTTCGTTCCTGCCATTATTCCTCTTTTTCGTCTAATTGGAACTGCTTGTTTTGTTCTTCTGGTTGGGTTTCTTCGGGCCGAAGGATTCTTCCCATCTGATTTCCTTTGCAGCTCGCTCATAAAATTCTCCCAAATCCTTCACCGAGGACTTATAAATGCTTTCGTATAACTTTCCATCCTTGTACAACCCAGCTAAGATTGCAGTCAAAATACTCTCGTCTAATGGATTCTTAACATTCGCAACCTCGCGTCTAAATATGGTGATATAATCTTTCAATGACTCACCTTGACGTTGGAAAATAGTAGCTAGGTGGCAGGATGGTGCAAGCTGCCTTCTCAATGTCCTGTATTGGCCAACGAACTTCTGCTGACATTCTTCCAAACTTTCGATGCTACGAGTTGGGAGATTCTTGAACCAAGTCCTCGGAATGTCCCCCAAGGTGGCTGGAAATATGCAGCACTTCACCATAGGGTTGTCTATCTGTAAGTCCATCTAAACATTGAAAGCATGAGATGATTGTAGGGGTCGATGTCCCCATTGTATTGCTGGATGCTAGGAACTTTGAATCTCGAGGGGAGAGGTCGCGTCTCAATCTCCCTTGTGAATGGGGTCCTTTCCCCATAGCGCCTACGCTGCTTTAGGGTGCTAGATTGTGCTTCTAACTACTGGACCCTCTGAAAGAGTTCCTCTACTTGTGGGTCTCGAGGCTCATATCTCCTCCTGTAGTCACGACCTGGAGAGCGGCGTTCTGGCTCATATCTCTGGCTCTTTCTGATCAAGCTACCTACTCAATACGACCTTGTATGTTGTTCATTGCCCACCTCATCTTCCTCACACCAAGGTGCAACTTGGACTCTATCATGGACTGCTTCCATTCGCCTGCTTCCATCTTGGCTCACCCTCACAACCAAACAAGCAGGGCGCGCGATCTCCCTCTCTTCGTGAACTGGGCGACCAACTCTAGATCTTGAATTAGAGGAATGAGCTGAGCCAGCAGGTTGTTGTACCTCCCTAACTGGTCTTTCTGGCGCCTGCATTCCATGCTGCAGATGTGCTTGCCTTGGGACTTCAATCTCAACCCTGGGTGCATTCTGTGCCTGGGCTTGCACCAATAAATTGATAGCCTTTGTAAGTTGTCGAACCGTGAGCTCCAACGCTTCTTGCCTCTAATACCACAGCTATTGCCTATCAACTATTAGGGCGATTGGAACTGGTTGGCGAGGAGGCAGGGGTGGTATGCCTACTGTAGCACTAATTGCTTGGCCATGGGACGTGTCTGCTGCATGTAAGGGTATGTCTTCCATAGGTTGCACGTTCTGTTGTGGCTGGCTCATGTGACTCTCTGCTTGGTCAGCATCTCCTAAATACCTGGTTGTTCTTGTTCTTCCATGATTGTCAAAAATCGAAGAGTTGAAACAAGAAAGATTGTAGTCTGGGCCCTCATTCTAGCATCAAAATGTCAATGTGATTTTCTAGTCGACGAGAATGCAGTACCCAATACCTGCAATCAATATGAAACGACACAAAAACAAAGAACAAAATGAAAGAAAGAAGGTCAAGAATAGAAACAACTCACAGATTTTATGTGGCTCAGCGAGTGCGCCTATGTCCACGACTGCCAATAACCCGATAGAGTGACAGTATATTATTGCTTAAATCGTCCCCATTATAATGAATTCAACCTCTATTTATAGGGAGAGAGACGTTATAAATTAGGAAGAGATTAAATAGGAAAAGAATCACAAATTAATTATATTTCTTGATCGGTTGGAGTTAAATCAGGTAATTGCTCCGTAGATCTCGAGATCACATTGACTGAGTTCAAATTTGAATTAACTTTCGTTTTTGACGAGAGAATCATGATCAAATTGAGAAACTGTCTATTCTAGATGATTTTGTGTTAGCTAACCACTGGGCAAGCTGTTCACTGTCTTGAGCGACCTCAAGTTGGACCTCGCTGAGTAGCGAACTATGCATAGAGCGAACTGCATAACGATATACAACCTGGCTATGCAACGAGCTAACTGGTACAAGCTGCAGAGCTTGCTGGGTTTGGAGTTCACAATTGGGCCTTGTCTGCTAGGCCTTTGTATTGGGTTAACTTGTTGGGCTTCTATTAGGCTTTTACCATCAAATTGCTTGATCTGGAAAATACACATAACACTGCTGAAATTTTTGTTGTCATTGTGATTGAAGTTGGTGTGAGAAGTTTGATAATATCTTGAGACATATGTTGCTATGCATATTGGTTATGTTAGTGTAAGATGTTATGGATGAAATATGATTGATTTGGAGTAAAATATGGGCTGTTAAGGATGAGTTAAAACATGAGACTTGATTGAAGTTTAAATTGATATGGTTTGTGGATGATTTGTATGTGAGATGTTTGATAAAAATTCCAAGTGAGATATATGTGATTTTAATAAGATGTTTATGCATGGAATTAAGAGAATTAAGCTTCAAAATTATGTTAGAGCAAGGTTAGGGTTTTAGGAAGATTAGATGAGCTTACTAGTTTAGGTGAAATTTTAATTCTAATTCCATTGAAAATAATGCAGTAAATTAGTGTAGTAAGCAAGGAAATTCATGTGATTCAAGTGTGGTTTGACATGGAATGTTTGAAGAAAACCTTGGTAATGTGATGGATGAAGTTGTGGTTAAGTTAGGGTTAACAAGGTCAAGATTTGGTTTGAATAAATTAAGTGATTTCATGCATGAAAAAGTTAACAAAATCATCAAGTTGAAAAGTTAAAATAAAAAGTAAAAATAGATATAATTGGTTAGTATACATTTGCCTAAGGATGTATGGGATGGTGGAGAATGATTTTGAGTGTTTGAATGGTTATATAAAGGCTTGAGGAGGATAAAAATAGTATGAGATTTGGAAATGAAATTATTGGTGAGTAAAAAGTGTAATCCAAATTCAAATGCATACTAATTTATTAGAAGTCAAATTGTTAAGAGATAAATTAAATTTCACTAAAGTTTAAGTGTTGAGAATGGCATGGTGATAAGACATGGATAGTGTAAAAGTATGCTTAGCTTTCGGCCAAAGTAACATTAGAAAGGTTCAAGATTTCGAAATAAAACGTAAATGCAAGTTAAAGCATTAATCAAAGGGTTTTGTACGCTTAAATATTAGAAATTTCAAATAGAAAATCAATACGAATAATTTTAGTTGTAACATCGCTTAAATATGGAATACATTCATGTGTAGGGTATTACGAAGATGAAAATCTAAAATTGAAATTTTTGTGAGCGACTACTAGATGAGTGTCTTACTAAAATACTTTAAAATGTTTTTATTCTTATGCATCATGATTTCATATGTAAATACTTTAAAATGCTCTTATTTTTATGCATCATGATTTGATATGTTGAAATAAAAATTATGTTTTAAATGATACAAAGTTAGCTTTCCTAATAAATAAATTTAGCATGAAAACTCCTTAAACGAATTTTTGAAAGCCATTAAGAATTATGGATTTTATGATGAAAAGCGGTATGTATGGAAATGGTTCTTTTAAGCCTATGATACTAGTTGTTACCCACTGAGGATGGTGGTTTCGTCTTGCCTAGTTACATGTTATGTTATGTTACCAGTCAGCGTACCCAAACCGTGCATGGATTGTGTCAGGGATGTCTGTCACTAACAGCGAGAGAGATTGAGTCAGTTAGTCTCGTTTAGTGTGTCCTTCATGCACGAACTGGGTATATAAGACAGCTAGCTATTATACAAGCGATGCAGCTTTCCGCTCTCATCGGTCAGGATAGCGTTGGGGCCGGGGCACAAGGTCTGTCTGGTCAAATCCAGACTTTTCCACCTTTAGGGTACTATATAGTATTTAGACATCTTCATGGATCATGGATACGGTTTTTCATGTTACCATTACTTTTCATAAGTGATTACATTTTAATTTCATATGGCAAGAGTTACGTTTATGTAAATTACATGCATGTATTTTAATTAAATAAATGCTTTAGAAAGTTTATGAAAATTTATGACACGATCCATGAAATGCATTTAAAAATTTTAGGGAAGTTATTTTAAAAAACGTAATTTTAGTCAAGAAAAATATAAACACTCACTGAACTTTCATAGCTTACTTTAGTTTATGTTTTATAAATAAAACCTTACAGGGACAGGTACAGGTGTTGAGAAATCAACAGTGGAGACCTCGGTTCAAGAGTAGGCTGATCTAGTTGAGTGCATCCGTGATTTTGTATTTTGGATTGTAACTAACTTTGAAAAGTTATATGAACATAATTTTGTGTAAAAGAACATATGTTTGTAAATATGTTTATATCGATGCATGTTTTCGAAATGTTTGGATGATATATTATAAATTAAAATTTTTCATATTATTGGGTTGCTATGTTATAAATTTCAACTTATTAAATTATGAAATCTTGTTTGCGGTTGATTGTGGATAAATCAGAGGGCCGGAGGCATAGAATTTGAGAATTTGATGAAATTAGAAGTGTATAAATCTTTTTATGAAACTTTTCAGGGTGAGATTGTTAGAAAGATAGCTGATATGGTGCCAAAGTTTTCAGAAAATTAGTTTTACTTTTATTGTTAAAACAAAAAAGTTCTCACTTGTTTTACTTCAAAAAGTAAAATTTAAGAAATTTGGAGTATGTTTCTCATGTTAGGATAAATGGTTTAGCTTCACAAAAACTTTCCAGTCGGATTAGGCACCATTTGGAGGGTTACCGTGGAGTTGCCGATGGGTCACCTAGAGTGTCTAGGGAAGGGTTTGTCACTAATATACTTTCATTATTGAAATGATAAAAGGATTTTAAAGTGTTCTAATATGCAATTAAATATTTATAGAATTTCTGGAAGGATCGGGAATAAATTTGAATTATAAAAGTTAAAGGGAAATAGATTGAATAAAAGATTTTTCTAAAGGATGGCAAAATCATAAATAAAGAGATATGTCAATGATAAATTTGAGAAGTAAAGAATTCTCTAGAAAATGATAAAAATTATAAATTTAAGGAAGTTCAAGGGTAAAGGTGGAGCTTAACCCATGTTTATAAATATAGACGTGTAGTGTGTGTTGTCATGAAAGTGATAGAGGGAGTTGAAGAAAAGAAATCTAGAAAGAAGAGAGAAGGGCCATTAGTACAAAGGAGAGAGGAAGCTATCGACGACACAAGAGCAGAAATCAGATATGAGAGTTGCAACCAGTGCAAGCTAGATAGGGTAAGAATCAGGTGGTAAGATCAAATTTTCATGGTTTTCTTTTAGAGAGAAGTCTGTCAAAGTAGTTCACGAGCTGCATATGATATTATTGAGATTTTGTGCATAAATTTGATGATTTGAAGCAACAAACCAATAAAAAGCAAGGCAAAATATTGAGGAGGAAATCTGGTAAGTGAAGTAGCTAAAAAATAAGTTGAATTAAAGAAGTTTGTTTGTGGTTTAGATTGTTAAGTTTCTATCGCAAAACCTGTTATAGTTGTGACCTAGGTTATGGGAAGAAGCTGATGAGATATTGATTGAGTGTAATCATGTGAAATCTTATGAGGTCGGAATGTGTGGATACTTGTAAGAGTGTAAAACCTAGACAGGAAATGTTGAAACTGAATATGCATGAGTTAGGGTTGAAGCTCATAAGGTGTGAGCTGAGTGATGCCCGCAACCCATTTTCAGTGTTGGTCGAGTTAGACTGGAGCGCAAGCTTGCAGAGAGCGAGCTAAGTGATGTCATAGTTCATTATAATGTTCGTCCGAGCTGGACTAAGGCAACAGCTTGCAAAAGGAGAGCTGGCCAGTGCATATGAATCGGGCTAAGTGGGGCGAAATAGGAGCTCATATAGGAGGAGCTGGACGAGCTAGGGTACGAGCTCGTAGCTTAAGCTGGACTAGGCAGTAGGCAGTACGTTATCTTTCAAATGGGATCATAAGTTAGTTATAATGGAATGGACTTGGAATTTAGATGTTTGATATATCATGCGTTCTAAGCGGAGATCTCAATTGTACGTGAAGAGGGTGCTGTGAGCTGAAGGAGGCACAGAAGAAGTGATTGCCACTGAAGTGGGAAGCAAGCAGTAAATGTGAAAATATCTTTTTTAAAAAATATTTTTTTAGTTATGTGTGTGTGTGTGTGTGTGATGGTATGCATCAATTTATGTTTATAGAATGAAAGAGAATTTAATTTGAATTATACAAAGAAAAGATTTTCAAAAACTAGTGTACAACCTAAGTTTTTAGACAAACTTTGTAGCTTCAAACCCGATCAGTATACGTCACAGTGTATGACAAGTATTAGGAGGGCTAGTCCTACTAACTCTGAGGGGATTGAGTTTGTCGAGTCGCCCTTTACACTTGTGGGATATTATCTCGCTATGCGATGTGTGGTATAGCATTCCACCACATAGTAGCGAGATGTCTTTATAAATTTGTCACAGTGTGCGATGCTAGATTTTACGCCACGTGAAACACACTCCCCCCCACCACATCGAGCGAAGTTAGTTTGGCCGCCTTTGTGGTTGTAGCTTCCATTGGGTTCCCATTAATACGTTTTAGAAAGAAAACATACCATTAAAAGTGAATTTTAGAAAGAAAATGTTTTGAAAATATTTTAGAAATTATGAGATGTTTTAGCATTTTATGAAATCCATTTAGTAAGAGCTTTTGAAACTTTATAGGAAAGAAAACACAAATTTTAGAAATAAAATTGTTTTAAAGAAACAGGTTTTGAAAATGTTTTTTTTCTTTTTTTTATTCAGGAGGTCAATTTTATAAAAATTAGTTTAAATAAAAACATATGCACACTCACAGAACTTTTGTAGCTCACAATATTTTTGGTTTATACTACAAAAACCTCCCAAGTGCAGGAATAAGATATTAGAGTACCAATTCACCTCGTTCAGATTAGGTGGGCCAGACGATCAACGATGCTGAATAATCTTTTTTGAAAATATTGTGACTTGGATATCAAGCATGCATTGTGCCTATTTTTTTATTGCGAACAAATTTTGTAGAATTCTTTATATTAAGATGATGCATACATGTTTTAGATGCCTGCATTATTGAAATATTCTTAATTATGTTTTGCAAATTTATTCTGAAAATTGATATGAGATTTTATAAAGTACGATTTATGTGTTTGTAAATCATTAATAGTTACGGGTTCGTTCCACGGTATTTTTCGGGGTCATGTAAGTTAGACTTCAAAAGAGTTTCGTGGGGTGCCTGACAGGATTGTTGAATTTGTTAGAAGGAATCCGAGTCAAATCCTGTCATTTTTCGTCTAACATGATAACCATCAATTAATAACTGATTGATGTCTACATGTATACAATGATATGTAAGATATTTCTGGAAGTCCAAGATACCTTATTTGGAATGTTAGTGATTCGATCTTAATGCACATGGCTTTGTCGAAAGGTATATTTGGAATCTTTATTAGTGAATCGACCGGTATATATATGGCTATAAAGTATGATCAGTGCATGCATTGTTAGTCTTACAGCACACACCTTCCAGGCCGTCTCCCTGGCAAGAGACCATGAACTCTATCAGACTGCACTCACCAGTATTTGTTTTTTGCTTTACTTTGGGGTTTTTATCCCCCGGAATTGTTTTCTTTGGAGTCAATTACGGTCGGATCGCAGAGTCGGATCGCAGATAATCTCCCTCCGCCGGAAAATGTAGTACCGCTCGTTCAGTCAATTGGTATTGAACTCACCATTGGACTTGAAAATGAGCGTTTGTCAGACATGCAAGACCCTGCTAATGCCCTAACGTAGGTGATAACAAATGTCCAAGCTAACTTTCCCGCCACCAGGATCAGTGTCAGCGCGGTAGGCAATGAAGTGTTGACACTCGATGATGCTTCACATAGGAATAGCTTGGTTCCTGCCATGCACAATATTTATAATGCACTAGTTCAATTGGCGTTGGACAAACAAATATTTGTAACCACTCCGGATGCGATAAATATTCTTGCATCGTCTTATCCTCCATCTTCTGGGTGTTTTAAACAAGATTTGCTGGAAATAGTTGCAGGGATTGTGGAATTTCACAAACAAACTGGTTCTCCATTTCTCATCAGCGCCTATCCTTATTTTGTCTACAAAGAAAACCCAAAAAAAAAATTGACCTTGATTTTGTTTTATTTAGGCCCAACAAAGGGTTTTATGATCCAAAGGCCAATCTTCACTACGACAACATGTTATTTGCACAGGTTGATACGGTTTACAGTGCACTAGAATCCGAATTAAATGTACATATTTGCTTTATTTAACGAGGATAAGAAGCCTGGACCATCTTCTGAGAGGAATTTTGGACTGTTTAAGCCTGATGGAGCACCAGCATATGCAATTGTAGAGGACTATGTCAACACTACGAGCTCTGGTTTTCACAGCCGTCAATGAAAAAAAGGGAAATATTGCAGATGGTCTACTATGTGGTGATTCTATTCTTGACTCATCACTTGGGTTGATCTTCGAAAAAATGAGAGAGAATTTGGTTTTGAATCATTATGTTTCAAGCTTTCAATAATCTATTTTAACTGGTTTTCCATTCCTGATAATCTTGTATGATAGGGCAGGTTAGTTATGGATTTTTGAAGCTTTAAAATATTTTCAAGTGTATAAAAAGATAGTAATGAAGTGTATTCTCCATCTTTAAGAATCTAACTTCAAATTAATTTAAAATTGTATCACCAAAAATTCTGTAAAATTAAACCATTGGAGCTTGGTAATTAAATCTTTTAATTGAACAAGACAGTATGTGAAAATACTTAATAGTGTTAAATTACACCAATTAAATTATTTTCATTTGTTTATTTAAGTGATCAAACTACTTAAAACTATCCGAAAACAACTAAAAAATTAAGCAAATTTTTATTTTTCTCACTTAATTACAAATCACTGAATGATATTGAGAAGTTTTTATTATAAATCTATCATCTCCAAAATAACACAATTTCAAATTTATCATAATTTTATATTACTTTTTTTTTTTGATATTTACAAAAGATATATTTGAAAATAAAATCTTAAATATATTTTATCTCAAGTTGTCCTGAAATTAAACTAATACATTTTAATTTACGATTTAAACATTCATTTAGTTGTTTTCTTGGATATATTAATATATTTAAAGATATAAATATACTTAATACTACTATAGTTTTTAATCATATTTTAATTATGAATAAAATATTATTAATATGTGCATAAAAATATTTTAGAATTTATTAAATTATTTATTTTTAGATGTTTGTATTGAATTAATTAAAATTACATAACAACAAATAGTTAAAAGAGTATAAATATTAAATTATTGGTTTTCAAATAATTTTAACTTAAAAAAAAAAAAACAAGTTTATAATATATTTAAAGGTAAGGGAAAAAAACACAATATTCAGATTTCAGGTTTCAGTCACTATTCAGTCTTTAATCTTCGCCAATTCTATTTAATTTTTAGACAAAAAAACAAATGACCTTGAAGTGATTCACTTTTTGGGATATTATTGTATGAATCCCTTGAAGTTAGGCTTAACTATTGCCTGCTATCATAAATTTCAAAATTGTTTGGATCACCACATGTTGTTAATGGATTATTGTTAAGTTGGTTTATGTAGGGGCGAACTTACCATAAAGCCAGGTGGATCGCGTATCCTGTTGAGATTTAAAAATTAAAAAAAAAAAGGTAGGAAGTTTGTTTGACTTTTGTAGCGTAGTGCTTGACCTTTCATGTTGCTTTGGTTCTATATCTAGCAAAAGACTGAAATTTTGTTTTTATGGACTATACTATAATGGGAATGTTTTTTTAATAATTTTTACAATTGTTTTAGTACTTTTTCATTGTCTTGATTTGGTATCTAACAAAAGGTTGAGATTTTATTAATTATTATTGTTTACTATTGTTATTTATTTTAAATTTTTATACCTTTCATGTCTTTAGAGTCATTTACTTTTTTGTTTGAAGATTAAAGAGTGCTGTTAAAAATTCAAAACTGAATAATGACTAAAATCTAAAATCTGAGTAACTTATTTGTTTATTTTTTTCTCTTATCTCTGAATATATAATATATATATATATATATATTTGTTATTTAAAGTTAAAACTGTTTGAAAACTAGTAATTTGATATTTTTATTTTTTTGTTATTAGTTGTTATGTAACTTCATTTAATATAATATTGTTATACGCGTTTTCCGGACTCACTAAATGGGTTGGTAAAAGCTTGATAGAAGTCTATTAAGTCAACTCAATGCAAAGGCCTAGCAGACAAGACTCATCAAGTCAGTCTAATAAGATCACCTAGAGACCAAAGCCGGTTATCAATCTCAAGCCCATCGAGCTTTAGAATTCATCCTAGCAAGCTCTTTAGCTCGCATCAGTGAGCTCACTTCAGCCTGATTGAATTGTACAGCTTGTTCTATGCACAGCTCGCTCATCAACAAGGTCCAGCTCGAGGTTGCTCAAGACAGTGAACAGTTCGCTCAGTGGACAATAAATGCAATATCTTCCAGAACAGACATTACCTAATCTGATTGTGATTCTCTCGTCAGATATGGAAGTTAATTCAAATTCAAACTCAGTCAACATTATTTCGGATTTTATGGAGTAGTTTTCTGATTTTATTCAAACAGATTAAGAAGTGTAATTAATTCGTGATTCTCTTCCTATTTTGTTGCTTCCTAATCTGTAAGGTTACTTCCCCTATAAATAGGAGTTAAAATCATTGTACAAGAGACAATTTTAATAGCATACTGTCACTCTGCAGAATTTTAGAGAGACAGCCGTGGACGTAGGCGCACTCGCTGAACCACGTTAAAAACTCTTTGTTTCCTGGTTTCGTTTAGTTCTTTGTTGTGTTATTTTCTTGGTTTTCGTGCTTTCTCACATTGATTACAGATATTGGGCAGTGAATTCTCGTCAACTGAATTTCAATGTCGACATTTTGGCGCTAGAAGGATGGCCCAAACTGCGTCATCTCAGTTCATCGATTTCTAACAACATGGCAAGGACCAAAATAAACAGGAATTTAGGAGATGATGACCAGGTGGAGAGTCACATAAACCAGCCTCAGCAGAATATGTAGCCTGTGGAGGACACGCCCATACATGTAGCAGGTACGTCCCATGGCCAGACAATTAGTGCTGTAACAGGTTTTCCCTCTTGGTCTCCCCGCCAGCAGGCTCCAATCGTCCTAATAGTTGAAGGGCAATATGTGTGGTATCAGAGGTAAGTGGCATTGGAGAACACAGTCAGACAGCTCACAGAGGTCGTCAATATGTTGGTGCAGGCTTAAGTACAGAATGTACCTAGGGTGGAGGTTCCGGCACAAAGGCACGTGCCCCAATAGCATGAAGCAATACAGGTGCCCAAAAGGCCAGCAAAGGAAATCTCGCGACCTGCCGACTCAGCTCGTTCCTCTAATGTGCGATCTAGAGTTGGAGGTCATCCCATCTAAGAAGAAAGGCAAGCCCGCCCAGCTAACCTGACAGTGAGGTTAAGTCAGGATGGGAGCCAAAGGATAGAGGATGGTCATGATAGAGTCCGAGCTGCAACTCGGCATGTGGACGAAGTGGGTGAGCGACAGACAAGATCCCATAGGCCTAGAGGTTCATTCGAAGTGTATGAGAGATATGACCCAAAGCACCCTTCCCCAAGTCGCTACCACAGGAGGAGATATGAGCTCCTAGATCCATAAGTAGAAGAGCTCCTTCAAAGGGTCCAGTAGCTAGAAGCATGACCTGGAGCCCTAAAGCAACGTGTGCACTACGGGGAAAGGACCTCATTCACAAGGGAAATTGAGACGCAGCCTCTTCCCCCAAGGTTCAAGATGCCAAATATCCAGCAGTACAATGGGAACAGTAACCCCTATGACCATCTTGACGCCTTCAACGTTCAAATGGATCTACAAACAGATAATCTTATAATGAAATGTCGTGTATTTTCAGCCACTTTAGGGGACATTCCAAGGACATGGTTTAAGAATCTCCCAGCTCACAATGTAGGTAGTTGGGAGGAATGCCAATAGAAGTTCGTTGGTCAGTACAGGGCATTGAGAAAGCAGCTCGTTCCATCCTGCCACCTAGCTACTAACTTCCAACGTCAGGGTGAGTCGTTGAAAGAATATATCACCAGGTTTAAACGCGAAGTCGCAAATGTTGAAAATCCATCAGACGAGAGTGTGTTGACAGCAATCTCAACTGGATTACGCAAAGATGGAAAACTATATGAAAGCATTTACAAATCCCCAGTAAAGGATCTGGGTGAGTTCTACCAGTGAGCTGCAAAGGAGATTAGTTGGAAAGAAACCTTCCGCCCGAAGAAGCAAAATTAGAATAATGAAGTGGGCAGTTCTAGCCACCCAAAAAGAAGAAACAATGGCATGAACGAAGAAGGTAGAAATAGTGGCTCGAACAATCAAATTGCTAAAAGGGTGAAAAGAGAGCTAAGAAATGAGCGACTTCAGCATTAAGGTCGTTACGAAAATTACAGCATCCTTTCAGACTCACAAGATAGGATCTTTATAGTAGAGAAGAACAGGGAAAAGTTTTGGAAGCCCTACCCTTTGAAAGCCCCTATTTAGCACATAGACAGAAGCAAGTTTTGTGCCTATCATAATAAGGTCGGTTACAATACTTTGAATTGTGGGGCATTGAAGGATGCCATTGAAAAATTAATCTGGAGAAGTCATCTGAGAGATTATGTAGAGCGACCTGCAGACTCACAACCTCCACAACAATGACTTTATCAACAACCAGCACAGTAGCAGTTCTAAAGAGCTCCTAAGCCTGAGCATGAGCCTGCGGTAAGGACAATTTTTACAATCCATGGTGGCCCTCATATTGCAGGTGTTTCGAATAGATCACATGAAAGGTACGTCCGAGAAGCAAATCACACCTTTCAGGTCAGTGGATCGGAGAGACCTACAAAAAGAGCAAAAACGATCTTGGAAGAGATTGTGTTCACTGATGAAGACGCTAGAGGTGTAATCTGGCCTCATAATGATGTGCTGGTTATTCGAGCAAAGATCAGTAACATGGAAGTGCGACATATCATGATTGACATTGAGAGCTCGGTAAATGTGATGTACAAGAGTTGCTTTGAGCAAATGAGACTAGGAGCGGAGCAACTGAGACCATCCTCAGAGCCTCTTTATGGTTTCATTGGAGATGTTGTTGTACCAGTGGGCCAGATCCAGCTGCCACTTACTTTTGGGGAGGTAGGTCGTCAAGCTACAGTATTGGCAGATTTTCTGATAATTGACTGTCCATCAACATACAATGTGGTCCTGGGAAGACCTACTATGAACGAATTGGATGTGGTTACTTCAACCAGGACCCTCATAGTTAAATTTCTAACTCCTAATGGCATTGGATGTGTTCGGGGAGAGCAGTACTTAGCAAGACAATGCTACGAGGATTTTGTTAAGATGGGCGTGAGAGGAAAGAAAGTAAACATGGTTTCGGGGGGCGAGCCATGAGCTATGACCGAGAAAGGGGTCAGTCACAACTTAGACCTTCGTGAGATAGATGTAGACTGAGCTACAAGGCCAGTCGAAGAGTTGGAAGATATACAAGTTAGCAAGGCAGATCCAGAGAGGTGTCTGAAGCTGGGAAGAGGTTTAGCCCCAAAACTGAGAGCCCAGCTTGTTGACTTCCTGAAAGCGAACTTGGACGTGTTCGCGTGGAATCATGAGGACATAATAGGGATAGATCCAAAGGTGATGTTTCATAAATTAAATATTGATCCTCACTACAAATTAGTTCGTCAAAAGAGGAGAGCAATGATAGGGGAGCGTTACTTAACACTGAAGGAAGAGGTAGATAAGTTGTTGGCCAACAAGTTTATCCGAGAAGCTTACTATCCGACCTCGGTCGCCAATCCTGTGTTGGTGAAGAAAAAGAACGGGAAGTAGAGAATGAGTATTGATTTCACTAATTTGAATAAGGCGTACCCGAAAGATAGCTTTCCCCTACCAAAGATAAACCAACTTGTGGATGCTATAACTGGACACGAGCTCTTGAGTTTTATGGATGCATACTCGGGTTATAATCAGATCTCAATGAATCCCGAGGACAAAGAGCATACCTCGTCTATGACTGATCATGACTTATACTGCTACAAGGTGATGCCCTTCAGGTTGAAAAATGCAAGAGCGACCGACCAACGTTTGGTGAACATGATGTTTGAAGATCAGATTGGGAAGACTATGGAGGTCTACGTTGATGATATGTTAGTAAAGTCCAAGCAAGTATGTGATCATATGCGAGACCTAAGGGAAATGTTTCAGATTCTGAGGACCTACCATATGAAGTTGAATCCGCATAAGTGTATATTTGGAGTAGCTTCTAGGAAGTTTCTGAGCTTCATGGTCAATAGTAGAGGTATTGAAGCCAATCTTGAAAAGATCAAAGCACTGATCAATATGAGGTCGCCTACTAGGTTGAAAGATGTGCAGAGCCTTAATGGCTAGGTCGCGGCACTAAGCAGGTTTATTTCGAAAGCTACAGATAAATGCATCTCATTTTTTGACATTTTGAATAAGGCAAAAATTTTCGAGTGGACCGAGCAGTGTGAAGTAGCCTTCCAGCAATTGAAAGAATACATGGGGTGAACTCCACTCCTTTCTAAGCCCAAAGAAGGAGAAAAGTTGATTCTGTACTTGGGAGTGTCTCAACAAGCTTTGAGTGCTGCATTGGTGAAAGAAGAAAAAAAGACACAGTTTCCAGTATATTATATAAGTAAAAGGTTGCAAGATGCTGAAACCAAGTACTCGCAGATGGAAAAGCTCGCTTATTACCTGGTGGTAGCATCGAGGAAGCTACGACTTTACTTTCAAGCTCATACAATTGAAGTCCTCACCCAGTACCCGCTGAAATAAGTTCTACAGAAAGCAAACACCTCAGGTCGATTGTTGAAATGGGTGGTGGAGCTCGTACAGTTCGATATCCAGTT
Organism: Litchi chinensis; assembly: GCA_019925255.1. Lineage (NCBI taxonomy): Eukaryota > Viridiplantae > Streptophyta > Magnoliopsida > Sapindales > Sapindaceae > Litchi > Litchi chinensis. The sequence continues at coordinate 671,335 of CM034465.1, read as the reverse complement.
TAAGCCAAGGATGACTATTAAAGCTCAAGCTCTGGCAGACTTCATTGCAGATTTTACACGGTCTGTGGATGATGAAGCTGAATCTTCTGAAGGTTCGATTTGGGAGCTTTATATTGATGGATCATCTAGCGAGTAGAGAGCTGGAGCTGGAATTTTACTGATTAGTCTTGAAGGCCACAAGATCCTTTGTGCTTTAAGGTTCGGTTTCCAAGTTACAAACAATGAAATTGAATATGAAGCGTTGCTCGCAGGTCTGCGTCTAGCTAGAGAGATGCAAGCTAAACGGCTAAAGGTTTTCAGTGACTCGTAGCTCGTGGTTTGCCACATTCTAGCGGAGTACCAGACTAAAGGGCCAAAAATGGCATTGTACCTTCAAAAGGTTCATGAAATGTTGGGTTCTTTTCAGAAGTATAAAGTGACGCAAATTCCGTGAGCTCAGAATGCACATGCTGATGCTTTAGCCCGTTTGGTAACCACTCGAGATGCAAACTTTCTCGGGGCGATCCTAGTAAAGTTCCTACCAGCTCCAAGTACGAAAGAGAAGAATGTGATGATGACCATAACTGTGCAACTTAATTCCTGAATGTGTCCAATTATGAGATATCTATAAGACGAAAAATTGCCGAATGATAAGTTGGAAGCACGGCGCTTACGAGTTAGAGCAGTCAAGTATTTCATCTACGATGACATACTGTATAAGAAAGGGTTTTCAACTCCACTCTTGAGATGCATAGATGACTAAGATTGTGAGGCGGTGATGAGGTAAATACATGAAGACCATTGTGGAAACCATGCTGGGGGGCTGTCTTTAGCTCAAAAAGCACTTCGTTAAGGTTTTTACTGACTCACCATGAAGCAGGACGCCATCGACCTGGTCAAGAAATACAACAAGTGTCAGAGGTTCGCCCAGGTTCTACGAGCTCTACCAGCTTATCTCCATCAAATGGTGAGCCTGTGGCCCTTTGTAATCTGAGGGATGGATTTGATCGGACCTCTACCAACAACTCGTGGGAGATGCAAGCATGCCGTGGTCGCAGTTGATTACTTCACCACATGGGCAGAAGCAAAAGAGTTAGCTGAGATTTCCACTACAAAGATTAAAAAATTTGTGTGGAATAATATTATTTGGAGATTCGGAATCCCACAGCAAATTGTGACTGACAACGAGACCCAGTTCACTAGTGACCAGTTTCTTAGGTTTTACAACGACCTCAAGATCGTTAAAAGCTTCTCAATAGTGGACCATCCATAAGCCAATGGCCAAGTTGAAGCTGTGAACAAGATTATCAAGCAGACCCTGAAGATGAAACTGGAAGCGAAGAAAGGAGCATGGGTAGATGAGCTTCAGAAGGTATTATGGGCTTACAGGACCACAGCTCACAGCACCACCGATGAAACGCCCTTCTCAATGGTGTATGGATCTGAGGCCATAATCCCAGCGGAGTTAGAAGTCACCTCGCAGCGAAGAGCGACCTTCAATCCAAATGATAATGACCAGTTACTTGCTACAAACTTAGATTTGCTTAAAGAGGCTAGGGAAACAGCCAGTTTAAAAGTAGTTGTCTATCAACAAAGAATTGCGAGGTACTATAACAAGAATGCTCGAATTCGTAGTTTCAACGTAAGAGATTTGGTATTGCGTCTCATTCTATTTGGAGCTCGCAAACCCAGTAATAGATCCCTAGACCTAAATTGGGAAGGACCCTTTGTTGTCAAAGCAAATTTAGGGAATGGAGCATACCGTTTAACCAATATGAATGGAGCTGAGGTCCCTCGAGTTTGGAATGCCGAACATCTTCGACCATATTATTAGTAACTTTGTTTGTTATATATAATTCAATTCTATTACATAATGAAAGCTCCAGTTCCTTTATGATGAAATTCAAACTAAGTTATAAAGTCAACGGGCTTCGTGTTGATTAGCGCACTGCTCGCTAAAAATAAAGAGCCTAAAAAACAGGCGTGGCTAAGTGCCCTTGCATAGCTCGCTAAAAATAAAGAGCCTACAAAACAGGCGTGGCTAAGTACCCCTGCATAGCTTGCTAAAAATAAAGAGCCTAAAAAACAGGCGTGGCTAAGTGCCCCTGCATAGCTTGCTAAAAATAAAGAGCCTAAAAAGTAGGTATGGCTAAGTGTCTCTCATAACTCGCTAAAAATAAAGAGCCTAAAAAGCAGGCGTGGCCAAGTACCCCTGCATAGCTCGCTATGAAAATAAAGAGCCTAAAAAGCAGGCGAGAATTTGTACCCCTGCATAGCTCGTCAACGTTCTAACATGGCAGAAAAGGTTATGATCAATTGCTTATATTACAATATTTTATTAACTGATTGAATTAGACGATTGCTTAGTTATTATATTAGATTTTGAGTACGTTTTTAGCTCACAAGAAATTTTATGAATTATAAAATTAAAACATGCAATGTATTACAACAAATACAATAACATAAACACATCCGACAGAGGAAATATGAAAAAATGAATGAATTTTATTCAAGTTCAAAAATTCTCTACAAATTAAAGTTGAAAAATACAAGTGCAAAAAAAAACGAGCTCTTAGTTTCAAGCTGGAGAATCTGACCTGGAAGATTTGAGGTCACCAGCGGGCTCAGCTTGAGGAGTTGTGCCAGGAGCTTGTGTCGCTAGAGGAACTTCATCAGCAGGAGACGAGGTAGCCCCATCCTTGAACTCCTCCACAGTTTGGAGTCCTTCATCGCTGAAGATAGAAAAATCCATGTCAGGATGGGACATCCATAGCGTGTAAAGGAAATTACGATCCGTTCTTTCCTCAGCCTCATCTCTAGCTTCAACGACTTACACCTCCGTTTCATGAATGGATCTCTCTCTGAAAACCATCAGTTCTTCGAAGGCGTCATCTGCATGGTGATTAACGATCTCAGCTTCTTGCTTCATGGCCTTTATTAGCTGCTCTGCAGCCTCAGCTCGCTGCATTGCATCCCCCACTTGCTACCTTAACACCTCGGCTCTATGTTCAGCTTGTTCAGCTCGTTGAGCGGCAGCTTCTGCTCTTTCGGCCCGTTGTTCAGCGGCCTCAACTCGTTGCACTGCGACATTAACTTGTTGTTCGAGCACCTCGATTCGTCTTTCTGCAATCGTAGCTCGTTGCTTGGTTTCTTCAGTCGGCTGTGCTGCGGGCTGTGTCCGCTCGATCTGTTTATTGGCCAGTTCAGCTCGCTGTTCAGATTGCCTCAACTCGTCCTTCACCTGGTTCAGCTCGTCCTTTAACTTGTCGCGCTCATTTTCGCAATTACGAAGCAAGCTAGTAAGGTGCGACCTAGTGGTTTCGATATCGCCTTCTAACCGCACTAAAGCTTCCTCGACAGTTTGTCTAGCAATGGTCGCCGTAGCTATCTTGGCCTCGTAGCCCTCTGCGAATCTCCTCTCATCTTGAGCTCCCTCAGTCAAGGACGCTATCTCCTCCTTTGCTTTCTCTAGCTCGTTCTCCAGCCTCATTATTCGATCCTCAGTAACTCTGGTCAATCTCCTTCTCTTTATTGATACAAAGGCAGCCTGAAAATTCTACAAGTTAGTATTTGATAAGTAAAGAGGCCAGGAGATTAAAGAAGAATAACTTACCAGCATGGCATGACGAGCTGCGTACTTGTCTAGGTCTGTGCCCCTAAGGGACGTATTCTCTAAGACCCTTGTATGAGTCAATATAATTGATGGCCAGTTATTGAAGAATGAAGTTAAATATCTTGCCCCAGGTCCAACTTCAATGTCTGGCCTTGTTGGCGAAGGAGTCCTCTTAGCCTCCGGGGCATCACGCTCTTCACTCCAGTAAACATGATTACAAGTAAAAAAGGTACGCCTGGACCAATTCTTTCTTATGCTGGTGCCAGCTCAGGCTGCCTAGGGAGTAACCTCGGATGGAGCATCCCCTTCTCCAGGATGCGAGCTGGGAACTAAAGCCAACGGAAGTTCTGCTGCTTCAAAAGGTGGCACCTCACTTGGAGTAGCGACCTCAAGAGATTTAGCCTTGGCAGGTCGCTTTGAGCGTTTTGAAGGAGTGGTTGGAGAAGTTGAGGCTTCAACAGGTCGCTTGGATGGGGTAGCTGAAGAAGTTTTAGCAGGTCGTTTCGGGGGGCCCTCCAAAAGAGGAATTTTCCTCCTCTTGGTTGGAGCTCGCATAGAGGATAAAGCGGGAGCTAGAGGAACAACTGTTCTAGAAGCACCTACTGGTGAGGGACGAGCTAAAATTGGTGCCTCTTCAATAAATGTTGGAGCTGCTGGTCTTGGAATTGGGCTTCTTTGAATAGGTGGAGATGGAACCCCTGGAGTTGATCAAGCAAAGGAAGGAGTTGAATCAATCTGTACAATAGGAGCTTCCTGAGCGGGAGCTCCCTGAGCTCGAGCTTTCCGAGCTAGAGTTGGAGTAGGAGTTGCAGCTTCCACCTGTGAGCTAGGGGCAGGAGCTGCTATATCTGCTCACGAAGTGGTGGCAGGATTTGGTGATGATCGAGGAGCAAGTGTATCCTCTTCCTCGACAGGGACTTCAAGGACAGAAGGAAGTATAGGGTCATCGTTTATACTCCCTATGTCCTTTTCAGGTCGTAGTAGCGGAGAATCCTCAAGAGGAGCAAGGCCGTGAGTTTGGAGAAGAGCAGTGTTAAACTTGCTGTTGATGTTCGTTTCCTTCGAGTTTGCGAGCGCCTCGAGAGTTCTTTTCTCCTCATTGCTGAGAGGAGACTTGTCCACTTTCAGCTCTACAAAGCAAAATGTTAAAAAAAAAAAAAAAAAATTAGCTCACTAAAGATTCCTCTCTATATACCTGGTTGCAGAACGAAGCCAAAATTTTTGAGACCAACGAGAGAAGGGCAGGAGATAAAAAACCAATTCGTTTTATACTTCCCAACATTAGACTTGCCCTTTGCTTTTCCTTAGGGCAAAAGTTCATTATATTCAGATAGACGAGTTGTGAGGTAATAGATGCCATCTGTTTTTTCCCCCTTTTTTGTACTCAAAGCCTTGAAGCTGTAGAAGTGCTGGATGATTTTTGAGGTTGAGGGAGGAAGGCCGTTTTTTAGGAAGGCCAGAGCTAATGAAGTCAGCTGTGCATATGAATTCGGTATCAATTGAAATAGCGTGAGCTTGATTGAGTTAAGGAACTCGATCAGGTAAGGATGAATAGGGAATCTTAGTCCGTGTTGGAGATGTTGGGTACTGACAGCGACGTACCCTGGTGAAGGATAGCAAGCATGGCTTGCAGAAATGGGAGTCAACGCACGACAACCCCTAGGGATGTGATATTGAACAGCGAGTCCTATCAGATCAAAAACTCCAATGAAGAGGAATGGTGTGCAAAAGTCTCGCGAGCTTTTCTTTCCTTTCTAGCTCGTGCCCGAGCCTCATCCTACTCATGAGTCCCCCTGCTTCGAGCTGCTTCGCTAACATTACGAGCTCCATTTAAAGACATCTATGTAAAGGAAGTATGTTCAGGTCGCAGCAAACAGATTATTAAAATGCTAAAATTTTTTCCAAGTTTACTATTTTTCAGAACATTCATATAATAGGGGGCTCGACCTATGAAGAAACGACCTACGAGCTAATTGTTTACAGATATAATCCAACAGTTAGCATACATAACAGCCCACAAACATTAATCAGCTCGTAAATAAGCGTGATACAGGATCAAATCAACAGAAGTTGAAAAGTCGTGTTCAACAAGAAACTCATAACAGCAAAAAGTCAATACCAAGAACATGACGTATTCAAATCGTTCAGGCATAGCAATGGCAAAACGCAAGCACAATATGATGTAAACTCAGCAATATGAACAAAAAAACTGAACATTTGAAGTCAAAAGAAAGAACTTACCGTGAGTCTTTGATGTAATGAGGAAAAACGGCGATTGTAAGTGTTGATTTCGTGAAAAACCAGTGAGTTTGCTGAGAAAACTTGGTGGCTTCGAAAGAAAGTGATAGATGAAAAAGAAAAAATATAAGGGCTCCACCAGTTTATATAGGAAGACGAGCTCAAGCTCCAACCATCAGATCTATCGTTATGTAATCCTCATTGATCCAACGGTATAGCACGAGGTACGGCTTTCTAATCATATAACCGTCAGTTAAAAGACGTGCGTATTAAATGCATGTGTAAAGAACGTGCCAGCGTCGGTTCAGTTACCTCTTACATGACTGCCACGTGTCAGAGCTGATAAGATGAAATTTGAAAGGGCGTGAAAACGGTAATTCAAGTTGGCTTACCAGATAAGCTAACTTTTACCAGGGAACTCAAGTTCCTAGTTCGCAAAAGGAATTGAGAGCTGGGGGGCTGATGTTATATGCATTTTTCGGACTCACTAAATGGATTGGTAAAAGTCTGATAAAAGTTTATTAAGTCAACTCAATACAAAGGCCCAGCAGACAAGGCCCATCAAGTCAGTCTAATAAGATCACCTAAAGACCAAAGCCTGGTTATCAATCTCAAGTCCATCGAGCTCTATAATTCGTCCTAGCAAGCTCTTTAGCTCGCATCAGTGAGCTCGCCTCAGCCTGATTGAATTGTACAGCTTGTTCTATGCACAACTCGCTCATCAGCGAGGTCCAGCTCGAGGTCGCTCAAGACAGTGAACAGTTCGCCCAGTGGACAATAAATGCAATATCTTCCAGAACAGACAGTTACCTAATCTGATTGTGATTCTCTTGCCAGATATGGAAGTTAATTCAAATTCAAACTCAGTCAACATTATCTCAGATTTTATGGAACAGTTTCCTGATTTTATTCAAACAGATTAAGAAGTGTAATTAATTTGTGATTCTCTTCCTATTTTGTTACTTCCTAATCTGTAACGTTACTTTCCCTATAAATAGGGGTTAAAATCATTGTAAAAGAGATAATTTTAATAGCATACTGTCACGCTACAAAATTTTAGAGAGACAGATGTGAACGTAAGCGCACTCGCTGAACCACGTTAAAAACTCTTTGTTTCCTGGTTTCGTTTAGTTTTTTGTTGTGTTATTTTCTTGATTTTCGTGCTTTCTCACATTGATTGCAGGTATTGGGTAGTGAATTCTCGTCGACTGGATTTGAACGTCGGTAAATACAAACAATTATAATAACTTATTTAACAAACACCAAAACACTTTTATGTATATATTAATAATATTTTTATTTACAATTAAAATATGATTAATTATTATAGTAATTTTTTTTTTGAAAATTATATATACATAAATAAATTATTATAGTAAAGTAAATTAAATTTATATATTTAAATAAAAATAAACAAAATGGTCTTAAGTTGAATTGCTATTGTTATATATTTAAATAAAAATAACATTAAAAGAAATATCATTAAAAAAAAATGTATAATGTAAAATTAGAAAAATTTGAAAATATATTATTTTGGGAATAATAGATTTGGAATCATATATTTTTAAAAACTATTAAGTGATTTGATATTTAGTTAAAAGTCATAAATTGTAACTTTTTCTTTAAGTGATTTTTGGGTGATTTTAAGTAATTTAACCACTTAAGAAAATAAATAATAATCACATATAATTCAGATTCATAATGTGAAAAAAAAAAAGAAAAAGAAAAAAGACCCTTTGCTTCTTTTTATTGTTTATTATTTTCTTAAACTATTATTTGCTCTTCCTTTTTTTTTTTTTTTAAGTTAATTTTTCCTTCTTTTTCTTCCAAAAGTTACATTGTGTATGATTTAATCCCCCACCACAACACATAGTATTTTTTTTCCCAAAGATTCAGATCATGAAAAAGGATAATAAAAATACATCATGAATTATTTTTCTTTTAAATAAACTATTTTATATAAGAAAATTTATAAGTAAAAGAACTCAAATAAACTATAATTGTTTTTTGTTATGGGTATATTTCTGATTGTGTAAATGGACTGATAAAAGTCCAACAAGTTGATCCAATGAAGTGACCCAACAGATGAGGGTCCAGTTCACCAACATTCAGCTCAAGCGAGCTCTTTAGCTCGTAGGGATAAACTCGCATTGCCACTACTGCTCTCAGGTCACTAGTCAGCATTACTCAGTTCCTTCTATGTACAGCTCATTGCTCAGAGCAAGGTCTAGCTCGAGATCGTCAAGCAGTCTCTAGCTCGCAAATTGAATAGCTCGCTAAGGAAATTTTCTATAAATGCAACAACCTAAATCAATTATGATTCTACCACCAGAATTGGAAATAAATTCAAATTCGAATGTTGATAGATTTGATCTCTAATTTAGCGGAACCGACTCCCGATTTGATGCTAATTAATTTTAGAATGTATAATTAATGCATGATTTTTTCCTGTTTTATTTCTACTCAAAATTGTAACGCCCCTCCCTATAAATAGAGACTAAAACTCATTGTAATATATATAGAAATAATAATATACTGTGACTCTACCAAAATAATAAAAGAGCACAGTTGTGGACATAAGCTTTGTTCTGGCCGAATCACGTAAAAATATTGGTACAGTTTGTGTTCTTCCTCCCTTTCTCTCTTGCTTTTTGCTTTGTTTTTCATTAATTGTAGGTATTAAGTTTTAAACCTCTGTCAGCCAAAATCCGATGTTGACATTTTTATATTTAATTTTTATTTTATTTTATTTTATTATAAAATGTCCCTGAAATAAATATCTGTATCCATTACTACACACATAAAGTTATTGTTTCTTGTTTTTATTCTGATAATTTAAAAAACCTTCTGGAACTTTTATGTGGCGGCCGTTTTTAATAATTAATAAATGTGCATTAATTCTTAACCGTGACACATAATAGAACTTTTTGGTGGTTTGGTGCAGCAAGTGGCAAAAGTTTTCGGAAAAAATCAACTGCCATAATCAAACGACAAAAATCTTTAAACTACTGATTAACATCTCACTTCCATCACATTCCGTTTTCACAATTTGAACGAATTCTTTGGACAAGCGTGAATGGTGTATTAACTTTTTCGTCTAACATGATAACCATCAATAAATGATCAATGTGTCTACATGTATAAATGATGATGTAAGATATTTGTGGAAGTCCAAGATACATTATTTGGAATGTCAGTGATTCGATCTTAATGCAAAAGGCTTTGTCGAAAGGTATATTTGGAATCTTTATTAGTGAATCGACCGGTATATATATGGCTATAAAGTATGATCAGTGCATGCATTGTTAGGTCTTACTTATAGTACACACCTTCCAGGCCGTCTCCCTCGCAAGAAACCATGAGCTTTATCAGGTTGCACTCACCAGTACTTGTTTTTCTCTTCACTTTTGGGTTTTTATCACCCGGAATGGCTTTCTTTGGAGTCAATTACGGTAGGATCGCAGACAATCTCCCTCCGCCGGAAAACGTTGTACCGCTCGTTCAATCAATTGGTGCTACTAAAGTTAAGATTTTTGATGCAAATCCACCAGTTATCAAGGCTTTTGCCAATACTGGTATTGAACTGACCATTGGACTTGAAAATGAGCGTTTGTCAGACATGCAAGACCCTGCTAATGCCCTAATGTGGGTGACAACAAATGTCCAAGCTAACTTTCCCGCCACCAGGATCAATGTCATCGCGGTAGGAAATGAAGTGTTGAAAAACGATGATGCTTCATATAGGAATAGCTTAGTTCCTGCCATGCACAATATTTATGATGCACTAGTTCAATTGGGATTGGACAAACAAATATTTGTAACCACTCCGCATGCGATAAACATTCTTGCATCGTCTTATCCTCCATCTTCTGGGTGTTTTAAACAAGATTTGCTGGAAATAGTTGCAGGGATTGTGAGCTTTCACAATCAAACTGGTTCTCCCTTTTTCATCAACGCCTATCCTTATTTTGCCTACAATGAAAACACAACAAACATTGACCTTGATTTTGTTTTATTTAGGCCCAACGAAGGGTTTTATGATCCGAAGACAAATCTTCACTATGACAACATGTTGTTTGCACAGGTTGATGCTGTTTACAGTGCACTCGCTTCCTTGGGTGCCACGGAATTGCCCGTTTACGTCTCAGAAACCGGTTGGCCTTCGAGAGGAGACGAGAATGAAGCTGGAGCCACTGTGGACAACGCGAAAGAATACAATGGGAATTTGATGAATCTTGTAGCTAAAAGAAAAGGGACCCCTATGAGGCCAGAATCCGAACTAAATGCGTACATATTTGCTTTATTTAACGAGGATAAGAAGCCTGGACCATCTTCTGAGAGGAATTTTGGACTGTTTAGGCCTGATGGAGCACCCGCATATGCAATTGGAGAGAACTCTGTCAACACTACGAGCTCTGGTTTTTCACAACGGTCAATGAAAAAAGGGGAAATATTGCAGATGGTCTATTATGTGGGGATTCTATGCTTGATTCATCACTTGGGTTGATCTCGAAAAAATGAGAGACGATTTAGTTTTGAATCATTATGTTTCAAGCTTTCAATAATCCAATTTGGTTATCCGTTCCTGATAATCTTGTATGATAGGGCAGGTTAGTTATGGATTTTTGGAGCTTTAAAATATTTTCTAAGTGTATAAAAAGATAGTAATGAAGCGTATTCTCCATCTTTAAGAATCTTAATTCATCATTTAAATTAATTTAAAAGTGTAGCATCGAAAATTTTGTAAAATTAAACCATTGGAGCTCAGTAGATAAATCTTTTTATTGAACAAGACAATATGCAAAAGTACTAAATAATACTGAATTGCACATGTTAAATTATTTTCGTTTGTTTTTTAAGTGATCAAACTATTAAAAGTTATTCAAAATAATTGAAAAAATTAAGTAAAAATTTTTAAGTTTTCACTTAATTGCAAATCACTTAATAATATTTAAAATTTTTATTTCAAATCTATTCTCTCCAAAATAACACAATTTCAAATTTATCATAATTTAGTATTATTCACACTTTCTTTTCTTTTTTTTTTTTATATCTAAAAAATATATATTTGAAAATAAAAACTTAAATACATCTCATTTCAAATTCTCCTAGAATTAAATTAATATATTTTAATTTACGATTTAAACATTCATTTAGTTGTTTTCTTAAATATATTAATATATTTAAATATATAAAATGCTTAATGCTACCGTATTTTTAATTATATTTTAATTATGAATAAAATATTATTAATATGTGCATAAAAAAATATTTTAGAATCTATTAAATTATTTGTTTTCAAATATTTGTATTAAATTAATTAAAATTACATAACGATAAATAGTTAAAATGGTATAAATGTCAAATTACTAGTTTTCAAACAATTTTAACTTTAAAATACAAATAAATTTATAATATATTTAAAGATAAGAAAAAAAAAAAAAGGAATATATTCAGATTTCATATTTCAGTCACTATTCAGTCTTCAATAGCATTATTTAATTTTCAGATAAAAAAATAAACGACCCTAAAGTGATTCACTTTTTGAGATATTATCCTATGAATCCCTTGAAGTTAGGCTTAACTATTGCCTGCTATCATAAATTTCAAAATTGTTTGGATCACCACATGCTGTTAATAGATTACTATTAAGTTGATTCATACAGGGCGAACCCACCATAAAGTCAGGTGGATCACATATCTTGTTGAGATTTTAAAAAATAAATAAATAAATAAATAAAATAAAATAAAATAAAAAGTAGGAGGTTGGTTTGACTTTTGCAATGTAATGCTTGACCTTTCGTATTGCTTTGGTTCCGTATATGATAAAAGACTGAAATTTTATTTTTATGCATTATACTGCAATGGAAAAAGGTTTTTTTTTTTTTTTTTTTAAACAATTGTTTTTGTGCTTTTTTATTGTCTTAATTTAGTATCTAACAAAAGGCTGAGATTTTATTAATTATTATTGTTTACTGCTGTTATTTATTTTAAATTTTTATATCTTCCATGTCTTAAGGGTTGTTTGTTTTTTTGTCTGAAAACTAAACAATACTATTAAAAGTTGAAAATTAAATAATGACTAAAATCTAAAATCTGAATAATATATTTGTATTTTTTTTTTCTTTTATCTCTGAAAGTATAGTAATTTTTTTTGTTATTTAAAATTAAAACTATTTAAAAACTAATAATTTGATATTTTTATCTTTTTACTATTAATTGTTATGTAACTTCATTTAATATAATACAAACAACTATAATAAATTATTTAGTAAATACTAAAACACTTTTATGTATATATTAATAATATTTTTATTCATAATTAAAATATGATTAATTATTATAGTAAAACTTTTTTAAAAAAAAATTATATATGCATACATAAATTATTATAGTAAAGTAAATTAAATTTATATATTTGAATAAAAATAAAAAAAATGGTCTTAACTTGAATTATTATTGTTATATATTTAAATAAAAATAAAATTAAAAGGAATATCATTAAAAGTAATATGTATAATGTAAAATTAAAACAAATTTAAAAATATATTATTTTGAGAGTGATAGATTTGAAATTATATATTTTAAAAAACTATTAAATGATTTGATATTCAGTTAAAAGTTAGAAATTGTAACTTTTTTCTTTAAGAGATTTTTGGATGGTTTTAAGTTATTTGACCACTTAGAAAAATAAATATTAATCATTTAATTGATATAATTCAAATTCATTAAATGAAATATGAAAAAGAAAAGACCCCTTGCTTCTTTTTATTGTTTATTACTTTTTGAACTATTATTTACTCTTCCTTTTTATTCTATTAATTTTTTCTCTTTTTTTTCCCAAAAAGTACACTATGTACAATTTAATCTCCCAACATAATATATAGTATTTTTTTCACAAAAAAAACATCGTATATGGATTCAAACCATGAAAAAGAATAATAAAAATATATTGTGAATTATTTCTCATTTAAAAAAATTATTTTACATAATAAAATTTATAAGTAAAAAAATTCAAATAAATTATTTTTATTTTTATTTTTATTTTTTATTTTATTTTATTATAAGACGTCCCTTAAAACAAATATCTGGATCCGCTACAGCACACATAAAGTTATCGTTTCCTGTTTTTATTCTCATCATTTGAAAAACTTTCTGGAACTTTTTTGTGGCGGCTGTTTTTAGTAATTAATAAATGTGCATTAATTCTTAACCGTGACACATAATAGAACTTTTTGGTGGTTTGGTGCAGCAAGTGGCAAAAATTTTCGGACAAAATCCACCTGACATAATAGAAGGACGAAACTCTTTAAACTACTCATTAACATCTCACGTCTATTACATTCCGTTTTCACAATCAAGCTGGTTCGCCCTTTTTCATCAACGTCTATACTTATTTTGTCTACAGAGAAAACCCAACAAACATTCTTCATTTTGTTTTATTTCGGCCGAACGAAGGGTTTTATGATCCGAGGACAAATCTTCACTATAACAACATGTTATTCGCACAGGTTGATGCTGTTTACAGTGCACTCGCTTCCTTGGTGCCACGGAAGTGCCTGTTTACGTATCAGAAACCGGTTGGCCTTCGAGAGGGGACGAGAATGAAGCCGGAGCCACTATGGACACCGCGAAATAATACAATGGGAATTTGATGAATCTTTTGGCTAAAAGAAAGGGGACCCCTATGAGGCCAGAATCCGAACGAAAAGTGTACATATTCGCTTTATTTAACGAGGATTTGAAGCCTAGACCATCTTCTGAGAGGAATTTTGGACTGTTTGAGCCTGATGGTGCACCAGCATATCAGCTTCGAGCAATTGCAGAGGACTATGGCAACCGTGTTACCAGTACGAGCTCTGGTTTTTCACAACCGTCAATGAAAAAAGGGGAAATATTGCAGATGGTCTACTATGTGGTGTTTCTAAGCTTAGTTCATCACTTCGGTTGATCTTCAAAAAATGAGAGCAATTTGGTTTTGAATCAATATGTTTCCAAGCTTTCAATAATCTATTTTGGTTTTCCATTCCTGATAATCTTGTATAATAGGGCAGGTTAGTTATGGATTTTTGGAGTTTAAAATATTTTCTAGTGTAGAAAGAAAGTCCATGAAGTGTATTCTCCATCTTTAAGAATCTAACTTCATAGTTTATTTTAATTTAAAAGTGCATCATCAAAAATCCTGTAAACTAAACCATTGGAGCTTCATAATTAAGTCAACCGATTGAACAAGGTTTGAAAAAAGAAATGATTCACTTTTTTGGGACATTATCCTATGAATTCCTAGATGTTAGGCTTCATTATTGCCTGCTATCATAAATTTCAAAATTGTTTGGATCACCACGTACTGTTAATTGATTACTGTTAGGTTGATTTGTGATCCAAAAGTACCACATTCCTTAGTTTTATCAGTTGACCCTGCTATTAGCACTGACAGCGGATCCATTCGAGTGCATTTACCAAGACCCGTGCCCGAACTAAAATAATTGCACCCGCACCCGCACCCGTGCCCGCAAAAACCTTTTGCGTGTGGGTGCAGACCTACGAGTGCGGTGGATCCAAATCACACCCGTAAACCCGCAATAGTTTGAAAAAATATATATATATACTTATCAATTTTATGCAAATATTTTTTTTCAAACATCACCTAAAAATTATAAAAGATATAATTTTCACATCCTAACAGAATTAAATTCGATATTTCAACCTAAAAATCATCAACCATCAACAGAATTAAATTCGATATTTCAACCTAAAAATTAAGTTATGTTTTATATATTTTCCGGATTCACTAAAATGGGCTGGTAAAAGCCCAAAACGAGCCCAAAGCAAGCCCAATAAAGTTAATCTAGTGTAAAAGCTCATCAGACAAAGCTCAGACGTCAGCTCAAAGCCCAGTGAGATTTACAACTCAATTCAACAGCCTTCTCAGCTCACAGCAACGAGCTCGTATTATGACCAGGTTGAAGCTCGTTCTATGGTTCACCACAGGCACAGCTCACTGCTCGCTTCTTAGAGAGCTCAAGCTCGAGACCGCCATAGATAGCAGCTTGCCCAGAGTACGATTAATACAGTATCTTCCAGAACAGACAGTTACCTAGTCTAATTGTGATTCTTTCACCAGATATGGAAGTTAATTCAAATTCAAATTCAGTCAACATTATCTTGGATTTTATGGAGTAGTTTCCTGATTTTATTCAAGCATATTAAGAAGTGTAATTAATTTAGAATTCTCTTCCTAATTTTCTCCTGATTATTTAGGAAGTGTAATTAATTTATGATTCTCTTCCTATTTTATGGCAATCTAAATTGTAACGCCTCTTTCCCTATAAATAGGGGTTAAAATCATTGTAACGAGAATCATGAGAAATTAATAATATACTGTCACTCTGCAGAATTTAAGAGAGATGGTCGTGGACGTAGACTTATTATTGCTGAACCACGTAAAAGCTTTGTGTTCCTGGTCTTATTCTCAGTTCTTATTTATGTTTTTTCTTGTTTTTTGTGCTTCCTAACATTGATTGTAGGTAATTGGGCATTGAATTTTCGTCGACTGATTTCTAACGTCGACATTTTAGAGTTAGAAAAAGGGCCCAAACTGCAATCTGTTTTTTCGAAATTCTGTGATTTCTGACAACATGGCAAGAACTAGAGCAACCAGGTACGTTGGAGACAATGACCAGGTAGAGAGCCACCAGAACCAGCCACCACATAATGTACAACCTGCAAGGGATGTACCCATGCATGCAGCAGGCACATCCCACGGCTAGGCGATAAGTGCTGCAGCAGTCATGCCACCTTTGCCCCCTCGCTAACCAGTCCCAGTTGTCCTAATGACTAAAGCGCAGCAGGCATGGTATAAAAGGTAAGAGGCATTGGAGAACACGGTTAGGCAGCTCACAGAGGCTGTCAATATGCTAGTACAAGCACAGGGGTAGAACGCACCAAGGATTCAGGTGGAAGCGTTGAGGCATATGTCGTAGCAGCATGAAACGATGTAGGTGCCCGAAAGGCCGGCTAGAGATATACCGCGACCTACTGGCTCAGCTCGTTCCTCTAATGTGCGATCTAGAGCTGGAGTTCGCGTTGTTCGTGAAGAAAAGGAGGTCGCGCGCCCAGCAAATCTGGTGGTCAGATTAAGCCAAAACGGTAGTTGACGAGTAGAGGCTGGGCACAATAAAGTTTGGGCTACAGCTCGGTATGAGGACAAAGTCGGTGAGCGACCTACAGGATTCCATCGGCTTGAAGGCTCATTCAGGAGAGATAAGGAATATGAGCCCGAGCATCCTGCTCCGAGTCACGATCACAGAAGGAGACACGAGCTCCAAGATCCACAAGTTGAGGAGCTCCTCCAGAGGGTCCAACAATTAGAAGCGCGACTTGGTGCCATAAAGCAGCGTGGGCATTATAGGAAAAAGACCCCATTCACGAGGGAAATCGAGATGCAACCTCTCCCTCCAAGGTTCAAGATGCCAAGTGTTCCGCAGTATAATGGGGACAGTGACCCCTATGATCATCTTGATGCCTTTAATGTGCAGATGGACCTACAAACAGACAACCCAATGGTGAAGTGTCGAGTGTTCTCAACAACCTTGGGTGATATTCCGCAAACTTGGTTCAAGAATTTCCCAACTCGCAGCATTGATAGTTGGGAAGAATGCTAGTAGAAGTTCGTTGGCCAATATAGGGCGTTGAGGAGACAGCTCGCTTCATCCTGCCACCTAGCAACTATTTTCCAACGTCAGGGTGAATCGTTGAAAGATTATATCACCAGGTTCAGACGCGAGGTCGTTAACGTGGAAAATCAATCAGACGAAGTATACTGACAACGATCTTGGCTGGATTGCGTTAGGATGGAAAATTGTATGAGAACATTTACAAGTCCCCGGTGAAAGATCTCAGAGAGTTCTACGAGCGAGCTACAAAGGAGATTAGGTGAGAAGAAGTCTTTGGCCCAAAGAAACCCACTCAGAAGAATGAAATAGGCAGTTCTAGCCAAACGAAGAAAAGAATTAATGGCAGGAACGATAGAGAGAATAGAAGCAATGGTTCAAATAATCAGATCGTTAAAAGGGCGATAAAGGAGCCGAGGAATGAACAACCTTGACGTCAGGATCGCTTTGAAAATTACAATGTCTTGTCGGACTCTCTGGATAGGATATTTGTAGCAAAGAGAAACAGGGAAGACTTCGAGAGACCTACCCCTATAAGGGTCCCTGTTCATCAAAGAGATTGAAGTAGGTTTTGTGCCTATCATAATGAGGTCGAGCACAATACTTCAGATTGTTGAGTGTTGAAGGATGCCATTGAGAAATTAACCAGGAGAGGTCGCTTGAGAGATTATGTGGTGAGACCTGCAAACTTGCGACCTCCGCAACAACGACCTCAGCAATAACAGCCAGAACAACAGTAGCCTCGATGAGCTCTTGAGCCTGAGCACGAGCCTGCGGTAAGGACTATTTTCACAATTCATGGTGGCCCCCATATCGCAGGAACTTCAAACAGATCGCACGAGAGGTACGTCTGAGAGGCAAATCACTCTTTTCAGCTCAGTGGGTCGGATGGACCAGCAAAAAGAGCAAGGATGACCTCGGATGAGATTGTGTTTACTGATGAGGATGCTAGAGGTGTGATCTAGCCTCATAATGATGCGCTGGTTATACAAGCTAAGATCAGTAACATGGAGGTGCGACGCATCATAATCGATATTGGGAGCTCAGTGAACGTGATGTATAGGAGCTATTTTGATCAGATGGGGTTGCAAGCAGAGCAAATGAGACCGTCTCCAGAGCCTTTATATGGTTTCACTGGAGATGCTGTAGTACCAGTGGGTCAGATTAAACTTTCATTGACTCTTGGGGAGGCAGGTCGTTAGGCAACAACTCTGACAGATTTCTTGATAATTAACTACCCATTAGCTTACAATGTGGTCCTGGGGAGACCTGCTATGAACGATTTGGATGTGATTACTTCGACTAGAACTCTTACAGTCAAGTTTCTAACTTCTAATGGCATTGGATGTGTTCGGGGAGAGCAACATTTAGCCAGGCATTGATATGAGAACGCGGTTAAGATAGGCGTGAGAGGAAAGAAAGTTAACGTGGTCTCAGGGGGCGAGCCACGACCTATGATAGAGAAAGGAATCAGTCACTACCTGGACCCTCGCGAGGTAGATGCAGACCGAGCTACAAGACCAGTGGAAGAATTGGAAGATGTATAAGTCAGTGAGGCAGATCCAAAAAGGTGCCTGAAGCTGGGAAGAGGATTAGCTCCTGAATTGAGACCCAGCTCGCTGACTTCCTGAAAGTGAACCTGGATGTGTTTGCGTGGAATCACGAGGACATGGTCAGGATTGATCCCAAGGTGATGTCACATAGGTTGAATATTGATCCTAGATACAAGCCAGTTCGCCAGAAGAGAAGAGCAATGACAGGGGAGTGATATCTCGCATTGAAAGAATAGGTAGATAAGTTGTTGGCAAACAAATTTATTCGAGTAGCTTACTACCCAACTTGGGTCGTCAATCCAGTCCTGGTGAAGAAGAAAAATGGGAAGTGGAGAACCTGCATTGACTTCACGGACTTAAATAAGACATGCCCCAAAAACAGCTTCCCCCTGCCAAGGATAGACTAGCTCGTGGATGCTACAGCTGGGCATGAGCTCCTAAGTTTCATGGATGCACACTCGGGTTATAACTAGATCTCGATGAACCCCGAAGACGAAGAGCACACCTCATTCATGACTGATCGTGGCTTATATTGCTACAAAGTGATGCCTTTCGGGTTGAAAAATGCAGGAGCGACTTACCAACGCTTGGTCAACATGATGTTTGAAGAGTAGATCGGAAAGACCATGGAGGTCTATGTCGATGATATGTTAGTAAAGCCCAAGCAGGTGGGTGACCATATGCGTGACCTGATAGAGATGTTTCAGATTCTGAGAAGCTATCAGATGAAGTTGAATCCGCTCAAGTGTGCATTTGGAGTAGCTTCTGGGAAGTTTCTGGGTTTTATGGTGAATAGTAAGGGTATTGAGGCAAACCCTGAGAAGATCAAGACACTAATCGATATGAGATCGCCAACCAGAGTGAAAGATGTGCAGAGTTTTAATGGCCAGGTTACAGCATTAAGCAGGTTCATCTCGAAGGCCATGGATAAATGCATCCCATTCTTTGATATTTTGAAAAAGACAAAAAGTTTCGAGTGGACCGAACAGTGTGAAGCAGTCTTTCATTAGCTGAAAGAATACATGGGGCGAGCTCCACTCATTTCTAAGCCCAAAGAAGGAGAAAAACTGATTCTGTACTTGGGGGTGTCTTAACAGGCTCTAAGTGCTGCGCTGGTGAGGGAAGAAGAGAAGTTGCAACTTCCAGTATATTACATAAGCAAAAGGCTGCAAGATGCTGAAATCAGGTACTCGCAGATGGAGAAGCTCGCCTACTGCCTGGTGATCGCATCAAGGAAGTTGCGACCTTATTTTCAAGCTCACACAGTTGAAGTCCTTACTCAGTATCCACTGAAGCAAATTTTGCAGAAGGCGGACACCTTAGGTCGATTGTTAAAGTGGGCAGTGGAGCTCGCACAGTTCGATATCCAGTTTAAGCCAAGGACAGCTATAAAAGCTCAAGCTCTAGCAGATTTCATTGCAGAGTTTACAAGACTTGTAGATGACGAAGCTGAATCTTCTGAAGGTCCGACTGGGAGCTTTATGTTGATGGATCATCCAACGAGCAGAGGGCTGGAGCTGAGATTCTATTGATAAGCCCTGAAGACCACAAAATCTTGTGTGCTTTGAGGTTTGGTTTCCAGGCAACGAATAATGAGGCCGAATATGAAACTCTGCTTACGGGTCTGCGTTTGGCTAAAGAAATGCAAGCTGAACGGTTGAAAGTTTTTAGTGATTCGCAGTTAGTGGTTTGCCACATTCTGGGGGAGTACTAAGCTAAAGGATCAAAGATGGCTCTTTACCTCTAGAAAGTTCATGAGCTGTTAAATGTCTTCCAAAAATATGAAGTGAAACAGATTCCGCTAGCTCAGAACGCACATGCAGATGCTTTAGCTTGTTTGGCAATCACGCTAGACGCGGACTTTCTTATGACAATCCCAGTGGAGTTCCTACCAGCTCTAAGTACGGAAGAGAAGAATGCGGTGGTGACCATAAATGTATAGCCCAATTCTTGGATGAGCCCAATTCTCAATTATTTGCAAGATGGAAAACTGCCAAGTAACAAGCTCGAAGCACTGCGTCTGTGAGCTAAAGTGGCTAGATATTGCATATATGATGATAAGTTGTATAAGAATGGGTTTTCAGCTCCGCTCTTAAGATGCATTGATGGCCCGGAATGTGAAAAAGTGATGAGGCAGATACACGAATGATATTGTGGAAATCATGCTGGGGGGCTGTCTCTAGCTCAAAAGGCACTTCAGCAGGGTTTCTATTGGCCCACTATGAGATAGGATGCCATCAACCTAGTGAAGAAGTGTGACAAGTGTCAAAGGTTTGCCCAAATTCCACAAGCCCCGGTAGCCTATCTTAAACAGATGGTAAGCCATTGGCCCTTTGCAATTTGGGGAATGGATTTGATCAGGCCTCTGCTAATAGCTCGCGGAAGGTGCAAGCACGTTGTGGTTGCAGTTGATTATTTCACTAAGTGGGCAGAAGCAAAGGAGTTGGCAGAAATCTCCATAATGAAGATTGAGAAGTTCGTATGGAGTAATATCCTTTGCAGGTTTGGGGTTCCACAGCAGATCGTGACAAACAATGGGACCCAGTTTAGCAGTGACTAGTTTCTCAGGTTCTACAACGACCTCAAGATTGTAAAAAGCTTCTCAGCAATGGATCATCCTTAGGCCAATGGCCAAGTTGAAGCTGTAAACAAAATTATAAAGCAGAATTTAAAGATGAAACTGGAAGCGAAGAAGGGAGCATGGGTTGATGAGCTTCAAAAAGTGTTATGGGCTTACAAAACCATAGCTCGCAGCTTCATTGGCGAAATGCCCTTCTCGATGATGTATGGATTCGAGGCCATAATCCCTGCAGAGTTAGAAGTCACCTCGCAGCGAAGAGCGACCTTCAATCTAAACGATAATGAGCAGTTACTTGCTGCAAACTTAGACCTGCTTGAAGAAGTCAGGGAGACAGCCAGATTGAGAACAGCTGTCTACCAGTAAAGAATTGCGAAGTATTATAACAAGAATGCCCGGATCCATAGGTTCAATGTGAGAGACTTGGTATTACGTCTCATTCTGCTTGGAGCCCGCAAGTCAAGTGATGGATCCTTAGGCCCGAACTGGGAAGGACCTTATGTTGTCAAAGCGAGCTTAGGGAATGGGGCTTATCGTTTAGTTAATGTAAATGGAGTCGAGGTTCCTCGAGCTTAGAATGTCGAGCACCTTCGTCCTTATTATCAGTAACCTTTGTTTTATGTAATACAAACTCATTTTAATTAATGAAAACTCCATTTCCCCTCCGTTTAAGATTCAACTCATTTCACTAGGCTAACGGGCTTCGTGTTTATCAGCTCACATAAAGGAAAAGAGCCTAAAAAGCAAGTGCGGCTAAGTGTCCCTGCATAGCTCACTAAAAAGAAAAAGAGTCTAAAAAGCAGATGCAGCTAAGTGCTCTTGCATAGCTCGCTAAAAAGAAAAGAGCCTAAAAAGCAGGTACGGCTAAGTGTCCTTACATAGTTCGCTAAAAAGAGAAGAGCCTCAAAAGTAGGAGTGGCTAAGTGCCCCTGCATAGCTCGCTAAAAAGAAAAAGAGTCTAAAAAGCAGATGCAGCTAAGTGCTCCTGCATCTGCATAGCTCGCTAAAAAGAAAAGAGCCTAAAAAGCAGGTACGGCTTAGTGCTCCTACATAGCTCGCTAAAAAGAAAAGAGTCTCAAAAGTAGGAGTGGCTAAGTGCCCCTGCATAGCTCGTTAAAAAGAAAAAGAGCCTAAAAAGCAAGTGCGGCTAAGTGCTCCTGCATAACTCGCTAAAATGAAAAAAAAAGCCTAAAAAGTAGGTGCGGTTAAGTGCCCCTGCATAGCTCACTAAAAAGAAAAGAGTCTCAAAAGTAGGAGTGGCTAAGTGCCCTTGCATAGCTCGCTAAAAAGAAAAAGAGCCTAAAAAGCGGATGCGGCTAAGTGCCCCTGCATAACTCGCTAAATAAAAAAAGCCTAAAAGCAGGTACGGCTAAGTGGCCCTGCATAGCTTGCTAAAACGAAAAGACTCTAAAAAAGCAGGCGAGGTTGTAAACCCCTGCATGGTTAATCAACCAGAACAGCTCATCAACAATTTCAAATATAATGGACAAGCTTTCGACTTACTTCAACAATTCACTTATTGAAGAACTGAGTAATTACTTGAGTTATTACATCTGATTATGAGCAAGTTTATGTCATGCTGAATAGCTCGCATAAAGTTTTACGCCATATAAACTGAAAACATAAGATATGTTACAAGAAACACAACACATGCAATAACTCAAGCACACTCAACATGGAAGAAATAATGAATTAAATTTCATTAAATCCAGAATATCCTTTACAAGTGGGAGATTGGAAATTACAAATACAAAAAACAAAATGCTAGCCTAGAGCTAGAGGATCTGTGCTTTGAGCTGGAAGATCTGTGCTCTGAGCTGGAGGATCTGGAATTTGAACTGGAGGATCACGGGGAGAAGACGAGCTAGCGAGCTCGAGGTCACCAGCAAGCTCAATTTGAGAGGTCGCACCAGGGGCCTTCTCTAATGAAGGGTTTAGATCAACTGAGGACGAGGCAGCCTTTGCTTTAAATTTCTCTACAATTTAAAGTCCCATATTCCCAAAGATAGAAAAATCCAGCTCTGGATGGGACATTCACAGCGCGTAGAGAAAGTTGCGGCCTGTTTTTTTCTTCATCCTCATCTTTTGCTTCAGCAACTTTCATCTCCAATTCCTGAATAGATTTTTCTCGATAGACTGTCAATTCTTCGAAGGCATTGGTTGCATGGCGATTAATGATCTCAGCTTCTTACTTCATGGCCTCTATTCGCTGCTTTGCAGCCTCAGCTCGCTGAATTACCTCCCCTACTTGCCGCCTAAGCACCTCAGCTCGATACTCAGCCTCCTCAGCGTGTTTAGTTGCAGCCTCCTCAGCACGTTTATCAACGGCTTTTACTTCTTCAGTTCACTTCTCAGTAGCCTCAGCTCGCACCACCGCAGCGTCAGCTTGACGATCGAGCACTTCGATTTTATCCTCTGCGGTTACAGCTTGCTGTTCGGCTAGCTCGGCCCGCTGCTCAAACTACCTCAACTCTTCCCTCACTTTGTGTAGTTCATCCCTTAGCATGTCACGCTCATTTTCCATTGTTCGTAGAGCTTTCTCGGCTGTCTGCCTTGCAGTATTCACCTCAGCGATCTGCGCTTCCTAACCCTGCACTCTTCCCTCAGCCAAGTGCGCTAACTCATCTTTAGTATCATCCAGCTCGTTTTCCAGCCTCATTATTCGATCATTAGTGGCCCCTGTCTCACTCCTTCGTTTCATGGCAGTAAGAGCGCCCTGAAAATGTTACAAGTTAATATGCGATAAAGTGAAAAAGCCAAAAAATAAAGAAAAATGACTTACCAGCATGGAGTGACGAGCTGCGAACTCGTCCAGGTCCTCGCCCCTAAGGGACCTATTCTTTAAGACCCTTCCATGAGTGAGCATGATTGACGTCCAGTTGTCAAGGAAGGAAGTTAAATATCTTCCCCCAGATCCAACCTCGATGTCTGGTCTTGTTGGCGAAGGAGTCCTTTCTGCCTCTGGGACATCACGCTCCTCACTCCGAAAAACATTACGTCGTGTAAGAACGGTACACTTAGTTATTCTTTGGCTGGCATCAGCTCGAGTTGTCCAGGGAGCAATCCTAGAAGGAGCATCCCCTTTTCCATATTGCAAGCTGGGAGTTGGAACCAACTAAAGATCTGCTGCTGTTATTGAAGGCGATACCTCGCTTGGGGCAGCGACCGAGGGAGTTTCTACTTTAACAGGCTGCTTGGAACGTTTTGAGGGAGCAGCTAGAGAGGTTGAGATTTCAACTGGTCGCTTGGCTGGAGCCGCTGAAGGGCTAAAGTTCTAGCTGGACTGTCAGAAGGGCACTCCAAAAGGGTAAGTTTCTTCCTGTTGGCTAGAGTTCGCCCGGTAGAAGAGACAGGAGCTGGAGAAGCAATTCTTTGAGAAGCGCCCGCTGGAGGAGCGCGAGCTAAAGATGGAACCGCCCTAGCAGATGGAACCGCTAAAGCCCATTAAATAGCTGGACGATTTGAGGAGGGTGAATCTACTTGCACAATAGGGGCTCCGCAGGCTGGAGCCATTTTTGCTCGAGTTGGGGAGTGAGTAGAAGCGCCTTGAGCAGGAGCTTCACGAGCTTGAGTAGGGGTACGAGTTGCCGCCGTTGTTCACGAAGTAGTAACAGGATTTGGAAGTCGAGGAGTAGATGTATCATTTTCCTGGACTGAGACTTCAAGGACAGAAGGGAGTATAGGGATATCGCCCATGCTCCCTATATCCTTTTCAAGTTGCAGTAGCGGGCATCCTTTGAAGAAGTAAGACCGTAAGCCCTGAAAAGAGCATCATTGAACTTGCTACTGATGCTCGCTTCCTTTGATTTTGCGAGCACCTCGAGAACACCCCTTTTCCTCGTCGCTGAGAGGAGACTCGTTCACTTTCAGCTCTACAAAGCAAAATAATAATAATAATAATAATAAAATAATAATAATAATAATAATAATAAAATAACAATAATAATGATAATGATATTAGCTCGCTAAATTTTTCCTCCTGTGTACCTGGGTGCAAAACAAAGTTGCAATTATTGAGACCCACGAGAGAAGGGCAGGAGACATAGAACCAGCTCGTTTTATATTTTTCAACGTTAGACTTGCCCTTCGCTTCTCCTTGGGGCAAGAGTTCTTTGTACTCCGACAGATGAGCTGTGAGGTAATAGATGCCGTTTGGTTTTTCTCCCTGCTTTGTGCCCAAAGCTTTGAAGCTATAGAATTGTTGTATGATCTTGGGGTTGGGGGAGGGAGGCCGTTCCTGAGGAAGGCCAGAGCTAGCGAAGTCAGCTGCGCATATGAATTCGGTGTCAATTGGAACGGCACGAGCTTGACTGTGTTGAGAAACGCGATCAAGTAAGGATGAATGGGGAACCTAAGTCCTTGCTCAAGATACTAGGTACTGACAGCGATGTACCCTCATGGTGGATAGCATGCATGGTTTTTAGGAATGGGTATTAGTGCACGATAACGCATAGGGATGTGAAATTGAATGGTAAGCCTTACCACATCGAAAAACTCCAATGAAGAGGAATGGTGTGCAAATGCCTCGCTAGCTTCTCTTTCCTGTCTAGCTCGTTTTCGGGCTTCATCTCGCTTATAAGCCTCCCCACCTCGGGTTGCTTCAGTACGAGCTCCACTTGAAGACATCTGAACAAAGGAAACACAATCAGGTCGCAGCGAGTCATTCATACAATGGGGAGCTCAACCTACAAAGGAAACGACCTACGAGTTAGCAGTTTACAGAGCTTAATCCAACAATTAGCATGCATAATGGGCCACAAACAGTATTCAGTTCGCTAACAAGCATGCTACAAGATCGAATCAATAGAAGATAAAAAGTCATGTTCAACAAGGAACCTAGAACCACAAGGTTCAATGAGGTTCAACATCAAGAATACAGTATATTCAAGTCGTCTTAGACACAGTAATGGCAAAGAGTTAATAGCACAATGCATTCAAATCGTTCAGGTAGAAGACAAAACGCAAGTATAACGCAACGTGAACTTAACAAAATAAACCAAAAAAAAAAACAGAGAGTTTGAAGAAAGAAATCAGATGTTTACCTTGAATCACTTATGAAAGTGTAAAAACGATGACTG
This sequence comes from Litchi chinensis, assembly GCA_019925255.1. NCBI lineage: Eukaryota > Viridiplantae > Streptophyta > Magnoliopsida > Sapindales > Sapindaceae > Litchi > Litchi chinensis. The sequence goes on along the minus strand of CM034465.1, from coordinate 645,623 downwards.
GAAGTGTTGATTTCTTGAAAAACCAGTGAGTTTTCAAGGCTTGGTTACTTGGTTGCTTGTTTGCTTTGAAAGAAAATGACAAATGAAAAAGGAAAAATGAAAAGGCTCCACCAGTTATATAGTGGACGGGCTCGAACCCCAGCCATTGGATCCCCGTGTTGTGTAACCGTCATAAATCCAACGGAGCAACGCGAGGTATGACTTTCTAATCATGTAGCCGTCAGTTGAAAGACGTGCACATTTAATGCACGTGTAAGGGACGCGCTAGCGTCTTTTCAGTTACCTACTGCTTGACTGCCACGTGTCAAAGCTGATAATACAGAATTTGAAAAGGCGAGAAATGATAATTCAAGTTGACTTGCCAAAGAAGCTAGCTTTTACCAGCGAGCTCGAGCTCCCAATTCGCAAAACGAACTGCGAGCTGGGGGGATGATGTTGTATATATGTTCCGGATTCACTAAAATGGGCTGGTAAAAGCCCAAAATGAGCCCAAAACAGGTCCAATAAAGTTAATCAAGTGTAAAAGCCTATCAGACAAAGCTCAAATGTTAGCTCCAAGCCCAGTGAGATTTACAGCTCGATTTAACAGCGTTCTCAGCTCACAGCAACGAGCTTGTATTATGACCAGGTTGAAGCTCGTTCTATGGTTCACCACAGGCACAGCTCGCTGCTCGCTTCTCAGAGAGCTCAAGCTCAAGACCGCCATAAATAGCAGCTCGCCCAGAGTACGATTAATGTAGTATCTTCCAGAACATGCAGTTACCTAGTCTAATTGTGATTCTCTCACCAAATATGAAAGTTAATTCAAAGTCAAATTCAGTCAACATTATCTCGGATTTTATGGAGTAGTTTCCTGATTTTATTCAAGTATATTAGGAAGTGTAATTAATTTAGGATTCTCTTCCTAATTTTCTCCTGATTATTTAGGAAATGTAATTAATTTATTATTCTCTTCCTATTTTATGGCAATCTAAATTATAACGTCTCTTCCCCTATAAATAAAGGTTAAAATCATTGTAACGAGGATCATGAGAAATCAATAATATATTGTCACTCTGCAGAATCTAAGAGAGACAGTCGTGGACGTAGACTTATTATTGCCGAACAACGTAAAAGCTTTGTGTTCCTAGTCTTGTTCTCAATTCTTATTTGTCTTTTCTTGTTTTTTGTGCTTCTCACATTAATTGCAGGTAATTGGGCATTGAATTCTCGTCGACTGAATTTTAACGTCAACAAGTTATAACATCTAGAATAATAATTTCAAACTAAAAGACAAACTACATAAATCCTATAAATCCAAACCTGGTTCGCACCAATAGAAAAAGTCATTGGTTTTTCGCAAAAAAGAGAAAGTCTTTGGTTTAAAAATGTCGACCTTACCTCTAGTAGTCATGGAATGAGTAGGAACATATGAGATTATTTATGGTGCGAGATATTGCTGGTTAGTGTAGTCATATGAGGAGCAGAGAGATTCAATTTGGGTCGGATATATGGTTGGTTTGGTGATTGAGAAGTGGATTCAGAACCAGCATCGACAGCCGCAGATGGCAAGGACAGTTCGTGGCTGACTTGCGAAATTGACGATGGCATGAGCGGGTGGGTCAAAAACGGCAAGCCAGAGTCGGTGGTGATACAGTTGGGTGAGAGAGGCATTGTTGGTTCGATTGAGTTGTTTTCGTATGAGCTGTAGGGCGTTTGTCAAGTCATGATGGTGTTGTGGGAGAGAGACTTTGCTGGTTTGGATCAAGACAGGTTGATTGGTCATGGTTTTGAGGCTAGCTGTTGTGAGTGATTTTGTGAAATAGATGTGATATCATTTGATTAAGATCGAAGAATGAGGCAAAACAAAGGTTGGTCGATGTGGGTGGACTTAGACACTTATAACCTTTATGAGTCACTGTATCCAATAAAATACATCTACAAGTATGAAACTAAAATTTACTTTTATTATATTGTGTCAGATAGGGGCAACAAGTACTCCCAAAAATACGTAAAAATCATAATTATACTGAGATTTAAATAGGTTTTACCAAGAAGAAATACCATATAAAATTGGTTGACAACCTATTAATGAGATAAATGGCCGTAGAAAACGCCTCCCACCAATCTTTTAATGACAATGATGCTTATGCCAAAAGTGTAAGGCCAAGTTCGACAATGTATAGATGCTAAGTTCATCAATATATAGATGCTTTTGCTCAACCTTATCAATCCATTTTTAACAAGAAAATGATCAAAATATCTCTACACACCCCTCAATCATTTTGAATAGTTTTAATTCTTTTATCTAATCACTTTTTAGTAAGATTTTTAAATTTATTAGAAGAATTTAAGGTGTTTGATTATTTTGTTTTTCAGGGGATAAATCCACATAAACCAAGTAAAATCATCTTCAAAATTAATGTTATAAATAAAAAAAAAATAAAAAAAAAAACCATTTGTAGAGACCATTGGTTTTGGTCACCAAATATCATAACGTATTAATTCAAGAGGTGAAAATGTTTTGGTACTGGATTGCTTAAAAGGTAAAGCATGATTTTTGCCAAGTTGGCAACATGAAAAAAATAAAGTATTTTATTTAGTGTAACTTTCTCATTACAAACATATAATATTGACGGCAAACCCTAACTAGATGAATGACCCCTTTTGCTGCCAAATTTTATTCTTGAGACTAACTTCAGCAGGCACAGAAGCTAACTCAAACTATGACTCATGACTATTAACATTTTTATTCGAAACAGACACAAGACTTTGACTTTTAGTTAACATGACTCAACAGGACTGAAAAACTTGTGAAACATGTTTGAAATAATTTGGCCATGGTACTACTACCAAAGGAAATGGCAAATCCAACTGATAAAGTCCATCTTTAGGTCTTCCTTAAAAAATGACCCTTTCAGTTTTCTTGTCCTTCACAACGTAGACACGTAAAAAAATTCAACGATTATGTTACTGTCAACAATGAGTTCTGAAATACTTAATAAATTTTTTGCAATAGGAGCGACATATAAAATTTTGTTCAAATGAATCTTAGAATATGTTTAATATCAATAAAACTACCATCACCTATAATAAGTCATTTCTTACCATGATTATCTGACTTTACCTTGCTCAAATCACTAGTAACATGATTCATCACTTTATTGTTGACATACGATGGTGGATCTCTGATAACCTCTAGTAAGGCTGTAAACGTTGTTGTATTATTATTTTGATTTGAATTATTGTTGGAAAAATTAAAATTTCCTTGGTTATTGAAATTCTTATTGAACTAGTAAAAACAAATAGCAGCCATATGGCTAATCTTGCCACAAACTTGGCATGATGGATGTTGAACCCAGTTTGAACGACCTTTGCCATGGTCATTTGTTCTACCACGACCATAATTGAATCCAAATTTTGAAGCTAGATGATAAAAACCAGGGAAGCAATGGATCCTTTGAGCATTAATGGATGACCTATGATAGGGGCTCAAGTAAAATGAATGAATGAAGCTTTAAATGGACTCATTTAAGAGATTTGGGTCAACAGTCTTGCATAACATGGCTTGGACGGCTTAGAGGGGACATTAAGACTTCAAAATATCATTCAAGTCCAAGACCCTGTCCAAGAACATTATTCTTGAGGCTTGGACAACAATTTTAATGCAAATTAAGCTATTATTTATTTGTTTATATTAATTTGGGTCTAATTTGTATTATGGGTTGAGTTTTAAATTAGTTTAGTAAATTTAATTTTATATTAGGCTTTTAATTATTGGACTGAGACATTTAATTAAATTAAAAGCCAAATATGGATATGCTTAAGAGAATAGGTGTGTACGGTTAATTAAAATTAGAATTTATTTTAGTTTCCTATTAGATTTAAGATTGTATGCCTATAAAAGGTTTATTAAACCTAAAATTTCAATCAAAAGTTTATTGAATAAAATTTAACTTTTCTCAGTTGTTCTTTTGAGAACTTTGAGATTACATCAAAAATTGTTCTTGATTTATCAACCATAACTTATCTTCCACATTCTTATCTCTTTCTCGGGAGTAGCATCGTTATATCTTTGGTTCTTGATTCTCTAATCAACAAGTCAAAGGTTTTCTTTGATGTGAATTATCTTTTTTGAAGTTGTGTTTTAATTTGATCATGAGTGTCATATCTTTATATACGATGTTCATATTAGTTGGTGTCAGAGCTTATATTAATTAATTCAGGTTTGAATATTTTCTTGTTTTTGGATTTAAGTTATTTGCTGCAGAATCACCTTCATCCTTTAGAATTATTTTGTCTTCTTTTGGTTTCTTAAATTGCCGCAGTACACCTTCCATCATTAAGTCACCTTGTTAACAACACCTTGTTCTTGTCTTCAAGTGCCATTATTTTGTTGGTTTTCTTTTGTTTACATTATCTTATTGTCGTACCAACGTCACCATCAATTCTTTATAATTTTTTTCATCTTGTTTAAGTCATTCTTTTGCCGCATCAACCATCTGTTCTTATCCTATTGTCGCACCATCCTTTTTCTTGATTAATATCACCATTCTTGATTCAGTACATCTTCTTTTGTGTTCTTGATTTTTGTCCGTATTACATCAATTACTTAGGGATTGAAATTTTGCTGTATATTTTATGTTAGCCGAATGCTATCAACCTTGAATTGCATCAATCTTGACAAAGTCTTTACTTGAATTATATCAATCTTGAGTTGAATCAATTCGAATTCTTGATTGAATTATTCTTAGTCCGAATTAACACCTAGGTTTTCTTGATTTCTTATTGTCATATATTTTGATTCATAATTCTTACTAGATTTGCAAGATTCATATCACCTAGGGTTTCTTGATTTGCAAGATCTATCTATTGTTTCATCATGATTTAATCCACAAATTCTATATTGAAATTACTGAGTGTGTTCTAGTTTGATTTTTTTTTTTAAACAAAAAAGTATTAAAAAAAAGTGTCAAAAAAAGAGTATCAAAAGAAGTGTCAAAAAAAAGTTTCAAAAATAGAAAATTGAATGTCATAAATTGTTTGGATTGAAGTGAGTTAATATTAATTTGCCTTATTTGTAATTCAAGTTCTTTGTGGCTTTCAAAATATTTTCTTGAAACTAGATTGCTTTTCGTTGTTTTGTCATTCTTGTGTCATTGTTGGTCTCTATTTCCTTTGTGTTATTTATGTGTGCACTTCTTTTCTTTGTGGAGATTTGTCAGGGGTGATCATTTCAAGGGTGACCTTGTTGTGATCGACTAGTTCTATAAAGAACTTAGTGAGAAAAGATTGTGTGTAGATAGGGAGTGTTAAGTTAAATCAAAATTGAATGATAAACATATGAGTGATTGGAGTGAAACATATGAGGGAGTGTTGTAAGGTTCATTTTACTAACAATCTTGTAGTTGTCAATCATGTCTACGAACAACAATAGGGATGTTGAAGGAGGACAAAAGGGTAATGAGTCGTTCATTCTCAAAGCCATGCAACAACAATTTGAGAGGATGAACATGGTATTTGGAGAAATTAGGGATCGAATGGATAGGCAAGATGAAGCAATAGCTACTTGGCAAAAGGGGTAGCAAAGGAAAGCTTCGAAATAGCATGATGGTAATAATGATTTTGATTCCGAGTATAAGGTGTTTTATGGAGAAGATTTAGAAGGAGATGACAATGTCGCTAATGTTAATAAGGGCCGAATTAGAGGTGGTAAAGCTGGTCGTAAAGGTAGAGATAGACGTAATGGTAATAGAGATCATAGGTACTATAGGAATGAGAATGAGAGAGGAAGATAGGATGATAGACCTGATAGACCAGATAGGGATTTTGGTAGAATTAAGATGAAGATACCATCTTTCCAAGGAAAGACTGATCTTGTTGTGTACCTAAAGTGGGAGAAACAAGTGAAATTAGTCTTTGAGTGTCATAATTTTACTGAAGAGAAAAAGGTGAAGTCAGTTGTAGCTGAGTTTGTGGATTATGCTATGGTTTGGTGGGGGCAATTAGTGATAGATAGAAGGAGAAATGAGGAACTCCTATAAACACTTGGGGTTGAATGAAGACTATTTTGAGAAAGTGGTTTGTTCCTAGATCATATTATAGAAAACTATACTGGTGGATTACAAAGCCTAGCACAAGTTTCGGAGAGTGTAGAGAACTATTATAAGGAGATAGAGATAGTTATAGTTAGAGCCAATGTAGAGGAAGATAGAGAGGCTACTATGACACGATTTCTACAATGATTGAATGAAAACATTACCAATATCATTGAGTTGTAGCATTATGTAGAGTTTGAGGATTGGGTCCACATGGCTATGAAGGCAGAAAGATAACTGAAAAGAAAGGGTTCAATGTCACGATATGGTAGCAATTCGGGTTCCACATCTATTTGGAAGTCAAATTGGAGTAAAAAAGAAGATAAGGCATCTTAAAAGCCTAAGGTTGAAACTGCAAAGCCTAAAAAGGGTAGAGATAAACACCATTATAAGGGCAAAACCAAGGCAACTCAAAGGAGAAATAAGGATGTCAAATGTTTTAGGTGTTTAGAAAGAGATCACATAGCTTCTCAATGTCCTAACAAGCGAACTATAATCCTAAGGGAGGATGGAGATATAGAGACCAAAAAGAAGAATGATAACAATGATATGCCACCTTTGGAAGATGCTAGTGATGTTGAAATTGAGTATCCTACAGATGGAAATTTGTTAGTGGCAAGACATGCTTTATGTATGCATGTGAAGGAAGATGATGAGACGCAATGTAATAATATTTTTCATACTAGATATCATATCAAGGTTAGGGTGTGTAGTGTGATTATTGATGTGGCTAGTTGCACCAATGTTGCCAGCATCGAGTTAGCGGAGAAATTAAGTTTACCTACATCAAAACGTCCTAGACCATACATGTTGTAATTGTTAAACAATTGTGGAAAAGTTAAAGTAACAAAATAAGTGTTAGTTCCTTTCGCTATTGGTAGGTACAAAGATGAGGTGTTGTGTGATATTGTATCTATGCATGTTGGTCATTTACTTTTGAGTCATCCATGACAATATGATAGAAGAGTAATACATGATAGGTTTAAGAATAGATTTTTTTACCATGTATAGGCAAATGACCACTCTTGTACCTTTAACACCTAGACATGTGTATGAAGATCAAGTGAGGATAAAGAGAGTGAGAGAAAAAGAGAGGTCGTGAGTTCAAACATTAGTGAAGTCGAAAAAAAGGGAGTTAAGTGTGAGAAATACAGTGACAAAACACTAAAGTGTGTGCAAAAGAAAAATGGAAAGGTTAAATGTAAAAAAGAGAATGAGAGGATGAAAAATGAGAAAAAGAAAATGAGTGTTTATATAAAAGGGGGGGATGTGAGAGTTGTTTTTCTAGTCAATCAGCAAATGTTTGTACTTTTGTACAAATATGCTTATTTTTCTAACTCTAACCTTAATATTTCTTTGTCTAGTGTTATCATAACTCTTGCAGAATTCTAAAGATGTATTTCCTGAGAAGATGCCGAATGGATCACCATTGAAGATAGGAATAGAGCATCAAATTAATTTCATACAAAGGGTTGCAATTTCCAACCATCCAACTTATCGGAGCAATCTCAAGGAGATAAATGAGCTTCAGAGGCAAGTTAAGAAGTTGTTGAATAAGGGGTATGTAAGGGAGGGCACAAGTCCATGTACCATACCGATTTTACTAGTGCCTAAGAAGGATGAGACTTAATGTATGTGTATCGATTACAGAGTTGTCAATAAAATTATAGTTAAGTATTGACATCCCATACCTAGATTAAATAACATGTTGGATGAGTTACATGGATCTTGTATTTATTCTAAGATTGATCTGAAAAGTAGATATCATCAAATTAGAATTAAAGAAGAAGATAAATAAAAAACTACATTTAAAATGAAACATGGTTTGTATGAGTGGTTATTTATGTCTTTGGGTTTAACTAATGCACCAAGTACTTTCATGAGATTAATGAATCATGTTTTGTATTCTTTCATTGGAAAATTTGTTATGATCTACTTTGATGACATATTAGTATATAGCAAGAGCAGAGATGAACATGTTAAACATTTTCATTATAATGCTCGATCTAATTAGATTTAGTATAATAACATTTTTTTTTTCATTGAATAAGTATAAATAATGTTTATATGAATAAATCAAGGGGCTCAATTAGAAATTTTCAATTTAAAGAGCCCAATTGGAGTGATGGAACAAAAAAATAGCCCAATTAATTATTATGAAACCCAAAATTTAAGCCCAAATTTGAAATTAGTGGAGTCCATGTCCTTTTTATTAAATGCACTTATTGGTGTTAAAAAAAAAATGTACATAGATCTACAAACAGGTGTAAAATTCAAGTGACATGGGATTGAAAAAGAAAGAAGACAAGCTTTGGTGTTAAGGTCAACACATGAGATAAAATGAAAAAAAAAAACAATGGAATCAATGGAGAGAGATGTGTGAGACCAGTCACAATTATAAAGCAATCCAAACAAATATTAATAAAAAAAAAAAAAGAAAAGGGGATGAGATAAGAACAAGAAGAAAGAGATAAGAGAAGAAAAGTCAAATGATAAAATTAAGACAAATGTTAAGTGCCAATTAAATGAACTTATTATGCAAAAAAGAGTTGGAAAAGGGAGTGTATGTGGATTGGCCACATGATAGCTATAATAAATATTGATTTTCAATGAAAAAAACACATTACACACACATACACACACAGAGAATTGACTCTCATAACCTGGCAAAAGAAAATAAAAGAAAAAAAAAAGAATAAGGACAAGCAAAGCAAAACATTTAAAATTTGAAATGCAAATAAAGAGAATAGTGAAGCAATTGTATACACATACAAAAAGCTAAGGTTAAAGCAAACACAAAGCAAAACAAAGAGACATTGAACCGGGTAAGGAGAAGCCAAGAAGAAAAAGAAGGAAAAAAATGAAGAAAGAAAAATATTTAAATGTCTGAATTATTTAGATAAGTAATTTTTATTTCAATGGGATTTGAATTTTAGAAAATTAGTTAATTTTTCTATAGGTTCTAAATTCATGAGTTTTATGTGATGTTAGGATGGATCCAACAATAAGAAAAGGACTTATGTGAATGGATAATTTTATTTTAAATCAAATTGATTTTTTACAGTTATATATTTCATATTTTATTTATTTAATTGTTATTAGAAGAAAATTATTTAATTAGTTTATTGATTTATTGATTATATAATATGATTTATGATTTGATTATAGAATATATATTTTGATAATTATATTTATATTCAGAAATGATTTAAGATTTGAAAACGAAGAAAATGAAATTTTTTAGAATATCAAGGTTGTACTCTCCTCTTTAACGGTTAGATAGACTACACATGTGTGAGTCTTAGATTTGTCTAGCATGTGTATGGCAGATGTAAACCCCTTTTTCGTAATTTGATATTTCATAGTAATAGTAAATAACTTATAGGGTAAGAATACTAAAGTTCATAAATATTACCCTTATAAGTAATATTAAAATGTTAGTAGAGATTTTATAAATCAATTAAATCAAATAGCAAGTTAATTACTAATGAAGGGCAAAACGGTTATTTACACATATGAGAGCCCTATAAATATAAGTGTTAGCTTCCAACACTTAGAAAAATTAGAAGCAAAACATATTAAAAAAGAGGGAGAGAGGGACAGCAAAAGAGGATCAAGAAGGGAAAATGAAGGCCAAGCAACCCTAAACAAATTTTTAGTTCCAAATCAAGATTTTGAGTAGGATCAAGCTAGAAAATCCAAATTTGAGCAAGATCAAAGTAAGTTATCTTCACTTTTACTAAGTTGATGTTAGTTAAGGTCATGTGTTGGATTGAATTCTTTTGTTGAGTAATTGATGTGGGTTTTGATCTAAACTAAGATTAGAATCCTAAAATATCAAAAAGAGAACCTAGTTTGGGTGGAATCACATAATAGATTTAAGTTAGAGTTTATGGGAGTAGAACCCTAAAGATTGATTTAAAGTTGTTTTAAACAAATTGATTGCATTCCAAGTGTTTGATGAAATGCTTGAAAGAGTAATTAAAAAGTATATCTTGAGAAGTGGAAGAAACAATATGATAATTGTGTGTGTAGTTTATGACACCAATAGAAGTGTCTGTCAATCACTAAGATTTGATGTGAATGAGCTTGAAATTATGCATGTTAGGAATTAGAAAACCTTATAGAAATGTTAGAATTAGAAAGGGAAACCAAATAAGACAATGAGTTGTTTAGACTTGATGAAGGGCATTGATGGTTACCATGCAATGTCACTTCCTCTTTATATTTTTATATCATGTATGATACTAATTGAGTGTATAAGAGTCTAAGAATCCTAAATGAAAAAGAATTGAGTTGACAATGTAAAAAGAATAGATTTTGACATGAAAAAGTAGTAAGAAATAAGGGTTTTTGATTAGAAACCTCCACCCAACGGCCGTTTCTTTTCGAATTCGCTTTGCGGCTAACCTAAATGAGAGATAAGGAGATGATTGGAGTGAAAATGGAAGAAAGAAAAGCTAGGGATTGCTCCCTACATAGTATTCTGCCAAGGGGGGTCTAAAAATGTGATTTTTCGTTTCGAGTTTTAGAAAATTATTCGGAGTGTGTAGAAGTATTCCTAGGTGATAATAAATGAGGTTCATGAAAAGAAATTGAAATTTTAAAGTTTTGGTTAAGTTAGAATCTAGATGAAAAAGTTGTAACCTAAAGGGTTTTCAATAGAGTTAGTTGTGTTGAAAGTTTCAATTGTAGCTTTGAGTAGTTTATTTTAATGGAATTTGAATGAGAATATGATGTATAGGTGAAGCACAAGCAAGTGGAGTGAGGGAGACCCATTAGAGCTCATTGGCAAGCTTAGATTCGAGGTGAGTGCCACTAACTCACATTTTGAATAATTATGTCTCAAATGTAATTTTATTATTGTTAAAAAATTTATAAATGGTTTTAATATGTATTCAAAGAAATTTCAAAAGTAAAGTGACTCTTATGAGAAGTTGAGCTTAAAAGTTCTAATAAAAAAGTTTCAAAAGAAAAGTTATTTTGTGCTTATAGCACTTAATAGAAAAAGAGCTTTTAAAGGTCATATGTATACCCTCAGAATCATAGATTTTCTTGGACTATAATATGCGATGTAGAAAATTCCATAATGTAGTTGCCAAGGTTATATATAGTATCTCACGCTATGGTTTACAATGTAGAAAATTCCATACGTAGTCGCTAAAATTTATAGATAACCTCACAATACGTTTTGCGATGAAAAAAATTCCACATGTAGTTGTCAAGGAGTATCAGTAGCGTCACGGTTGGTGTCAGTTAAAAATCGCCACGTGACATAATAATTAGGGGTACGCATGGTGCTTTTAGAAAGAAAGGGGTTATGTAGTATTTCGTGCATAATTAAAGAAGCTTATAATTGTTTAGTTAATAATCGTTAAAATGCTTTTAGATTTTAAAAATAAAAATGATTAATTTTATGGTTTTAGTGAAATTTCCAAATCAACAAGTTAAAATCAAATTATAATCAACCCAACCAGTTTTCAAACAATAAGATTAACCAAGATTCGAAACAAAGTTTAAACGGGCAAGTTCAGGGTTCGCTCCGCGAATTTCTTTTAACCGCTTAAGAGGGTTTAAAAGATGTCTGTTGGGGTGCTAGGCGAGACCTACCATATACTAGCTTAGAGAGAATCTGGTTTAGGTCGTGTCAGCGGATTTCGAGAGAGTCATTAAATTGTTAAGAGAGTCATTGAATCGTCCAGTACGGGTATGACAGATGTTATCCTTCGTTATGCATATGTGTCGAGTATTTCCATCACGTATGACAAATTTCTCTAAGTACTAGTTGGTGTGGATTCTCAGATTATCGATGTTACATTTTCAATTTGATCAATATAGAAAGAGATTTATAGAACACAAGGCTTACAGAAATAGATTCTAAAAGAAGTTCACAAATTATAGATTTTCATATTTTATATTGTTGAAGTTATAAAGATAATTTAGATAGAAGTTTACAATTTTACTACAAGATTATATTTAAATTTAGTTTCATTGTCTCAAATATGAAATTATATAAATTGTTGAGAAGTGTTTATTTTTACTAGAAATATGTTATATTTTATTTAGAAATGTTTTTAAAAAGTTATATCAACTCACTAGAGTTAGCACTCACTTTTTTATAAATCTATTTTTTTTTCAGGTATCCGTTGTAGGTTCGTGCAGATTATTGCATATTGTGACAATAGCCACATGATGATAAACAGTTGTCAATATCTAAATTCAATCAATCAAAGTTCTTGACCCAATACTGCAAATAAAGCAAAATAAAGAAAAAAATAGAAGAAAGAGAAGATGAAGAACAGTGAACGCAAAATTTTTTTTTACGTAATTCTACCCAAAAAGATGCTTACATCCACGATTGTTTCTCTGGTTATTTTAGCAGAGTCACAGTATCTTATTAATTGTTATTGTTTACAATGAATTTTCAATCTCTATTTATAGTGTAGGGTGTTACAATTTAAGTACAACAAGAATAGGAAAGAATTTTATGTTAATTACACTTTTAAAATCGATATCCATCAATCCAAGGATAGACTCCACTGAAACAAAAATTTGATTTTGCTTCCAATTCTAGTAGTTGACTCTTCCTCAATTAAGGCTATTGTCGTTTTGGGAGAATTCTTTTAATGAACACTTGGAGCTGTGAGCTGGACCTCACTCTAGCGACTTAGAGCTGAGTATAAGTCAGCCTTGACATAGTTGACCAATGACCTGAGAGCTGTATAGTGAACTGAGAGCTCATTTCTACGAGCTGGATATTAGAGAACTTGGCTTTTGCCTATAAGTCAATCCATTTGATCAGTTTGTTGGGTTTTTATGAGCCCACTTATTCAACCCTAAATATACCCACAACATAAGCCCTTAAGCTCTTAGTATGATCTGCGGACTAGGAACTCAAGCTTGCAAGGAAAAACTGATGTGTCACGACGTATCGTATCATTATTTCAAATCTTGTCCCATTACTTGACTTGTGACGACTCTCTGGGTGACCACACCACTGGCACATCTCATTTCATGCGCATTTAATATACACATTTCTTAACTGATAGCTCATAATGATAAGTCCTTCAACTCGCACAACACTGTTAGATCTAAGACTGTTGATTAGCCCTAAAATCTAACGGTTAGAGTTAGGGTCCTGCACCTATATACAAGTGGAGGCCCCTTTCTTTTCCTTCTTACTCTGCCATTTTTAAACTCTAAACACCACTAAGCTACTTTATTTTTGTTTTCTCTTATTTTACATCCTTATGCCAACGCTCTTTGACTTCAGAGCCAGTAAAGATGAGCATCTTTGTTCTTAGACAATTAAGAAGTACTGCGTTTACGGTAGTCTTCATAACCGACCCTCGATTTTTTGGTTTCCATCATTTACATGCATTGCATTTTTTCTAAACTTGATATTGGCTTGAATCTTTCATGTTCTTGATGTTACATGCTTGTTCCTAGTCATGATTCTTCGTTCTTTGATTTGATCTTGTTGGTTGGCCCTTTGCGGACTATTTGTTGTTTGTGACATTATGTATGCGAGTTGTAGGATCAGATACTTATAGGTTATTAGCTCATAGGTCGTTTGCTCGTAGGTCGAGCCTTCCATGGCCTTAGTGATCTGTATGGCATTTGTGACCTTTAGATTAAGAACTCCCTTGTTAAAGAATAGGAGACTTAGATTTTTAGACATAGTCTGTATATAACGACTTAACTGCTCTCTTTTAAGTGTAGATGTTTTTAAGTCGTAGACACTAATTATACAGAATAGGAGATGACGACTCTTTCAGCTTGGAGAAGTTCGAATCAGGGGAAGTCTGCATTGTTGAAAAAGTGACCTCTATGAGTGGTGAGGTTGCTTAGGAATTCATAGCTAGAGCTAACCCTATAATGATTCGTTAAGCCCCTGAGGAACGACGAGCTCGTAAAGCATTTATCCACTACACGTCGAAGATAAAATATGAGGAGTTATGGGGAATTATTTTGGAATATCGTCTTCCCAAAGGTTGCCGTGTCATGCTACCACACTTAACGACCACGCAACCTATTCTCTCAAAGGGTTAGTTGCCATCAGCACCCATCATCTTAGGTACGGGTTCGAATTTCCAGTCCTTGCCTATCTCATCAATCGTCTGAATAGGCTAAAGCTCAACCCTTTCCAACTAATCCTTAACTCTAACTCTCAGCTTACGTCCCTAGTCTTAGTCTTCAAAAGGAACAACCTTCCACCTCCAATTCTAAGAATCTGCTACCACCTTTTTAGCAACGAGAGTGTTAATGACTTAAAAGGGGGAATGCGAGATGGGATTTATTATTTCACAACTCGAAAAATGGACTTGTTTAGTGATTATAAGTCGAGTTGGTTTTACATATCTTGCCCTTCCCTAAGACAATTCCAAAATTTTGCTTTCATTCTTAGACTAGGTAGATAGATGGGACTGACTTCTACGAGCTATAACAGATTTTTTTTTTTTTGTTTTTAGTTCTTTTTGTTTCACCTTGCAGACGTGATAAGAGATCGAAATTCGTAGAACACTTGCAAATTTGTAAGAAGAAAGAACCAATCACATGTTCAACGACAAGCTCTTCAAGGCCTATCAGCTAGCTCCTCCTCTGAACAACGAGCTTCTCAACAACACGAGAGACATCAGAATTTAGGGTGAACTCGAACTCACCCTTGCCTTCAAAACTATTGGTGAAGTAGGACTAATTCCTGTCCCTCAAGCAACTCCAAAGATAGTAAAGCTCACCCTCCATAAGCCCCCTTCAACACAATCTATCAAGTCCGCAGCTCATTTAATTGTGCCTTTGTTGAGGTGATCGCCTCGGCACCAGTTGTAAACCCCTAATCTTGAATTATAACCTCCTAGTGTAAAAGAGAGATTAGAGAGTTAAAATCAATCTCTACAGTAAATAAATTGAATTTCATAGCCTCCGAAATTTATTTATTTAAGAATACGATGAAATTCGTCGAACATAAAAAAGTTAAAGTAACGTGTCAATGAAAATCCAAGTTAGGAAATTGAAGATTTTAGTAAATGATAATCAAATAAAAATTTGATTAAAAGAGAGAGTCAAGTGGTCAATAAGATGAGCTTGACGTTTTAAAACAATTTTTAACGAAACGAAAATCAAATCAAGTAAAAGCGAAATAGACAAGGGATAACAAGGAGGAGTGTTACCATTAGAGAACTCCAAAACAAAGAGTTTGAAATGAAATTTAAAAGAGATGGGGCTTGAATGCAATTAAGAGAAGTTGATTACTATATATACAACACTTGGCCTGAAATTTATTTCAGCAAAAACAAAGGAATCAGTCATCAGTTGAGAAAGGAGGAGAAGCTTCGCGAGAGAGAGAGACTAGTGAGCATTTTAGCTTGAGCCAAGGAAGAAACCAGAAGAGAAGAGCTGGAAGAAGAGAAGAGGAGGCCATGAAAAGAGAGAGCAGCAGCAGCAACGGCAGCAGCTGAAGCAAAACCGAAGCTGTCACAACAAAACTGCACAGCTCGCGCGCGAAGGAGACACTACTGGCCATGACTGCAGTTGTCGTCCAAGCGAGAGAGGAAGAGAAGAAGAAGGAGCACCAGCAGTTGCTGGTCGTGGAAGGAACAGAAAGGCAGATCAGACACGAGCAGAAACAGAACCAGATGAGTAGCAGCAGACTTGGGCGACAGGACTGCAGAGACTGATCGGCCAAGAAGGAAAAGAGAAGAAATGACCTCTAGGCAGCTTCCACCCTCTAAAACCCACCCCCTAAGGTCTCTTAGAAGTCATTCAATCCCTCCAAACAAGCATTGAATAAGATCACAACCTATTTTCTTTAAATCTCTACTGAAACTAAAATGAAAATTATAGGGGTGGCAAAAAGGGTTAGCGTGTCGGGTTGAACTGAATTCGATTCGATTCGTTTATGAATTCGATCAATTTGACACGAATTCGTTTAAAAAGCGGGTTGATATTTTTGGATTCGACACGAATTCGTTTATACACGACTAACACGACACGAATTCGTTTAACCCGTTTAATCGTTTAATTCGTTTAATCCGTATAATTCGTTAAACTCGTTTAACCCGCTTAATTCGTTTAACTCATTTAATTCGTTTAACCCGTTTAACCAGTTTAATTCGTTTAACCCATTTAATTCGTTTAACCAAATATAATAAATAATATATCAATTAAATATTAAATCAACTATACAACTTACACATTAAATCAACTATAAAATTTCATATCATCCACATTTAAAAACTCCAAAAAAATCAAACTCAATTTAAACACAAATATAATAAATAATTTACAATCAAATATTTAAACACCTAATTAATACATAAAAACCTATACATTAAATCAACTACATAAAATTTAACATCATCCATATTTAAAAACCACAACAAAATCAAACTCAATGCAAACACAAATATAACAAATAATTCACAATCAAATATTTAAACGCCTCATTCAACACATAAAAACCAATACATTATATCAACTACACAAAATTTCATATCATCCACATTTAAAAATCACAACAAAATTAAACTCAATGCAAATCCATATAAATTAAAATGAAATAATATTATCATTCTCCAATATCAAACTTTTGTCACTTAAAATTCTTTCCTCATTGATTCCAAACTCCAAAGTGACTTTCAAGCTACACAAAAAACACAAAAACACAAAATTAGATATCTACATTCACAATATTAAAATTAAGAAATATAATTAAGAGAATTTACCATATTTGACTTGCTTGAACTTCCCACATTTTCATGCTCATCTTCAAGCTCATCTTCCAAATTGATAATATCATCATCGAAGTCAACACTCAAATCCATTACTGAGAACCAATCAACCATGAAATTATATCACATTACTAGTTACATTAGAGATATATATGAAAACTGATATCATGTCTGTACACTATGATTTTTCTAGTTTCCAAACAAAAAAAAAAAAACATGATTTTTCTATCAGATTGCAATCTCATTGTTAGCAATCTATATAGTCACAGTCATTATATTATTAAGAGATCAAATAATGGCAGAAATAACAAAAAAAATATATTATTCCAATTAACTGCAAATCCTTTTTCTCCAGTTCAAATCTGGGTGTCGCCTGATCAACAAAAGACAAGATTCGAAATCCCTTATTCTGCTTTGCTGGAATCGAAATACAGATTGCACAAAAGAAAATGAAAAAGAAGGACACCTGAAGGGAGAAGCTCGCGAGCTGTGACCGGACCGAATCAGACGACTACCAAAAGGGAGAAGCTCGCGACTGTGACTTGGTGTTGTCGGGTCGTCGTCGGTCTCGTTGTGTCGTTGCGTCATCGGTGTTGGTGTCGTCGAGGTCGAGTCGTGCTGCCGTCGCCTTTCTTATGTCCTCGCGTCACCGTTTTTAAAGGGAAAAGGGACCGTTGGACGGTGGTGTCGCGTCGCGTCGTCGGGTCGTCCTTCTAGTGTCGTGTCGTCCTTCCGGTTTCGCGTCGTCCTTCCCGTTCTGCGTCGTCCTTCCGGTGTCGCGTCGTCCTTTCGGTTCCGCGTCGTCCTTCCGGTGTCGCGTCGTCGTCGTCGGGTCGTCCTTCTGGTGTCGGCGGCGGACCGCTGGTCGTCGGTCGACTGGTAGCGTGAGCGTGACAGACAGCGTGTGAGGGATGGAGGCTAGAGTGGCTGCCGAGTTTAGCCTGTTTAGATTTGAAAATGTGTAGGTTTAGGTTAGTGTTTCTTTATATATAAATGTACAATTACGCTCCAACCCTTCGAATATACTAAATTATAATTTAACCCCAATTTTAATCGTGTCAACCCGCGATTCGTTTAACGAAACCTAATTCGATTCGTTTAATAAACGGGTTAGACGGGTTGACACGATTACGACACGAATTCGTTTAACTCCAACCCATACCCATTTATTTTTCGCGAATTCGTGTCGACCCATCGTGTCATAACCCATATTGCCACCCCTAGAAAATTATGACAGCTTGTTGTGGTTGTTGTTATTGAGTTGTGCTAAAGGATTGCTTTGAAAACTTTGAGAGAACCTTATGTAATTGTAATGAACATTTAAATGATGATTTTTTGTGTGTAAATGATGCTTGAGAGATGTAAACATGGGCTGTTATACCCATAAACAAAATAGAAACAGAAACTTTATTGTTATGCACTCTAACTAGTCGTAGAAAGTTTGAGTGAAGTTTGAGCAATTAAATGACTAAGCTATCTTTATGTATGTATTAAAGACTTGAAGGGCAGTAAATAGGCCTTGAAATTAAGTGCTTTTAAACCCAAGTTAGAGCATAAAAGAGGTTAGAAAAGTTAGAGAATTATTAGAGTTGCAAAAGAGGTAGTTATGAGCAAATAGGTGATTCCCGAGCTCAAATTTTGAGCTCTAGAAAACCTAACCATATCTGACTTATTTGGGAGTGTTCTACACCTCAAATGATGCCTAGGAACCATAGAAAATCATAGGTTTTGGAACGGATCGAATCCGATAAAAATTATGCAAGTTATGCACAAAATAGTGTCGTTGGAACTTTGAGAAGTGAAACGGCTATCCTAATGCAATTTTTGGTGCATGAAATGAGTTTGGTTGATCATTATTAGTTAAATAAGGCTTAGCTATGGAAGAAAAACTAGCGTCACTAATCCGAAACGAGAAAGTATACAAAAGGAGCACTAAAAGTGCTTGAAAGTGTCTGAAACCGGATGTTTTCCTTAAATTTGACCTAGCAAACGGTAATATTTTCCAACGAAATTTTACATGTGACTAGAATGTGAGATAAGTGAACCGTAGAAAAAAGAACGAAGGAAAACGGAACCCTAAGCAGTGCATCGCAGTACATTCTGTTAAGGGCTGTCAATGTTGCTTAAAAATGTGATTTTTCGTTTTAAGCCTCTAACAAGTAAACGGACAGAGTGGGGGTATCCCTAGGGGTCCAAAACTGAAACTTTTGCATAAAAATCGAAATTAGATAGTCTCGGTTGAGTAGAAATAAGTTCTGGAGCTATATAGAGAAAAATGACTATAGTTGATAAATTCTAACTTATAGTTGAGAATTAAGTTTTGTTATTAGTAATGATGAGAAAATGTTGTGTAGGTGGAGAGCGAGACATCGAGGCTCTTGAGATTCATCGAGGCGCTTGATGCGGCTTTGAGGTAAGTGGTTCGCCACTTAAGATCTTTTCCCATTTCTATGTAAATTCATGATTGTTCATAATGGATATTGTAACTAAGTAATAAATGGAAATGAAAGGATTTTCAATGTTAATGTTAAAGTTTAAGCTTGTAGGTTCTCATGGAATCTATATTGTACTATAAACTAATATTAAGTTACCTTAGAAAGAGTAAAATGAGAAAGTTTTTAGAAGATGTAAAACTAGTGAGTTTGTGCTTTGGCACTTGAAGAAATTGATTATGAAAACCCATGTGTATACCTTAAAAGTTATGAGATTTAGCGTTACGTGATGACGCAGAGAATTCAATCCATAATCGCTCAGATTATAGAAAAGTATAGTACTACGTTGCGATGCAGATAATTCCGCGCGTAGTTGGTTAGTTGATAGTTAGCGCTACGAAGCGAAGCAGTAAATTCCGCTCGTAGTTGCCTAGAGTTTTAGCACTACACTTGCGACGTAGAAAATCCCGCATTGTAGTTGCTCAGTGATAAGATTTAGCGCCCTACGTGCGATGCATTAAATTCCGTAACGTAGTGGTCGAGACACTTTAGTAGCTTCATGTTGGCGTTAGTTATAATTGCTCGTGATGGTTAGAATGAGTCAAGGATATACATGGGAGGTTTTAAAAAAATTGTAAAACTTGAATAAATAGTGAATTTCTAAGTTAGTGTATGTGATATTTTTTATATCCTTGTTGCACTAACTTGTCGTTTATTTTATAGCTTATTTATTTTCATTGCGTGACACCGCCGGACGAGACGTCGATATTTTGTTTTGCATATATACTTAGGTGGGCGCATTATGCTAAACAATTGTGTATATGTATTGAATATATTATACATCGAAACGCATTGACGTTCGAAATTGTAAATTGTGAATAGTTGGATAACTTGTTATATTTTGAAATTGATATGTAGTTATGTATTATATTATGAATTGCTTACATTTGTGGAAATTGTGATGATAATAATTGTTTGTGAATAAAGAAGTTGGGAGGTGTTCAGATATAGTCGAAGTGTGATTTTCTTTACAGGTGAAATTTTAGTTTTATAAAAAATGCAGCCGTTATGCTGCCGAAAATTTTATAAAAGTATTTGAAATAGAATCAAAGAAAAAGTTATCACTCCCAATCAGTTAAAGAAAAATCAAATCACTAAGTTTTAAACGAGTAAACCGAAGAAGAAAGTTCGGGTTCGCTTCTCGGATTTCGTCGATCCAAAGAGTCAGGTTCGATGGGTCCGTTGAAGTACCTGACAGGATCCTCTAGACAAGAGTCTAGATAAGGTCTGGGAAGGGTCCTGTCACCAGTTGTAGGATCTTCAGAAGCCCAGATCCTTATCTCGTAGCCAGAAGTGGTTGAAGTTCAACATGAGCAGGTGAGAGCTCCTACTCGCAAGGTTCTAGTTGCTCCAAGTAATAGAGCAAAAAGAAAGTCAGCATCCAAGCCTCCTCCGGCCAAGCGATCATAAGTAGATAAGGGCAAGCAACCTGAGATCATAGAGAAAAGGATTGAGCCACAGGCCAGGACACAACCCGAAGGCAGGCCAAGAGGGATATACTTCGACATCATCCTCTACCACTTGTCTGAAATCTTAGGGAACACTGTCAAGAACCTAAACAAGAAGCGCTTAAGAGGTGGTACTTTGTTTGGTTATATAGCTCGCCATGAGCTATTGGTAATCACTAATACCTTTGTCTTTCTTGCTTTCTTGCTTCCTTAGTTTAAATATTAGTTTGCTATATTTCAAGTCGCTATAAGAGTAATGAAGTAAATGGAGGAAGTTTAGGCTTTTAAGAAGGAAAAGAAGGAGCTCAAGAGCGAGAAGAAAAAGTTGAAGGATGAGCTCTCGTTCATCACTACGGAGGCTAAGAGAGCCAAGAAATCAAACCAACTCATTCAAGTCAGGCTAAAAAATGCTAAGAATGCTAAAAAGGAAACTGGGGATGCTCTAGCTCACGAGGAAAATACTTATGCAACTGTAAGGACAGACATCACCATTAAGCTCCTCAAGAGTAAAACAGAATTAAACAAGGCAAAGTGTCACTTGTAAATGGTCGTGCAGTGAGCTGAGGCTGTTAAGAAGGGATTAGAAAAGGCTAAGAGAAAGGTTGCTCTTATCAAAGAGGAGGTCGTCAAAGCTAAGGAGGAAGTCAAAGTGCATGTCACCAGAGCTAAGTAGGAAGCAAAACCAGAGACCTCCAATAGTTTCCTCTATACTTTATGAGAAGTTCATCCCGAATTGAACTTCTCTTTTTTTAGTGAAGAGGCTATCGCGGAAATGGAGAAGTACAAGAAGCAGGTTGCCCAATCCTCAGCTATCCCAGACGCAGCTCTTCAAAATGCAAAGCTTCTAGGTGCGATCTCCCAAGATGAGACAACTCAGGTCGCAGTGCCCTCAGATGCAGCATCCCATGATACAGCTCCCAAGGAATCAGCCCTCCAAGACTAAGGCTTTGGGTAGGCTACTTGCTAAGTTGACCCTTTTTTTTTTCTTTGAAACTTTTCATGACTTTGTGTACACTCAGCTCGCTTTACGAGGTTATTTATAATGAATATTTTGACCTCATTGTGAGGTTATTATTGTTGAATTGATTCACCTTGTTTCGAAGTCTATTTTGAATTCATTTGTTTTACTTCAATGTTGCTTTGTTTTTGCTTTCTTTTTTCGAAGTCTTTGAATTTCCTACGAACTGAGAAATAGAGTAATCAATGTATAAATAAGTGCTAATAAAACCTGGTAAGAACTTGAGAGGTCACTAATCTTAATGCATCATAACTCATAAATTATAGTTTAATTCAAAAATTTAAGTCAAACTATATTCAATATGTTAGAACCTCAGCCAATATATCATAACTTAATAAATTTTTGTCAAGCTATGTCCAGTAGGTTGGAACCTCAGTTAGCACAACATAATATTTTGGCAAGCTATGTCCAAGACGTCGGAACCTTAGCTAACACAGTATAACGTTTTGGCGAGCTATGTTCAGTCAGTCGAAACCTCAACTAACATAGCATAACATTCTGGCGAGCTATGTCCAGTAAGTTGGAACCTCACATAACATAGCATAACATTCTCATAAGCTATGTCCAATAAATCGGAACCTCAACTAATAAAACATAACATTTTGATGAGTTATATCCAGTAAGTTGGAACCTCAGCTAACACAGCATAATATTTTGGCGAGCTATGTCCAATAGGTTAAAACCTTAGCTAACATTGCATAACATTCTGGCGAGCTATGTCTAGTAGGTTGGAACCTCAATTTACATAGCATAACATTCTAGCGAGCTATGTCAAGTAGGTCAGAACCTCAGCTAATATAACATAATATTCCGGTAAGCTATGTCCAGTAAGTCAGAACTTCAGCTAACATAACACAACATTTTGGAGAAGAGAAAGTTGTTGGAGAAGTCACTTTTCACTTTTACACTTAACATTTAATAAAGAAATCAATAGAGCAATGATTCAGAGTAAAGCAGAATAGGAAATTTAGGGCTTTTAATAACTTTCGAAGATTGAATCATAAGTTAGAGATATGCGTTCTGTTGGACATATCTACAATGTGAAGCCTCCATATATGGTGAAGATGGTCCTTACTACGGGTTTATGTTCTTGTTAGGGAGCTCGCTTAGATTGTTGCTGTGCTGGATGTTGTGGTTGTTGAGATCGTTGTTGTTGAGGTCACGGGTTCACTGGTTGCACCATATAGTCTCTCAAGCGACCTCTCTTGATTAGATCCTCAATGACATCCTTTAACGTTCAACATTTTGAAGTTATGTCCAATCTTATTATGATAGATATAAAACTTGTTCTTGTTTTTTAGATTAACAAGAAACCTTATAAGATTAGGCTTTTCAAAGTCCTTTCTGTTCCTCTCCGTTGTAAGGATCCTATCTTGTGTATCCGACAAGATGCTGTATCCATCATGATGACTTTGATACTGAGGTTATTCATTTCTAGTTCATTCCTGACCTTCTTAAAGATATGATTGTTTGAGCCGTTATTCCGACCTTCATTTCTATTCTCACCATTATTATTTTTTTTTTTGTTGGTTGGAATTACCCGTTTCACTATTCTAGTTAGACTATTTGAGATTAAAGGTCTCCTCCCATTTGGTCTCCTTGGTAGCTTGTTCGTAAAATTCATCCAGATTCCTCACTGGAGATTTGTAGATACTCTTATATAGCTTCTTACCCTTGTACAGTCCAACTGAGATCGCAGTTAGAATGCTTTCGCCTGAAGGGTTTTCTATATTACTGATTTTGCATTTGAATTTGGTAACGTAGTCTTTTAGCGATTCGTTTTGTCACTAGAAGACCATGATAAGGTGACAAGATAGCGCAAGCTATCTCTTCAAAGCTCTATACTGGCTGGTGAACTTTCATTGACATTCCTCTCAACTATTTATGTTGCGAGCTGAGATACTTTTGAGTCAGGTCCGTAGAAGATCCCCTAGAGTGGCTGGCAAAACATAGTACTTAACTAACGGATTGGCTGTTTGGAGATCCATTTGGATATTAAACGCATTTAGGTGATCATAAAGGTCGTTATCTCTATTGTACTAAGAAATGTTGAAGATCTTGAATCTATGAGGAAGAGGCTGTGATATGATCCGACCTGAATTCCCTCTAACTAATCTAGTGATCCCATTGGGCACCCCACGAAAACCTTCTGTAGTTTAATTAGTAAGACTCAAGAGGATGTCATAGAGCGAACCCTTAACTTTTAACCTTTCGCTAAACTTATGAAACATAAATGTTAAAATCTCATTCTTTTAAAGTTAATAATTTCCATAAAGTTTTAGTAGCATAACAGTTGCTTTTTCAATGTTTTCCATTTCTTAAATCACCAGAAAATAGTTTATGAACACTTCTAAAATTTTGTCCACATTCTCAACTACCAAATAGGACCTCCGGTCCATCTCAACACAATCCTAACCATAATTCAAAACTAACTCAACACAATCATTTCGAATTTTAAAATAAATTTTCAAGAAAGTAATAAAAAACACTTTCATAAATTCAAGCGTCCATATCAAGTATGCAAATTATTATTAAATACTTTATATAATCACTTCACACATCATTACAAATATAACATGTTTCACACCATTTGTTTATAAACCCAAAAGATGCACATGCATATAATTTATATCTAAATCAAAATAAACATTCATGAAGTGCCTTCACAAAACATCGATCATCTTCGGCCCACTTAATTTGAAGGATGAGAACGGGTACCCTGATCACTTGTTCTTGCATCTAAGGAGGTTTTTATAATATAAAACCAAAATAAAGTAAGCTAAAGAAATTTAGTGAGTGTGTATGATTTTCTATTTAAACAAATTTTTAAAAATTCTATCTCTTGAAAAACATTTGAAAAGAATTTCTATTTAGAACATTTTTATTTCTAAAAACTTGAGTTTTATAAATTTGTTAAAATAAGTTCATAAAATACTAAAATATTTCATTACTTTTTAAAGCATGGTTAAAATTTTTTCTTTCTAAAATCCACATTTTGTAGTAATGCTTTTCTTTCTAAACACTACACTAATGGGAACCCAAGGGAGCTATAACCATATGACGACTAACCTAGCATCGCTTAATATGGGGCCACATGGCGTAAGAGCTAGCATCGCACACCATAACAAAACAACAAAGATATCTCGTTACTACATAAGGAATTTTTACATCGCACATCACATAACGAGATAATACCCCACAAGTGTAGAGAGCAACACGATAAACAAGACAGACTCAATCCCCTCAGTGTTAGTGACACACCCTCCCAACACTTGTCATATATTGTGGGGTATACTGGCCAAGTCTGAATCTATAAAATTTATAAACTTGAGTAATTCATTAACCTTTGAAAACTTTCTCTTTCTGCCATTCAAATTGAGTTCTTATTCATTCTATAAATATAAAAATATACTAACATATTGCATAACATCTCACCAAATTTTCTTTTTCATGCTAGAACATAAAATCATTTATAAATTTAAAACAAGTAATATAAATTTATAAAATGCCTGCAAAGTAAACTAAAATATATTCAACATTGATAAAAATGTTTTCACACTCACAACTTGCTTCCTAATTCACTAATAATTGCTCTTCTACGCCCTTCATTAGCTCGCTGTGTCACCTACATTTAAATACAATGGCGATTTCCACTTAGAACATACATATATGTAAAACACATTGATTCCAAGTCAATTCTATTATCAATATAATTTATAAATTCATCCAAATTATAACAGACTGCAGCATTGCCGAGTTTAGCCCGAGCTGCGAGCTCCGCCCAGTTCATCTTAACTTGCCTCTTTTTGCGAGTTGCTGCCTTCGTCCTACTTGGCCCAAACTGCAGGCACCGTCCAACTCACCTTTTGCAAGCTGCTGCCTTAAGCCAGCTTAGACAAATATTATAACGGGCTGCAACATCACTCAGCTATCTTTACGAGCTACCACTCTAGCCTAGCTTGAACAAGCATTGTAAAAGGGTTGTAGGCATCGCCCAACTCGTTCTTTGCGAGCTTCCACCCTAATCCTGCTCAACCTTAACTCACCCGTACTAAATTCTAACATTTCGTTTCTAGGTTTTATACTTATACATGTATTAACACATCACAAGCTCATCAAATTTCACACTTTTATATCTCACGAGCAGTTCCAAACCATGGCAAAACAATCTAATTCCATTTAAATCATAAATCCCTCTCTTAACCAAATTTCACATCCATACACACACTAGCATTTCATCAAATTTCTTCACTTAAAATCATATCACAACCTTAATAGACTTAACTATAGAATTTTAACATTTTAAATAGTCATCAAACTAATTCAAATCAACGTATTTTCTTAGCTATTTCACTTACCAATTTCTCCTTAGTCTTTTGTCTTTCTTTCCCACTTGTTTGCTACTTCAAATCTCTAGATCTATGTACGAATATCTCATTAACATTAGGTGCGGTTCATGGACTACTTTGACAAATTTTTCACCGAAAGAAAACTATGAAAACTTCATCTTACCACTTTAATTTTACTAGATTTGGCTTGATAATCTTTCCAAACTCATTCTTCAGCTCTTTATGGTTTGAAAATCCTTCGAAAATGGTGAAAAGATCACTTGGAACAGCAATTGCTCTCAGATCTGATTTTTGCTCTTGTGTTGTCAATAGTTTCCTCTTCTTCTTCCAGATTTCTCTTCCAACTTCACTTTATATAGACCCTCACTCCTTTATAAAACTGCCCCTCAAGTTCTTATCAATTTACATGCATGTCATTCTCTAAAGAATTCTTCATTTTTTTTTCAAAATACCGTTGACCTTTCACTTTATTTATAACTTTGCCACTTTTTAAAATATATATATTCTCTTATTTCCATAGATAAAAGTATACTTTATATATTTCATCTACAATAGGTTCGGAAAAAAGGTGTTACAAGCTGTGTCTCGATCTCACTGGTGAAGGGGGTCATCTCTCGATATTGATCACGTTGGTTTGAGGTACCAAGGCATGCCTCAAGTTATTAAACCATCTAAAGAAGCTTCTTTATCCTTGAGTCCTGAGGGGCATGTCCTTTCTTATGCTTGCGACCTGGGGAGTGGCGGTCTAGTGCATATCCCTGACTAGCTCTTCTTGAGTCGCCAACTCGATGTGACTCCACACGTCGCTAACTGTCTACTTCATCCTCTTCATACCGAGATGCAACCCAAACTCAATCGCGACCAACCTCCATGCGGTGACTCCCATCCTAGCTCACCCTTACTCTGAAGCTTGCAGGATGCGGAATTTCCTCATCTTCACAAGCTTGGTGACCTTTAGCTCTCAAACGTGAGTTGGAGGAATGAATTGACTTGGCAAGTCACGGCACCTCTCTGATGGGTCCTTTAAAAGTTGACGCTCCTCTCGTTGCTACTGATAAATTTCTCTGAAAGCAGTAGCCTTAAGTCTAGGCACATTTTGTGCTTGAGCCTGTGCTAGCGCCTTAATTGCATCCGTAAGTTACTGCACTATATTTTCTAATGCTTTTTGTCACTGATGTCATACCTACAGCCCCTTAACTGTAGGGACTATCGATATTGGTTGGTAAAGGGCTAATGGAGGCATACCCATAGTAGTGTCATCTGTAGAGACATGAGATATGTTTGCCATAGGCACAGTTATATCCTTCGTCAGTTGGGTATCACGCTATCGTTGGTCCATCTATCTTTTTGGTTGATTGATCGCCATGTTAAAACTTTTAGTGGTTTATTCTCTTGTCATGGTAATTGAAAATTCAAAAGATTGCAGTCTGAGCCTTTCCTTTAGCGTCAAAATGTCAACATCTAAATTCAGTCGACCCAAGTTCTTAATCCAATATTATAGATAAAGCAAAATAAAAACAAAAACAAAAGAAAAAGAAGAGGAAGAACAGTGAATGCAAAATGATTTTTTACGTAGTTAAGCCCAAAAAGATGCTTACATCCATGATTGTTTCTCTAGTTATTTTAGTAGAGTCACAATATCTTATAAATTGTTGTCATTTACAACGAATTTTCAACTCATATTTATAGTGTAGGATGTTACAATCTAAGTACAATAAGAATATGAAAGAATTCTACGGCTGGTATCCATCAATCCAAAGATAAACTCTGTCAAAACAAGAATTTGATTTTACTTTTAATTTTAGTAGTTAACTCTTTCTCAATTTTGACTGTTTTCGTTCTTTAAGAATTCCTTTAATGAGCACGTTGAGCTCTGAGCTGGACCTCGCTCTCGGCGACCTAGAGTTGAGCATAAAGCAGCTTTGACCATGGTTGATCAGTAACCTGAAAATTGCACCAGCGAACTGAGAGCTCGCTTCTACGAGCAGGATGTTGGCGAACTAAGCTTTTGACGATTGGATCAAACCATTGCATTAGTTTGTTAGACTTTTACCAGTCCAATTATACAACCTCAAATATACCCACAACAACAATTAAATTTATGTATATTATTTTTTTTATTTACCAGATTTCGTAAATGTATTTCCAAAGTAGCTTTACAAATTAATAATCATTTTACAAATATTTTATGAATATTTTATATATTCAATCTATGGGTCTAGCACGAGAAAATTTAAAGATTTTAGATTTGTTCAATTTATATTTTGAACAAAACGATTATTAGAATTATGATAATTATTTTAAAAGATTTTCAATACATGCGGACTTAATTCAAAAAGATCCCAGCTTTTATGGAATCCTCCTAGACTCAAAATAGGAGTTGGGATGAGTCCTATCATGCATTGTGTGCTTGATGTATTAAGAAAGAAAAGTTGTATAATAATTTGAAACAGTGTTCCTTTTGCATTTATAAGATTGTGTTTTTGGGCTATGTTGTTACATCAAAAGGGATAGAAGTAGATGAAGAAAAGGTTAAGGTTATTAGGAAGTGGCCTAGACCAAAGAATGTTAGTGAAGTGCATAACTTTCATGGGTTGGCTAGTTTTTATTAGAGGTTTGTTAAGGATTTTAGCACCATAACTGCACTGCTAATTAAGGTTATGAAAAAAAATGTGAGTTTCAAATGGGGTAATGAGTAAACATGCATTTGAATTGATTAAGGATATATTATGTTTTGCACTATTGCTTGTATAACATGACTTCTTTAAGACATTTAAGATTGAGGGTGATGCATCGATAATAGATATAGGAGCTGTTCTTATCTAAAATAGTAGTCCTATGGCTTATTTTAGTGAGAAATTGAGTGGAGCATTACTGAATTATCCTACTTATGATAAGGCATTGTATACTTTATTTTGGGTTTTAGAAACTTTGTAACATTATTTATAGCCTACAGAATTTATAATCCATACTTATCATGAGTCCTTGAAGCATTTGAAAGGATAAAGTAAATTGAGTGGAGGCATGCTAAATGGGTAGAGTTCATAGAAACGTTTCCTTATGTGATTAAGGAAAACGTTGTAGCCGTTACATTACCTCACAGGTATACATTGATTTCTACTTTGAATGCAAGATTGATTGGTTTTGAGCATATTAAAGAATTATATGTGAATGATCTTGATTTTGCTAGTGTGTATGTTGCTTGTGAGAAGGCTGCCTTTAGAAAGTTTTATAGATATGAGGGGTATTTGTTTAAGAAAAGTAGATTATGCAGTCCTTAAAGGTCTACAAGAGGGTTGCTTGTTAAAGAGGCATATGAAGGTGGTTTAATGAGACATTTTGGTGTTAAGAAAACTTTAGATGTGTTAGATGAGCATTTCTTTTGGCCATACATGAAAAGAGATGTTGAGCGAATTTGTGAAAAGTGCATAACATGTAAAAAGTCTTAAGTCTAAAGTTTTATCCCATAATTTGTATACACTTTTGCCTATACCTAGTGAACCTTGGATTGATATTTCTATGAATTTTGTATTGGGTTTACCTAGGTCCAAAAAGGGTCAAGATTCAGTGTTTGTTGTGGTTGACTTGTTTTCAAAGATGATTCACTTTATACCATGTGACAAGACCGATAACGCTACATATATTGCCGACTTATTCTTCAAAGAGATTGTTTAATATCATGGAGTGGCAAAGAGCACTATTTCAGATCAAGATGTGAAGTTCTTAAGCCATTTTTGGAGAACTTTGTAGGGAAAGTTAGGAACAAAGCTATTGTTTTCTACTACTTGTCATTCGCAAACTGTTGGACAAATGAAGGTGGTTAACAGAACTTTGGTACTTTGCTACATTCCATCATCTAGAAGAATTTGAAGAATTAGGAAAACTATTTACTACATGTAGAGTTTGCTTACAATATAAGCGTGCATTTGGTTACTGGTTGTTCACCATTAGAAGTTGTGTATGGGTTTAATCCACTTACTCCTTTGAATTTGATACCTACACCTATAAAGGAAAGAGCTAACTTAGATGATAAGAAGAAAGTTGAATTTGTTAAGCAGCTGTACGAAAGAGTTAGGTAACATATTAAGCAACAAACTGAGCAATATGCTGCTTAAGCTAATAAGGGACGAGAGAAAATTGTGTTCAAACCAAGAGATTGGATTTCGATGCATATGCACAAAGGAAGGTTTCTTGATCTACGCAAATCTAAGTTACAGCCATGTGTAAATGTTCCATTCCAAGTGCTTGAATGTATCAATGACAATGCGTACAAAATAGACTTGTTAGTGAGTATAATGTTAATGTTACTTTTAATGTTTCTTATCTTTCTCCTTTTGATTTTGATGTAGGTGTCGATTTGAGAACAAATCCTTTTGAGGAAAGGAGGAATGATAAAAATCAAGGAAGTAAGCCTGTGGATCATTTAAGCATCAATGGAGAAACTATGACAAGGGTTCAAGCTAAAAGAATGAAAGAAGCTTTAAATAGGCTTATTCAAGAGATTTGAGCCAAGAGTCTTGCACAACATGGCTTGGATGGCTTGAAAGGGACATCAAGGCTTCAAAATATCATTTAAGTACAAGACCAAGTCCAAGAACATCATTCTTGAGGCTTGGACAACAATTTAATACAAATTGGGTTATTATTTATTTGTTTGTATTAATTTGCTCCTAATTTGTATTATGGGTTGAGTTTTAAATTAGTTTAGTATATTTAATTTTATATTAGGCTTTCCATTATTGGGTTGAGACATTTAATTAAATTAAAAGTCTAATGTGAGTATGCTTAGAAAAATAGGTGTGTAGGGTTAATTAAAATTTGAGTTTATTTTAATTTCCTATTAGATTTAGGATTATATGCTTATAAAAGGCTTATTAAACCTAAAATTTCAGTCAAACATTTATTGAATAAAGTTTAACTTTTCTCCATTGTTCTTTTGAGAACTTTGAGATTGCAATAAAAATTGTTCTTGATTTATCAACCTTGACTTATCTCTCACATTCTCATCTCTTTCTTAGGAGTGGCGTCGTTATATCTTTAGTTCATGGTTCTCTAATAACAGGGCAAAAATTTTCTTTAGTCTGAATTATCTTTCTTAGGATTGTCTTTCAATTTGATCATGAGTGTCATATTTTTATATGCGAAGTTCGCATCACTAAACCATGGTTCTAAGGCTATTGGTCCTTGTTTCTTGGATTATTGCTACCTTTATTGTTTACTTCAATAGTTGCCGACATCTAAGTATTTAAATTTCAAGCATTTAGCTGCTATTATATGTATTTTTTGGACTCATTAAATGGGCTGGTAAAAGCCCTAAAGTTAACCCAATCAAAGGCCCATCAGACAAGGCCCATATTTCAACCTTAAACCCAACGAGCTCCACAACTTGCCCAGTAAAACCTCTCAGCTCGCAACAATAAGCTCGCCTCACAGTCAGATTATAGCTCGTTTTACAAACCGCCTCATGCGTAGCTCGCTATGCGAGCTCAAGCTCGAGACCGCCATAAACAGTAGCTCACTCAAGAGCATAATAAATGCAGTATCTTTCAGAAATAGACAGTTGCCTAATCTGATCATGATTCTCTCTCCAAATATGGCAGTTACCCAATCAAACCGTGATTCCTTCATCAGATATGGAAGTTTATTTAAATTCGAATTCAAATCAACCTTATCTCAAGATAATTATGGCAATTTCCTGATATTATTCCAACCGAATAGGAATTGTAATTAATTTATGATTCCCTTCCTGATTTTTCTGATTTTATTTAAATCATTTGGAAAGTGTAATTAATTCGGGATTCTTTTCCTGTTTTGTTGCAATCAGAATTGTAACACTTTTTCCCCTATAAATAGGGGTTAAATCTCATTGTAATGATGATCAAAGAATAATTAATAATATACTGTCACTTTGCAGAATTTAAGAGATAGACAGTCGTGGACGTAGGCTTATTATTGCTGAACCACGTAAAAGCTTTGTGTTCCTCGCTTGATTCTCAGTTCTTGTCTGTGTTTTTTCTTGGTATTTGTGCATTCTCACATTGATTGCAGGTATTGGGCATTGATTACCCGTTAACTGAATTTCAACGTCGATATTTTGACGCTAGAAGAAGGGCCCAAACTGCAATCTTTTTCATCCCAATTCATCGATTTCCGATATGACAAAGACCAGATCAAACAGGTATCTTGGAGATAATGACCAGACGGAAAGTCGCATGAACCAGCCCTAACAGAATGTCCAGCCCATGCAGGACGCACCCATGCATATAGCAGGAACGTCCCATGGCTTGACAACTGGCACAGTGACAGGCATCCCTTCTTTACCTCCCCGTCTGACAGTTCCAATTACCCCAGTAGTCGATGGGCAGCAGAATGTGCTGATTCAGAGGCAAGAAGTGCTGGAGGATACGGTCAGATAACTCACAGAGGCCGTTAATATGTTGGTGTAGGCTCAGGTACAGAACATGCTCAGGGTTAAGGTTCAGGCACCAAGGCATGTGCCCTAGTAGCATGAAGCGATACAAGTATCTGACAGGCTAGCAAGGGAAGTCTCGCGACCTGCAGGCTCAGCTCGCTCCTCCAATGCGCGCTCTAGGGCTAGAGGACACCCTGTTCGGGAAGAAAGGGAGGTCGCGCGCCCAGATAGCCTGATAGTAAGATTGAGCCAAGGTGGAAATCCGCGAGCAGAGGTTGGGCACAATAGAGTCAGAGCTGCAACTCGACGGTTTGATGATGAACAGAGACAGAGAAGATCCCATCAGCCTGAGGGTCTGTTCGAAGAGTACGAAAAATATGACCTAAAGCATCCTGCCCCTAGTCATGATCACAGGAGGAGATATGAGCTCCAAGATCCCCAAGTAGAAGAGCTCCTTCAAAGGATCCAGTAGTTGGAGGCACGACCTGGAGTCCCAGAGCAGCGTGGGCTCTACGGGGAGAGGACCCTGTTTACAAGAGAAATAGAGATGCAGCCTCTCCCTCCGAGGTTCAAATTGTCGAATATTCAGTAGTACAACGGGGACAGTGACCCCTATGACCATCTCGACGCTTTTAACATTCAGATGGACTTGCAAACAGGAAATCCGATGGTAAAGTGTCGTGTATTCCTAGCTACCTTGGGGGATGTTCCAAAGACGTGGTTTAAAAATCTCCCAACTCGCAACATAGGCAGTTGGGCTGAGTGTCAGTAGAAGTTCATTGGCCAGTACAAGGCCTTGAGAAGGCAGCTCGCTCCATCCTGCCACCTAGCAACAATCTTTCAGCGTCAGGGTGAGTCATTGAAGGAATACATCACCAAGTTTAGACGCGAGGTTGCGAATGTCGAGCATCCATCAGATGAGAGTATATTGACAGCGATCTCAGCTGGGCTGCGCAAGGATGGGAAGTTGTATAAAAGCATTTACAGGTCCCCAGTAAAGGATCTGGGAGAGTTCTACGAGCGAGCTGCGAAGGAAATCAGGTGGGAAGAGACCTTCAGCCCGAAAAAGCAGAATCAAAAGAACGAAGCGGGTAGTTCCAGCCAGCCAAAAAGGAGAAACAATGGCAGGAACGAAAAAGGAAGAAATAGTGGCTCAAGTAACCAGATCGCTAAGAAGGCGAGGAGAGAGCCAACATATGAGCGACCTCGACTCCAAGGTCAGTATGAAGGATACAGCGTCTTGACGGCTTCACCGTATAGGATTTACGCTGCAGAAAGAAACAGGGAAGATTTTGGGAGGCCCAATCCCTTAAGGGCTCCTATTCAGTAAAGAGATCAGAGCAAGTTCCGTGCCTATCATAATGAGGTCGGGCACAGTACTTCAGATTGCTGGGCGTTGAAGAACGCCATTGAGAAATTGATAAGGCGAGGTCGCCTAGGAGACTATGTAGCAAGACTCGTAGACTCGCGACCTTCACAACAACGACCTCACCAAAAACAACCAACACATCAACAACAGCCCCAACGGGCTTCTGAGCCAGATCATGAGCCTACGGTAAGAACCATTTTTACCATTCATGGTGGCCCCCATATTGCAGGTGATTCTAATAGATTGCATGAGAAGTACGTCCGAGAGGCGAATCACACTTTCCAGGTTGGAAGGTCGGAGGGACCTGTAAAAAGGGCGAAGCCAACCTTGGACAAAATTGTATTTACTGATGAAGATGCTAGAGGAGTGATCTGGCCTCACAACGACGCGCTGGTTATACGAGCTAAAATCAGCAATATGGAAGTTAGGCGCATCATGATTGATATAGGAAGCTCGGTGAACGTGATGTATAAGAGCTGTTTTGATCAGATGGGGTTACGAGCAGAACAAATGAGACCATCCTCAAAGCCTTTATTTGGATTCACTGGAGATGCTGTAGTACCAATGTGTCAGATTAAGCTACCATTGACTCTTGGGGAGGTAGGTCGTCAGGCAACAACTCTCACAGATTTCTTAATAATTGACTACCCATCAGCCTATAATGTGGTCCTGGGGAGACTTGCCATGAATGAGTTGGATGTGGTTACCTCAACTAGAACTCTAACAGTTAAGTTCCCAACTCCTAATGGCATCGGATGTGTTCGAAGAGAGCAGCATTTAGCCAGACGCTGCTATGAAGATGCTATGAAGATGGGCGTGAGAGGAAAGAAGGTGAACGTGGTCTTAAGGGGTAAGCCACGAGCTATAACTGAGAAAGGGGTCAGTCATGACCTGGACCCTCGTGAGGTAGATGCAAACCGAGCTACGAGGCCAGTTGAAGAACTGGAAGATGTCCAAGTCAGCGAGGCGGATCCAGAAAGATGCCTGAAGCTGGGAGAGGTTTAACTCGAGAATTGAGAGCCTAGCTCACTAACTTTCTAAAGGCGAACTTGGATGTGTTTGCATGGAATCATGAGGATATGGTGGGGATAGATCCGAAAGTGATGTCTCACAGGTTGAATATTGACCCTCATCACAAGCCAGTTCGTCGGAAGAGAAGGGCAATGACAGGGGAACGATACTTAGCATTGAAAGAAGAGGTAGACAAGCTACTGGCCAACAAGTTCATTCGAGTAGCTTACTACCCGACCTGGGTCGTCAACCCGGTACTAGTGAAGAAGAAGAATGGGAAGAGGAGGACTTGCATCGACTTCACTGACCTAAACAAGGCGTGCCCTAAAGACAGTTTTCCCCTGCCAAGGATAGACCAGCTCGTGGACGCTACTGCTGGCCACGAGCTCCTGAGCTTCATGGACGCATATTCGGGATATAACCAGATCCCAATGAAACCCAAGGACGAATAGCACACCTCATTCATGACCGATCGGGGGTTATATTGCTACAAGGTGATGCCCTTCGGGTTGAAAAATGCTGGAGCGACCTATCAACGCTTGGTGAATATGATGTTCAAGGAGCAAATTGGAAAGACCATGGAGGTCTTTGTTGATGATATGCTAGTAAAATCCAAGCAGATAGGTGACCATGTACGCGACCTGGGAGAGATGTTTCAGATTCTGAGGAGCTACCAGATGAAGTTAAATTCGCTCAAGTGTGCATTTGGAGTAGCTTCAGGGAAGTTTCTGGGCTTCATGGTCAACAGTAGAGGAATTGAAGCAAACCCTGAGAAGATCAAAGCATTGATCGACATGAGATCGCCAACCAGGGTGAAAGATGTACAGAGCCTTAATGGTCAGGTCGCAGCACTAAGCAGGTTCATCTCGAAAGCTACAGACAAGTGCATTCCTTTCTTTGATATTTTGAAGAAAGCCAAAAGCTTCGAATGGACAGAACAATGTGAAGTCGCCCTCCAGCATTTGAAGGAATACATGGGGCGAGCTCCACTTCTTTCTAAGCCCAAAGAAGGTGAAAAACTGATTCTATACTTAGGGGTTTCTCAACAAGCTTTAAGTGCTGCATTGGTGAGAGAAGAAGAAAGAACACAGCTTCCAGTGTATTATGTGAGCAAAAGGTTGCAGGATGCTGAAACTAGGTATTCTCAGATGGAGAATGTAAACCCCTAGCCTCGATTCATAACCTCTTAGTGTTAAAAGACGGATTAGAGAGGTAAAATAAATCTCTACATTAGGTTAATTGAATTTCATGGCGTTAGAGATTTATCAACTTAAGATCGACGACGAAATTCGTCAATTATAAAAGTTAAGTAACATTACAATAGAATCAAGTTAGTGTTAAGTTAAATCGATTCATCGATTTCGTGAACGCCATTTTGGGAGTTTCACAACAACCAAATTAGCAATAAAAAGATCAATGAAGAGTAAAATAATTCATCTATAGATAAGAGACAAGTTAAAGAAAATAAAAGTTTGAGTGCACAATTAAGAAAATTTTTACATTAGTTGTTCGTGAGTAATGGACAACT
Source organism: Litchi chinensis (assembly GCA_019925255.1). Classification (NCBI taxonomy): domain Eukaryota; kingdom Viridiplantae; phylum Streptophyta; class Magnoliopsida; order Sapindales; family Sapindaceae; genus Litchi; species Litchi chinensis. The sequence goes on along the minus strand of CM034465.1, from coordinate 609,189 downwards.
ATTAAGCGATTTAAATAAGAGATTGATGACAATCAAAATAAATCAAGGGACAAGCTTGATATTCCATAGAACATTAATAAGATATATAAACAAGACACTTAGAAGTCAAGTGGACAAGTGAAGAGTGCAAAGCTACCATAAAAATCAAAAACAAAAGTGATTCCCGTATAGAATAAAGGAGGAGAGAAAATGATGGTCAAACAAGTTAAACATGAGACTTAAGTGCCATTTTCATGAAGGCTAATCATATATATTGAACATTTAGCAAGATTTTAGCAAGAAAAGATGAAAATAAGTGTGAAACAAAGAAGAAAACAACACCTGTCAGAAAATAAATAAAGCTGGGCAGCAGTGAAAAGAAAAGAGAAATGGAGAGGAAGTTGTGAAAAATTTAAAAGAGGTGGGGCAAGAATGCAAATTAGAGAAGTATAACTAGTATATAAGCAACACTTGGCTGAAAATTTTCAGAAAACAAAACACATTTTCGTGCATCCCTTCAGCTGAAACAGTGAAGCACCAGAAGAAGACAGCAAACATGCACACTGTAGGGCAGAAATGGCAGCAAGGAAAAGTGGATGAAGACAGCCCCTTTCCAGCCCATCCAAGCCTCAAATCTTCTCTTTAAACCCTCTCCCAAGTCCCTCTCAACTCTCTAAGTCAAGAACCAAGTAAGAAATTGGCTTACTCTCCCTTTTCTTTGCTGAAATTTCCAACAGTGTTACTGAAATTAATTGTGCAGAATTTTGTTGTATGTTGTTGGAGGTTTTGCACTAGAAATGGTGTCAAAACCTAAGTGATTGTTATAACCTTAGAAGATGTGTTTGTGGGTGTAAATGATGACTTAGGGTTTGATTTATGGGCTGTTATAGACTTGAGAATCATAGAAACGAAAATTTGTTTTTCACACACACCAACTAGTTGATGAAAGTTTTGAGTGAATTGTTAGTGTTCAAATGAACAAGTAATGTTTATGTGTGTGTTATGACCATATTAGACAGTAAATAAGCTCTGAAAGTTAGAGGTTTTGAACCCAAGTTTGAGTATAAAAATGATTAGAAAAGCATAGGAAAGCATGTAGGAATAAGAGAAGCTCAAGAGAGCTAGTTTTGATAATATTAGTGATTCCCGAACTGAATTTTTAGCTAGGGGAGACCTGACCATATTTGGCTTATTTAGGGGTGTTCTACACCTCAAATGATGCCTAGGAACCATAGAAAACCATAGGTTTTGGAACGGATCGAATCCGATAAAAATTGTGCAAGTTATGCACAAAATAGTGTTGTTAGAGCTCTGAGAAGTGAAACGATTAGCTTAATACAATTTTTATGGCACGAAATGAGTTTAGTTAGTCATTATAAGTTAAATGAATCTTATTTATGAAATAAAATCTAGCGTCGCTAATCCGAAACCAAGAGTTTACAAAACGTGCATTAAATTACACCCGAAAGTATCCAAAACGGACGTTTTCATTAGATTTGACATAGCAAACGATAATATTTCTCAATGAAATTTGTCGTGTGACTAGAGTGTGATATAAGTGAGCCATAGGAAAAAGAACGAAGGAAAACGGAGCCCCGAGCAGCAGGTTATCGTCTGTTCTGTCAAGGGCTGTCCATTTGAAATAAAATTGTGATTTTTCGTTTTAAGCCTCCGACAATTAAACGGACAACGTGGGGTGATCCCTAAGGGTCAAAAACTAAAACTTTTACACAAAAATCGGGATTAGAGAGTCTCGGTTGAGTAGAAACAAGTTAGGAGGATATATAGAGAAAAATGGTCTTAGTTGAGATTCTTGACCTTATAGTTGAAAATTGAGTTTTGTTATTAATAATGATGAGAAAATATTGTGTAGGTGACGAGCACGTGAGCGACGTCCACTGGCCTCGTCGAGACGCTTGATACGGAGTGACGCGGCTTCAAGGTAAGTGGTTCGCCACTTAAGATCGTTTCCAATTTCTTGAAAATATTTGATGTTTAGTAATGAATATGGTAGTTAAGTTGTATGTAAAAAGAATGAAATGAGAAAAGTGTTTAGAGGTTTTAAAAATAAAGAGTTTTATGCTTTAGCGCTTGAAAAGTAAAGTTTAAAACCCATGTATATTCCTTAAGATATAATGAGATTTAGTGCTACGTGACGACGCAATAAATTCCGTCCGTAGTCGCTCAGATTAGAGAAAAGTTAGCACTACGCGACGATGCAGAAGATTCTGTCTGTAGTTGCCCAGTTTCATAGAAAGTATAAGCGCTACGTAGCGATGCAGACAATTCCGCACATAGTTGGCTATTTTTATAGTTTGACACTACTTGGCGATGCAATAAATTCCGCTCGTAGTTGCCCAGAGTTTTAGCACTACAATTGCGATGTAGAAAATTCCGCATTATAGTTGCTCAGTGATAAGCTTTAGCGCCCTACGTGCGATGCAGTAAATTCCGTAACGTAGTGGTTGAGATGACTTAGTAAGCCTCACGTTGGCGTTAGTTTTAATCACCCATGATGGTTAGAATATTTAAAGGATATACATGGGGATTTTGAAAGAAATCATAAAACAAATGGTAAATTTTCATGTTAGTGTATGTGATATTATATCTTCGTTGCACTAACTTGTTTGTTTATTTTATAGCTATTTATAGTTCAATTGTGTGCCACCGCAGACGACAGGACGTCATCATTTTGTTGTGTATATATAGGTGGGCGATTTATGACATGTGATGATGTAAAACTTTATGTATGAGATGGATATGTAATTGAGCAACATATATTCAGATTTTAAAATTGTATATTTGTAAATATTCATGCATTTTATATATATGATGCATCTAGATATATTCTACTTGAGTTTGTACTTATAAATTGAGAATTGAGTGTTGATGTTGCATGTTTGTGGAAAAATGATGATGATTATTGCATGTTTGGGAATGAAGAAGTTGGGAGGAATTGAGATTTTAGTCGAAGTGTAAATTTCTTGACAGGTAAATTTTGGTTTATCAAAAATGCAGCCGTTATGCTGTCGAAAATTTTATAAAAATATTTGAAAAAGAATCGCGAAAAATTTTATCACTCCCAACTAGTTTAAAAGAAAACTGAATTTTTGAGTTTAAACGAGTAAACCGGTTGAAGAAAGTTAGGGTTCGCTTCTCGGATTTCTTTGATCCGACAAGTCGGGTTCGATAAGTCCGTTGAAGTGCTCGGCAGGATCCTCCAGACAAGAGCATAGTTAAGGTCTGGGAAGGGTCTTGTCAGAGAAACTCGCTTATTGTCTGGTTATCGCATCAAGGAAGCTACGGCCTTACTTTCAAGCCCATACGATTGAAGTTCTCACCCAGTATCCATTGAAGCAAGTTCTGTAGAAAGCGGACACATCAGGTCGTTTGTTGAAATAGGCAGTGGAGCTCGCGCAGTTCGATATCCAATTTAAACCAAGAACGGCTATCAAAGCTCAAGCTCTGGCAGACTTCATTGCAGAGTTTACAGGACCTATGGATAATGAAGCAGAATCTTCTGAAGGTCCGACTTGGGAGCTCTACATTGATGGATCATCCAGCGAGCAGAGGGCTGGAGCTGGGATTCTTCTGATTAGTTCTGAAGGCCACAAGATCCTTTGTGCTTTAAGGTTTGGTTTCCAAGTAATAAACAATGAGGCTGAGTATGAAGCTCTGCTCGCAGGTTTGCGTTTGGCTAAAGAGATGCGAGCTGAGCGAGTGAAAGTCTTCAGTGATTCACAGCTCGTTGTCTACCACATATTAGGGAAGTATCAGGCCAAAGGACCAAAGATGGCCCTTTACCTCCGGAAAGTTCACGAGCTGTTAGCCACGTTTCAAAGGTACGAAATAAAGCAAATACCACAGGCTCAGAACTCGCATGCAAATGCATTAGCTCGCCTCGCCACCACGCGAGATGCAGATTTTCTTAAGGCAATCCCAGTTGAATTTCTACCAGCTCCAAGCACGGAGGAGAAGAATATGACGATGACCATAACTGTGCAGCCCGATTCCTGGTTGAACTCAATTCTCAATTACCTACAAGATGGAAAACTCCCAAGTAACAAGTTGGAAGCCCGGCGTTTGCAAGCTAGAGCGGCCAGATATTGCGTCTATGATGACGCACTGTACAAGAAGGGGTTCTCAACTCCACTGTTAAGATGCATTGATGGCCCCGAATGTGAAACAGTACTAAGGCAGATACACAAAGGTCATTGTGGGAACCACGCTGAGGGGCTATCTCTAGCTCAGAAGACACTTCGTCAAGGTTTCTATTGGCCCACCATAAGGCAGGATGCTATCAACTTAGTAAAAAAATGTGATAAGTTTCAGAGATTTGCCCAGGTTCCACGAGCTCCATCGGCTTATCTTCAACAAATGGTGAGCTTGTGGCCCTTTGCAATTTGGGGGATGGATCTGATCGAGCCCCTGCCAATGGCTCGTGGAAGATGCAAATATGTCGTGGTTGCGGTGGATTACTTCACCAAGTGGGCAGAAGCGAAGGAACTGGCGGAAATCTCCACAACCAAGATTAAGAAGTTCGTGTGGAGTAATATTATTTGTAGATTTGAGGTTCCACAGCAGATCGTGACAGATAATGGGACTCAGTTCAGCAGCGACCAATTTCTCAGATTCTGTAACGACCTCAAGATCGTTAAAAGCTTTTCAGCAGTGGACCATCCACAAGCCAATGGCCAAGTTGAAGCTGTGAACAAGATTATCAAGCAGACCCTGAAGATGAAACTGGAAGCAAAGAAAGGAGCATGGGTAGACGAGCTTCAAAAAGTATTATGGTCTTACAGGACCACAGCCCGCAGTTCCACAGGCGAAACTCCGTTCTTAATGGTGTATAGGTCTGAAGCTACGATCCCAGCAGAGTTTGAAGTCACCTCGCAAAGAAGAGCAACCTTCAATCCAAATGACAACAATCAGTTACTTGCAACAAACTTGGACCTACTTGAAGAGCACAGGGAAACGAGCAGGTTAAGGGTGGCTGTCTATCAGCAGAGAATAGTGAGGTACTATAACAAATATGCTCGGATTCGTAGATTCAATGTGAAAGACTTAGTATTACATCTCATTTTGCCTGGAGCCCGCAAGCCAAGTGATGGATCCTTAGGTCTGAACTGGGAAGGACCCTATGTTGTCAAAGCAAACTTGGAGAATGGAGCTTATCATTTAGTTAATGAAAATGGAGCTGAAATCCCTCGAGCATGGAATACCGAGCATCTACATCCTTATTATCAATAAATTCTTTTGTTATATATAATTCGAACTTATTTTAGTTAATGAAAGCTTCATTTCCTCTACACTTAGGATTCAACTTATGTCACTAGGCTAACAGGCTCCGAGCTTAATAGCTCGCTATAATGAAAAAGAGCCTAAACAGTAGGCAAAGTGACGACTCCTGTATAGCTCGCCAAAAGAGCCTAAAAAGCAGGCGAGATGACGACCCCTGCATAGCTCGCTTAAAATAAAAAGAGCCTAAAAAGCAGATGACTAAGTGTCTCTGCATAGCTCGCCAAAAGAGCCTAAAAAGCAGGCGAGGTGACGACTCCTGCATAGCTCGTCATAATGAAAAAGAGCCAAAAAAGCAAGTGAGGTGACAACCCGTGCATAGCTCGCTTAAAATAAAAAGAGCCTAAAAAGCAGATGACTAAGTGTCTCTGCATAGCTCGCCAAAAGAGCCTAAAAAGCAGGCGAGGTGACGACTCCTGCATAGCTCGCCATAATGAAAAAGAGCCAAAAAAGCAAGGTTTGTCCTTGCATAGCTCGCTAAAACGAAAATATAAAAGAAAACGAGAACGTTAGACCTTGCATGGTTAATTAATTTAAACAGCTCATCAACTTCCATTTAATAGACAAAGTTTCGATCTATGCCAGCAGATTACTTATTAAAGAGCCAAATAATTGAGTTATGAATTGTTACATTCGATTAATTACGAGTTTATGTCCTGCTGATTAGCTCGCATAAATAAACAATATAATACACCACATACACATTCGACATAGAAAATGCGAAGAAAGAAATTTCATTAAACTTAAAAAAGTTTCTTACAAACAAAAAAAAAAAAAAATTCATTGCAAATGAGAGCAAGAAGTTGAAAACATAATAAACAAAACAACTAGTTCTGAACATGAGGATCTTGGCCTGAGAAGGGATCTTCGTGGGCAAGAGACGAGCTAGGAAGCTCGAGGTCGCCAATAGGCTCACTTAGGGAGGTCGCACCAGGAGTTTCTTCTGCTGAAGGAACTGGATCAACTAAAGACGAGGCAACCTTTGCTTTGAACTCCTCTACAAGTTCAAGTCCAACGTCCCCAAAGATAGAAAAATCCATCTCCCGATGAGACATCCACAAAGTGTAGAGAAAATCGCGACCTGTTGATTCCTCAGCCTCATCCTTAGCTTGAGCAACCTGCACTTCCAACTCTTGAACAGCCTGCGCTTTGAAAACCGATAGTTCCTCGAAGGCGTTATCTGCATGACGGTTAACGACCTCAACTTCTTTCTTCATGGCTTCAACTCACTGCTCCGCAGCCTCAGCCCTCTGTATGGTCTCCCCCACTTGTTGCCTAAGCACCTCAACTCGATGCTCAGTCTCCTCGACACGTTTAGTCGTGGTTTCAACCTCTTCAGCTCGTTTTGTTGCAGCCTCCTTAGCACGTTTAACAGCAGTTTCCATTTCATCAATTCGCTTTTCAGCTTTCTCAGCTCGTTTCTCAGCAGCTTCAGCTCGCTCCACTGCAGCATCAACCTGGCGATGAAGCACTTCGATCTTATCCTCTGCTGTTGAAGCCTATTGCTCGTCCAGTTCAGCCCGCTGCTCAGACTGCCTCAGTTCTTCTTTCGTTTTGTGAAGCTCATCCCTTAGCGTGACGTGCTCATTTTCCATTTTCTTTAGAGCTTCCTCGAATGTCTGCCTCGCAGCGTTCGCCTCAGCGATCTGTGTTTCCTGACCCTGTATTCTTCCCTTGGTCAAACGAGCTATATCATCAGTGGCCTCCTCCAACTCGTTCTCCAATTTCCTTATTTCATCATTGGTAGCCCTTGTCTCCCTTCTCCACTTCATTGCAGTAAGGGAGCCCTGAAAATGTTACAAGTTAATATTTAATTAAGTAAAGAAGTCAACAGATGAGTAAAAATAATTTACCAGCATGCAATGACGAGCCATGAACTCGTCCAGATCCTCGCCCTTAAGACGCCTATTCTTTAGGATATTCGTATGAGTGAGCATGATTGTTGCCCAATTGTCAAGGAAGGAAGTTAAGTATCTTCCCCCAAGGCTAAGCTCGATGACTGGTCTGGTTGGCGAAGGGGTTCTCTCACGCTCCAGGATATCACGCTCATCATCCCGGGAAGCACTACGTCGCGAAACGACATTACGCCTAGTTGCATGCTTGCTGGTGCCAGTTTGGATTGCTTGGGAAGCAACCTTAGGAGGAGCGCCCCCTTTTTCAGGTTGCGAGCTGGAAACTGGAATCAGCTGAAGATCTGAAAGAGCAGTGGCCTCAACGGGCACCTCGTTAGGAATAGCGACCGAGGGAGCAATGGCCTCAACAGGCACCTCGCTGAGAACAACGGCCGCAAGAGCCTGGTCCTTAGCAAATGGCTTTGAGCGTTTTGAGGGAGCGGCTGTAGTGGCTAAGGCCTCAGCAGGTCGTTTCGCTGAAGGAGTCGAGGAGGTTAGAGATATGGCAGGACTTGCAAAAGGAAACTTCAAAAGAGTGAGTTTCCTCCTGTTGGCTGGAATTCGCCCAGAGGAAGGAATAGAGGCTGGAGAGTGAGCTGGAACTGGTAGTAGAGCCCCTGAGAGTGATGTGGGGGAGGGGATGAGTGAATTTGAATAACAGGGACTGAGTGGGCTGAATCTGATCCTGTCCGGACTGGAGTAAAAGCTGGAGAAGTAGTTGTTCGAGATGCGCCCTTTGATGAGGCACGAGCTGAAGACGTTTTCACCTTAGATGGAGTGCGAACAGGAGCACCTCGAGCTGAAGCTTTCCGAGCTGGAGAAGGTACACGAGTTGTTCCCGTTGCTCGCGGAGTAACTGGTTTTGGAGGTCGAGAAGCAGATGTGTCCCCGACCTGGACTGGAACTTCAAGGACAGAAGGAAGTCTAGGCTTGTCACCCATGTTGGCCTATGTCCTCTTCAGGACACAGCAGCGAAGAATCCTTGGGAGGGGTAAGGTCGTAGACGCTAAGGACAGCATCGTTGAACTTATTGCTGATGCTCGCTTCCTCCGAATTCACGAGCTTATTAAGAGCTCGTTTCTCCTCACTGTTGAGATTAGACTTATCCATTTTCAACGCTGCAAAGCAAAGCATTTAAATAAATAAAAAATAAAAAAATCAACTCGCTATATTTCCTTTCTGTATACCTGGTTTCAAGACGAAGCTGAAATTTTAGAGACCCGCGAGAGAGGGGCAGGAGACATAAAATCAGCTCGTTTTATATGGTCCAACATTTGACTTACCCTTCGCATCTCCTTGGGACAAGAGATCTTTGTACTTTGACAGGTGAGCTATGAAGTAGAAGATGCCTTCGTGTTTCTCCGCCGCACTTACAACCTTGAATCTGTAGAACTGCAGTATGATTTTTGGAGATGGGGGTGGGAAGCCGTTCCTGAGGAAGGCCAAAGCTAGCGAGGTCAGCTGCGTATAAGAGTTCGGTGTCAATTGAAATGGTACGAGCTTGACAGCGTTGAGAAATGTGATCAAGTATGGAGGTATGGGGAACCTTAGTCCCTGCTCGAGATGTTGGGGGCTAACAGTGACGTACCTCTGTGGTGGATAACTTGCGTGGTTTTTGGGAGCCGGTATCAGTACGCGACAACCCAAAGGGATGTGAAATTGCATGATATGCCCTTCCACCTTGGAAGATTCTAAAGAAGAAGGATGGTGGGCAAAGGTATCCCGAGCTTCTCTTCCCTGTCTAACATGCTCCCAAGTTGCATCACGCTCGTGAGCCTCCCTACTTTGAGAAGTTTCCCTGCTAGCTCCGCTTGAAGACATCTATACAAAAGAAACATTTTCAGGTCGCAGCAAGGCACAAACAGTAACCAGGTCGCAGATAAATATATAACAGGATCAAATCAACAGAAGTTGAAGGGTCGTATTCAACAAACAACAAAGCATAATATGATATGAACTCGACAAAAATAAACCAAGACTGAAAAGTTTAAAGGAAGAAATCAGATGTTTACCTTGAATCCCTGATGGAAGTGTGAAAATGGCGACTGGAAGTAAGGAGTTTTTGAAAAACTAGTGATTTCTTTAAAGTGGATTGCTTGGTTGCCTATATGCTTCGAGAGAAAATGACAGATAAAAGAGGAAAAGTGAAGAGGCTCCATCAGTTTATATAGACAAGCGAACTCGAACCCCAACCGTCAGATCTCTATGTAATGTAACCGTCATTAATCCAATGGTGCAGCACGAGGTACGGCTTTGTAATCATGCAGCCGTCAGTTGAAAGACGTGCGCATTAAATGCACGTGTAAGGGACGTGCAGACGTTGTTTCAATGACCTCCTGCATAACTGCCATGTGTCGTAGCTGAAAAGGTGGAATTTGAAAGGGCGCAAAGGCGGTTTTTCAAGTTAGCGTGCCAAGGAAGCCAGTTTTTACCAGCGAGCTCGAGCTCCCACTTCGTAGAACGAATTGAGAGCTAGGGGGCTAATGTTATATGTATTTTTCGGACTCGTTAAATGAGCTGGTAAAAGCCCAGTTTAGGCCCAATAGAAGGCCCGGTAAAGTCAACCCAATCAAAGGCCCATCAGACAAGGCCCATATTTCAACCTTAAACCCAGCAAGCTCCACAGCTCGCCCAGTAAAACTTCTCAGCTCGCAGCAATAAACTCGCCTCACAGCCAGATCATAGCTCGTTCTACAAATCGCCTCATGCGTAGCTCGCTATGCGAGCTCAAGCTCGAGACCGCCATAAACAATTGCTTGCTCAAGAGCGTAATAAATGCAGTATCTTCCAGAAATAGGCAGTTGCCTAAATCCGATCATGATTCTCTCTCCAAATATGGCAGTTACCCAATCAAACCGTGATTCCTTCATCAGATATGGAAGTTTATTCAAATTCGAATTCAAATCAACCTTATCTCAAGATAATTATGGCAATTTCCTGATATTATTCCAACTGAATAGGAATTGTAATTAATTTATGATTCCCTTCCTAATTTCTCTGATTTTATTTAAATCATTTGGAAAGTGTAATTAATTCGAGATTCTTTTTCTGTTTTGTTGTAACCAGAATTGTAACACATTTTCCCCTATAAATAGGGGTTAAATCTCATTGTAATGATGATCAAAGAATAATTAATAATATATTGTCACTCTGCAGAATTTAAGAGATAAACAGTCGTGGACGTAGGCTTATTATTGTTAAACCACGTAAAAGCTTTGTGTTCCTCGTTTGATTCTCGGTTCTTGCCTGTGTTCTTTCTTGATATTTGTACTTTCTCATATTGATTGTAGGTATTGGACATTGATTACCTGTCGACTGAATTTCAACGTCGACAGCTGCTTAGTTCAACTCTCTTGGGTTATGAGTATCACTTTAACCTCTGACCAACTGATAGTTATGTTCTCGTGTGTAATCTATGATGTTACACTGTCATAATCTCAATTAAGACCTACCAAAACAATAGTTATGAGTTCAAAATCTTGAATTAGATATCCTACGACCTCCATTTGATTTGACAAGACCCATACTAACTCCTATATCAAGTTTGGGATGATCATGTAAAATCTGAATTTACTGAAAATCTTTTAAAATAATCGTCGTAATTTTGATAATCATTTTAATCAAAATATAAATTGAACAAATCTAAAATATTTAAATTTCTCATGCTAAACCCATAGACTGAATATATAAAATATTTATAAAATATCTATAAAATGATGATTTATTTGTAAAACTATTTTGGAAATACATTTACAAAATATGATTAATAAAAGAAATAGTATACATAATTGTAACTGTTTATCATCACATGACCCTTCTCATGATATGCAATAATCTGCACGAACCTACAACGGATGCCTGAAAAAATAAATTTATAAAGAGTGAACGTTAACGTCCAATGAGTGGATGTATCTTTTCAAAAATATTTCTAAATAAAACATAACATATTTCTAGTAACAATAAATGTTTATCAATTATTCATATAATTTCATATATGAAATACTAAAACTAAATTTAAATATGATATCATAGTAAAACTGTAAACCTCTATATAAATTATTTTGTATAATTTTAATAATATAAAATATGAAAATAACACTTTTCTGGAATTTCTTTATATAAATCTTCTATTTTATAAATTTTCATTTGTGTTGATCAAACTCAGTGTATAACATCTTTAATCTGGAAATCTACACCAACTAGTACCTAGAGAAATCTGTCATACGTGATAAAAACACTCAACACACACACAGAGCGAAGGATAACATCTATCATACACATGTTGGGTGACTTAATAACTCTCTCTACATATGTCATACACATGTTGGGCGAATCTGAGACTCACACGTGTAATCTATCTAACTATTAGAAGGGATGGTACAACCTTGGTATTCTAAAAGCATTTTTATTTTTTATTTTTTCAAATTTTTTTTTAAATATCTATATAATTCAGCATAAATACTTTTCTTAAAACATAATCAATATTCTTTCTTAAAAAACCAAATCATATTATTTAAAATATTCTGAAATTTTTCTAATAATAACTCAAAACAAAAATATAAAATTCTTACTAGAATTCTAATAAGTATACATATATACGAATTCCTAACAAACTTTTATTTCAATCATAAAACATAATTTGTAATCTATAAAATCAATTAACTCAACAAATTATTTACTTGAAATAAATAATAAAATATGACATATAAATAAACATAACTCAATCAATTTAATTAAAAATAAAAATATCCTTTCACATAACTCATTTGCTTATTTTTAGATCTAAAATAAGTTCCTTTATGATTTTCTCATCATCCTAGATCCACCCTAAAATCATATAAAACTCATGAATTTAGAACCTATAGAAAAACTAACTAATTTTCTAAAATCCAAATCCTATTAAAATAAAAATCACTTATCTAGATAAATCGGACATTAAATATGTGGATCACCCATATGAAACTTCCCTTATTTTTTCTTTCTCTCTTCTTCTTCTTTTTCTTCTTGTCTTTTTTTTTTTTTTTTTCTCTTCTCACCGTATTTTTTTCCTTTTTCTTACTGCCAAACAGCTTCTGTGTTTAATTTGCTTATGACGAACTATATATACACATATTACATCTTTATCTCTTCTCATGCTACCATCTCACTCCTTTTTATTTTATTATTATTTTTTCTTTAATGGTATATATATTTTTCAATGAGTATGGCCCACCATTAATTTATATATATATATTTTTTCAATGGACATGGCCCACCACTTTATATTATTATCATTATATTTATTATTAATATATAGAAAAAAAAAAACTCACCCACTATATGATTTTTTTGCCAACATATGTAAATTTTCATTTGGAACCCTTATGGCCTTTTTTTTTTCCTTTTAGCCTAACTTTCTTTATTTTTTTTAAAAATATCCTTCAGTAGGATATTTATCAACAAACTTTTGTACTTCCAAAACTGAAACCGAACCAAATTATAATAATAAATTGAATTTTAATTAATCCCTTGAGTCGAGTTAGATTAGGGTCTTACATGATCAGCCAAGTAGTTCATCTTGGTGAGGTATTCATCAGTAGACATGGATCCTTTTGTCATTCATTGCATCTGTTGATGATAATTAAGTGTATTCATCATGTTTTCATTAGTGAATACTGTTTCTAATTTTTGCCACACTTCATGTGAAGTGGACAAATCAACGACTTTAATTTGCAATAATAAACTATGTCATGGAACTTTATAGCCACCCTAATAGGAGATAGTCATGCAGCACCCAATATTCAAAAACTGGATTTGGTTGTGGTAATGTGTTAAGTGTGGTAACCAATAGAAATTTGGGTGGATAAGGAATGGTTCCTAAAAGATATCCATCCAACTCATAGCTTCTGGTTATAGGGAGTACTATGGATTTCAAAAGTAGATGATTGTTGCAATCCTACTTAATCACAGATGTATTGTAAGACCTAAATCCAAGTTGACCCAAAAATTAAATTGAACTCAAGATGAAATCAATAAATGAACCCAATTTAAGTGCAAGCCCAATTGTTTAATTGTTTATTGAAGCTCAATTGTTAGATTTAATTGTAGTCCAATTAAAGCTAAATTTTAAGTGAGCCCGAGTGAAAGGGAAAAAAAAAAAAGCAATGAAATGAAGTTGTGGGCCGAACCAATAAGGCCCAAATTAAGTGGGCTTTTATCAATCCAACAAAAGAGACAAAATGAAGGCATGAGTGGGCTGTCAAAGCGCAAAGCAAACGTTGAACCAAAAAAATTTATACTAAAGAGATAAGAGAGATGGCATGAGACACAGGCAGTGGAAGCATGAAGGACAAATGTCACTCACACAGGATTGATTAAAAAAAATATAAATCACGCATGAAAGGGGATTGAAACGGCTACGTTTTGTTTGTGTGTGTGTACATGGATATTTGTTTTTAGAAGCAAACAAAGGCAGAAGACACAGTACAGAACTCAACCAATAGAAGAGAAACAAAAATAAATAAATAATTTTTTTTAAAAAAAAAGATATTGAGCTGAAGACGGTATGAAAAAGAGGAAAAATAGGAGAAAAATTCAAGATATTTGGACGGAATATTTAGGTGTCCTTATTATTCATATAAGTGATTTTGTTTCAATAAAATCTAGATTTCAGAAAATTAGTTAATTTTTTTTTTATAAATTATAAAGTGAGTTTTATATGATTTTAAAGTGAATTCAAAATTATAAAAAATTAGATGAGAACCCGTATTACACTCAAATATGAACATAAGAGTTCTGTGAATAGATAGTTTTATTTTTAATTAAATTGATTGAATTATATCTATTTATATTTTAGTTTTTATTATTTATTTAAAATAAATGATTTGTTATTTTAAATGTCGTCCTAGATTATGAATTATGTTTTATGGTTGAAATGATAATTTTATATGTACATGTATTCGAATGTTCAAGTGGCTATTATGTTTTTAGCTTGAATTTATTATAATAGATGTTTAAAATATTTTTAACAATATTATATTATGCTTCGAGAAAGAATATGTGTTTATGTTTTAAGAAAAATATTATTCATAATTATGTATATTTGGATATAGAAATTGTTTAGGATTTAAGGATGAAAATAAAAATGTTTTTAGTACACCAAGGTTATAGTCTCCCCTCTAACAGTAGACAAACTATACATATATAAGTCCTAGAGAATTATCTAGTACGTGTATGACAGATGTCTGAGGAGTCATAGAGTTGCCCAGCACGTATATAACTAAATGTTATCTCTTGCTTTGCATATATATATATATATAAAGTATTTCCACCATGTATGACTAAGTTCCCCATATACCAGATTGGTGTAGATTGAGATTTTATATGTTACATGTCAACCTCAAGTCTTAAATATTACAGTTGAATCATTTCCTATTAACTTAAGTTTTTGGATCTGATGGTAACTAATATAGTATCAAAACTTGGAGGTCCCTGGTTCAAATTTTATCTCTCATTTTCACCTGAAAATCATTTTGTTATACATGTTATACAATAGGGGGCGTATAACATGTGTCTGTCATTTGTTATTTGTTCACGTTACACGTGAGGGTGCGTGTCACGTGTCAACCTTAAATCCTAAATACTATGATTAAATCATTTCCTATCAATTTACGATTTTTAGTCTAATGATAACTAACATTATAAATGTGCAGAAATGATCCATATAGATATTTTCAATTTATTATGATATCAAATAATATAGATGTGATTTCAATATTGTTTTTAGATATGATTGAATATGAATCTTTAATATTTTATTTTTATTACTTGTATTGTATAATGTCAATTATTATCAAAAGGAAATGATTTTATTTAATTTTTAAAAATTATATTAATTCATTAGACGTTAACACTTACTCTTTTATAATTTTGTAGATTATTTTATAATTCATATTTGTTGTTTGGCATTTTTCTGCATCAATCTTCATAAATTCTTCTTCACTTATCATGAATTCTCACAATCAACTTTTCTCATCCACTTTAAAACAAAGTGAAAATATGAACCAGTCCTGGTTTTCATCTCTCGCACTTCGAGAACCGCTTCAATAGCTTCAACTTCTTTGCTAGGAATCTGTTTTGATATTTCTTTGCTCAATCTGGCTGGCTTCAGCACCTAATTTTCCATGAAAAGTATGAAGATCAGCTACATTAAATATAAGAGATATGTTTAGGCCCTAAGGAAGTTCTAACTTATAAGCGTTCTCTCCTAACTTGCGCAATACCTTGCATGAGCCTATCTTCTTGCTCTTCAACTTGTGATAAGTAACTGTAGGCCCAAATTAACTCAGTTGTTCAACTATAATCTTAATTGGTGAAAATACTAAAATTGGTCCTTAGAACACACTCACTTTAATTAGCACACAATCATGTGCAATTAAAGACCAACAAAAATCACAATTGCAAATTAATATTGAATCTACCTTTTTGGTTGTGGATAACACTAATTTTCTAATCAAACACACTTATATAGTTCAATTCGTTCATTTAATCAGAAAACCTATCAATTTATCAATAAATCAATCACATAATGGTTATGATAATTAAGCTACTGTTCATTTGGGTTGTTTACATGCAACAAGATATCTCTCATAATATATAGCAACCAATAAAAATATATTCAATAACCACACAAATGAATAACAACCAAAATTAATATAACAATATTCAAAGTTTACATAATACCAGTTCCTAACATGCAAATCAATTACACATGATTAAATCAAGATAACAACAAGAGAAACAAGAGAAGAAAACACCCATGAGCGCCATCGAATTGGTCCTTCAACGATCTTTAATGGCCTTCTTGGTCAAGACTCTGAAATCTCCCTCAATCCTTGCTGAAAATTTACTTGAATCAATGGAAAACTGATATGAACTGTGTTTGGAGTGTTTCTTGAAGAGAATGGAGGCTAGGGTTCTCTTCCTCCTCTATGAAGGCCTTGGTCTCTTAAGAGTTGCCCTTTGGAAGGCTAAAAGTTAGTATTTATAGAGGAGAAACCCTAGGTTTGGCCAAAGATGGAATTGGCCTTCAATTAAATCACGTTGAAATTCACAATTCTAGTATACAGTGCCACTTTCAGCGTGCCTCTTATAAGCAATAGCCGACAGTTGACGGTCGATCACAGAATGTTGACTGGTCCTCTGCTACTCTCTATTGCAGACCGTTTCTAGGTCCATCACCTGTAGGCGTCGGCCCGCAAGTGAATCCCTATCACAGCACTTCTCTGTTCAGATTCATCTCGACTAGACTTGACAACTTCTAAAACATAAACACCTCTACACCTCTTTAATATGTATCAAAAACACATCATTTCTCGTAGGAACACCTAACATCATTAATCAACCTAAAACACACACAAACTGTGTCACAAATAAATAAAATCTCGAGAATTAAACAAAAGAAATAGAAATTAGGGGCTCATAAAATGGGTAAAAAAATGTCAACATCAAATACCCTTGAACCTACCTTATGCTTGTCCTCGAGTAAAACAAAATCAAAATCAAAAAATAAAACTTAGAAACTATTAAAAAAAAAAAATCAAAATTCTAACTAAACCACTTCTATAGATTGTCATGGTGACATTTAACGTATGTAACAAGCTTTTAAATCCTTAAATGTCCCTAGTTAAAGTAGTTATTGTCTCATGAGAGTTTATTAGTTACGATACCCAAAAACATATTTTTGCAAAATGGTGGAATAGTCCCAAGAGTCAAACTTAAATAGAAGACAACCACACTACATATGCTCAATCAATAAGTACAATGTCATCATGCGAATCAATTCATGCCTCTCGTGTCTTGTGAATACCAATACTCAAAACATCACAGCTTCAAGAATTATACATTCAAGTGTCAAGATTTAGTTCACTCTAATACTAAGTCTCACAAAATATCACTTTTTAATTTCACTTAGAACCTACGCATCGTTCTCACAATATACAAGCAATTGGAGTTTATGCACAAAAAATAATCAAGTCCATATATATATATATATATCTATATATATATATAGATATATATATATATATTGGTTGTATCAACTGCATACAGAAACGTCAATGCTCAAGACTGAATCTCATTAACAATCAGACTATTACGAACTTTGCAAACCACGCAATTATTTAAAATCCAGAGCTTAGGTTGCTCTACCAATCAACAATTCTTTTATTCGGTGCAACGAGGCTAAGGAGTTTTGACCACCAAAAGATTAGGCAAAAGCGAAAATCAGAAAGAGCTCGTATCTAAATAAGAGATATGAATTCACACTTCTCTTAATAACTAGATATGACTGAGCAACCAAAAACTCTCTTTGTTCCTCCTTCTTCACCTTCCTTTGTTTTTTAATAACTTTTCTTTGAATTTTTCATTTATCATAAGTCAACATACTTTTGTACCTTTACTCCCAAACCTGAAATTTACCATACACCCTCTTCTTCATATGTTCCCTTTATGTTTCTCTTCTAATACTAAGCTCCTAGTGTAAGGCTAAAAATTACCAATATGGATAGGACACGGTTAAATTGTAAGGACAAAAAAAATTCAAGGACTAAATCATGTGTTTGGCTATAAATGGGCTTTTGATGCACACACATTAAAGGTTGGAAATATTTACATGGCCTTTTATGGAGTTAATCACACATATAGCTAGCTTCACTTTAATAGATTCACCTTAGACTCAAAAATTCTAAAATCCTACTAATTTGCAAAAGATATATGTTCATAATGTCCAATCAAACCTAATGAGATTTTCTACACAAAGAGAAATTATGAAAAGTATTTAGATTGCCAAACATTAAATTTTCCTCAGAAAGAAATGCTTAGGCTAGAAATTTCATTGGGAAAAGTTCACTACAGATCCTGGACTACTCAAACATGCATCCTATTCATTATAATGTCAAGAATGTGGCTATGAATATGCATATGTGAGATAGCATAAATCTTCAAAGCATTCAAACAAAATCATCTCATTGAAATTCACATGCTTATCATCATCAATCAAGCATCCAATTCTCATCTCAAAACATTCCATAATTTGCAAAGAAAAATAAAATTTAAACTAAAAACACACAAAAATTGAAAAATTTTGCAAAAAAATTAACATAGTTTTTTCATCTCCAAACCTAAACTAAACATGGTACTCAATGTTCAAATTTAGATTATAGGAGTGTAAAACACAAGCACACAATAAACACAGCAAAACCAACCAAATAAATTCCCAAATAAACTCCAAGGCAATAAAAATACGAAATTAAACTAGTTCATTAATTACTGAAATTGAAAATAACAAATTGCTGAAATTAAAAACATGACCCGAAAAATTAAACTGACTCAGACTCACCTAAACTTTGACTCTAATTGTAATTAAACTAAAACTTAACCGTAAATTTAAACGCAATATCTGAACTCAAACACTCAACCAATTAGACATGCTAATTGACTCATGGGCGAAAGCAACCGAAATCTCAATTGTGCTTCATCAGGTCACGAACACAAGCGTTGATTAGAAAAATCATCTCGTCTATCCTATTCAGATGAGTGATCAGATAGTTCTTGAATTCAAGCATGTTGCCCTGGATGTCATCGACCCCAGGGGGTTGTCTCCTCCTACAGGTGGATTTTCAACATGGTGCTCTTTCGTTTCAAGGGGTGCGGCACTTGGACGGGGATGCACAGGGGCAGACCCACTATAGGGTCAGGGGGGACACATACCCCCCCTGAAATTAAAAAAAATTAATTAAATAATTTCAATGTCACAATGTTTCACGTCAAGCGATTGGCGCTGCTGGTTGCAGCCAGGCCTTTGTCTCCTTTGTCATCCGAGTTCGAGTCCCAACAACAGTTAAAAGCTTTTGCTTTTTCTCCTTTTGGTCAAGTAAACATTATATATAAAAAATGCCAAAATGGAGCACAGCCACACACTAGCTATGATTGTTGTGCTTGTCATCCTTGTTATGGAGGACCCAGGTTCAATTTGCATGTGCCTTAATAATGAATTTTTTTTTTTAATTCACTAATAATAGTTGTTTTGTCTGCATTTTTTTTTTCTTTTTTCCTTTTCTATTTCTCTATTATTACAAACTAATCTTCAAAATTAAAATATTTTAATTTTACAAATTATTATATTCATTTCAAATTATTTTTTTATCGCAAACTATATCATGTTTATATGAATTAGAGAATAAAATATATTATGTTATTTAACCTTAATAAATTTTAGTTTGCTCATGATTATTAGTGTGATTTATTTTCCTTTTATATAAACTATTTTATATGATAAAATTCATAAATAAAAATACTCATATAAATTATAATTATTTTTATTTTTATTTTATTTTTATTTTTATTTTACTTTACTTTATTATAAATCATATATATTTATTGGATAAAAGACTATAAATATAGCTTATTAGTGACTTTAATAATAAATATATATAGTTTGATTATATACATTTATTTTCAATCTAAATAACAACTATTATCATAAAGACGACATATCTCTAAATTAAGTTTCTATTTATTTTTTCAAGTAATATGAAATTTGAACTTATTTTATTAAGAAAAGTAGAGCTAGTGTACAATCAACTCATAATTAGTATGCTTTTATTTTTATGCTTGTATTAAAAATATTATTTTAATAAATTTTGCTTATAATTTTGTAAGGAGTAAAACTACATATTCTTTACTGATTATGTATTTTAACTATGTTTATTTCATATAATGTTCTTCTAGCAATTTAAAAAAACATTACAAAGAAAATTTATATATAAAAGTACCCCCCTCACATAAACTTCTGGGTTCGCCACTACTAACACAGGTGCTCTCTCTTACTCTTCCTAGTTTCTCTCTATACAACTCTCTTTTCTCTCAAAGTTTGTGTATGACTCTCTTCTAAATTTTAATCCCTATTTATGGGTTGTTAATCAACCCTAGAAGAGGAAATTTAACTCATTAAGGAGTTGTAGTTGAAAAGGAAAACCGTACTTAAAGTGGAAGGAGTTCGGAATTACAAAACTAGAAATTTCTTACAACTAGAGGATTCAGTTACTGGGCACTGCTTGTGGCTCGTCGCCTGCAAGCAATGCCTGTAAATAGTGCCCAGAGCTCGTACCTGATTCCGAGTTTTCCTTTGTTTCCTCATTTGACCTGAGAAAACTTTACCCTCAAACCATTCTTGGATGATAAAATGTGAGTCCATTGGGCTTAAATTAAATCATTAACAAACCCAAACCTAAAAATAACAAAACAAAAGTTTAAATTATCCAAACTAAAAATTCCTAAAAATTAAAAACATGCAACTAATATAATTCAAATCAAAAGAGTCGCAATGAATATACAACACTACTTTACAAAGATAAAATTGATAATGGACATAGTTATCCTATTTTTGTGAAATCCTTAGCGTGTGGTATAAGGATTCCACCTCCACATCCTCAACTCACAACCTACTCTATTTGTTTTATCTTTTCACCATGCTTATTGTGATAATGATGACCACTCGATTTACAGGTCCCTATGGCGATTTGTCCACAAATCTTGCATCACAAACATTGACACTCACTGGATTAGAAAAACCAACAGGATAAGTCGGTGCCTCAAAAACCTGAAATTCGACTGTCCTATTAATCACAATCACGCACAATCGCATTCTCTCGATATCAATAGTAGTTCGGGCTGCGGATAAAAAGGGTCTACCAAGCTGTATTGTTATATCCTCTTAACATGTACCTACCACCACAAAAGCTGCAGGAATCGTTTGCTCAGCAATTCAAACTAATACGTCCTCAATAAGTCCTATGGGCTTTATCACTAAGTTCCCAGCTAACTGTATCTTTAACGAAGTGGGCTTCAATTTCTTCAATTTCCACTTTTAATTGATCGAAAGGAGCAACATATTTATCGTCGCTCCTAAATCCATCATTGCTTTTTCTTGTCAGCTAACTGTAGCTTTAACGAAGTGGGCTTCAATTTCTTCAATTTTAGCTTTTAATTGATCGAAAGGGGCAACATATTTGTGCTTGCTCCTAAATCCACCATTGCTTTTTCCACTTCATTGTTTCCTACAACAATGTCCAGGAGAACACTTCTTAGATCCTTCATTTTTTGTGGCAATTCAAGTTCCTTCTGTTCAAAAGAACTATTTGGCTCCTCACCTTCGCTTGCACCATTACACTCCTCATTTACTTGCATCTCCTAAACAACATAGTTATTTTTCTGAAAACTTATCAGACTCCATCATGACCTTGGCCTGCACAGATTGTTTAGACAACTTTCCTAGAGTCTGCATCTGCATTACTTCTGCCAATTGTCCAAACTATACTTCTATCTCTTTCATTGAGGCCTTGATTTTTGAAGCCTCTGATCGTTGGCTTGCTGAAAGTTCCGGGTTGATTGAATAAAATTGTTCAAATTGTCTTCCAGAGTTAACTGCCTTGACTGGTAAGTTTGCTGCTGAGGTTGAAATTGAGCTTTCAGATGCTGGAATTGTTGCAACTGACCCTGCTAGTTGTTATTCCAAGAAAAAATTGAATGGTTCCTCCGTCCTAAATTGTACGTGTTAGAAAAATGGTCATTCCTTGGCCTCCGGTTGAACATATATAGCCTACACTTGTTCCCACATGTATCATGGGTATGTCTTTTCTTGAAGACATCTATATTCTTCCTATCCCTATCCACCACCCATTAAACAAACTGGATTAGCTTAGCTCCAATAAAGGAAACGAGGGATTGTACCTATCTTGCGAGATCAGCCATTTGCTTAGCCAAAGCATCATTCGCATCAAGTTCATAAACTCTCGCCTTTTTTGGTTTTTTTCCTCTTATACTCTTTTACTAAGAATTCGGCCCCAACACCTCGTATAGGTCATATGTTTCCTTGATTGTTTTTTCTCCGACAACTCTTCCTCCTGTGTTGTCCTTCATTGCTTGGCACATTGGTATCAATCCATCATAGAAAAATAGATTCCGAAGCTCCAAAGGATATCAATTGTGTGGGCACTGGATCAGCAACATTTTAAAATGCTTACATGCTTCGTGAAATGGCTTTTCATCCAATTGTCATAAATTATTGAAGTCTAACAATTACATTTGACAAAGAGAAAACAATTACATCGGATAAAGTAAAAGATGCTAAAATTATTTCATTTTTACAAAAGGAAAATCCTTCTCATCCAGAAAAGAGATGTGTGTTGGAGTGTCGGCATGTAACGACGACCAGAGTGTCAGCACGAGTCAACAAATAAAGTTTAATATCTTTGACTAGATTGGGACCCCACGTACTAAGGAGTGTTTAGATCAAACTGCTCCTAGCTTTCACTTGCCAGACAAATGGATGAGTGTTCCATCCTTGAGTCAAAATCTGTGTCCTTAGATAATTGAAAGAATTGTTCTTTTATTTGTTGTATACCTTTTCCCTTTCTTTTAGCGAGGAGATGAAATCAGATAGCTCCTAATCAGTAAAGACCTTTAATGGCAATAGTGGAGGGCAATTACTACCAAAGTCACATGGTTTAAATTTACCATAACGAAGTTCTTTAGGGACGATGAATTTTTTCCACCATTTATTATAGATGTGTCTTATTATCTTTGATGGTTCACTTGCACCTCGTTCATTAAAATGGTACTCTCATTTAAGCATCCATGGTATTTTATAAAAGATATTAAATACATTAAACACTTGTCTTTATTAAAAAGATGTTCTACATTGGTTCCCTGAAATGCTTTACTAGCTTCTTTAATGTCATTAGGGAAAATATCTTCGAAAAGTCCATGGTTAAGAAACCAGTAATGAAACCAAATTGGAAGATTAGATTTTGAAATATTTAAGTGCCACCGGATAAACCAGTTATGTGACTTTAATAGAATTCTGATAAGCCAAAACAAAATCCCAAGCCCAAATATAGTCAAAGTAATGTTTTTAGATCGAGGAACTTTTTTCTAGTATACAGATTATTTTCCCTGATCCTCCTTAGGTAGAATAATATAGTAAATTTACTCTATGTGTGTTCACAATTTAATTCATTATGGTGAATATAAACGCTGAGAGAATCCGTGAGGATGGCCTCATAAAACACTCTTGTTTTTGGATAGTGTAGAGGGATTGAATGTAATGGCATGTATTTGTGCGCCACCTTATTTGGATCAAATTTGATATAGCTTTCCTCTATTACTACCAATGCTTTGTGAGCGGTAAGATGAAAGCCTTCATTGGGGTTTGTAACTGCTTTACTTGAGAAGCCTTGTTAGATGTCTTTCCTCTTGCAGATCTTAGAAAAGGATGCTCCCCGAGACCAATATCCTAGATGCCCTACAAATATTCTCTTGTGAGAAAATCAATGAGTGAATTTGATTCTCCCTTTATAAATTCAATATCAAAATCAAAAACAAAGAGAATAGTTTGTCATCTGGTGAATATTTGTTTAGATGTTAGATTTTTTACATCCTTTCCTAGGAACTCCTTGTAACTTTATAGTCGATCATTTAGAGAAATTTTTTATTTAGTAGATCTTTCTAAAATTTGGAAATGCAAAGTACTATGGCCAAAATTTCCTTTTTGTTGTGGGACAATTCTGTTAGGCTGGTTTCTAGACTCCGGAGGTAAAACAGAGTAGAAAAACATTATTATCGAGCTCTTGTTTAAGAATATCTCTATAACATATTTTAAAAGCATCTGTTTCTACTATTTTAAGGGCTTTTTGATAGGAAATTGAAAGGCATGAAAGCTCTTCTGCTCGTAACTTAATTCTTCTAATTGCATTGGTGCAGTCTTGGTTCGAATGAGCAAGATTTTTTATAGCCTGGCGTTAAGATGCTTTGTATCCTTGGCCAAGTCTTTGCAGAAGTCTCCTAGATAATTTACACTTCCCACAAATCTCTATAGTTGTGTTTTTTCCTTTATTACATTCGGAAATTTTTTTGCAAAGACAATTGCTCTATTAATGGGGGTGAAGGATCCTTGGGTAATATGGTGTCCTAGGAATCTTGTTTGAACTCGAATAGCTTTAACTTTTTGGCAAACACTACCAACCTTCCTTCTTTATTGTCTATAAGAAGATTTGCAAGTTCTCCCAATGTTGCTCAATAAACTCAGAGTATACCAATACATCATCAATGTATATGATTATGAATTGAGTATAGCTATTAAACATGTCATTCATAATATGTCGGGATTTTAAGGGACCATTTTTTAAGGCAAATGGCATCACATTCCATTCATATTGATCGAATGAAACTGTAAATTTCATTTTATACTTGTCTTCTTCAACTCTGTGGATTTGTTAGAACCTATTAATTATGTCAAATTTAAAGAAGAAGCTAGTATTGAAGAGATGATTAAACAGATCTCTTTTGTTAGGTATTAGATACCTAACCCACTATAGAGCCTTATTGAGAGGTTTATAATTGATGATTAATTTGGGTATCCCATATGCTATCTCTATTGCATTTTCTACATAAAAGGTCGAGAAAAACCATAGGCTTTTACTAGGTCTATCATGCCCTTATTCGGTATATCTTGAATCTCCTTTTCATAAATCTCAAGGTATCTACTATTCATTTGTATTGGCTCAACTTTAGTAATGATTGGATTTTCATTCAAGCTAGGTTTGTAAGGACTGGATCACATGTTTCTTTCTGATCCAAAAAGTATTAGGAAGAGTATGGTAGACTTTAGCTTTAAGCTTGTTTGGAATGCTTGAATTTGCCTCTACATTTCAAAAATGATATTTTATTTTCTATCTCCTTTCCCCTTACTTCTTATCAAAGAGAAGAAAGGAATCTCTCCTTCTTATTGAGCCTAGTTTTGAGGAATCTCTTTTTCATAAGGTTTGGCTTTATTAAACAATCCATCTATAAAGAAATCAACAACCTTAAAACCAAGCTCAACAAGAAGAATAGATTCCTCTTTTCTCTCTAAGAATAGATTCATTTTTTCTCTCTAGTAAAAAGTAAGGAGAAAGGAGATAGAAAATAAAATATCATCTCCTAAAATGCAGAGACAAATTCAAGCATTTCAAAACAAGCTTGAAACTAAAGTCTGTAGTAATAGGCCAAAAAGAAACATGTGATCCAGCTTCTTTACAAACCTAGCTTTAGTTAAAAGCAAATCCCTACTAAAGTTAAGCCAATACAAATGAATACTAGATATCTTGTGATCTGTAAAAGAATATCCATGATCTATTAAATAAAGGCATGATGAGATCTAGCAAAAGCCTATGGTCTTACCCAGTAATACCCCCAAACTCAACATTTGCTGGTCCTCGAGTAAATCCAGAAAACATAATAAGACAAAAAAAAAATCACACAAACAAAATTAATTGATTAATACTCGAATTTTCATCACAAAAGTTAGGGAATTAGACAAATACCCCTAAACCTAACATTTGCTCGTCCTCGAGCAATTTCAAAAAACACAATTAAAAAAAAATCACACAAACAAAATTAATGGATTAATACTCGAATTTTTATCACAAAGGTAAGGGAACTCGACACCCCTAAACCTACTCTTTGCTCGTTCTTGAGCAAACCCAAAAACAACGAAAGACTATAACAAATAAAAACAAAAATAAATCTATTTTTATAGGTAAACACGATGGCATTTAGCGTATGCCACAAGCCTTTAAATCTCTAGATGTCCCTAACTAGAAAGTTATATCTCCTGAGGGCTTACTAGCTATGATGCCCACAAACGTAATTTCACAAATCATGAAACACCCAAGAGAATCGAACTAGAATGCAAATCAACAACAATTCACATGCTCAATCAATAAATATAGTGTAATCATGCAAATCCAATTCATGTCTCTCGTGTTTTATAAATGCCAACACTAAAAATACCATAGCTTTAAGAAATACACATTCAAGTGCAAGGATTCAATTCGCTTCAATTCTAAGCCTTGTAGGATTTCGGTCTTTAAATTCAAGCTTGAACACTCTTACAGTACATGCGAGGTGGAAGTTATACAAGATATAATTATCAAAATTTTATAACGTATGTGATCAAATAATTGAAAGACCACTAATATGCATCCAATGGACCTCATGGAAAAACTTGGATATCAATAAAATGTCACGTATTGTTCACTTCAACAAAATAGTTCAACTTCTCAAGAGATCAATTAGGTCATTTTAAATGATTGTAACAAGTCCAAATGGCAAATGGTTAAAAGAAAGAGAGAACAACTAGTTATCAAATGAACTTAAGATCATAACATTAAGATCTAAGAGATTTGTTATTTAGGCATTGAACTCCTATTCACTAATTCAACCTCCTAAGTTTTGTCTCTTTCGTCTTCTTTTTCAACTACTTTTCAATTCACTTTTGCTTTTTTCTTTCAATATTTCTTTCTTTCTTTCTTTCTTTCTTTCTTTCTTTTTTTCATTCACGCTCATGCTTACCCATTTAAATTTTTTTGTTTTTTTACATCAACTGAAAGCATGCGCAGAGTATAACTCATTCACCACATTTCACTTTATCAGATATATTACTTTTCCTTTCTTCTTTTATTACCCTACCTCCTTTTGGCCAATTTTAACATTTCAAATATAAATTCAAGCTCTAAAGGGTAAGAATAAATTATTTCGGGTTTGGACTTAGATTTTTGAAAGTTAAAAACAAAAATATTAGGCTAATTATATGTTTGGCTTCAAATTGGCAATTGGCGCACACATATACAGGTAGGAAAAATGTTTTGACCTTTTACTAGTTCAACCACACAAAGCCTAGTATCACATCTCAAAAGTCGTCAAATCTTTCATTAAAAGCAAATGGATTAATAGATGAGGAACATGTTATTCTTTCCAAACAAAACTTGTAGAGATCAATCTATAAAATTGAAGAACATTTGAAGAGTGTCTAGAAGTAACAAAGAAAATTTTCCTTAGAAATAAATGTCATGGCTCAAATAACTCACTTGGAAAATCTCCACTACAAATCCTGGACTACTCAAATATGCATTCTATTCACTACAATGTCAAGAATGTGGATGTGAATGTACATATATAAGAAGGCATAAATCTTCAAAGCATTTAAACAAAATCAGTTCATTGAAATTCGTATGCTTATCATCATCAATCCAACGTTCAATTCTCAACTCAAGTTATCCCACAATTTGTGAAGGAAACTAAATTAACCTAAAATTATATAATCTAACACTCTAAAATAAAATAAAATAAAACAAAATCGGTACCTCCAAACCTAAGTCTTAAGATATCATCAATTTAAAGCATAGTAACAGTGAAGTTAGGAAACTCCCCTTGCAAGCTTAAGCTTGGTGAAGTGATGTTCTTGATATCACATTGCCCTCTTTTTTCTTTTTTTTCCAAGTACCTCTACCAAACAACAATAAACACAAAAATTAAAAATTAAAATACTCAAAGAAAATAAAATAAAAGCGTCCTAAACAAAAAGAAATTTAAAAACTCTTAGGTTGCCTCCCAAGTAGACATTGGATTTAAAGTCTTCAGCTTGACTTCTTCCATGACTCTTTCAACCCAATTTCTAAAATAAGTCTTTATATAGAGGAATAGCCTTCTCCTTCAATGTTTGAACTTGCTCACAGAGATTTTGTCCCCAACAATGAAGATATGCCCTTATTGGTGTGATATAGGATGAACTTCCAAAAGCTCATGTCCATTCCATCCTCTAAGTCTCATTTTGAATCGTCTTCCTCTATTATTTGGATGAAATCGAAAGTCTTGTTTTCTCTCAAAGAGCTCATAGGGATTAGGTGATAGTTCTTCCGTCCATTTAACTTCTACCTTGTTGTTTTCCATGTCAACCTCTACACACTCCTCTTCTGTTTATGGCATTTTGTTAGGCTTGAGTTCCTCATAAGTCACCTTTGTATCATGAATCCTTATTGTGATTTCACCACAGTACATATCCACCTCCTCTCAATGAATTCCTTATGTTAATTGAGAGTTCTATCCACTAATTGTTAAGTAACAATGGTAGGTTTAAACACACTCAAATCTAATCTCCTGGATATGGATTGTGGTTAAACATATGGTGTAATTTCAGCTTGAGTTGACTCCTCAAGTTCTTCTTCTTGACTTGGGGTCTTCTTAAATTCATCTTCCTCTTCATCCTCAACTCATTCATCATCAATAAAAAGATTAAATACTAACTTGGGTTCAAGCACACAGAGCCTAATATCCCATCGTCAATAAAAAGATTAAATCTTCTCTATCGCTCCAATTGATTGCATGGCCTTGCTTCTCACATTCCATCATTAGGTTGCCTTTCGTATTACTAGGAAATGTTTCACGATGACTATTATTGAGTGCACTAGCAATCTGACCCTATTGCACTTATATAGTCTGTTGGCATTGCATTGAAACTATTGTTCTTGCAACATAGTTTTTTGTTCCTAAAGCAAAATGTCCATCCTTTCCATGGGTTGCTTGAACACTTCTTTCAATGTGGGCTTCTTTTGTTGAGAAGAGATATCACTGTTGATGTTGTTCTTGTGGTAATATGTCATTTCTCCTCATAAACTTGTCGTTCATCTCTATGGACTGCTTAAGCAACTGTAAAAGTCTCTCTTTTGTAGATGGTTGCTCCTCTTGAGGAGGAATGTAGAACTGATGATTGTAACCTTGAAAATCAAAAGGATTATAAGGTTGTGGAAATTGGTCTTGAAAATCAAATGCATATAATGGCCATATATGTGAGGGTTGTCCATGCTCTATGTTGACCACTCCACTCTGGATTTTAAAAGTTCTTATTAGGATGGTAGTATCACTCCAATTATTGCATCTCCCAAGTGGACTTTGAAATGTGTCCATCCCATTAGCATTACACCACTCATAATTTCTATAGGCCATTTTTTGAAAAAAACAAAAACAAAAACAAAAATCAAATAAAAAAAAAAGAAAAGAAAAGAAAAGAAAAATTGTTTGAAGTAAGAAAGTCTTGACTAGTATTCATATCAACACAACTTGGAACAATCTACGGCAATAGCATAAAAAACTAGATGAAAAATTTCTAGTGAATAAAATACATACTAGAAACAAGTGTAAATATACACGATATACAATTAAGATATGATGAGTAGAGTATCGTTCCCATAGGGATTGTCCAAGTCACGTTAAGTACTAAAATTAATCTCGACTACCCTTATTCAAACGATCGAAACAATGAATTAAAATAAAATATGTAAATAAGCAAATTAATAAAAACAACTAATAAACTAATTCACAACCAAGGAGATAATTGTCTAAAGCTATAATTTCACCCAACTAATTAACTCAAAGTATATTGCTATTGTTATTATCTTATTCTCATTATGAGCTTAATCGGGTCACACTATAGTATTTGCAAGCCTCTTTCAAGTCCATCACAAGTATATTTACATTTAACACTTAGCTATATTTCTATGCTAGATGGTTAATACAAACTTATCATAAATAAGCACCCCCACACGATCACATATAACACATAAATATATTTCTATCTACATGTTATATGTCATTCTATTAAGGTCTAAACACAAGAGTTCCTTTTTCCAGGTTATTAAATCTCTTAAACCAGTTATCAATTAATCTAAGAACATTACAATTACGATAGAACAGAACTCAAATAACGAAAATTCAATTAATCCACAATAAAAACAAGGTGAGTTTCATGGCAGCTGTTACATTATAACCCTAAACAATAAGTTTAAGTCATCATCAATATCATACAAATCAATCCAAACAAGCAAACAACCAAGATCATCACTAAACAATTTAAATCCAAGCAGAGAAATGGAAAATCTCCTGTCATCAAGAACTGGCCACTGAAATCTTCACTCCCCCCATGCCTTTTATTCACCAAATCTGTGGGTGATGATGGGCTGTTGTTGATTTCCAAAAAGACTGACGATGGACTGATTTTTGGCTCCGAAATCTCCAGAGACTGTTTTAAGGCGTGATTATGGGCTGTTGATGTGCAGAATTTACACCCCCATTCCAGCCTTCACTTTCTGATCCAAAACCTGCAAATACTGCACTCAAGAATCTGCCAAAACTGCAGAAAATCAATAGCCAAAAAAGGGTTCAAGGGGCTGGTTTTTGATCTGAAAAATTATGGCCCTTAGCACCCTTGAACCACGCCTTAATCCTCCCCTTCTGGTTGTGTTTTCACTACTGTACCTGGCTCCTTCCAAAGCAGCGTTTCTCCTCCTAAAATCATCCTTTTATAATGACAGATTAAGGCATCAAAGGAGCTGTTGGAGGTCTGCACGTATCATGCTTCTCTGTGTATCGCGAACTCCGAACCCGAGCTGCATTGAAACTGACCTGGAACTGCATGTTCTTCTCGCTGCATGGCCGAACGTTGATGTTTTGTAATTGTCATGGCCTGTACACTTGAGCTTGGGCTGGTCATTTGATATTTACACTATTTTCTCTTTGATATTTGACTTGAAGGGCTGCACATTACAATTTCTTTATGGGCTTTAGTTTGTCCAATTCTTCATGGCTGACGCTTGATTAATTCTTTATGAAATACACTTTGAGTTGATTACTTTGGGCTGACTTTTTGCTACTTTCATGATGCAACTTGGGCTGATTGTACATTGCTCATAGTAACTGTTAAGACCATACATGGAATTGCCTTGAAATAATTCAAGATTTATTTCCATTTGAACATACTTCGGATCACTTTTTCTCTTGGACAAGCATACTATTCTTCCAGGATATTGCATCAAAAAATTATCGCTTTGCTTAACAATGCCTCCACAAAATATTAATAATAACACATCAAAATAACCGAAAATATTAATAATAACACATCAAAATAACCGAAATTACTCAAGTATTTATCAAGAAAGCTAGGATTAAAAGCATAAAATCACAATATATTTTATTGAGATCACCCAGCCTTTTAAGTCGAAAATGCAGAAGAGATCAAGGGTGGGGTACCCAGATTAGTCATAAATTATAAACCCCTTAATAAGTCTCTACAGTGGATTAGGTATTAAAAAACCTAATAGAAGAGATCTATTGACCGTCTATTTAGTGCTAGCATTTTCTCTAAATTTGACATGGAAAGTGGGCTCTAGCAAATCCAAATAGCAGAATAAGACAGGTATAAAATGGCATTTATAGTTCCATTCGGTTAATATAAATGGAATGTGATGGCAATGCCCCCTCAGAATTCTAGCAGATTATGAACGAAATCTTTAATAGCTCACTCAATTCATAGTCGTATATAGTTTGAGTCCATTGAGCAACATTGGAAGCACTTGCAAATCTTTTTCAAAACAATAAAAAAAGGTTTAGTAGTGTCTGCCAAAAAGATAAAGTCGTTCAAGGTCAAAACAAGATTCCTCGGTGACCATATTACCTAAAGATCCTTCACCCTTATTGACAAAACAATTTATCTTTGTTGAAAATTTTCCTAATTTAATAAAGGAAAAAACACAGCTGCAGAGATTTCTAGGATGTCTAAATTATCTGGTAGACTTCTTCTACAAAGACCTGACTAAGAATGCAAAGCCTATTTACTCCAAACCGAGAAAAAATTCCGCTCCTTGGAACCAAGACTAAACCAATGTAGTTTGAAGAATTAAGTTGAGAGCTAAAGGGCTCCCATGCCATTCAATTCCCCATTTAGAAACCCTAAAAATAGTAGAAATAGATACTTCTGAAATAGGCTGTGGAGGAATTCTTAAACAATAGCTCGATAATAAAGTCTCTCTAGCTTGTTTTACCTCAGACGTTTGGAAATCAGCTCAACAGAATTATCCTACTTTAAAAAAGGAAATTCTGGCCATAATACTTTGCATTTCCAAATTTTAGGAAGATTTATTAAATAAACAATTTCTCTTAAGGATCTACTTTAAAGCTGCAAGGAATCCCTAGAAAATAATGTCAAAAATCGAAAGTCTAAACTAATATTCGCTAGATGACAAGCTATTCTATCTATTTTTTATTTTGATATTAAATTTATAAAAAGAGAATCAAATTCACTCACTGATTTTCTAACAAGGCTCCTCAAGTAAAGCAATTGCGAACCCAGTGAAGGCTTTCATCTTACCACTCACAGAACACTAGAGTAATACACAAAAGCGATATAAAATTTGATCCAAATAAGGTGGCAAACAAATGTATCCCACTATACATTCGATCCCGCTACAATATCCAAAAACAAGAGAGTTGTATGAGGCCATCCCTGCGGATTCTCTCAGCATTTATATTCACCATCATGAATTAAATGGTGAACACGCATATAGTAAATTTACTATTAATAATATTCTTTCTAAGGAGGATCGGGAAATAATTAGTATACGAGGAAAACGTTCCTCAATCTAAGAACATTCTCTGAGGGTTACAATTATTTTGACTATATTTGGGCTTGGGATTCTATTCTGGCTTATCAGAACTCTGATAAGTCACATAGCTGCTTTATCCAGTGACGCTTAAATATTTCAAAGCCTAATCTTCCAGCTTGATTTCATTATTGGCTTTTTAACCATCTTCGAAGATGTTTTCCCTGATGACATTAAATAAGCTAGTAAAGCATTTTGGGGAACCAATATAGAACACCTTTTTGATGAAGGCAAGTGTTTAATGTATTTACTATCCTTTGTAAAATATCATGGATAGTTAAATGGGAGTACCATTTTAATGAACGACGTGCACGTGAACCACCAAAGCTAATAAGATGCATCTATACTAATTGGTGGAAAAAATTCACCGTCCCTGAAGAACAATTCTAGTAAATTTAAACCATGTGACTTCAGTAGTAACTGTCCTCCAATACCGCCATCAAAGGTCTCTGCTAATTAGGAGCTGCTGATTTCATCTCCTCACTAAAAAGAAAGGGGAAAAGCATACATGAGATAAAAGAACAATTTTCTCAATAATCTAAGGACACGGATTCGAACTCATGGATGGAACCCAACCCCCCTCCCCCCTCTGGTTCTAGTAGGTGAAAGCCAACAGCTTTTTGATCTAAGCACTCCTTAGTACATGGGTCCTAATCCAATCAAAGATTTTCGACTCTCTTTGTCGACTTGTGCCGTTACATGCCGACGATCCAAGACACGCTACTTTGCTTGATGAGAAGGAATCTCCTTTTATAAAAATGAAATTATTTCAGCATCTTTTACTTTTTCTAATGTAGTTATTTTCTCTTTATCAAATCTAATTATTAGACTTCAATAAAAATTCGTTTTTAACCTATCAAACAAACAATTTTCATTCTATATCTAAGTTTACTAAACTACCTTTAAGTCAAAATTTTGAAAACATGAAATACAAACCCTATATTAGATAACCTGAATTGGGTTTTATAAAGCCATAATACTCGATTCGGGTTTTATGGCCCCATAAAACTCAATGGCCACAAAACTTGAAATTGGATTCTATGAGGCCACAATGGAGCCACAAAACTTGAATCGGGGATTTGTAGGGCTATAAAACCAGATATCGAGTTTTGTAGCCCCAAAAAATCCGATAAATCCAATCATTATCTTTATTAGTGCATCTCACTAAAATTCTCATTTTCAAACTAAATCCAACAAAATCAACCAAATTAATTTTAAACTTAAATACCTAACATCAAAAAAAAAAAAAAAAACCCTAAAAAATTCTAACAAAACTCAAACAATCAACAAAGAAAGCCAAAGATCTCAAACCATGAGCAATAAAAGAGGAGAATAAGGTATGCAAGGGCAATTTGGGTAATTTGAATATAGACTATAATTAATTTGTTTGAAGAGTTAAAAACAAATTAAAAAAAAAAAAGTAAAATCAAATTTTCCTTTTCTAGAATTATCATTTTTTGTAATTTCCACCTTCGGAAACGAAATACTTAAAAGGAAACAATGTATCTCACTCTTGACAACCCTCCAACAGAGAATTGGAATCTCATGCCAAAAGGCCTGTAATTTGCTCATAGTGGTGAAACAACTAAACTCAACGAAAGGGAAACAAAAGCATCACAAGAATCCAATCATCATTATCAACACTTGGTACGATCCATTATTGAGCTCCTTAAAGCTGCAAACCATGAGTGAAGATACAAATTTCACACATTCTCTGAGCTCGGTAATCTACAACATTCATATTACTAAAATCTCTTCTAATAATGATATGACTTTTATGTTCTTTTAAAAGAGTTTTTAAATGTGTTTGGTTGAAACATTTCAAATTATCAACTAAATATTATATATATGTTCTTTATAAACAATTTAACAATTTACTATATAAATATATATGTAACTTATTTTTGCAATTATATTTTCCTAAACTTTGGTAATAATTAAAATAAATTAAGTAATATAAATTAAATTAGATTACACATACATTCATGCATAATAATTCATACAAATTATGTCAATAATTTTACATGAAATTGTAATGATAATGGCGAAAAAAAATAATTCATTTAAACATTAATTATCTTGCAATTGAACTTTATGAGGTGGCGGCATTGGATTATGACGTTAAACAAGCACCATATTTTAGCAAGTACGTAAATCTTTTATGATCTTTTAAATACCATTATCTAAATGATTTAGAGCTGGTTCAATTATACAAACAGTTGATCCTTTCTGCTCTCATGACACCTGACATGCTAAGGGTGGGAAGAAAGAAACTGGTTGATGATAATCTGAAAGACTGAAACTAATAATTTCTGTTGTTTTGAGTTTCAAAAGACAAAGTGTAAGATTCTAGGTAAAGTTCTGTTCTTTCCCTATGTTTCCCAAAACAATAACTATACCAAGACAATACCAAGACAATAGAGAAAATTTATAGTAATCTAATTCAAAGAGTTGTGACAAATCAAACTACAAAATTGTGGATGAATGATAATCAATAAAAATTACAAACTTACAACTCTGCCAATGGATATAGAGATCCTCTAAGCCATTGATTCTGTGCTGATGAGAACTCAAGAAAGGTAGCTTAAATCGAGCGTCAATTCAGTTTCATCTTATTCAGAAGATGCACAAAGCAGTAACTCTTTAGTGGATTTTGAGTGCAATAATTAGGTTGATAGCGTTGCCTGAGCCAAAAGAAAGATGCATGACAAAAATCTCAAGTCATCAAATTTGTGCAAGAATATCAACCTTTAAGCCGTTCCCGGAATAGGATTGCTTCTTGTCTCGATTAGCAAAACTAAAATTCTCCTCTACACTACTTTCAGGCTTGTAGCATAAATGTATATCATGAACTCAGGACTTATCCATAAAAACAAATTATAAGCACATATACAAGCACTAATGGTGCAAAAGAAATAATAAATGAAGAAGAATCTAAAATAATAGTTGAGATACCCCTAATGCCTTGGAAATAGCAAGAAAAACACATTCTTTTCCTATGCTATAAGCCCCAACTACAACAAGGGTTTTAGGTTGCTTTTTAAGGAAGTTCTTTGTAACTCGTACAACATAACTTAATACATCATCTTTGGAGGGAAACCTGAAACAACAAATGTTACCTAAATATGCTACAAACACAAGAATCAAGAATTCCCCAAGAAATAACAACTTCAAAATATCATTAACATACTTTGCATTGCAATTTGTAGTATCCAAGTAAAGCACATTAATACAGTGGTTTACAAGAAGCAAGTTCGCATCATTTTACAAGCCCTTACCTAAATTCAGTCATAGAGTCACTGAACCAGGTTTTATTAAAAAAACAACTGATCTCCCTTTCCAGTGCTGAAAAACAAAAGTTGAATAGCCGTGGTACATGCAGCGGTTCACCATGTATAATTGATTTGATATGTCACTGTTGTAATGAATTTGTAGTCCACCTGACTAGGAAATCCATGCAAATAAATCCATGACCAAGTACGATAATAGCACTCCAAACTTCAATATTGTTATGAATACAGTTCATGTCCAGACGAAATACTGAAGAGGAGACAATATATCTCATTCTTGACAGGCCTCCAACAGAGATTTGGAATCTCATGCTAAAAAGCTTGTAATTTGCTGATAGCAGTGAAACAACTAAACTCAATGGAAGAGAAACAAATGCATCGCAAGAATCCAATTATCATTATCGACACTTGGTATGATCTATTATCAAGCTCTTTAAAGCTACAAACCATGAGAATGGAGATACAAATTTCACACATTCTCTGAGCTCGGTAAGCTACAATGCTCACTGTATGGAACTTAATATCATATCTGAAGAAACACAATGAAGTAAATCATCAATCAGTCAAAGGATTTGTTTCTTTTTATAATATAAATGCACAAAGGTACCACATATTTGAAAATTAGTAATTATTTCATTTCTTTTAGTTTACTGTTTGATTAGTTAAGAGAATGATATGTGATTCTATGAGTTTTTATCTATGAAAAGCATACAAGAATCCAAATCCATACTGCAAAAAACAAGCAGTCAGATATTTAACGAAATCTAAGTTAACATAGGTAATAATTATTTGAATATTAATTCTGTGACAGTTTAACAAACAATAATCATGCTTACAGGTAACACAAAATCCAAATCGAAGAATACATATATATATATATATATATATATATATATACAAGTTACTAACCTGTGGAAATACAAAATAAAAGTCGATTTGTTAAGAAATGTTCTCGGCGTAGATTTTATGAATCTAAAAGGAGTTCAATGGTGGTTAGAGACCTCTTAAATAGGCATTGCACTGTTGATGCATTGTTCTAACAGTAAAAGCATAAGAATTGGTGAATGCAATAACTAACAAACATTTAAAGGAGAATACTAAAATATATGGAAACAAAATATTACAACATACCTCCCAATGCATGTGAAAGGTGACATAAGATACCCCAGAGTAATCAACAAGGTTTAGTGTAAACAATCAAGTTTGTTGCACGTAGACATGGGCGAATTTTTCACTGCCAAGGAAAACTACTTTGATCTCCTATCAAAAAAACTCCCAATTCTCCCTTAGGGGCTTCGCCTCTTATATAAAGTTCTTGATTCGATAACTCGAAAGTAGGAGAAGTTTTTTTACTAATGAATCAACCTTCAAAATCATTCCATTTTGGATCGCTTTCTTTATCAAAGCATCGTATTCTTAAATTCTCATAGGAATAATTTCTGAGACAAGCCTGTTGAATAATTTTTACAGATTCAATCATTTCACCAATTCAGACTAAGTAATGAGCTAATGAATCTCCTCCCTTTAGCCAATGGACTTCCCAATGAAATTCTTCGTAACACTCATAATGACCAACTTTATGAAGATCCCATTCAATTCCAAACGCTCGTAGCATTGGTTTGGATAAACACCAATTTATTGCTTCTTCGCCACCAAAAGTGCCTACTCCTTCAACTCTTTCTAAAAAACTGGGTTTCGCGTAACACGTTTTTGATATTCAACAAACCCTGTTAAAAAATAATCACAGAAATCAAAACATTTACCCATCCAGCCATGAGATAAATCAGCCGCAATCCCTCCAACACAAATATAATTATGCATCATTCCCAACCAATGGCAGCTTCGAAGAGATCATTTACTAATTCTCTTTCTCTGAAAATATAGAAGAAAAGGGTCTATGCATAATGACACTGAAGAAAATATATAAACACAAATCAAAACAAGTATAGATAACTTCAATTTTACAAAAAACACACTAACCTGACAGAAGAGATTTTTAGGTTGAATTGAGCACTTAGCAACATATGCTAAGTCTGTGGCTGGTTAAAAAGTTGGGCTTAGAAAGGAACTGCAAGTATTAAGAATTTCATATAAATACATTAAGGATTAAATAATAATTTAAGAATGTTACATTAATTTCCAGCAAGTAGCTATTTTAAATAAAAACAAGTTATCTTTCCCAGAACGGTTCTAAATAATATGGCAAGCCAATTCAGAATAAATGCATCACTATGAATATTTTAAAGCTAATTTAACAAAAGATGAATGATTATCGCAAATACAAAAATTACCAGAAGTTCTGAGACAAGCCTGGAGGCATTTCACAGGCAGACTGAGCGCCCACAATTGACTAAACTGCCAAAGGTTCAATGAGTCTATAGCCTTGGAAGACAAGCCTAAGTAATCATTGAAATTTCATCATTATGGAAATATAAATCATTGCAATTGTTGGTCTTCAAAATGAGAATCCTTGTAAGTGCGAATCATCAGGTTGTCATTGACTACGTCCTTATCCTTTGTACACATTGCCCACTGCTCCTACCAAAGTGATTGCCCAACAACTTGCTGAGAAACTCCTGAAACAGGTCACTTCTTATCTGAAACTGAAGAGGTCAGGCTAAAATGTCAAAGACACTATTAGCTACATCCATCCCACATCTCTCCTCACTTCTCCTGCTATCAGATACAAAACAAATAACTATAGGTTCCCAAAGTAAACAAAAAAATTAATATTTCAAGATGTATTCTCATTTTTATTTCCATTTCTTACATTCATTGAAAAGCTGAATAAATCAACAGAACATACTTGCAGTAGAAATCTGCAACAGTGGCTGGGATGTCCTTGGAATTCATTTGTAGCTGTTCTTTCTCACCCTGCATGTATAGCAGAAATGTCACATTCCATAAAAAAACAGAAAAAGATTAAGTTAAAATAAAATTCATCCATGGAGACTACATTACCTGCTTGAAACTCCAGAGGGATTGGCTTCAATGCTTGCACCTGTACAAGAGGAATTATAGTATTCTCCACTGAAACAGGTTTGCTAAATGCATTCACCATCCAACTCTATGCAGGGAATGTGTCCTTTCCACTCGAAGCATCCTTTCCTCAAAAGTGGACAGTCTGAGATTCTGAGTCGTCCAAGAGAGGAAAGCAAGCCTTCAAAAGGCAAGGAGCGAAGCTTATGGCAATGAATGATCTCTAGCTCTTTGAGCAATGTGAGATTATTGAGTCCGCTCGACAGAGTTTCTAAATCTTTGAGTTCACAGATGCAAAGAGATATAAGATTTCCAGGAAGCATATATTCATTATCTGGAAAGGAACGTATATCTCGAAAACATTCACCAGAAATGCTGAAATCTTTAAGAGAAGTCAATCTGTGCAGATTCCAGTTGGATATGGGATGCTGGAGATTCATACAATTCCAAATCTCAAGTGATGTTAAATTTGGGGGCAAACAGCCAAAGGATAGAAGATTTGGACAATCACATATCGTTAGAAGTTGAAGAGACATGGGCAGTCCAGTTTCTGGAAAAGATATTAGATTGGGACAATCAATTATAGCTATTTCAGTAAGATGGGACAGACCGTGCAGGAACTCAGGTAATTTCGAAATGGTTTCATGTGAGATTTCAATACATTCAAGTAATTTACTATTCTCAATATTCCCAATCATTGTCTCTATAAGGTGTGGTGGTTCCAGCCTCGAGCAATCTGAAATCTTTAACATTTTAAGACCATCGGGCAATTTGCCAGAGGTAGAACATTTAAGAGACGGACAACCAATGATCTTCAAGATCTGAAGCTCTGACATATCACTGCTTTTATCATCACAAATAATTCCTTCAGGTATGGACTCTAGATTTTTACAATATTGAATTGTCAACCTTTTTAGCGTGGTAGGTAACTTGCCTTCAGGAAAGGATTTGAGAGAATGGCACTTTTCAATCTCCAATTCTTCAAGAAAACTCTTGCCTTTGCAATTATACATCATTATATTCTTCGGCAAGGCCCTCAGTGCTCGACAATCTTTTAATATAAGATGCCTGAGCATGGATACAGAAGCTGTATCTGGAAATGACACAAGTTTTGGGAATGATTCAATCAGCAAGTATTCGAGAGAAGTGAAATGGTGCAGCTGAGGTGGCAGCTTCTCACATAATGAATCTGGATTCACCAATGACATCGACTGGCAATAGCCTTCAGCAGTAGAAAAACTGACATTGACTGGTTCAACCCTCTGCCTCCCCAGTGAATTCGATTCAGTGCAATTAGAAACTGTCTGAAGTTTAGGAGATACTTGAGACCACAGAAATCCTTCTGGCAGATATATACACTCTGGAGAATCCCTGATCTTTAGAGTTTTTAGGGAGGAGAGGCCAGAAATGCTTCCCAGCATACCCTCATTGCATTCTATAATATTTAATTCATGAAGGCATGTGAGTGTTATAGGTAACACCAAATTTGGGCAATGAGTAACAGTAAGCTTCACAACAGAAGGAAATTTGCTGGGTGATTTTACCTGCAACTGAGGGCAGTTATGTAGGGTAAGCTGATGGAGATGAGGAAAAGGTTCGGTA
Source organism: Litchi chinensis (assembly GCA_019925255.1). Lineage (NCBI taxonomy): Eukaryota > Viridiplantae > Streptophyta > Magnoliopsida > Sapindales > Sapindaceae > Litchi > Litchi chinensis. Next base: position 568,800 of record CM034465.1, on the reverse strand, counting down.
ACTCCATCGTTAGACCAGTGCACCCATTTCAGCATATTTTTGAACTGCAGAATTTCCAAGGAAGGAAAAGGCTTAGCACTTCCTCCATAAAACTCGGCATCCACTCTTTCTATTCCATCCATGCGTTCGATGCATAACTCTCTAAGTGCAGGTAGTAGCCCAAGTGATGGAAGTGACACAATGTTTCTACAATTACATAGGTTTAAGCATACCATACCAGGGAATGAGGGATTCTCTATCCATGGTGGAAATTTTGTTCCACCACAATGTGAAATTCTAAGCTTTTTAAGACCCCTATGAGGTTGTAGGAAGTCAAGCACAAACATATCAATCTGTTTATTCTGCGAATTATTTATGTTCTCACTCCATTCCATGGCCAATTCATCAAGGTCACATTTCTCCTTTAGATTGGCAACCCTTGCATCTACTATATCACCCACATTACCCAACCCATAAATGGAAAGCTCCCCTCGAAGACACAAGTCTTTCAACTCTCTAAGACTGACCTGATCACCTTTTCCCACGATATATTTGGTCAATACTCGGAGACTAGTTAAATTACCAATTCCTGGTGGCATCTCTAGCAAACAGTTTGTATCTCTAATATCAAGGCAATACAGGTGGATTAAACAGCTGATGCCTGAAGGTAACTTTGTTAATTCTGAGCAACCACGCAATTGCAATGTCTCTAAATTGACAAGATTACACACTGATTCAGGTAAGCACTTAATCTTAGTATAAGACAAATTAAGGTATCGTAAATGCTTGAGATCACCGATTGAATTTGGAAGCTCTATAATATAATAACCACTCAAACAGAGGGATCTTAAGCATCCAAATGTTTTCAGCATCTCACTCAATACAATTCCGCTTAGGTAGCAACATGCAGTCCAAGGTGATTGATGGATTGGTAGTGCTAAGAGTGTCCGTAAAGATTTCATTTTGTAGCAGTGTTTGAATCTTTGAGAGACATCATACACATGACGAGTGAAAGCCAAGTGACGAATCCTTTTAAGAGTTCCATCAGGCCCATCATTGTCAAATTCACTGTGTACATAAATGCATATATATCTAGAAACATACTGAGCCAAATCATGAATGAGGTCATGCATAACAAAATGTTTGCCGCTTGATCGTTCAAAAAATGACCTTGACAATAATTCGTTAAAACAATGATGACCTACACTTTCCACCTGTTTCTTTTCTCGTTGTTGTGGGAGAAAACCCTCAGCCATCCATAGCAAAATCAACTCATCCTTATCAAATTCATAATCCTTTGGAAAAATTGAGCAATAAGCAAACAATCGCTTTAAATGGGAAGGAAGATAGTAGTAGCTTAGCCTCAGCGCTGGAATAATATTACTTCTTTCTTCCGGCAAATTCCATATCTTGCTATTTAATACAGCTTGCCAATCACCAGGATCCAACTTGTTCCGCAACAAGCCTCCCATGGTTTTTACTGCTAAGGGCAGGCCCTTACACTTTTTCACTATCTCTTCACCATCGCTTTAAGATCCAAAGGCAAAAATCCATTTCTGAATGCATGTCTTTCGAACAAAGAAAAACAATCTTCATAAGACAGCAACTTCAGACAGTAAGTAGCATCCATGCCCATAATTGATCCAACCTCTTCATTACGAGTTGTTACAATTATTTTGCTTTGAGAGTCTGCTCTCATAAAGGGTTTTCTTAAAACACACCAATTCTCATAATTCTCATTCCAAACATCATCCAAAACAAGTAGAAATTTCTTTCCACTCAACTGCTCTTCCAACATTACTTGAAGCTTGTTCAAATCACTAACACCATAAGTTTCATAACAGATTGCATGCAAAATCGATTTAGTTATCCTTACAACATCAAAATCTTCAGAAACATAAACCCACGCTTTCAATTCGAAACCATTAGTAACCCTCTCATCATTGTAAACAAGTTGAGCAAGAGTTGTTTTACCTATACCACCCATTCCACATATAGGAATCACACCAACATCATCACCACCACCACCCAGATTCTCATCATTGAACAACAATTTTAAGATTGCCTTTTTATCATTTTCTCTACCTACAACATCAGGTTCAACCAAAGATGAGGATGGTAGTCTCTGATAGCTAAACGTTTTCCTCTCATGACCAACAATTTCTCTCAATTGAAAGATCTCTTTCTGTTTCAACAAATCCTCCAATCTACCAGATATCTCCTTGAATTTGGAATTCATTTTCACATTAGAGACATTCCCAAATGAATAGAAAAAATACCGTACCTTATACTTGAAGCGTGAAGGCGTGTTCATCAACTTCTGCTGCAAATTTCTGGTTGCAAACTCATCAAGTATGTCCTCCAAATCATAGGCCAAGTCTGTTAGGTGGTCCAGCCAGAGGCGCAAGGATGTATCAGACATTTGCTTCTCATCTGCATCTTGAAGCAAAGACTGCATCTTCGGCATAAGGTTTCCCAACTTGTTGAATTCATTTGAAACCTTTTCCCGACGTGCGAACTTGAGCAGATCAGAGGAACGTAGTTTTTCAACCAGCAGTCCCACCATAGCTGAAACAAACGCTTCAGCGATTATTTCCATATCACTTCTTGGGCTGTTTTTCTTCTCTGCTTTTTTTTTTTTTTTTTTTTTTTTGAACTACTTTTTAGCTGTTACTCTCTAGATTTTTCCGAAAGAAATTCCGGTTTCCGTTTGACTAGTGAGGAAGGGGAAATTTTTTGTCTGGCTTTGTACTTTTTATCTTGAACTAGTACCTGCCTGCCCTTTCTCATCCCTCCCCAGTCCAATATTAAAATTATATATCTTTAAATATTATTAACAAACTTTCCATCGCCAAATCAAAAATTATGTTTATATTTAATATTTCTAAAATTTGCAAAGCATTTAGGGTGTAAATGCCTCTAGTCCCATAATTTATGGATAGTATTAATATGTGCACTTAAGTCATGAATTAATATCTATAATCAATTTATTAAAAAAAATATTCATAATGAATCAAGGAATGAATAAAAAAGAAAAAAAATAAAGCTAAATTGATGAATTGATTTATTGATTGGTTGTTTGTAAATTTAATTTCAATTTTTAAGATGTTAGTATATATTTTTGGGTATAAATTAACATAATCCATAGTTTTATTGAGCTTTAATAGAATGTTTCGTATAGATAGATTAAAGAAAAAGGAATGCTTGTTTTAGATGGTTCTAAATAATTAGAGGATAGCGTGCGTGGGTCCCAGAATATCATATGGAAGACATCCTTTCCTTTCCTTTTAAGACAAGGAAAGGAATATAATCATTTTGATAACTTAAATTTATGGATACATTTCATTTTTATTTCCTTTTTTTTTTTTAATACTTGCTTTTTTTCAAACGTGAATCTGTTTATGAATTTATTGATCCCTTTTGTCTAGAAAACACTTAAATTTAGTCCTTTTAACGTTATTTTTCAAGATAAATCTCATAAATCACTTGTAGTTTGCTTAATTCTCCATGACACCTCATTGAATTTGAAATTTACCCAAAATCCACCATAGAGGTTGAATAAATAGTTAAAATACCTTAGGAAATGGGTGAAAGAATAATAATATCTGTAACCATCGAAGATTCTATTATGTTAAAAATGTTGACCATTTCATTGCAGGAGCAAAAGGGGAAATGCAGATGAAAAAATTAATCTTAAAAAATTGATAAAATAAAATATAAAATAAATTCAAAATAATTTTTTTTCTCTCCCTTTTTCTCTCACCTCACCACTCTCTCTCTCTCTCATCGTTCATAGTCTCTATTTCTCTTTATCTCTCTCTCCTCTCACCATCGCTTCAAAATCCTCCATCACCTGGCTACCTCTAAACCAACCTCCATCACCAACGCCATGGTCATACCATTACCGTCTCTATCATCGACACCCACATTCACTCTCATATTGGTTTGAATTTAAGGTTCATGATCATTCTTTTTTTTTTTTGGTTATTTTATATTTTTATCTATTTTTTTAACATGTCTTATCTATGTATATATTTTTGTATATATTTTGGATGTACTTTAATTGGGTTTAGAGTTGAAGAATCTTAATCAAAACTAGTTTGAAGAACTAGGTTTGAGGTTGAAGAATATTGTATTTATTTTAAAGTTTTTATATCTTTATATTTTATTTTTGTATATTTTAATATTATTTGAAAAAATTCTTCAAGGTACATATGTTTTTTTGACTCAGATAACGTTTTCTTTTAGAAATTTGATGGTAGATAGATTTTGGGTAAATTTCAAACTAGAGTAGGAGAATGGAGAATTAAGCAAACTACAAACAAGTTTTTGACACTTTCCCTATTTTATACGATCAACATCAACAAAATAATATAAAAAGACTATAATACCCTCAATTTAAAAAATTAAATTATTATTTTATCATTTTTTAAAATTTAGTAGAATGAAATATATATCTCTACCATCCATAAAATTGAGATAGATAGAAATTCAACGATTAAAAAAAATCAAATTAAAAATAAAATTTAATCTAAAAATCCACTTCTAATATCCACTCTCCATCACTAGAGATGGATGGTGGACATTTTTTAAATTAAAATATTAAGAAAAAAGATGATGTGGAGATTCCATCAATATTGATGGATGATAAAAATCCAATCTATATATCAATCTCCATCTCTATCGGTTGTCTATCACAAAAGCGACAATAGAGGACTAGCACACAATAGAGATGGACATATGAACCAGAACATCGACATAATCTAGTTCGTTGAATCAGATCATCGAACAACAATCTGGTTTGTTAAAACCAAATCATCGTTCAATGATCTGGTTGTCAAACCATTGAACAATCTAATATCCAGATTGATTGATCATCGACAATGCAGATCCTCAAATGATATGGAGTGTTTTACATCCATCGATGATCTAGAATGTTCAATATTGGTCGACGATCTGGAATTTTCCAGATTATAAAACAATCTAGATTTTGAACCAGATCAATCAAAGACCTTATTCCTACTAGATCAACTGCCGATCTGGAAACAAAATCAATGACCAATCTAGTTCGTGATTAATTTTTTTTTTTTAAAAAAAAGTTTAATAATTTTATAAATTGTTAGATTAATTTTGATCTTCCACCGTCTATTTTAGAAATGAATAGTGGAAATCTTTCTTTGTTAATTTTGATTTTTGATTTTAAATTTTATTTTAAAGTTTCATCTCAACTGTACATGTCTAATATAAATGGTGGAGATTTTTCATTTTTTTTTAAATTTTAATTTTTAACCATTTTGTTACTTTTAATCTCCATAGTCCATTAGATGGATGATGAAGAATTTTTTACTTTTTAATAAAAACAATTATATTGAATGATGAAATACCCCTCTCTTATTTATTGTTAACCAACTTTTGACTAACAATAGAAAATAAATGAATGCATTTTGAAATGTGGCAATTATAAATGGATTTACGTTTAAAAAAGAAAAATTTCAAAAAAATTTAGGAATCAAAATGAAACTTATCCTTAAATCAATATCTACTTTTTGGTACATTATCTATGGTCTCTGGATTATCAAAAGGAATTTTATCAACAAACCATGGAACATAGAAAATTGCAAAATTACCCCAAACTTCTTAGAATGTCTTTAAACACATTACTCATTACTCTTTCACAACTCACACCTGGAGACGCACTAAATCAAATTTTGACAAAGATTCATTGTTAAACTTGACAGTTTTCTCTAAAAACAAGAATAGAAAACCTTTTACAATTAAGTGCAAATAAGTTTATCTAAATTTCGTAATAAAAAAATTATGATTTAAGTTTTTTACTTATTTAATCAGTAATCATTTACCTTCTAATTAGTAATTAAAAGGAATAAGCCAGTTAAGAGTGAATAAAATATTTTAATTAAGAATAATTAGATAGATAAGTTTTGAAGTCACAGTGTTGAATTATTATAACTCCCATTTGCGACTTTTTCTTTTTCTTAACAATGCTCATAATTGGTCTTTTGTGTATGTATATGAATTTGTTCATAGCAATTCCCTTTGGGAAAAATAATGTGTTTAGAAAGTAGTTAAATAGTAAAATTTTTCACAATGGCTTTATTGTAGAATATGCAATGACTAAAAGGGTATAATGCAATAATATGCCCTTAATATTGCCCATACCACTATCATATTGAACTTTCGCTTTAATTATGGAAAAACATCATCAATTGTTTAACCATTATAGCTTTATTAATAGTCTTAACTTTGAAATAGAAATATTCAAGTTGTCCATTCGTAATATTTTATCAATTAGTTTTAAAATTATTCTTCTTAAAAAAATGGCAATAATTAAAAAAATATATATACAATGAAAAGATTAAGAATAAATTCAAAAAAAAAGTGACAATAAAATATTTAAAAAAAAAAAAGTGAAATGACAAATAAAAAAATTACAATATCCAATTACTGCTTCGTCACTAAACTCACTGGATCTACAACACCAAAGAATGACCAATCCTCACCGACAACCTTCCACGCCATTATCAAGTCTTCAACAACTCCATTCGTTACATTTTAATCAACCATAAAGGGAGAGTTGGTTTGAAGTTTAAACCACCTGTCACGTCTACTGACATAATCCCCTCCCACTACCTCTATGTAAGGCCTCTCCACTATGCACCAAATTGGTGTAAAAACATCAAATTGGTGCAAAAATGAGTCCAATTTAGCACCATAATGATGTTAATGCACGAAAATCAAGATAATATTTGGTGTTGGAGCTACAGTTGAACATTTGGTGTTCAACGGTTGACAATACCAAATTTTCGATGGGACCCACTTGAACCTTTTTTATTTCTTAAAATTTCAACAATATCCCTTATAGAATAACTATAACAATTTTTTGGACATTTATATCATTTACCATAATTAATGTATTTATATAATTTGTTTAATCATTATAAATAGAAATTAAATTATTATAAAAAAAGTTATATCATTGGAAATATTTCATTGAGATATTTAAAATGAGTATAATATTGAATATGTTTTAATATATTTTTAAGTTTTTAATATATATTATAAGTAATAAATTAATATAAAATGAATTAAATTATTTAATGTACATTCAAAATATTATTTTAATAATTACTTGATAAAATTGGTAATATTTTTAATACAAAAACCCAATAATTTTTTAAATCGCAATAATATTAACACTAACATTACCATTACCTTAAATTAAACATACATAATTAAAAAAATTAAAAAAAAAAAACAACAACATAACTTAAAAATAAAATACTTGACATAAATACTTCTAAACAACCATTTAAAAATTTGGAAGGTCATCTCCACTTCTTCCATAACCACCAAAATACTTGTCAAAATTAGGTGGATAAAAATTAGTTGACAAAGTTACATGACTTAAAAATTAGTTGAAAGATTAATGATAACAATATTTTATAATAAATTAAAAAAATTATGTGATAAATTAATAATTTTTTTTATATATTATACGTAATTATTTGAGAATAAGATTTTATAATGGGGTGGATAATAAAATAGTTGGATAAAAAATTAGTTGGAAAAATGAGATGGATAAACAATTAGTTGGATAAAAATGAGTTACAAAATATTAAGTGATTAAAAAATTAGGTGGAAATATAATTAGAATAATTTATTGTAAAAAAATTAGGAAAAATTGTGAGTATTTAATAATTTTTTAATATATTATGAGTAATTATTAGAGAATAAAATTTTATATGAAATAAATTAATTAATATTGGTTAAAGAATTATATATGAAATATTCTTTGAAGATACCTTTTACACTAATTTGGTATCAACACATTGGAGTTAAAAAAAAATTGATGTTGACACTAAAATGGTGTCAAATTTGGTGCATCACTTTGGAGATGACCTAATAACCTCGTCATTAACCAATGTGCCCACTTTTGACTCAACATAGCCTTTAAAATTTAAAAAAAGAAAAATTCACTCTAATTCCTAAATTTTAATAAAATAATTCATTTTTACTCGTAGATTTGCTTTTGGTCTTTATCACCCCTATCAATTAATAAATTTATTAAATTGGCATCTCTAACTGTTTAATTATAGATTAATAAATTTATTAAATTAATATTTCTAACAATTTAATTAACGATCAAACATAATAAAAATTATATAAAAATTAAAATACTCTTATTCATTTTATCCTAATTTATCTATTAATAAGAATCCAACATTTATCACATGAAAGTTAAAATAAAAAATATAAAACAACTTTACACCGATGAGTCGCACATCATTATTTTATAAATTAACATGTTTATATAAATACAACTAAAAACATTTTTTCTTTTTTACTTTCTAAAGCAAATTTTTTAAATTAAAAAAAAAAAAACATATGAATTCCTTATGGATCTCCACCAGATGGAATTGTTGAATGAACATAGATGTTCAAAAATCATCAAATCTAGGTTTGATTGAACCCACATATTGAAGTTTTTGGTTCGATCGAACCTTCAACCAAAAGCAAAAGTTCTAGGTTCAATAAAACCTGTAACCAAAACCAAAACTAGAACCTTGAAGTGAACTTGACCCCCACAAACCCAAATTTCCTCTTTCCAGACCACAAATCAAGATCTTCATCCATCTATTGCAGTTTATGTGCAAAATCTGTTCAAATCAGATTCGTTGTGGCTATTTGAACCATATGACTCTTCGATCCAGTTCAAACCAAATGGGTTCATTTGGCTTGAACCAATTAAAGAGTCCATTTGGTTTGCCTTCGAAATGTGCATATGAGGAACTTATTTTGTTTGAATTGGGCAATTAAGAGAGAGAGAAACAGAGAGAGAGAGAGAGAGAACAAGATAAGAGGATTGGAAGTGAGTAAAGGCTAATTGTTAGTGTGATTGGCTCTATATGCAATCGATTGCAAGAGAGGAAGACATATAGGAGGGCTTTGAGCATTTGAAGCTCGATTTGGTAAAGCCAGAGGAAGACATCTGTGTTTGAGCATTTGAGTGTTGAAAGCTAGATGAAGGCATTTAGGTTTCGAAACCCAAATGGACATCAATTTAGGCTTTTAGTGGAAATCTAGATCGATATTTGAGTTTCTTGGCTGCCAGATTAGCCCAAATCAATGCGATCTGATTTTTGGAAACCAGATCTTATTCTTCAAGTCCACATATTATTTTTTCTGTTTTTACTATTTTTTTGGTTTTCGTTTACATAAATTCTATCTCCACCGTCCATTTCTTATATAAATGATGGAGATGCATTTTCTATTTTTGTTGACGTTCAGAAACGATCAACCCAGAGATTCTGGGGCCCAGACTGGGAACAAGGTAATTAAAGGAGTGATAATGATAATGGTTGTACGATAAATGCGAAGTAAATGAAGTTTGGGGTTGGTGAGGCTGAGTTAAGGCGATGGAATGTTGGTTGTGGCAGTAGAGTGAATGCAATCAGATAACCAGTGAAGATGAAAGGAGAAAGGATGCAACACACAAGGATTTTTATGTGGTCGGCGACTGCGCCTACATCCACGGCCACCCTGAGGTCAAAATCCGGCAGAGTGACAGCTCTCTCATATTTTCAGCTTGTTCTCTACAGTAAAAGTCTCCCCTGTTTATATATGGAGGGGAGAGATACAATGAGAGTAATAAAAAATATCAAAATAAAGTACAGGTGATGGTTATTTCAACTAATCCTGACAAAGCCATGTCGTCTTAAATATGAAATCATCATTCCTTCTGACAAGTGCATGCTTGCATTTAATGCTCCTGGAGAAGTCCTCTCTTCATTAAATGCAGAGCCGTGGCATTAAATGCATCTTGGAAATGGTGTAAACAGTCTCTGGCGGGAAACCGTGAGAGTAGGTGACTTTGCTGACTTGTTGTACACGATATCTCCTGAATAGGCTCTCTGGCCAGTCAGGTGATGCACACAGGAGAGAGAAGGTTGGGGGGTCTGGGAGTTCCTGCGAGCTCGAGACCTGGGAGGCCTCGCGAGCTCAACGAGCTGACGACGTGGGCAAGAGGCATGCTTGGGAGGTCCTGGAGCTATTGCGATCTCGCGGCCTTGATGGCCTCACGAGTTGGACCAGTGACTGCAGATCCGATCTTAGGCCTTTTGGGCTCTTGCTCCTGTCCGAATATATGGGGCTTATATTGGCCCATTTGGCACAACGAGAAAATGAGCATAACATCAAGCCCCTCAGCTCTCTGTGCGCTCTGCGGACTGAGAGCTGACTCAAACACATGATTGGCGCCCATTTGCGAGCTTTCCGACGTCGTTTTGACTTCTGTGTTGTAACCGTTGACACGTGGCGTTCATATAGGCGTTGGTGCCACAAACGTGTCTCGGGACCGTACGCATTTAATGTGCATGTCTTGTAACTGACATGCAAGACAGCACACGACCGAGATTAGTGTTGGGCTGTTGGATCTTTGGCGGTTATGTCTTTATGTTAGATCAGATGGCTAGGGGTGGACGTCCTGGCCTATATAATTCAGAGGTCTTTTCCGATTCCATTACCCTCATTCTCACCATTTTTCTTCTCTGCTTCTTCTGCCCCTTCTCATCGTTTGACAACTCCTTCAAACTACGCTACTTCAAGAATCAACTGCCATTTTCAGCAAGCCGCTTACAGCTTGAACACGGTAATTTCTTCCTGACTTTGCTTTCTCATGTTATTTGGGGATTTGCTTCTGGTTTGTATCGTTAGTTTCTGTTTTTGTATCATATCTATGAGTCTCTGCGTGCCTGTCTCGCCTTTAGAGATTCGTCGTGCTTGTTGTTTGAGTACTTGTGTTCATTACGGGGCGACTTGGCTGCCAGTCCGAAGGTCTCATATCTTCGTTATTAGTTGGCGCGGCTTAGGATTTTCGATGAGAATATCCTTATACTGCCTGGTAGGGTACCTGTAGATATAGGGTTAGCAACATAAATATTTAGGGAGACACAGTACCTGACAGACCCAGGTTCTTGGGCCTCCGTTGCCTTTAATGGCCAAGTGTGCGACCTGACGCATAGGACAATAGCTCTAGGAACTCTTTTCTGTAGCTTGCTAGGCTCAGCATGCTGTAAGCGTTCTGATGTCGTTCTTCTATGCTGTAGATGTCAGGTCGCTCACGCACTGGTCAAGGCAGGGCTTCTGCTTCTAGAAGGTAGGCAGGATGTCAGACTAGTGAAACCGAGGCTACGACCTAACGAGTTGGCGGGTCCACTGGGGAGGTCTCAGAAAGAGAGGAGGTCGTTGAAAGGGGAGACCAACATCCTTTCGCTCATATACCTTCGAGCGTCATTCTCCCTATGTTGGAGGCTTGGGCTCGGGACTTCAGTTTCCCTTTGGGGTGTCGGGCTAACGTCCCCAAGGACAGCGATGAGCTGCTTATCCTCCCGCGGGCTTCATGGCGATCAGTCGCGGGCATCTAGAGCTCGGATTCAGGTTCCCAGTCCCCGACTATCTTAAGAACCTTCTGAACGATCTGAAGCTCGCCCCATTCCAACTGACCCCGAACCCGTACGCCTACCTAACCATTTTAGCAGCGGCGTTCATCAAGCAAGGGCTCGGGCCCCCTACGCCTCGCATCCTCCGTACCGTTTTCAGTTTCAAAGGGATCTCCGAGAATGAGGGGCTCTACTATGTTACGCCTCGTCAGGCTTCACCATATAGGAGATATTTGCCCCAGGACTGCATCAAGTCCAATGTGGGGGAGTATAAGTCCAATGGATTCTGGTCACGTGTACTTCGCTTGGGGCCTGCACAATAGAAGCTTCATGCTCGAACCTGGTAGCTAGGGGCCTGTAGTTTACAAAAATAGTGATACAGCCACTAGGATAATAGTTTTTAGTTTTTTTTTTTTTTTTAAGTTTGCTTTTGTTTCGCAGGCGTTGCTGCTACCAAGTACAAACTTAGAGAGGACGAGCTTGCTGTCTTGGATGCTTACGCAGCGGCCAAGAGACCAAGCGACAATTTCTTCCCCTCTAACAGTGAGCTGGTAGAACGGGGCCTCGCGCCATCTGCCACAGGTCCTCTTTTGGACATAATCCAGCACTTGGGGATACGAGGGGAAAGGTGCGAGGTTCGTTCCGTTTTTGCTGCCCCTGAACAGTCTGAGTCAGACCCGCAGCCTCTGCCACAAAGGTCCTCGAGCCCGAGCACGTCTACCACCACACCTTCTGACAACATGCGAAGGCTCGCGATGTCCGTTCCCTCCCTCAGGTCGGTTCCTCCTACGGGGGCGCCCGTGTTCGTGGAAGTGGATGACACTTCCTTAGATCGCTCACAAAGAGCGCCATCTCAGCTCACTATAGCCGCTTCTCCTCAGGGTAGGTCAGTTGCGACTCCTCAAAAGTGGGCTGTCCCATCTGGAGGGCAAAGTCCTTCCTCAGCAAAGAGGGCTAAGGTCTCGGCTGAGGGGGGTTCACCTGTAGAGTAAGAAACTGAGGCCCTTATCAGGAAAAAGAAAGGGAAAGCCATAGCTGAGCCCCCAGCTCCAAAAAAGAAGGGTGTCATTGAGGTCCGCAAGCCCGGGGCAGTCGTTATTGGCAGGGAGCCGGGCATTGAAGCACCTGTGCGACCTGCGGGGCCTGTAGGGGAGTCGCAGGGGGACTCCGAGCTGCATCCTGACGCAGCAAAGGAGATGGAGTATCTCAACAGCTTCGTAGAGCTCGTGCCCGGAGTAATGGGGAAGCGCGATCCGGAGCTGCAGAAACCTGAGCTCTCAGGCCAGAATCTCGTAGCTTTTGCAGCTCGTCATGCGGCGTTGGTAAGGTTCAACCCTTCTATACTTTGATTTTTTTTTTTTATTCAGATTTTAACGACTCTTTACTCTGTCAGTTGGGTATAGCAACCGTGAAGCTGATGAGGGAGGTAGACGATCAGCTTGGTGAGAAGGAGGCCTTTAGGGTATCCAAAGTACAGTTCGAGGAGGAGAGGAAAGTGATGCAGGAAGAAGTCAACCTCCTCTAGAAGGATAACGCGGAGCTTAAGGCCAAGCTTCAAGATGCTGACATAGCCCTGTCACAAGAAACTGCTCGCAGGGAAGCTGCTACCTCTGAAGTCAGCAAGGCCCACAGTGAGTTGAAGCAGGTGAAGGGCGAGCTAAGTGCTGCACAGAAAAAAGTAAAGGTTGTTGAGAGTAAAATAAAACAGCAACAGCAGGACTTAGCCTCAACCAAAGAGAAGCCCGCGGGGGTCAAGGAGAAACTAGTTAGGGTCAAGGAGAAACTGGCCCAGACCGAGGCAGGCATTGAGACTCAGCTAGCTTAGGAACGTGACAGGGTAGGCAAAGAGATTGAGAGGGCTTTCTTGTTCAGCATGTGGGAGCGCTACCCGGACTTGGACTACTCCTTCTTTCGACCGATCGAAGTTGAAATGATCTAGGAGTTCGTGGAGCATGCTGCTAGTGCTCAGGGCGCGCAACAAGTTGATACTTCCCCTGTTCCTCCAGTTGATCCATCTGCTGTCCCAATCCCTCCACCAGAACAAATCCTCGAGGGACCTCCAGCTTATGACGGTCTTCCAGTGCCTGAGCTCCCAATGGAAGCCTTTTCTGATATCCCAGCTCCTGAGCAGATCCCCACGTCGGAGCCCCCAGCTGAAGCCCCCGTTGATCTTCCCGCTTCATCAGATGCACCAGCTGGTGCCTAAGGCACTCTAGGTTCATTTACTCGTTTCGTTCCTTGTTATTATCGTTATTGTTTTGTTGAAATTTGAACAGCGAGCTTATAGCTCGAAATTACAGTATTAAATTCTTTGCAAATTTCAATATTTTGTCCAAGTAAGGAACGTGTAGATATGTATGGTTCGTTTATATGAGGAATAATTGATAGGTTTAAATAATGGGCACGTCATAATAAGTATGCTGAAACTTGCTAAGTAAATCACAATCATAAAAATCGTGTCAACTTACGAGCTCACTAACTGCCATCAGTTATGGTAATAACGATATGCTAGCTTGCAAAAGTTTGAATTCACAGATAGCTCAATTGAGCAAAATACCTGATCATGCAAGTAATATAGTTGGGTAATGCCTAAGGGATAGGCACGAACTTACAGTCGGCGGAATGCTCTGAATTCCCTTAACCTGTATACTGCACTGGCGTTGGGTGGTGCGTTCAAGAGTGGCATTTTTTCAAACTTTGAGATTCCAGCCTGTGGCAGTACTTACAGTTCAAGGGCGAACCCCAATCGTGGGCGACTTGCGTTATATTTGAAAGGCGTAGTCTTACCCCCTCCCGTGAGGTCGCGGGGTAATGTTTCGCATGTTCATGGGCAGCTTTATATTTGAGAGGAGTAGCCTTATCCCCTTCCGTGAGGTCGCGGGCAGCTTTATATTTGAGAAGCGTAGCCTTATCCCCTCTCACGAGGTCGCAGGGCAATGTTTCGCGAGTTCGCGAGCAGCTTTATATTTAAGAGGCGTAGCCTTACCCCCTCCCGCGAGATCGCGGGGTAATGTTTCGCGAGTTCGCGGACAACTTTATATTTGAGAGGCGTAGCCTTACCCCTTCCCGCGAGGTCGCTGGGCAATGTTTCGCGAGTTCGTGGGCAGCTTGGCTAGTAAGAGGTCCTTGGACTTATAAGAAGAGAGCTCGTGGGCTGTAAGATCGGCCTAAGGTAACCCAAGTGAAATACGGCAACGAGCTACCTACTTCGTGAAGGGGGTTGTGAGGAGTATCTGCTACGATCGCACCCTCATAAGACTCGCAAGTAATTCGTAGGTCGCAGGAAATAGCGGCTGCGAACTGGAAAATGAGTTTTACACTTGCTTGCATGAATTTTCTTACTGAGGATAACGTAAGTGAGTTGAGCGTTGATTAATAAGGGACCCTCGGCTGAGGGTTATAGTCATTTCCTTGCCAAATAATCTGTATGTAATTTCGACGAGCACTTTATGCAAGTGTTCTGGTCATAAGCGACTCCTTGGATGTTCGCACAGATATCTCCAAAAACATATATGTATGATAATAGATTGCAGTTCATTTTCTTGAGAAAAAGAAGTTTCATTAGCTTTGTTCTTTAATCATGTACATTAGTTGGTTCAGCCAATATGCTTTCTGCATCAAGTGTGACACATACAACAGAAAACAAGTGAAAGCACTTTTACAGACAATCGTCAAAAGAAATCATGTACAAGGTTAAAGCAAGCTGACAGTTATGTATAATAGGGCCGCAAATGCTCAGCGTTCCAGGCTCGGGGTAACTCTGATCCATCTATGTTGGCCAAGTGATAGGCTCCGTTCTCCAGGCTCTGCTTGACGAGGTACGGTCCTTCCCAGTTAGGTCTGAACGCTCCCTCACTTGCCTTGCGAGCTCTAGGAAGGACTAATCTGAGAACAAGATCCCCTGCCTTGTAGCTTCGAGCTCGCATTTTCTTGTTATAATACCTGGCAACTCTCTGTTAGTATACTGCTATTCTCATGCGAGCTGCTTCCCTTGCTTCCTCGACTAAGTCTAGACTAGCAGTGAGCAGTTGGTTATTGTCCACAGGTCGGAAAGAGGCCCTTCGCTGGCTAGTGACTTCAAATTCTGCTGGGATCATGGCCTCTGTTCCGTAGACCATGGAAAATGGTGTTTCACCTGTTGAGCTTCGAGTCGTGGTCCTATATGCCCAAAGGACTTTCTGCAACTCGTACACCCAAGCCCCCTTTCTTGCTTCTAACTTCGTCTTTAAGGTCTGCTTAATGATCTTATTTACAACTTCGACTTGACTATTGGCCTGAGGGTGGTCAACAGCTGAGAAGCTTTTCACTATCCCGAGCTCGTTACAGAAGTCTATGAATTGCTCGCTGGTGAATTGAGTCCCATTGTCTGTCACAAGCTGCTGAGGGATTCCGAACCTACAGATGATGTTGTCCCACACGAACCTCTCTATCTTCGCGGTGGAGATCTCTGCTAGTTCCTTGACTTCAGCCCATTTGGTGAAGTAATCCACTGTAACCACAGCATGCTTGCAATTTCCTCGAGCCGTAGGCAAGGGTCCGATGAGATCCATTCCCTAGATTGCGAAAGGTCATTGACTCACCATCTGTTGGAGGTAAACTGGTGGAGCTCAAGGAACTTTGGCAAACCTTTGGCACTTATCACACCTCTTTACCAGGTCTATGGCGTCTTGCTTCATAGTCGGCCAGTAGAACCCCTATCTGAGGGCTTTCTGAGCTAAGGACAAGGCTCCTGCATGGTTCCCACAGTGACCTGCATGAATGTCATTCAATGCTATCTCACAGTCCTTATCATCTATGCAACGCAGCAACGGGGTTGAGAATCCTTTCTTGTATAGCTTGTTATCGTAAATGCAGTATCAGGCTGCTCTAGCCCGTAAACAGCAAGCTTCTAACTTGTCCTCCGGTAGCTTCCCTTCCTGTAGGTAGCCTAGTAACGAGTTCATCCAAGAGCTAGATCGGACCTACATCAACATCGTTACCTCCTTGTCCTCAACGCTTGGGGTCGGCAGGAATTCCACAGGGATAGACTCCAGGAGATCAGCATCCTGGGAGGTTGCTAAGCGAGCTAGGGCGTCCGCATTAGAGTTATGAGCCCTGGGGATCTGATTCACTTCGAACCCCTTGAAAGCCCCTAATAACTCCTTAATCTTTTTGAGATACTTTTACATCTTCTGTCCCTTGGTTTGGTACTCTCCCCTTACGTGGCAAATAACAAGTTGAGAGTCACTGAAGATCTTCACCTACTCAGCTCGCACTTCTTTCGTTAGGCGGAGTCCGGCAAGCAACGCCTCATACTCGGCCTCATTGTTGGTCGCCTGGAATCCGAATCTTAAGGCACTTAGGATCTTGTGACCTTCTGGGCTGATTAACATTACTCCTGCTCTGGAGCCGTGCTCGTTAGAGGATCCATCTACATAAAGTTCCCAGGTCTGACCGCCTGTTAGCTCCTCTTGCTCTGGTGCTGACCTTGTAAACTCAACAATAAAATCTGCAAGTGTTTAGGCCTTGACTGCCATCCTGGGCCTGTACTCTATGTCGAATTGGGCGACCTCGACGGCCCACTTGAGGAGCCTGCCTGAAGTGTCTGCCTTCTTGAGGACTTGTTTAAGAGGGTACTACGTGAGGACTTCTATCTGATGGGCTTGGAAGTAAGGACGCAGCTTCCTCGAGGTAGTTACCAGGCAGTATGCGAGCTTCTCCATTTGTGAATATCGGGTCTCTGCATCAACCAGCCTTTTACTGATGTAGTATACAGGCAGCTGCATCTTCTCTTCCTCTCTCACCAAGGCTGCACTCAGAGCGTGTTCAAATACACCCAAGTATAAGAATAACTTCTCCCCATCCTTTGGCTTGGACAGGAGAGGAGCCTGGCCTATATATTCCTTCAGCTTCTGGAATGCTTCTTCGCAATGCTGAGTCCATTTGAAGTTCCTGGCCTTCTTTATTGCCTCGAAGAAAGGTATGCACTTATCAGTGGCCTTCGAAATGAACCGGCTGAGAGCCGCGACCTGACCTTTGAGGCTCTGTACATCCTTAAGTCTGGAAGGGGACCTCATCTCCACAAGCGCCCTGATTTTCTCCGGATTGGCCTCTATTCCCTTGCTATTCACCATAAACCCCAGGAACTTACCAGATGTTACCCCAAAGGCACACTTCAAGGGGTTTAACTTCATGCGATAATTCCTGAGGACTCTGAACGTCTCATCCAGGTCGTAGACATGATTTGTTGCTCTCTAGGACTTCACTAGCATGTCATCTACATACACCTCCATGGTCTTCCCAATTTGCTCTTGGAACATGGCGTTGACCAGTCGCTGGTAGGTCGCTCCTACATTCTTCAGTCCGAAGGGCATTACCCTATAACAATACAGCCCCCTATCAGTGACAAAAGAGGTGTGCTCCTCGTCCTCCGGGTTCGTGGGAATTTGGTTGTATCCTGAGTAGACGTCCATGAAACTCAAGAGTTGGTGTCCTGCCGTCGTATCTACCAACTGATCAATCCTGGGCAACGGGAAGCTATCCATTAGGTAAGCCTTGTTTAGATCGGTGAAGTCAATGCATGTCCTTAATTTCCTGTTCTTCTTCTTCACGAGGACCGGATTCGCGACCCAAGTAGGATAATGTGCCTCCCTGATGAACCTGTTAGCCAGCAGCTTCTCGACCTCTTCCCTCAGAACTGCATAGCGTTCAGGGGTCATCGGCATCTTCTTCTGACAGACTGGTCTGTGTCGGGGATCTATATTCAACCTGTAGCTTATAACACCAGGATCTATCTCCACCATGTCTTCATGATTCCAAACGAAGACATCAAGGTTCATCTTCATAAATTCCGTGAGCTCGGTCTTCACTTCTGGTGGTAGGTCCCTTCCCACTTTCACACATCTCTCCGGATCTATTTTACTGACTCGCACGTCCTCTAGCTCTTCAATGTGTCCCGCGGCCCTATCTACGTCCACCTCGCGAGGATCGAGGTCAGTGCTTATTCCTACTTCAGAACTTGCCTGAGGTTGGCCACCTGAGACCACATTTACCTTCCTTCCTCGGACCCCCATCTTCACTTTGTCTTCATAATATCGTCTGGCCAGCTGTTGTTCTCCCCTGACATAGCCTACCCCGTTGGGAGTGGGGAATTTAACTGTCAGTGTCCTGGTGGAAGTGACCATATCCAGTTCGTTCATCGAAGGTCGTCCCAAGACCACGTTGTATGCTGACGGGCTGTTAATGATTAGGAAGTCAGTGAGGGCTGTAGCTTGCCAACCCGACTCTCCAATGGTGAGAGATAGTCTGATCTGGCCAACCGGTATCACTGCATCTTCTGTGAAGCCGTAGAGGGGTTCCGATGAGGGCATCGGCTACTCAACTTCTAACCCCATCTGATCATAGCAGTCCTTGTACATGACATTGACCGAGTTGCCAGTGTCGATCATTATTCTCCGTACTTCGACATTATTGATCTGGGCCCGGATTACAATTGCATCATTGTGGGGCCAGCGCACTCCTTTCGCATCCTCCTTTGTGAATACAATGCTATCTAAGGACATCTTGTCCCTTTTGGTTGGTCCCTTAGCTCATCCGTGTTCTGCCAGCAGGGTATGGTTGGCCTCCCTGATGTACTTTCGGTGTAACCTGTTTAAAGTACCTGCCACATGAGGCCCATCATGAATAGAAAAAATCGTCCTTACCGCGGGCTCACGCTCGGGTTCCAGAGCTCGCTGAGGCTACTGTTTCTCGGGTTGCTGGTCTTGGTCCCGAGGTCGTTGATATTAAGGTCGTCTCATTGTAGGCTGCACAACATACTCTCCTAAGCGGCCTCGCCTTATTAACTCCTCGATGGCATCTTTTAATTGCCAACAATCTAACGTATTGTGCCCGTTTTCGTTGTGGTAGGCACAGTACTTCTTCGATGTCGGTTGGGCATTCCTATCGGGGGTGGCTTTCCGAAATTCTCCCTGTTCCTTTTCGTGGCGAAGATTCTGTCTTGCCTGTCCGATAGCATGCTATAGCTTTCATATCGACCCTGATGCCGAGGTCGTTTCCTCTTTGGTCCAGGTTTAACTCATTTCGTCACCACTTGGGCCGATTGATGTCTGGGCTCCCCTGGCTTGTCCCCATCATGGTTCTTCCTTTTCTCACGGTGGGAGTTGCTCATTTCACCCTGGTGACTGCTGGGCTTCTTGGCTCCAAAGGCTTCCTCCCATCTGATCTCCTTGGCTGCCCTTTCATAGAACTTTCCAGGTCCTTCACCGGGGACTTGTAGATACTTTCATATAATTTCCCGTCCTTCCTGAGCCCTGCAGAAATGACTGTCAAAATACTCTCGTCAGAGGGGGTTTCCACATTACTCACCTCCTCTCTGAATCGAGTAATGTAATCCTTCAGGGACTCGTTTTGCCTCTGGAAAATGGTGGCAAGGTGGCAGATAGGCGCGAGCTGCTTCCTCAAGGCCTTATATTGATCTAGGAACTTTTCTGACATTCTCTCCAACTTTCGATGCTACGGGCTGGGAGGCCTTTAAACCAAGCTCGTGGAGCATCCCCCAGGGTAGCTGGGAACACTCGGCACTTCACCAACGGGTCATCCGTCTGGAGATCCATCTGCACATTGAAGGCGTCCAGATGGTCATAGGGATCCGTCCTGTAGTTGTACAGGAGGATGTTGGGGAGTTTAAACTTCGCCGGCAGGGGTGCTGTTTCGATCACCCGTGTGAATGGTACTCCGCGATCCTCTCGCTCTTCCCTGTTCAGGCCTCCAGGTCGTGTCTCTAACTGCCGGACCCTCTGCAATAATTCCTCTACCATTAGGTCTTGAGTTAGGGATTGCCGACTTGGGTTCCATTCACTTGTGCTCTTCTGCTCTCCTAAGGGATGGTCCTGCAATCCATTTTCCTCTCTAGGGGCTCCTACACGCTTGGGAGCCCTCCGCAACTCAGGCTCATGACCTGCACGGGGCTCATGAGTTTGTTCCTGTCTTCGACTTCCTTCCATTTGCTGATTGCCCTCGGGGTTCACCTTTACCCCATTATCATTGAGGCGAGGTGAGATTTCTCATTCATGGTTCCGTCTCCTAGCTCTCCTTGGGTTTAGATTTGAGGAGCAAGCTGATCCTTCCGTCAGCGACCTGTCTCTGGCAGCTATTCCCTTTGGGGTCGGGATCTCTTCTGAAGGTTGACGGTGAGCTCTCCCTGGCGGTGTAGCCTCCACCAGCCTTTGCATAGCATGGGCTTGGTCTTCTACCAACGTCCTAACCGTCGCTGTTAACTCCCTAACTGTATCTTCCAAAGCTCGCTGGCGCTGCTGCCACTCTTGAGTGACCTCGTCTCTGGAAGGCGAGGCACTCTGCTGGTCTTCTCGAACTTCAGGTTGCTCATCTGCCACTCCGACATTCCTCGTGGTCTTGATTCTGGCCATAGTAAACAAACTTGAGCAAATACAGAACAATGAACCGGCGAGAGATTACCAGGTCGTTGTTGGCCCCTCCTTCTAGCGCCAAAAAATGTTGATGTTCGAAAACGGTCAACCCAGAGATTCTGGGGCCCAGACTGCGAACAAGGTAATTAAAGGAGTGATAATGATAACGGTTGTACGATAAATGTGAAGTAAATGAAGTATGGGGTTGGTGAGGCTGAGTTAAGGCGAGGGAATGTTGGTTGTGGTAGTAGAGTGAATGCAATCAGATAACCAATGAAGATGAAAGGAGAAAGGATGCAACACACAAGGATTTTTACGTGGTTTGGCGACTGCGCCTACGTCCACGGCCACCCTGAGGTCAAAATCCGGTAGAGTGACAGTTCTCTTGTATTTTCAGCTTGTTCTCTACAGTAAAGGTCTCCCCTGTTTATATATGGAAGGGAGAGATACAAGGAGAGTAATAAAAAATATCAAAATAAAATACAGGTGATAGTTATTTCAACTAATCTTGACAAAGTCATGCCGTCTTAAATGTGAAATCATCATTCCTCCTTACAGGTGCATGCTTGCATTTAATGCTCCTGGAGAAGTCCTCTGTTCATTAAATACAGAGTCGTCGCATTAAATGCATCTTGGAAATTATGTAAACAGTCTCTGGTGGGAAACCATGAGAGTAGGTGACTTTGCTGACTTGTTGTACACGATATCTCCTGAATAGGCTCTCTGGCCAGTCAGATGATGCACACAGGAGAGAGAAGGTTGGGCGGTCTGGGAGTTTCTGCGAGCTCGCAACTTAGGCGGCCTCGCGAGCTCAACGAGCTGACGACGTGGGCAAGAGGCATGCTTGGGAGGTCCTGGAGCTATTGCTATCTTGCGGCTTTGACGGCCTCACGAGCTGAACCAGCGACTGCAAATTCGATCTTGGGCCTTCTGGGCTCTTGCTCCTGTCTGAATATATGGGGCTTATATTGGCCCATTTGGGCACAACGAGAAAATGGGCATAACAATTTTCTATTTATTTTATTTTTTAATTTTATTTGACTTCATTTATTTAATTTTAATTTCAGTTTTTATTTTATTTATAATTTTTATTTAATTTTTTCTCAATTAAATCTCCACCATCCATCACAATTTTGATGGATCGTGGGATTTAAAGTTTTTTTTTTTAATTAATTCCAAAAGTAGAATAAAAGACTAAAATATTCTTCTAACTATTAAGTTTGATAAATGATCAACTAACGGAATAGCTAGTTTGATGAATTTTTAAAATTCTAGGGATGATGTGAGTTAAAAACATATTAATGAGTAAGAAAATAGCTTTCATCAAATGTTAGATACTAAAATAAAATTTTTTCTAAAATTAAGTAGATGTGATGTGATCTCCTCTATGGAGATTGCTTTAGAGGAGATAGGGGCAATCTTCTCATGAAAATCACAATGGATAGTCATTTGAGGGATCTTCCATAATGTTTTTAATTTTTGTTCATTTATTCATTTATTTAAATAATCACTTGGAACCTTTCCTACTTGCATTATTTTTATAACCTAGTATTTTTTTTCTTTTATTTGCGATAAAAATACCCTTTAACCCTTGTATTGTAAAGTTTCCTATTAAGTCTAAGATAATCAAAGTGGTTACAACAATCTTCCCAAAATTACTGTAAAAATTTGATGTAATAGTGATATGAGTGAGGGTGTTATTGCAATTTGCCATAATGAAACATTTTTAGAAATTGAATAGAAAACTAAACCTAGTCTTTCAATAAATTATTTATAAAACATAATTTGAAAGTGAAAATTATTTAGAAATGGTCCATAAAAGGGCAAAAAATTCATTTTGACCTAAAAAAATTATTTATTTTTAATCTCCAATAAAAATTTATTCACTTTTAATCTTTAGCTCGTGAATGACTTTACTGAACATGCATATGAAATATTTAAAATACATAGAATTTTTTAAGTGGAAACACTTATTGTGGTTGAAAATATTTTATGTGTAAAGTTGCATGCCAAATATTTAGTATTTTGGTTAAAAATGATTGAAATTTATTTGAACCTGAAAATGAGTTAAAAATATATGTTTAATTTTAATGTTAACCACTTTTTAATTTGATCCAAAAATTTATAAATATTTTGATTTTAAAATTCATAAAATTATAAAGACTAAAATGAAGTTTATTCTTTACAAAACAAAAAAATAAATACATTTACAAGCATATTTTTTTTAAGTAAAAAATTATTTTTAAAATAATCCAAATACAACATGATAATTTTTTTTTTCTCCTCGTTATTCTTTCTTTTGATGCCTTCACTTTTCCAAAGTTTTTGTATCTTTTCTTTCTTTACTTTTTCTTTTTACTCTTATTTCTTTCTTGTTCTCTTTACTTTTATCTGCAGTGCTTATATCTAAGCAACTCCGGTCATAAAATTCAAAATTACTTAATTTTAATAATTTATTCTTAAAAATTATCATAATAAATGGTGTGACCGATATGAATGAATGGCGAAAAAAAAAAATTCTTAAAATAAATGATGAGACATACATATATGATCGATGAAAAGTCATATATATCATTTTTTTTTTTACATCTGAATTTAAATTTTATTAGATTTGTTGATATTGATTATTATTTATATAATTTAAAAATTTACTTCCACAATGGCAGGGGAATAATTGTCCTCATAAAAAAATAATAATAGTAAGGGATAATCTCAATTTTCCCTCTGTAGTTTGATGAAATAACCAATTTCTCCCTGACATTTATATTTTTCAAATGATTTTTTAACTACAGAGGGAAAATTGACTATTTTATCAAACTACAGGGGGGAAATTGAGATTATCCCTAATAATAATAATACGAGAGTGGGGTTTGGCTGAATGGTAAGTCAGGTACGCTCTCCAACTTTGGTTGGTATTTTGATCCTCAGTTGCCCTTTGTGTGTGGGTAATTTTCAGTTGATTTTCCTCTTGGAGCCACTGGTCCTTTTCCTCTTCTGAAGGTTTCAATTTTAGGTCGCTCCTTAAGTATTCTCATCAAGAAAGCTCGACTTATGGTATTTATACAAATGTGTATATTGTAATATGTCTTAAAAAAAAAAATGTATACTCAGGCCAACTCCAATGAATACATCAAAATGGTGCTGTGCACCATTTTGATGCACTTTTTCACTCCAATGTATACATAAAAATGTTCTTTTTCAAGAAAATTTTTCGGTGTCAATAAACAAGACCACCAAATTTTGTGTTACGCTGTTTATAACATCACATGTAATATAAACTTATAAATTAATTTAATTAAAAATATAAATTAAATTATTACAAAAAAATATATCATCCAAAATATTTTATTGAAATCTTCAAAATGAGTATAATATTGAATATATTTTAATATATTTTTAAAATTTTAATATGTATTAATAAAAAAATTATGTATAGAATATTTTTTGAATGTACTATTTATACAACTAATTTATTACAAAATACATTGAAGTAAAAAAATTTAGGGGAAAATTCATTTTGGTCCTTGATTTTTTAGAAATTGACAATTTTTTAAACATCTTTAAAATAATATACCAAACATTCCTAAATTTATAAAAAATTCATCATTTTAGTCCCTACCGTTAGTCAACCGTTAGTCAAATTAACGGTAAGAAGGTTAAAATGATAATCTTGAGTTAAAATTTTTGAAAAATTTCATTTTAGTCCCTAATTTTTTAGAAATTGACAGTTTTTTAAATATCTTTAAGATAATATACCAAACATCCTTAAATTTATAAAAAATTCATCATTTTAGTCCCGACCGTTAGTCAACCATTGGTCAAATTGATGGTGAGAAGGTTAAAATGGTAATCTTGTATTAAAAGTTCTTAAGATAACAAGTGTGTAGTATAGAAAAATTGAGATATTTAAGAAAAATACTAAAGGTAAAAAATTGGAGTCATATTTGAATTTTTTATACCACTATGGGTTGATGATGTTTGAGAAAAATATTGGATGTAAAAAGTTAGAGCACAAAAATTGGGAGATCAAAAAATGGACAAACAAATTGGAGAAGAAAATTGAAATATTTGGGCAGCAAAATTGTAGCCACCAACAAGCAACAACACCCCATTTTAAACTCATTTTCTTGTTATCATTTTTACCATAAAAAAATAATATTAAATTGTTATTATTTTGGTTTTATGTGTTAAGGGCAAAAATGTATTTTTCTTATCTATCAAAACCTATCAAATCCGATACAACAAACAATTCATTCACTCAACATGCAATATTAAAAAAGAATTAATAAAAAATTATAAGGGTATTTTGGTCTTTTCAATTCTAATTTATTTTTATATGGAAGGGTATACTGATCATTCCAAATATCTTACATTTTAATGCATCATGGGTAAAAAGGTACTTCCAATAAAGTAGGGGTAGTTTAGTCTTTTTGTATTTTTTTGTTAATATTAATTGTTAAAAAAACTAATCAACAGGACTAAAATGATGAATTTTTAACAAATTTAGGGATGTTTGGTATATTATCTTAAAGATATTTAAAAAAATGATTAATTTCTAAAAAATTAGGGACCAAAATGAAATTTGACCAACGGTTGACTAATGGTAGGGACTAAAATGATGAATTTTTTATAAATTTAGGGATGTTTGATATATTATCTTAAAGATGTTTAAAAAATTATCAATTTTTAAAAAATTAAGGATCAAAATGAATTTTTTCAAAAATTTAATGTAAAAAGATCCGTTGTTGACACTAAAATACTATAAAATTTGATTTTATATGTCAGAGATGACCTCAAAAAGAAAATGACAAACAAATGCTCTAAATAAATGTACCCTCGCATAAATAAATGTACTGAGGTGGTGGGGTGTTTTGTATCGGACATCTGGCAAGGTTCTAAGATAAGATGCTAATAGGGAATACAATGTCAGGTTTGACATGGCGTATACGGATGTGACCTCACGTGGTGCCATTTTTGATAAGGCTTTCACATGAATTAGAGGACACCATCCTTGCGTGCAGAAACAGCATTTTGCTGACCTGATTGATGATAATTTTTTATGACAGAATTCTTGCTCTATAGTAAAGGTATTTATTATTTTTTATTTTTAGTATTGATAATTATCTAGATTAATAAAAATAAAATATTAATAATATGATCCAAATAATTGATTCTATAAAAAATATGAAGATAGATGAGTAGATCATAAATATATAAAAAGATTATTTATATAAATTAATAAGAATATTATTATAAGATGTAAAATTGTTTTTATCATAGAGATCAATTCATATAAAAAGAAGGATGGAGAAGGAAGAATAGCTTACAAATAGATAGAGAGACTATTCATATAAATCAATGAGGCTATTATAATGAGACATGCAACCCACGCTAAAGGAGTAAGGATGTGACCAAGGGAGCCAACAGCTTTATCGAAAAACGTTTGTTGGTTGTTGATATCAATAATTGAATGCTAAAAAATGATTAAATGTCGTTTTTTTTTTAATTCACTGCAGGCCTATTAGGTTGTTTCTTTTTTTTTTTTTTTTTTTTGTTCCCAACAACAAAAAAGGTATTCGGTTCTTTCACTTTATCAATTGATTTTGTTAAGATTCCGGCAGCTTCAACCGAGAGAAAGGAGGAGTAACTTTTGACCTAAAAATGGGTTGTCTGTACGATTTTTTTTTTTTTTTTTTAGGAGTTGTTTGGATATAGAGATAATTTTAATATTCCTTGTTGTTTTACCTAATCACTAATTACTCTTTTATAATTTAAATAAATTTAATTTTCCTCCTTGTAGTGAAAAGTTGACACTGACACGAAAAAAAGAAATAGCTTCTTTGAAAAATTAACAAAAATTAAAAAAATAAAAACAAAAATGAAATTTAAAAAACCAATTAAAGAAAAAACACTCATCATCATCGATGTTTAAACACTCAATTGTAACTTAATAACCCAACCTGCAAACATCAACAATCATTCGCCGATTGAAGAAAAAACACTCATTGAAGAAAAAAAAATGAAATTTAAAAAACCAATTGAAGAAAAAACACTCATCGTCTTCAAAGTTCAAACACTCATCTGCAACTTAATAACCCAACCTGCAAACATCAACAATCATTCGCCCATTGCAAACCCATAATGAACTAATCCAAAACACCAAAATCAAAGCAAATAGTTAGTTAATTAAACTCACACATCTCTAAAGATAATACCTTATAACCCTTAAGACTCTAGAAAATATCTGCAAAAACCAACAAAAAATAGAGATCCACCAATCATCAACACAAGCACAATAATGGCAAACAACACATTGAACCCAAATGAAAAACATCTAGGCTCGATTCGAACCCACATGTTCTCTGGGTTCATCATCAAATCCAAATGAAATCTAAGTGCGATCATCTGGGTTTGATGACAAAATCCGAATGAAATTTGGGCATTTGAGTTCATCATCGAACCTAGATTTCATCTGGATTCATCATCGAATCCAACTGATAATGAGGTTTGAGAAAGAGAAGAAGAAGAAGAAAAAGAAGAAGAAGCATAAGCATAAGCATAAAAGAATAAGAAGGAAAAAGAGAGAGAACGATGATGGATGAAAATAAATTTGTTTTTTTTAATCAATTGATATCCATCGTCTATCCTAAGATGGATGGTAGAGATTTTGATAAAAAAAAATGTTTATTTAATTTTTATGATTATTTTTATTTATATTTAATGTTTAAAAATTTTTAAAATTAGTCTTCACCATCCATCTTAAAATGGATGATGGACAGTGAAGATTTGATTAAATTTTTTTTTTAACTTATTTTATAATGAATTGATAGTTTTGCCCTTTTTAATTAATGATCAATATTGACTTTTAACTTCTAAGATGATGACAAGGGATTTTTTTTGACTATTTTCATAAATAATAGGTGGTTTTTTTGGCTATATTTATAAACTATAATGATGTTATTAGTGATTTCTAAAGTCAGGGAGCTTTTTTGACTATTATATCAAACTATAAGGGAAAAATTAGAGTTATTCATTGGATATATAACATATGTACGCTCTTATTTAACCCTCTAGCATTATATTAATAATTTAAATTTTATTAATGTTTAAAAATAGATTTTAATTAAAAGCATCTGTCAAAAAATTACATTTGTATCAATAAATCCCTCTCCCCTCTAATATTTTATTAAAAAAATGTAAAATGAGAAACAAAATATTTTGAAAATCAAAATCCATAGAGAGACTTATAGAAAGTATTTAAAATCAAGTAAACGAAAATAAAGAGAATCAATTTGACTAGTTTGTCTTATTCAAAGACACTAAATTTGATAACAAAAATAACTACAAGAAAAAGAGAGAATAAATTTGGAGAATAATTTTACAAGAAGGCTTAAATCTCCAAAAAATAAAAAAAAAAATTAAATAAATAAATAAAGAGAGAAATGAAGTCAAAAAAATTCAAAACTTAAAACATGACAAAATGATAATTTCTTTTCCTAAACTGTTAAATTAATTACCTCCTAACCAAAGTCACCAAAACTTATATGACTTTGGTCAAGAATTGATTAACTCTCGATTAAAGCCATTTTGACTTAAATCCAAAATTAATATGTGAGATATTTTAATTTTATTTTCAAATAAATTTGTTGTTTTAATGATTTAGAGTTCTCTTTTGAAATCAAGTTTGTTTTGTTATTCCTTTTGTTTTCTATTTTTCATTTATAAAAGTTGTTTCTATCGCAATTCACAATTGAATTCTAACTGAATCTTCATTAGGCTTTTGCCTTGTTGTTACTCTACGCCTTTGACTTTATTATTAGTCGATCCTACAAAACAAATAAGACCTTCGTTAAGGTGACCTGGAGATAATCTTCGAGTGTACCCCTCCACCCCACCCCCCAAAGAAAAAAAAAATCCACTTAAACACCTTTTAAAAAGGAAACAAAATTTTCCTTTTAGATGTCCCAATGCATGCCAAAAGTGCTTGTCATTTGTCATGCATATTGTTCTTGCGATGATAGATATTTACTGCATATCTTACATTTATCATTTATCCTCTAGAGGAACAATTCCCTTGAAGATTGACTTTGTCTACCGATAACTTATTTAATTATGCTATTTAATATATTGTCTAATACCTTCTCCGATCGAAATTTGTGATATTTGCCACACGTTTTCTCCTAATTGCACTAACGTTTCTTTTTTCCATTGGGTTTTTTTCACACCCATACAAAAGTTAATCAAGCTTAAAATTGAAAAATAAAATTAGATCTAATCTAAGATTAAGGTGGTGTTTGTTATTTGTTTTTATTTTTTATTTTTTATTTATTTTTTATCTTAAATCTTTTAAGACCTTATTTTAAATGATTGACTAATAAGATTTTATAATTAAATATATTTATTTTTGTTTATTTTTCCAATTAAGATTCCAAATAACGCATTCGTTAAGGTGACCTGGAGATATTTGTACGTGTACCCCTCCCCTCCCTCCCTCCCTCCCTCGCCCCCAATCAAAAGGAAAAAAAAAAATCCACTAAACCACCTTTTAAAAAGGAAACAAAATTTTCCTTTTAGACATCCCAATGCATGCCAAAGGTGCTTATCATTTGTCATGCACATTGTTCTTGGTATTTACTGCATATCTTACATTTGTTACTTATCCTCTAGAGGAATAGTTCCCTGAAGGTTGACTTTGTTTACCTTTGATAATTTATTTAATTAAACTAGTTAATATATTATCTAATACCTTCTTCAATCATAATATATGATATTTGCAACACGTTTTCTCCTAATTGCATTAATGTTTCTTTTTCCCATTAGGTTTTTTTTAGCACCCATACAAAAGTTAATCAAGCTTAAAATTCAAAAATAAAATTAGATCTAATCTAAGATTAAGGTGGTGTTTGTTTATTTGTTTTTATTTTTTTATCTTAAATCTTATAAGACATTATTTTAAATGATTGATTAATAAGATTTTATAATTAAATATATTTATTTTTGTTTATTTTTCTATTTAAGATTTCTAAACTTATTAGTGATTGGACTATTACTATTATTATTTTTTTTTTAATAAATATTAATGTCTATTATTTTTTAAAAATAGATTATTATAATTGTAGCACACGTTAATTCTTATTTGAATATTTTATATCTTAATTATTTTATTTTATTTAAATAAAATAATATTGTAATTTTTTTTCCTAAAATAACAAAACACAACTCCCCTTTTGTCAAGTTGTTATTAGTGCAAAAGTAGGCTGCTGACGACGACCTCTGTAGAGGACCTCTTTCTTAGAGAATGGAAGAGGTTGGTGACCTCCATAATTCAAATGGAAGGAGGTTAGTCTCCTCCACCAAATGTAGCAATAGAGGTTTCGGTCTCCATGTTAGAGGCCACCAGCCTCCTCACATTAAGATGGAAAGAGCTCGCAATCTCCTCATTTTATTTGGGAGGAGGTCAATCGACAATCAATTAATAACCGGTAGTGGCAGGTTTTAGGAAGATTAGATTTTAGGGTTAAGGTTAAGTTAGGGTTAGGATTTGAATTTGATTAAAATTTGATTTTTTTTTTTTTTTTTTTTTTTTTTGTGTTTAGAGATATTTTAGTTATACTATAATAATAATAGGTTAATTTAGGAAATTAACGTATATTTACTAATAAAAGCTTTTTTCATTAAGATATAAGTAAGAAATTTTGACTTTCTAAATAAGATATTTTTTTAAAAAAATTTTGACTTTTTAAATAAGATTTTTTTTTTTTTTTTTACTTAAATTAAGTTGTAAGTGAAAAAAAAAACTAACTAAAATCACTTAAATGAAGACTTTAGTGAAAAGAAGTCTTATTAGGGGGAAAAAAAATTCCCTAAGTTCCTTTTCATGAAAAATGGCATTTGAACAGGAATTATAGACTATGAAAAGTAATTACTATGCACTATGAAAAGTAATTACTAGTCAAATACATATATATATATAGAGAGAGAGAGAGAGAGAGAAAGTGAGAGAAAAAAGAAAAGATAAAGGCCAGAGAAAATGAGTGGTGGATGTGTTTTAATATACTACAGGTAATTTCGGTACTCTTTCTATTTTACGTACTATTGAAACTCAAATTATTTATTTGATGACATAAACACAAAAAACAGTGATAGAAGGGATAAATCCTACATTTTCACTTACAAATATATAATTTAGAGAAAAAGGATAAATATATAAAATATCAAGATAATTTAATAGATTAATTTTTAAGCTATTAAATTGTTTATATAAATGTATTTGATATTTCTTAAAAATATATTAAAGAAAATATGTCACTATTTAGTAGAGGTGGTTGTGTCTTTCTCCATCTACTAAGATATTAAGGAATTTATTTCAATAAATGTATATTATAGTTTATTTGAGTAGTTTTTCCCCCTTTATTACAGGAATAATATCTCTCGTTCATGAGAGTAACTATTTGCATTGTGTAAATAATATTTGATTGGATCGATCCTGATAATCCTTTGACTTGTTCGACATTGAAATTTTAGCTTCTTGTCCATAAGAGTAAATATTTGGATTGTAGAAGTAAAGTTTGAGTTAAATAGTTTTCGATAAGCCTCTTTCATTCGGTTTTGAAATTTTAGCATGTTTATTCTTTAAAACATATCACTACTACATAAGAACAATGTTGTCAAAATTGTTGGTTACTAGTGAATTTTTGTCGATTATTCGTTGATCGGCACCCAATCGATCCGATAATCCCCAAATCGGGAGTCTTGATCTCTGGAGGTGAGTAATAAGTTGATTGCTAAGTAATCAGTCTAACTTAGCCAACTTGACACAAAATCGGCCTGGAAAAAACCCAAAAACCATAAAAAATTAAAGCCATCAAGATCCAAAAAAGAAACAAAGTATAATTGTTAAATCAAATACTAACAGTTGCACTACAAAAACGAACAAAGGACTAGTGGAGGTGATGTTGTCGATGAAATCATCCATCAAAAGTGAGAAAGATCAGAGAGAAAAAGAGAGACTTGGTTGTGGTCACCGCATGGATGGATGAGGTTGGGGTCATCTTCGCCGTTCATCACTGTTACCTCCGCTGCTGGTCGTTATCTCTAAATCTGATGGATGAGGTCACCATCATCAACACATATGAGATTGACGAAAGAAAAAGAAGAAAAAGGTTGATCGAAAGAAGAGAGAAAAGAGAAGTGTGTGGTAGCTGTGGGTGATTGAGAATGGTAAGGGCTTGTTTGTGTACGTGTGTGTGTGTGTGTGTGTGTGTGTTAGGGCAAATTATACACACTACCCTTATATTTGAGAAAATTATATCAATGTCTAAAGTTTGACCCCTTATGTTTGAAGAAAAATAGGTTACATATTTAGATTTCAAAAAATAATAATTTTTTCTTGAAACAGTATTCATAGATTAATCTCCTATTACTCATTGAGTAATCAATAAATTGTTAATCGCTGTCTCATCAAATTGCCCAAGAACTACCTACACACCCATTATTGTGGAAATTATAAAAAATACCAATTTAAAAAGGGTAAAATTTGTTTTTACCCACTATTTTAAAAAAAATTGTTTTTAACCCCTCAAACAAATATATTGCTTGATATACCCAAATTATCCAAAATATCCCTGGACATTTTTACAAAAAAACCCTGAACAGTTTTAAATTTACGAAAAACCGAATGGTGAAATTACGATTAAGCCCCCTATATATATACATCAAAACCGATCGACTATGCCAAACAGTTCATCGATTTCTCACTCAAAAGCAGACCGGTTTTTACGAAACCCAAACCCGATCGCGACCCGATCTTCCCCGCGACGTTTCCGACCATTACCGCGATGTTACCGACCTTCCCCGAGCATCTCCTACCGCCGACGAACCTACAGAAAGTGTGAAGTTAGATTTTGATATGTTTGTTGTATGTTTTGATTGAGATTTGGGATTTTGAGATGTTTGTTGTGTTATGGATGTTAGTTTAGGATTATTAGGTTTAGAATAGGTTGGATTTGAGTGTGTTTGGTCGTTTTTGTGTTGAAAATGGCTGATTCCGATGAGAGAAGAGTCGTCGGGATCGGATCGGTTTTTGAAATCGGTTTTCCACGATCGGTTTTTCATTTCGGTTTTTCACGATCGGTTTTTCATAATCGAAGTGAAAAACCGATCATGTAAAATCGAAGTGAAAAACCGATCAATTTCTGTAATCGGTTTTTGAGGTGCCTCTAAAAACCGATCCATTTCAGTAACCAGTTTTTGAAGTGCCTTCAAAAACCGATGGATTTTTAACCAGTTTTTGAAGTGCCTTCCGATGGGTTTTTCAGATACCTTCAAAAACAGATCAATTTCACTGAACGGTTTTTCAATTGCCTTTAAAAACTGATTCTGTTATATATCCCTACTGATGATTTCTTTGCTGTTTTTCTTTCCTACAGATGGATTTCGACTATAAATATAGTTCACAAACAATTGACAGACATACAAGCGGGAACACACATATTGATCAAAGATTGGTTAATAAGATAATTGCAGTTATTAATAGAAGAAACCTATACGATCGGTTCATGGCAGAATGTCCGTTCGGACATATTTTGAAAATAAGCAATAATACAGCTGCTGGTTCTGTGATTTTGTGGGTGCTTGCTAGAGAGATAAAGGTCGCAAATGCACGCTGTGATGAGAGGTGGTTTGAAATTGGGGAGAGAAGCTATAGGTTTGGGAAACAAGAGTTTCTGTTGGTAACCGGACTTCCTTTTGGGGGCATCGATCGTAAAATCTTCGAAATAAATCCAAATGATCAAAACGGTCTCCTATGGCGAATGTTTAATGGAGTGTCGCCGGAGGTGAGGGAGTTGGTCACATTTCTTGAGGCAAGAAGTCATAGAGGGCAGGGAGACCGTGCAGGGCAGGATCCGATAGATGATGAAGATCTTTTGAAGTTGGTGAATGTAGGGATTGCTTTCCATCTATTTATGAGACTGGATGATAGAGCTAACATCTATTCATTTATGTGGGTCCTCATTGAGAGTACAGAGAGATGGAAGACATTCCCTTGGGGCACATTATGCTATAGTGTCTTGTTGCACTGTCTCGGCAAGGCACTTAATGAAGAGCGGGTCAGAAATCCACCAAAGACCATTAATATTTATGGTTATGTGTTGGCATTTCAGGTATAACTAATACTTTCAATATTTATTGATTCCTTCTATTACGGTTAATATATAGGGTTATATGTATGTTTTTAGTTTAATCAATTTTGTATTATATATTATCTGACCATTACTAACTATATGTATGTTTTTTGTTTAATCATTGTTATATTATAGTGGTGGTTAGTGGAGGTGTTCCTAGTGTTACAGGAGAAGATATCAAAAAAGAACCAGAACCTGGAAAACGATCTACCAAGATGTATAAGACGATCACTAAAGAGAACACCGACAAATATACACAGCCTAGATGATTTTCCCCCCGTAAGTGGCAAACATAACCTAAATTTGTGTCAATTATTTGTTTGTTATAACTATCGTTATTTATATTAATTATATAATTGTAGTATAACTAAATATATTGATATAATGCAGATAGTTGGCATTGGGCAAACCTTGGAGCCTACTGACGCCGAGAGGGAGATGGATTATTGGAAATCGTTTAATCTGAATCATATAGTTTATGATGAAGTACATAAATATGGCGGCGGGGGGAGTGATGATGATGATGACGATGACGATGACGATGATGATGAACATGATAATGGTGTAGGTGATGAGGCTGAGATAGAGGATGATGATGAGGTGGAGGGAGAGGATGATGATGAGGTGAAGGGTGACGATCAACCACTTAAAGACGTCCGAAGCGTGCAATCCGAATCAGAGGATACCTTATCAGAATTGCGAACAAAGAAGACACACAATGTATGGCACGTAGATCATGAGGTATGAATATTCTATTTATATAATAATATTTTTTAATTAATTTCCATTGCAGTAAATGCAAAAGATGTGAATATGTTGTGTAGTAGTATGGAGTGTGAAAGAGAGATGGAGTCTCTAAAAATGATAGACAAAGTATTATTTGTTTAAATATGCAGGTTGTATTTTCCTGGATACTCAAAAAACAGGGGAGACTCTGTCAAATTTTTTAAAAATTCAGGGTAGTATGTAAAATAATATATACATGTATTTATGAAATAGGTGAAGCGGTTGTTTGAGTTTATCGTGGATTTACAGAAGACAACCCATAAGAAGTTAAGTAGGATGGAAAAGAGGCAGAAGACAAACTCTTAGATTGTAAGGGAGATTGATAGGAGGTTGAGACGGGTGGAAGAGCATTTAAAAATTCTCAGGTCTTCGATTGGTGGGCATGATCCAGATGATGACGATGATGATGGTGATGGTGGGAGCTTTGTCCGAGATGAGCACATGTATTACCCGTCACCACCACCACCACATCAGGACGAGGGTGTCCGTCAGTCGCCTATCGATGACCAGGTAAACTTTGTATCTCTATTGTGTTGCATTTTGAAATATAATTGTAAATATTAATATTATAGATGACTAGCAGCCACCTCATCAGTCACCCTTACAGGAGGAGGAGCAGGGTGACCAGCAGCCACCTCATCAATCACCCCAGCAGGAGGAGGAGCAGGGTGACCAACAGCCACCTCATCAGTCACCCCAGCAGGAGGAGGAGCAGGGTGACCAGCAGCCACCTCATTAGTCACCCCTTGAGGAGGAGGAGGTCCACCACTCCCATACGGATTTAGGAGGTGTATCAGCTGCAAACACTAAGCGTGAGGATGATCAGATAGACTTTGTATCCCTATTGTGTTGCATTTTGCTAAATAATTGTAAATGTGTAATGCATATTTATAATTTACTTACACTTGCAGGATGAAAACATGTAGGAATAGGACAAACGAAAAACAAAGCCAGCAGCACCTCTACAGACGCCATACACGGATCCGGGGCCGACGAAAAAGAAAAAGAAAGTGGCCCAACAGCAGGCAGAGGAGGTGACAGAGTCTAGAGACCACGTAGAAGTGGTCTATAATGAATATAAAGCTGCAACCACTTTAGATCTCAGGTATATTTATAAAAAAATGGTACTAATTCCTGCTTCCTAGTTGTGAATGTAAGAAAATTTATAATAATGCTTAATACTGTTTTTTTTTTTTTCCAAATGTAAGCGCTCGATTGATCGTTGTGGGTGGTGTGTGTTACTGACTACATTGGTCACCCTCGAGGACGAAAACACGTGGTTGACTAGTGAACACATCGATTCTTATTTGATGTGCTTTCGAAGAAAAGGGTGGAATGAGGTGGAGGATGGTAGATACGTTGTCCATGGCAATGGTTTGTTTGTAAGTATTAACATTTAAGTTAGTTAATATAATGTACAACTTCATGTTGCGTTTAGTTGATCGATAGTAACGTGTTTAATTTTTATCATGCAGGCTTTGATGACCCATTATTACAAGCTGCATTACACAGACAAAGGTGTGAAATTTGATCCCGTTACAGCGGATGTACCCTCAGATTGGCTTGCGTACGGTCGTGGATAGATAGATGCAGCAGTCCCGTGGTGGAAGGTTGATAGTGTAAGTGTAGTTCGAAGGTTAATATTTATTATATAATTATCCGAACTAGTCCTATAGTACTAACGTTTTGAAATGCAGGTATTACTATCGTGTAGCCTGAATCAACAACACTGGGTCCTATGTTAGGTGCTCCTCAGAAATCAGAAAATCATAATATATGATCCTATGGCGAATGTTGCCCTAGCCGAACGGCTACAGCCACTTGAGCCGCTGGTATGTTTTATGCCTATTTTGTTGTGGTTCGTAGGATTTTATGAGCAAGCCCAGATAGATATGCCACCCGTGAATGAGCGGTGGAAAGTTCAGCGTCTTCAGAAATCAACTGTACCGCAGCAACCTGATGGGTGAGTAAGTTTATAACTGAATTAATATATATAGTCTATCTTTTATGATATTTAAATAATTTATTACTGATATAGGGCGAGTTGCGGAGCATATGTCGCCATGTACGTACGCGATCTTTTGCACTCACAGACGAGTACATGGAAATCAAGAAAATGTGAGACCGTTGCAGATGCTATTGCATTGAGGGCAGAGATTGCTAGAGACATATATATGTACTCGAAGCCGATGTATAAAGTTAATAATTTTGGAAAATGGTTTGTAGACTCTGATGGAGAAATTGTATATAAATAAATAAATTTATTTATATATTTAATGTATTCATTCTTTATTTGATTTAATTACATAGTATATTTTTTAATTGTCAACAAATCATTTTAATTAAACATTTTAAGTGACATTGTATTTCATATATATGATCATAACATGGAAAAAATAAATAAACATAATACTATACATGTATTTATAACATTATATGTATCCTAGATATATGTTGATATATGTTAATATTAATATATTAACATTAACATATATTAACATTATTTAAATATATTAATATATGTAATATTAAGATATTAACATTAATATAATTATATTAATATAATGTTAGTTATTAACATTACATTAACATTAATATATTAACATTATATTAATATTATATTAATATATTAACATTAGGAACATTAGAACATTACATTAACAATATATTAACATTATGTTAAGATATTATATATTAACATTACATTAACATTAATATTTAACATTATATAACATAATTTATTACACTATATTAAATTATATTAATATATTAACATACATTAACATTAATATATTAACATTATATTAACATTATTTAATATATTAACATTACATTAACATTATATATTAACATTATATTAATATGTTAACATTACATTAACATTAATATATTAACATTATATTAATATTAATATTATATATATACATTATATTGATATATGTACATTATATTAACATTATATTAATAATGTTAATATATTAATATAATTATTTTAATGTTAATATATTAAAAATAACATATATATTCAACCCAAGTAATTATCGATTTTTAGGGGTACATGAAAAACCGATACCGGTTTTTGAGGCCTTCTAGAAAACCGATCCACACTTGGCGTGCTGAAGAAGTGGTGGCAAGTGGATCGGTTTTCGAGAAGGCCTGGAAAACCGATACCGGTTTTTCAGACTTACACAAAAACCGATCGATGTACCTCTACATTGGGGAGATCAAAGGCCACTTGATCGGTTTTTCATCATATCTGGAAAACCGGTACCGATTTTCCCTTGAAAAACCAGGCTCGGTGAAAAACCGATTTTTGTGGTTCCGAGTTGATATGAAATGAGCCAAAAATAGTAGACATGGAATAATAATTTATACAGCTGCATTAGTATATAATTGAGTAATAAACATAAAAACGTTTACATACAGCATGTACAAACAAAATATCAATCAATTGCTAATCATCATTTTCGTCAGTAGTCACTTCTGGATCGGGAGTAGGAAACCGTAATAGACATCGACGTTGGTTGTGTCCAGTCTCATGACACAAGCGGCATCTTCGAGAGCGTGACTCATTTTTAGTAGCATTTGAACTCGTTCCAACATCCTCACCCACGTCTGCGCTTGTCCCTTCATTGATAGAAGTTGGGGGGTTAGGGCAACGAAGACGGTTGTGTCCCCTCTGACCACATCTTCCACACTTTTTTCGACGAGGATCTTCCCCAGCTGAAGGAATCCGAATCTCCTTCGGCCTACCTGCTTGTCTTTTACCTTTCGGTGGTAATACAACCATACTTCTAATTTTTGCTGAAACATTCCAACTGGCCAATTTAGGAATGGGATTAATCGGACGTGCATATGTAGCTTTTAGCCACTCCACGTTATAGTATTGACTGAAAAGTGTATCATAACTGACGCCCTTGAACCTGACATGTAATGATAAATTTTAGTGTCATGCTATGATATGAAATACCGAAAAAAACAATGTATAATTACCATACCTGGCCACAGCACATGTATGAACACATGACAACTGATCAAGGTTCCACTGTTTACACGTACATGTGTGCTGTTGAATGTCAACCATCGCATCTCCTTTGCTATAATGTATGACACTATAATGATACGGTTCTGTAATGGGATGTACGCTACCTTCCGTGGATAAATCTTTTGCCAACATAATACGATCGTATGCAGCGGTAGTAACATATGTTGTGAGCTTCTCAACAGCAACACGTCTATTATTAAACCATCTTTGCAATACATTTCTTACATATTCATGTGCAGTTGTTATTGGCAAACGACGTGCTTGCATCATACAATTGTTGAGCGACTCTACAATATTAATAGTCATCATTTCATATCTTCTTCTTGGACAATGTGCTCGTGACCACCTGCTCACTCCAGCCTTAACCAAATCTCTATGTATGGTCGGATGTAATGCACATATTTCTTCCAATATTATGTTGCATTCATCAGGCACATAACAATATGCTGCATTGTAAAATGCATTTTCCACATCCGAACGCTTTTTACACTTTTGCTTAAGGTTTTGCCACAAGTGAAAAAAACATAACACATGTGGGACTTCAGGAAAAGATGCTTTCATCCCATTCGATATGCTCTTATGACGATCCGATACGATTAGCAAATCGTCTGACACCCCGATTACTCCTCTCAACTTTTTTAGGAACCAAGTCCACGAATTGTCTGACTCTTCGTCAGCAAATCCAAAAGCGATGGAATAAATCATCTCCGACCCATCTTTGAACGCAGCAAAAAAAATCACCCCTTTATATTCACCTTTCAAATGAGTGACATCAATAGCAACAACCAATCTCATGTAAGATCGAAAACCCTCAATGGAAGCTCTAAGTGCAACGAAAGAATACAAAAACCGGTTGTTTTCATCTCTCTTGATTGCTGTCATTATGCCGGGGTTTGCAAGTTTTAACATCTCCAAGTAAGACGGAAGCTGTTGATATGATTCATCCGCTTGCCCATATGCTAGTTTCTTTGCATATTGTAAAGCCTTCCAAGCTTTACTATATAAGATTTGCACTCCATATTGCTCTAGCATTTCTCCAACCAAATGATTAGGTGTATAAAGATCTCTTCCCATCTTTCCTGCATACAATTTTTCGATCACAATAGCCTTCACACTCTTCATATGTGATTCCATGGCTGTCTGACGACACGTGTGTTCCGCTACATAATTCAACACAAACCACATTGAACAACCCTTTCTGCATCTTGCACGAACAATAAAGCTACAAGTTTTATCTTTACAACCGGCTTCAAATCGCTCCATTTCCGAACGTCTAACCCGATATTCAAACTTAGCTTTCAGAGCATATTTGCCAATAGCTATAGTCATTTCTTCTTTACTAGTAAAGAATGCTCCTTTATACAATGTACCACGTTGGTAGACGGTTGACGTAGCGCTTGAAGTAGCTTCAATATCCCCCAATTTTACATCAGGAACAATCTAGTATGGTTGTGAAGAATTCTTTTGAAATTGTAAACCTGAAAATCTTATTTCTGGAAACTCTTCTTTTTTTGCTACATCATTAAATGGAGTTTCCTCTTCATCACTATCTCCGGTTTGCTCTTCATCACTATCCCGTATTCCATCACCATTATCATTTGTGTCTTCATCTTCATCATCAATACCATAATTCGTATAGTCATCATTAACATCATGAATGAGACTTTCAACCGATGTAAATGGGGTGATAGAAGTATCAACTTGATTGATCCCAATACCTGAAGTGAGATAAAAATGACTTTCAACTATATGTGGATTTACTGGTCTATCCATATTTGCCTCGTCATGTCTTATGTCTGGAATTGAATCAGTGACAAATGGATGAACGGTACGCCTACTAACCCCAGCTCCAAAATCTCTGGCAATCTTATCGATATAAATCTCTTTAACATCAATATTTTTTATCGCCATCAAA
Source organism: Litchi chinensis (assembly GCA_019925255.1). Classification (NCBI taxonomy): domain Eukaryota; kingdom Viridiplantae; phylum Streptophyta; class Magnoliopsida; order Sapindales; family Sapindaceae; genus Litchi; species Litchi chinensis. The sequence continues at coordinate 528,028 of CM034465.1, read as the reverse complement.
CCAATAACACCAAGATCGGACATGATACGTATCTTTTTAACCTGACCATTTGTTGTACTTTGTAGTAAATAATATATACGAATATCCCACATTCTTCTATCAATAGCAGCCTCTCTGTATACAAATCCACCAATGATGAAAAACTACTATTTTTGTGGACCCCACACATGATCGACTCCCCTCCAATGTAATTACATCTATTCCACTCTCCGTCAAAGTTGATTACAACGGTCTCTTGAACCATTCCTGCAACATTCAAATCAAATAATAATTAAATCTCATTTCAATAGGGTAATATTACAAAATATAATCATATCGAATCATATTCAATACATAACAACCCAAACATATAAAAAAACCATGAAAAAGGTACTAAATTCGGTTTTCCAGTGAAGTTATCGGTTTTTCATTCTCTCAAAAACCATAAAAACCTTAATTCGATTTTTCAGCCACTGAAAAACCGATCTCGATTTTTTAGTCAACCTGAGCAGCTGAAAAACCGAATCGGTTTTTCAGCCACTGAAAAACTGGGGCACTGAAAAACCGATCTCACAGAGTGGAAAACCGATTATCAGTCACGAAAAACAGATTTCATTGCAGATTTTATAGATTTCGTAGCAGATTTCATAAACATTTAGATCTCACAACCAAATCATTCTTATAGTCTTTTAGCTAGCAATATGAGCAAAACAACCTAAAAACAAACAAAAAAAACTCATACATTACCTTTCAAACTCAAATGGAAGAAGAATCTTCAAAACCTTCAATGGATGCAAAAACTTCAATGGTTGAAGAAGCTCGAATGACTAATCCCTTCAATAATTTGTTTTTCAGCTGCAATGGATCTCAAAAATCATTAATAACCAAATTTTCGTAATTTTCAACTGCAATGGAGAAGATGGAAAAGGGAGGATATTGGTAGGAGGAAGAAAGTTATTTTCGTAATTTCATATTTGGACATTTTAGTCATTTTAACTTAAGGGCATTTTGGTAATTTCATATTTGGGTATTTTAGTGATTTTAACTGAAGGGTATTTTGGTAATTTCATATTTGGGTATTTTAGTGATTTTAACTGAAGGGTATTTTGGTAATCTTGGGTATACAATGGAAATAGTTTGTTTGAGATGTCAAAAACAAATTTTTTTAAGTAGCTGGGTAAAAACAAAATTTTTATTTTGATTTGGGTAAAACCAATAAATTCCCCCCATTATTTTAAAAATACTTTTATTATTGAATTATTCTTATACTGAATTAATTGAGATACTTTTCTATATGTATGTATGTATATTTTTATGAGCTAAAATACTATCGAAAAGTTTTTTATTATTATATAAATATTATGAGTTTAAGTCCAGCCCATACATTATATAATAGGAAAGGATTTGGTTTACAATGGTATTAAACATATATCTTCACTTTTAAAAATAGAATCTATAAAATCGTGATGAGATCAATTGCTATAAGTATGATGTATATGGCAACTTCCATTACAAGAGATGATTATCCTACACTTTGAAATCTTATAGACAAAATTTTGACTTGGGGTTTGTCAGCATCAATGTTATGGGGAAGGATTTACGATAGTACTGTTTTATTTGTATTGTCATCCCACCTTCTCATATGGAGTCTCTTGAGACTTGATAAAATCAACATCTACTACCATAACCATATAACTAACTCCACGTAAGGAATGTGAAAAGGGAAATGTAAAACTACTCAATTAAGATAGTAGATACATTCTTATTTGATAATTTTAATTCATAAGATAAATGTAGTGCATGGGATAACTCATAATGGGTACCATTTGTCTAATGACATATACATTACTAAGTCGGGGTATTGGATAGGATTGTAGTTGGAAGAGTAATTGATATTCATTGCAATATTAAGTTTGTATTAATTATTGTATGATTGCACATTCACTCGTAAATTAAGCGGTAATGATAGACTTTTAAATCCCATTATACACATTTATCAATTCTTCTTTTACTATAAAAATAGATATTTTCTAGTATTATGAGAGTAGATTTTAAAATTATACGTTAATGTATTAATTTTTATAAGTCTAATTAGATTTTTAACCACTAATATCAGTAGATTTCTGACATATATATTACTCTAATATAAAAGTAAGAGTTTGCAAGGTAGCACCAAAAATTAAAATAAGGGGTTTTTTTTTTTTTAAACCACCGTACAGTGTTTGCTACACGACGAACTAACGTGAACTATCTCTTTGATTTGTGAAATACAGTTCTTCAAGGTGTTAGAAAAAATTTATTTAAATTTTTTATGATATTTTCAAAATTCTTCCAAAATTTAATGCTGTCATACACGATTTCAATGTACATACATGGGTGTGTAATTTATTCTCATGAGAAAATCAATCTCAACGTGCATTTCGGTCATGATGTTCAAAAATTCTGACTCATTGTCACGTTTCGGTCATGCATTGTGCAATTGCACCGAAAATTCTGACTCGTTGCCGCATTTCGGTCTTGCGGTTCGCATCGAAATTCTGACTCCTTGTCAAGCACATGTCAAGTTGTCAACTGGTGCGACAAATAAGATTAGTTAATAGTGGAAATTGTAAAAAATACCCATTTAAAAAGGGTCAAATTTGTTTTTACCCACCATTTTTAAAAAATTGTTTTTAACCCCTCAAACAAATATATTATTTGATATACCCAAATTACCTAAAATATCCCTGGGCATTTTTACAAAAAAACCCTGAACAGGTTAAAATTTACGAAAAACCGAATGGTGAAATTACCATTCAGCCCTCCCATATATATAGCGCAAAACCGGTCGGTGGAGAAACAGTTCCACCGATTTCTCGCTCAAAATCAGACCGGTTTTTGCGGAACCCCGAACCCCCGATCGCGACCCCAGCTTCCCCACGACGTTTCCGGCCATTCCCGCGACGTTTCCGACCTTCCCCGAGCATCTCCTACCGCCGGCGAACCTGCAGAAAGTGTGAAAGGTTAGATTTATATGTTTTTTGTATGTTTTGATTGAGATTTGATATTTTGCAATGTGTGTTGTGTTATGGATGTTAGTTTAGGAATCATTAGATTTAGAATAGGTTGGATTTAGTGTGTTTGGTGGTTTTTGTGTTGAAAATGGCCGATTCCGACATGAGAAAGGGTTTTTGGGATTGGATTGGTTTTTGAGATCGATTTTCCACGATCGGTTTTCACGATCGGTTTTCCATCATCGGTTATTCATTTCGGTTTTCCATGATCGGTTTTTCACGATCGGTTTTCCATCATAGGTTATTTATTTCGGTTTTCCACGATCGGTTTTCCATTATCGGTTATTCATTTCGGAAACAAATGAAAAACCGATCGTGGAAAACCGATTACGGATAACCGATTGTGGAAAACCGAAATGAAAAACCGAAATGAATAACCGATGGTGAAAAACCGAGTGGAAAAACCGATCTCAAAAACCGATCGTGGAAAACCTTAGTGAAAAACCGATGGATTCATTAACCGGTTTTTCAGATGCTTTCAAAAACCGATCAATTTCATTAACCGGTTTTTCAGATGCCTTCAAAAACTGATTCAGTTCAAAAACCGATTCTGCTACTAATGATTTCTTTTCTGTTTTTCTTTCCTACAGATGGATTTCGACTATAAATATAGTTCACACACAATTAACAGACATACGAGCGGGAACACACACATTGGTCAAAGATTGGTTAATAAGATAATTGCCGTTATTAAAAGAAGAAAGCTATACGATCGGTTCATAGCAGAATGTCCGTTCGGACATATTTTGAGGAAAACTAATCATACGGCTGCTGGCTCTGTGATTTTGTGGGTGCTTGTTAGAGAGATAAATGTAGCGGATGCACGTCGTGATGAGAGGTGGTTTGAAATTGGGAAGAGAAGCTATAGGTTTGGGAAACAAGAGTTTCTATTGGTGACCGGACTTCATTTTGGGGGCATCGACCGTAAAATCTTTGAAATAGCTCCAAATGATCCAAACGGTCTCCTTGGGCGAATGTTTAATGGAGTGTCGCCGGAGGTGAGGGAGTTGGTCACATTTCTTGAGGCAAGAAGTGATAGAGGGGAGGGAGACCGTGCAGGGCAGGATCCGATAGATGATGAAGATCTTTTAAAGTTGGCGAATGTAGGGATTGCTTTCCATCTCTTTATGGGACTGGATGATAGAGCTAGCATTTATCCATTTATGTGGGTCCTCATTGAGAGTACAGAGAGATGGAAGACATTCCCTTGGGGCACATTATGCTATAGTGTCTTGTTACACTGTCTCGACAAGGCACTTAATGAAGAGCGGGTCAGAAATCCACCAAAGACCATTAATATTTATGGCTATGTGTTAGCATTTCAGGTATAACTAATACTTTCAATATTTATTGTTTCCTTCTATTACATTAACTATATATGGTTATATGTATGTTTTAATCAATTTTGCATTATATATTATCTGACAATTACTAACTATATGTATGTTTTTTGTTTAATCATTGTTACATTATAGTGGTGGTTAGTGGAGTTGTTCCCAGTGTTACGGGAGAAGATATCAAAAAAGACCGAGAACCCGGAAAGCGATCTACCAAGATGTATGAGACGATCACTGAAGAGAACACCCACAAATATACACAGCCTAGATGATTTCCCCCCCGTAAGTGGCAAACATAACCTAAATTTGTGTCAATTATTTGTTTGTTATAACTATCGTTATTTATATTAAGTATATAATTGTAGTATAACTAAATATATTGATATAATGCAGATAGTTGGCATTCGGCAAACCTTGGAGCCTACTGACGCCGAGAGGGAGATGGATTATTGGAAATCGTTTAATCCGAATCATATAGTTCATGATGAAGTACATAAATATGGCGGCGGGGGGAGTGATGATGATGATGATGATGATGATGATGATGATGATGATGATGAGGATGAGATAGGGGATGATGAGGTGAGATAGAGGTTGATGATGAGGTGGAGATAGAGGTTGATGATGAGGTGGAGGGAGAGGATGATGATGAGGTGGAGGGAGAGGATGATGATGAGGAGGTGGAGGGAAAGGATGATGATGAGGTGGAGGGTGACGATCAGCCACTTAAAGACGTCCGAAGCGTGCAATCCGAATCAGAGGATACCTTATCAGAGTTGCGGACAAAGAAGGCACATGATGTACAGCACGTAGATTATGAGGTACAAATATTCTATTTATATTATAAAATTATTCAATAAATTTCAATTGTAGTAAATGCAAAAGATGTGGACATGTTATGTAGTAGTACGGAGTGTGAAAAAGAGACGGAGTCTCTAAATATGATAGACGAAGTGTAATTTGTTTAAATTTGCAGGTTGTATTTTCTTGGATACTCAAAAAACAGGGGAGACTCTGTCAAAATTTTTTTTAAAATTAATGGTAGTATGTAAAATTATATATATTTATGATTCTATGAAACAGGTGAAGCGGTTGTTTGAGTTTATTGTGGATTTACAGAAGACAACCTATAAGAAGTTAAGTAAAATGGATAGGAGGCAAAAGGCAACCTTTTAGATGGTAAGGGAGATAGATAGTAGGCTGAGACGGGTGGAAGAGCATTTACATATTCCCAGGCCTCCGGTTGCTAGGCATGATCCAGACGACGACGAGACGACGACGATGACGATGATGATGATGATGGTGGGAGCTTTCACATGTATTACCCATCACCACCACCACCACCACCACATCAGGACGAGGGTGTCCATCAGTCGCCTATTGATGTAGGCCAGTCAGCCATCCATGAGGAGGAGAAGGGTGATCATCAGCCACCTCATCAGTCACCCCATCAGGAGGAGGAGCAGGGTGACCAGCAGCCACCTCATCGGTCACCCCAGCAGGAGGAGGAGCAGGGTGACCAGCAGCCACCTCATCGGTCACCCCATCAGGAGGAGGAGCAGGGTGACCAGCAGCCACCTCAGCAGTCACCCCAGCAGGAGGAGGAGCAGGGTGAGCAGCAGCCACCTCATCGGTCACCCTAGCAGGAGGAGGAGTAGGGTGACCAGCAGCCACCTCAGCAGTCACCCCAGCAGGAGGAGGAGCAGGGTGACCACTCCCATACGGACTTGGAGGTGTATCTACTGCAGACACTGAGCGTGAGCATGACCAGGTAGACTTTGTATCCCTATTGTGTTGCATTCTGAATGATAATTGTTCCTTGAATATTATACATGTTTTTAATTTACTTACAGTTGCAGGATGAAAGCATGCACGAGCTGGGCAAACGAAAGACAAAGCCAGCAGCACCTCTACGGACACCGTACACGGATCCGGGGCCAGCGAAAAAGAAAAAGAAAGTGGTCCAACAGCAGGGGGAGGAGGTGGCAGAGTATATAGACCCGTAGAAGTGGTCTATAATGAATATAAAGCTGCAACCACATTGGATCTCAGGTATATTTAGACAAAAAAAAAAAAACGTTTCTAATTTTTGTATCTTTATTGTTAATGTAAGAAAATATATAATAATGTTTACTACTTTTTTTTGAATTGTAGGCGTTCGATTGATCGTTGTGGGTGGTCTGTGATACCAACCACATTGGTCACACTCGAGAATGTGGACGAGTGGTTGACTAATGAGCACATCGATTCTTATTTGATGTGCCTAAGAAAAAAAGGGTGGAATGAGATGGAAGATCGTACATACGCTGTCCATGACAGTTCTTTGTTTGTAAGTATTTACATTTAAGTTAGTTATGCATTTATAATTTCATATTACGTTCGGTTGATTGGTTTTAACATGTTTAATTTTTATCATGCAGGCAATGATGACAGCGCATTATAGAGTGCATTACACCAGCAAACAAAGAACATTTGATCCAATTACAGCTGATGTACCCCCAGAGTTGCTTGCGTACGGTCGTGGGCTTATAGACGCAGCAGTCCCGTGGTGGAAGATTGATACTGTAAGTGTAGTTCGAACGTTAATATTTATTATATGAATATCCCTTCTAGTCCTATAATACTAACGTTTTGAAATGCAGGTGTTACTACCGTGTAGCTTGAATCAACAACACTGGGTCCTTTGTGATGTGCGCATTAGAGGAAAGAATCATAATGTATGATCCCTTGGCAAGTGTTGACATAGCCTATCGACGAGAGCCACTTGAGCCGCTGGTATGTTTGATGCTTATTTTATTGCGGTTCCTGGGATTTTATGAGCAGACACCGGTACCTATGCCACCCGTGGATGTCCGGTGGAAAGTTCAGCGTCTTGGACGAGCAGCTGTGCCTCAGCAACCTGATGGGTGAGTAAGTTTATATATATTAATGATATTTAATATTTAATTATCTTTATGTTAATATATTAACATAAACATAAATTAATATAATGTTAATATATGGTTATGATTAACATTAATATATAATTATAGCTTAATTATTATATCTAGTTTATATATTATGATATTTAATTATGTTAATGTTAATATATGTTTATATTATTATCTTGATGTATATAGTTTATATATCATGATATATACAGGACCAGCTGCGGAACATATGTGGCCATGTACGTACGTGACCTTGTGCAGCGGAGAACGAGTACATGGAAATCAAGAAAACATGAGACCGTGGCAGATGTCATCGCACTAAGGTCCGAGATGGCCAGAGACATATATATGTGCTCAAAGCCTATGTATAAAGTTAATAATTTTGGAAAATGGTTTGTAGACACTGATGGAGAAGTGGTATATAAATAAATTTAATACATCTTTTATTAGTATTCATTATTTATTTGATAGTATTGCATTCTATATTTTTAAATTGCCAACAAAACATTATAATTAAACATTATAGTTAATAATATAATGTTAATATTAATATAAATGTTAATATAATGTTAATATAATGTTAATATAATATTAATGTTAATATAATGTTAATATAATGTTAATATAATATAAAATGTTAATATAACATTATATTAACATTAGATTATTAACATATATTAACATTATGTTAACTATAATATATTAATATAATGTTAATGGTATGTTAATAGGTTAACAATAACCCAAGAAAAAACCGGTTTTTAAGAGTACATGAAAAACCGATACCGGTTTTTGAACCCCTTAAAAACCAATCCAGACTTGGCGTGCTGGAATAAGTGGTGGCAGTGGATCGGTTTTCGAGGAGAGATGGAAAACCGATACCGGTTTTTCAGAGTTACTCAAAAACCGATCGGTTTTTCACTATATCTGAAAAATCGGTACCGATTTTCCAAGCTCCGTGAAAAACCGATTTTAATATAATATTAATATAATATTAATATATGTTAATAATCTAATGTTAATATAATGTTAATAAAATATTAATATAATGTTAATATATGTTAATAATCTAATGTTAATATAATGTTAATATTATATTAATATAATGTTAATATATGTTAAGAAGCTATGTTAATATTATGTTAATATTATATTAACATTAGATTAACATATATTAACATATATAATAGAATATTAACATTATATTAACATATAGGAACATTATATAATATAATATTAACATTAGATGAACATTATAGTAATATTAGAGTATTAACAGATATTAACATATATTAACATTATGTTAATATAATATTAACAGGATATTAACAGGAGATTATTAACATATATTAACATTATATTAATATAATAGGAACATAAGATTAACATATAGGAACATTAGAGGATTAACATAGATTAACATTATAGGAATATAAGAGGAACAGGAGATTAACATTAGAGGATTAACATAGAGGAACATAGAGGAACAGGAGAGGAAGAGAAGAGGAACATTAGAGGAACAGGATATTAACATTAGATTATTAACATATATTAACATAGATTAACATTATATTAAGATAATAGGAGAGGAAAACATTAGAGGAACATTATATTATTAACATATATTAACAGGAGATTAATAATATTAACATTATCTTAACATTAGATTATTAACATATATTAACATATATTAACATTATATTAATATATATTAACATTATATTAACATAGATATAACATTATATTAACATATTAACATATATTAACATATATTAACATATATTAACATTATATATTAACATTATATTAACATATATTAACATTAGATTATTAACATATATTAACATTATATTAATATAATATTAACATATATTAACATTAGATTATTAACATATATAACATATATTAACATTATATTAAATAATATTAACATTATATTAACATTATATTAACATTAGATTATTAACATATATTAACATTTATATTAATGTAATATTAACATTATATTAACATTAGATTATTAACAGATATTAACATATATTAACATTATATTAATATAATATTAACATTATATTAACATTATATTAACATTAGATTATTAACATATATTAACATTATATTAATATAATATTAACATTATATTAACATTATATTAATAACATATCTTAACATTATATTAATATTATATTAACATTATATTAACATTAGATTTTAAAATAATGATATAGTTTGTAATAACATTATATATTAAGATAACACATATTATAGTAAAGGTATATTTAGTAATTATTACTAATATCATATGAATATTAATAAATGATAAAATTAATATATAATGATTTTAAAATAAAATGATCATACAAACAGAAATAAAATCAACCCAAGAAAAAACCGGTTTTTAGGAGTACATGAAAAACCGATACCGGTTTTTGAACACCCCTTAAAAACCGATCCACACTTGGCGTGCTGGAATAAGTGGTGGCAGTGGATCGGTTTTCGAGGAGAGATGGAAAACCGGTACCGGTTTTTCAGAGTTACTTAAAAACCGATCGGTTTTTCACCATATCTGAAAAATCGGTACCGGTTTTCCAGGCTCCGTGAAAAACCGATTTTAATGGTTCCGAGATGACATGAAATGAGCCAAAAACAGTAGACATGGAGACATAATTTATACAACAGTATTAATAAATAATTGAGTAATTAATATAAAAATGTTTACATAAAACATGCATAAACAAAATGGCAACCAATTGCTAATCATCATTTCCGTCAGTAGCCATTTCTGGATCGGGAGTAGGAAACCGTAATACACATCGACGTTGGTTGTGTCCAGTCTCATGACACAAGCGACATCTTCGAGAGCGTGGCTCATTTTCAGTAGCATTTGAACTCGTTCCAACATCCGCATCCACTTCTGCGCTTGTCCCTTCACTGATAGAAGTTGGGGGGTTAGGGCAACGAAGACGGTTGTGTCCCCTTTGACCACATCTTCCACACTTTTTTCGACGAGGATCTTCCCCAGCTGAAGGAATCCGAACCTCCTTCGGCCTACCTGCTTGTCTTTTACCTTTCGGTGGTAATACAACCATACTTCTAACTTCCGCTGAAACATTCCAACTGGCCAATTTAGGGACGGGATTAATCGGACGTGCATATGCAGCTTTTAGCCACTCCACGCTATAGTACTGACTGCAAAGTGTATCACAACTGACGCCCTTGAACCTGACATGTATCAACAATTAATATATGTTATGCTATGGCATAAAATGCTAAGAAAAACAATGTGTAATTACCATACCTAGCCACAGCACATGCATGAACACATGACAACTGATCAAGGTTCCACTGCTTACACGTACATGTGTGCTGTTGAATGTCAACCATCGCATCTCCTTTGCTATAATGTATGACACTGTAATGATACGGTTCTGCAATGGGATATACGCTACCTTCCGTGGATAAATCTTTTGCCAACATGATACGATCGTATGCTGCGGTAGTAACATACGTTGTGAGCTTCTCAACAGCAACACGTCTATTATTAAACCATCTCTGCAATACATTTCTTACATATTCATGTGCAGTTGTTATTGGCAAACGACGTGCTTGCATCATGCAATTGTTAAGCGATTCTGTAATGTTGGTAGTCATCATTTCATATCTTCTTCTTGGACAATGTGCTCGTGACCACCTGCTCACTCCAGCTTTAACCAAAGCTCCATGTATGGTCGAATGCAATGCACGTATTTCTTCCAATATTTTGTTGCATTCATCGGGCACATAACAGTATGCTGCATTGTAAAATGCATTTTCCACATCCGAACGCTTTTTACACTGTTGCTTAAGGTTTTGCCACAAATGGAAAAAACATAACACATGTGGAACTTCAGGAAAAGTTGCTTTCATCCCATTCGATATGCTCTTATGACGATCCGATACGATCACCAACTCGTCTGACACCCCAATTGCTCTTCTCAACCTTTTTAGGAACCAAGTCCACGAATTGTCTGACTCTCCGTCAGTAAATCCAAAGGCGATGGGATAAATCATCTCCGACCCATCTTTGCATGCAGCAAAAAAAATCACCCCTTTATATTCACCTTTCAAATGAGTGGCATCAATAGCAACAACCGGTCTCATGTAAGACCGAAAACCCTCAATAGAAGCTCCAAGTGCAACGAAGGAATACAAGAACCGGTTGTTTTCATCTGTCTTAATTGCTGTCATTGTGCCGGGGTTTGAAAGTTTTAACATCTCGAAGTAGGACGGAAGCTGTTGATATGATTCATCCGCTTGCCCATATGCTAGTTTCTTTGCATATTGTAAAGCCTTCCAAGCTTTACTATATAAGATTTGCACTCCATATTGCTCTAGCATTTCTCCAACCAAACGATTAGGTGTATAAAGATCTCTTCCCACCTTTCCTGCATACAATTTTCCGATCACAATAGCCTTCACACTCTTCATATGTGATTCCATGGCTGTCTGACGACACGTGTGTTCCGCAACATAATTCAACACAAACCACATTGAACAACCCTTTCTGCATCTTGCACGAACACTAAAGCTACAAGTTTTATCTTTACAACCGGCTTCAAATCGCTCCGTGTCCGAACGTCTAACCCGATATTCAAACTTAGCTTTCAGAGCATATTCGCCAATAGCTATAATCATTTTTTCTTTACTAGTAAAGAATGCTCCTTTATACAACGTACCACGTTGGTAGACGGTTGACGTAGCGCTTGAAGTAGCTTCAATGTCCCCCAATTCTACACCAGGAACAATCCAGTATGGTTGTGAAGGATTGTTCTGAAATTGTAAACCTAAAAATCTTATTTCTGGAAACTCTTCTTCTTCTGCGACATCATCAAATCGAGTTTCCTTTCCTCTTCATCACTATCTCCGGTTTGCTCTTCATCACTATCTTGTATTCCATCACCATTATCATCTGTGTCTTCATCTTCATCATCAATACCATAATTCGTATAGTCATCATTAACGTCACGAATGAGACTTTCAACCGATGTAAATGGGATGATAGAAGTATCAACTTGATTGCTCCCAATGCCTGAAGTGAGATAAAAATGACTTTCAACCATATGTGGATTTACTGGTCTATCCATATTTGCCTCGTCATGTCTTATGCCTGGAATTGAATCAGTGACAAATGGACGAACGGTACGCCTACTAACCCCAGCTCCAAAATCTCTGGCAATCTTATCGATATAAATCTCTTTAACATCAATATTTTTTATCGCCATCAAACCAACAACACCAAGATCGGACATGATACGTATCTTTTTAACCTGACCATTTGTTGTACTTTGTAGTAAATAATATATACGGATTTCCCACATTCTTCTATCAATAGCAGCCTCTCTGTATACAACATCCACCAATGATGAAAAACTACTATTTTTGTGGACCCCACACATGATCGACTCCCCGCCAATGTAATTACATCCATTCCACTCTCCGTCAAAGTTGATTACAACGGTCTCTTGAGCCATTCCTGCAACATTCAAATCAAATGATAATTAAATCTCATTTCAATAGGGTAATATTACAAAATATAATTATATCGAATCATATTCAAAACATAGCAACACAAACATATAAAAAAACCATTAAAAATGTGTTAAATTCGGTTTTCCAGTGAAGTTATCGGTTTTTCATTCTCTCAAAAAACCTTAATTCGGTTTCGGTTTTTCAGCCACTGGAAAACCGGGATCGGTTTTTCAGACTGAAAAACCGATCCCGGTTTTTCAAACTGAAAAACTGGGATCGGTTTTTCAATCCGGTTTTTCAGGTCGATCGGTTTTGCAACCACTGAAAAACCGGGGAAAACCATGATCGGTTTTTCAGTAACCGAGGCTCTGAAAAACCGATTCCACAGAGTGGAAAACCGATTATCGGTCACGAAAAACCGATTTCGTCGCAGATTTTGCAGATTTCGTCACAGATTTCATAAACATTTAGATCTCACAACCAAATCATTCTTATAGTCTTTTAACTAGCAATATGAACAAAACAACCTAAAAACCAATAAAAAATACTCATACATTACCTTTCAAACTCAAATGAAAGAAGAATCTTCAAAACCTTCAATGGATCCAAAAACTTCAATGGTTGAAGAAGCTCGAATGACTAATCCCCTCAATAAATTGTTTTTCAGCTGCAATGGATCTCAAAAATCTTCCTAATTTTTGTAATTTTCAGCTGCAATGGAGAAGGAAGATGGAAAAGGGAGACTATTGGTAGGAGAAGGAAGAAGGTTATTTTCGTAATTTCATATTTGGGCATTTTAGTCATTTTAACTTAAGGGTATTTTGGTAATTTCATATTTGGGTATTTTAGTGATTTTAACTTAAGGGTATTTTGGTAATCTTGGGTATACAATGGAAATAGTTTGTTTGGGAGGTTAATATCAAATTTTTTTAAATAGCTGGGTAAAAACAAATTTTTTTTTTTTATTTGGGTAAAACCAATAAATCTCCCTAGTTAATATGATATATTAAATTGAATTATTATATTAAAAATCAAGATGGTAAAAGTTTGAGTTAGAACTGAGAAGATGTTTAATAATATTATTATTATGTTGTAATTTGTAAGTCATTATTGGAGCAATAGAGGGCGGAATACCCAATTCTATGTCATGATTATTACTCTCAAGTTTCTCAGTGCTAATCTTCAAAACCGATAAGAGATTAATCACTCTTAGAAACTCATCGGAGTATCAGCATCCATGACACTAACTGTCCTAACTCTCTCATCAAAACGGGACTTATTGGTCAAGTTTATCTCTTTCCATTTTTAAAGAAAGCCCATCAAAAGAGAGTTCACTGGATTAATATCAAGCTATTAGAGAGTTAGAATAAAGATAAAGAACCAGGTGAGTTCTTTCCTTATCTTAGTATTTTGAGATATCTCACTATTATCACTTTAGGTGTTTCAGACAGAAAGAAGAAGTTTATCCAGAAAACATAGTAATTTTATTTCTAAAATTTTTTCTGATATATTACAACTGAGGAATAAAGCTATTTTATAATTGAATAGCTTAAGAACAAAACAAACAAACAAACTTACATCACTGATGACATCGGTCATCAATAATATATATAGAAAAGTCAAATAAACATTATTACATCTTTAATTATTACAAACACAACGGACCCACACAATTATTAAACTTTTGACAAACTTGATCACACTTTTTGACTTAAAAGGACAAAGTGGATAGGATGAAATCTGCCAATAATGACTGCAATTATGGCAATGTTGACAAATTGCAATTGACATGATCTTCATTATCTGAATCTGTAGTATCACAAATATGACATGTCCAGGTGGAATGCATGTGTTGCTGATGTCTGGAACAGTAAGAGCTAAGACCGCATTCTAGACAAAAATCTGCATCACATGGGGGAGTGTCTTCATCAGATAGGGACACAGCAGCTAACTGATTAATATGCTTTTGTTTGCTTGTGCTAGGAGCATAATTATTTTTCTTCTATCTTGTGTGCCTGTCTGCATCATATCTTCTTTTTACTTCTAGTAGATCTTCTGTATGCCATGTTTCTGGTTGGGAGTCTGGAAAATACCAAATTGGAAAATTTTTTTGAGTTGAAAAATGTGTGACTAAAAAGTTAACATATTGATCACGAGCTTGAGACAGATTGTTAAGATATGATTGAGGAAAAGTGGACCAAGGGGTTTTATCAAATAGGTTTGGCTATAATTCATTTGGATTAATTTGAATTTTTTCAAAAAGTTTTTTATGGGTAAGCCTGATTCTTATTGCATAATTGAGTTGTCCATTAAAAATTGAGATAGAGTTCTGCTCAATTATCTCAAATTCTTCTTTTGAGAAATAGACACTATTTGGTTAGGTAAAAAAAGGATGATAGAACATAAGTATTGACCATTCTCTGGGACGAAGGGTTTTTGACCATTTTTTTCATTCATGAAGAGATTTAAATCTTATGAGAAAATGGATAAAAAAGTTGCCTAAGGTTTCTGAAGATTCATGACCCCAGGTAAGGGCTTGCTTAAGGAGGTCATTAGAGACTTCAATAGCAAAGTGATGAAGATGACCAAAACACTAAAGAAAATAAACCGACTCTAAAGAGAAAATGAAATAAGGGAAATGTAACTGTGTAGGAAGAGAAATAACCTGAGTAAAGGGATAGGTTGAATGAACACAAAGAGTTATGAAAAGAAGTTGACCATGGGATTAGATACATTTATACTGATAAGAAAACATTAATTCTCTAATTCTTTGTTCTGGAAAATTAGATCTAAGAAGGTCTGGGAATTCTAAAATTTCTAAACACGAGATTTTTGACATGAAGGAAGATGAAGATGGTTGAAACATAAAGACAGGAAGTAAAATAGGGTCTTGTTGGTTTTGACGAGAAAGATAATCTGCAAGAAAATTGTTTTTACCTTTGATGTGTTTGACTGTGAAAGAATACTTGCTAAACCATTCTGCCCATCTAAGAAGAAGTTGATGAGATAATTTCTTCTTATGGAATTTGAGCATTTGAGAAAACGATTTCATATCAGTCTCCACAATAAAGTGATGACCAATTAAATGAAACTCAAATTTATCAATAGCATCTTTCACTGCCAGAATTTCTTTAAATGTGGAATGATAATACAACTGGCTTGGTTTAAAACTGCCACTTTGATAAGCACAGATGTGTCTGACACCTTTGTCTGATTGTTCAAAAAGAACTGCACCCCAAAAATTTTCACTTGTATCAATCTGTAAAATTCTTATGCTTGTAGAAAGGATGTGCAGAGGAGGAAGTGCTTGGTAAACTTACTTGATTTGTTGAATTGCTTGAGTTTGTTAAGAACTCCAGAGGGGAGGTTTCTTTTACAGTAATTCTGATAAGGGCTTGGTAAGAGCTGTAACATTGAGTATGAATGTTCTGATATAGTTGACAAGACCAACAAACTGTTAAATTTTTTGCTTAGTCTACAACTGATTAGGAAACTTGAGCAAATCCTATCAATGTGAGGCCGAGGGTGATATTTTCCATCAAAAATCTGCATGCCAAGAAAAGTGATCTGCTTCGGAGCAATTTCCATCTTTTTAACTGAAAGTATAATACCATGATCTTTGGTAATTTGAGCAAACTGTCGGATAAGGTGATAATGTTCTTGCTCATTTTTGGAAAAGAGAAAGATGTCATCTATGTAGATGAGTGCACTATGAAGTATGAGAGCATAGATCTTGGTCATTGCTTTTTGAAACAATGAATGAGCTGTCTTCAAACCAAAAGGTAAGACTTTCAATTGGAAATGATGATTTGGAATACAGAATGTAGTTTTGTATCTATCATCAGGATGAATTCCTAGTTGCCAAAATTCTGCTTTCAAATCAAACTTTGAGAAGATGTGAGCATTTGAAAGACAGGCAAATAAAGTCTGTCTCATGGGTAATGGAAACTTATCATCTTGGAGGAAATGATTGAGCGGTTTGTAATTGATAACCAGTCTCAATTTTTTATGAACCTGTTCAGATCTTTTATTCACATAGAAAGCTTCACATGCCCATTGTGAAGTTGTTGGCTTAATGAGCTCTTGTTGTTGCAACTGGGAGCATTCAGATCTTGCAAACATGAGATGTTCTGGATTCATGCCTGAATGACTTGCTTTAATCGAGTTGATGTCTTCATTCATATGAAATAAGAATTTTACAAAAAAGTTAGGGTTTTGCTAGAGGGGATGGGAACATTTTTGAAGGAAATCAGAATGTGTTTCAGAACAAGAGTTTTGGACAAGTTGATTTTGAAGTTCTGTAAAATCAATGGATGGTTGAAGAGAGTAAAGGCTAAGAACAGAAGTCCATGGTTTAAAATATTATTTAAATCTAAGACCTTCAGGGAGGATTTTAAGAGGAGATTTTAGAATAAAGATCAAATCCAAAAATAAGATCCTTCTGAAGTAAATGTAAACCAAGAACTTTTTGAGTAATGGTACATTTAGGAAAAATCTCAAAAATGAGAGGTTTACTGATAAGAGACATAGTAAAAGGATTACCATTAACAGTACGGAACTTTTCTTTGTATGGTTGCCAATAAGAGGAAGGAAAAACAGTTAGGTTTAAAATGGAGGTTACGGCACCAGTATCAACAAAGGTGATAACAGGTATGAGTTTGACATATTTGGTGGGGAAGATTTTTATCATTACTGAAGGAATGGTAGTTTTGGGAGGTTGGATAGCCTATTGAAGTTGGTAACATGAAGAACTATCAAAATCAGAGGTGAGTTCTGAAAATTGATCAAACTGAAGAACATCCTGAGATGTAGGAGTATCATGAATTGAAAACAAATCTTCTCTTTCATCATCAGAAAGAGAAATACCTTTTTGAGTAAGGTACTAGACCATTTGCTGAGATTTCTTCTTCTGATTAAGACAATTTTTTATAAAATGATATTTCTTGTGACAAAGATAACATCAGTTGGTGGATTGCTGTTTGAAAAGTTTTCTTCTGAGAAATCTTCTGAATTTTGGTCTACGAGAGTAAGAAGATATTTTCTTATGAGATTTGGTCTTGAAGAAATTATGTTTCTTCTTTGTAGAACAGTTGCACTGATCTTGATTTTTGCATTTGATCTGCAAATCTAGTCTTAGACAAACCTTTGTCAATTGCTTGGACCGCTTCATGTATTCTTCAAAGAATTTCTTCTGAGCACAAAATTTATCCAATGTGTGAGGACAAACTGATAGATTTTTCTAAGAGCACACTATTGAAGAGATTTGTCTTGGGTCTGCATGATTTTTGTTGCTTCCTGTGACAAGGAATCTGGGATAGAGGATAAGAATGCTTGCTTCATGTTTGGATCATCAATGCCATGAAGAATATGGAACCTTTTCAGCATCTGTTGATAATGTCTATCAAAGTCTTTTTTTTTTTTTTTTTGTAAGAGCAACACTTCATCTGAAAGTATTCTTCTCTCATTTTTGCTTCATAAGCTTGAGGTCTACCATAAAATTCATTATAGAAGACAAAAAGTGTTTGGTTGAGATCAGGGAGTTGACAAAATTGAAATTGTCTGTACTCTCCTAATTCTTGCCACCACTCTCTCAGTGTACCAGTAAATCTGGTAGCGAACTGAGTGAGAACTTGTTGGAGTTGAGCTTGTGGTTTTAACATTTTTGTTTGAAGCCATGCTTGGAATTCAAAGATTTTGTCTCACCATTTAGAGAATGGAACATCATCTAAAGTAAAAGTGAATAGTTTGGAAGTGTTATTGTTTTGAAGGGGTGGTTGTGGTTGGGGAAGAACTTGTTGGTGAGGAAGTTCTGTTTCAGTACTAACATTTTCTTCATAAATCTGAGGTTCAATATTCATATAATGCAAACCCAAATTTTGACTAGTAGCACTAAAATTATCATCATAAGAAGAATGATAAAAAGATTCAGTTAAAATGTAGGGAGAAGATTCTATAAGAAAAGTGAGAAAAAAAAACTAGTAGGAGTAGAGGGTAGAGAAGTTTTCGAAGTGTGTGAAGGGGATTCAAAAGGATCTGGGGTGTAAGGAAAAGGAGAGGGAGGTGGAACATATTGTATTTGGAAAGATCTCATTTCTTATAAGGTTTGAGAGATCAGGTTTGGATACGATACAATATATTGATTTTATTGCTTACTCTGAGAATGAGATCTGGAGCTGTGGCTGTGTTGAGAAGGAATTACCTTAGATTTGCCTTTTCTACGAGCTAAATGTTTCTGTCTTTTTTGTTCTGCTTGCTGAGCTTCTTGTTGTTCTCTGAGCTTAGCATAAAGGCGATGGGTAGTGCCAAAGGCAA
Source organism: Litchi chinensis (assembly GCA_019925255.1). NCBI lineage: Eukaryota > Viridiplantae > Streptophyta > Magnoliopsida > Sapindales > Sapindaceae > Litchi > Litchi chinensis. The sequence goes on along the minus strand of CM034465.1, from coordinate 508,909 downwards.
TATCTGCTTCGGATCTAGTTTCTATAGGAGCAAAAGGTTGGCTGACCTTTGAAAAATTTGTCTAGGAAAAAGACCATGAACTACTGGTAGCTTCAAAAGGATTGTAAATAGGAACATGAGGAGGAGTGTGAAAAGTCTGTTTATAAAGATCTTGCTGAAGTGAGGTAAGTTGAGCTTTGAGACTTCTCATTTCTGCATCTTTTTGAGAAAAAGCAGTTGTGAAACTTTGGTTTGTCTGAATCAGGTGGATCAGGTCATTGTGAAGCTAATTCATTCTTTGATGTAATTACTGAATAACCTGAGTAGTTCTTTCAACAGCAGTAGTTATTTGAGATTGCAGATGGTTGAGTTTTGACTCAAATTTGTGCATGACTTTGTTCTGAGTAATAACATTTTCAGATTGCCAATTTAGAATAGCTTCTGCTTGAGAAATGGATTTGATTGACCCATCTGACTGAACAACTTGGGAAGGAATGACTTTTGGCTTTTGAGTGATAGTTTCATCAAGAGGTGGAAAATCAGTGTCATAAGAGGTGGAGGAATGTTGGAACATCATGACTGCAGGTATAATAGGGGAAGGGTTCTTAACAACCCATTTTTTAAAGGGTTTACAAGATTTTGAAAAAGATGTTTTTAAAAGCCAGTCAATACCATTTTTATAACAAGGTAAAGAGGTTTTTGTGGAAGTAGGAGTGGTAAGGATAGCTTGGGAATTCGGGTTAGGAGGAAGTTTAGGAAATCTTTTATCAACTTCATTTCATGCGGGATTAGTTACTGGAGGAAATTTAGGAGGATCAGAGTATCTGACAATATATTAATATTTACTCGAAGGTTCTCCTAATGGTCCTACAGTAGGGTCTCCATCAAGCCATAGTTGATAAAGAGATTTAGGTTTGAAGGTCTTTTTTGAAACAACAGGAATCTGGTTTTGTTTTTCACAAGCCTTTTTACAATTTCGACATTGACATTCAAGATCATAAGGGCTATGACCATCTGGATGTTTAAAGTAGTAAATAGGCTGACCTGTAGTGGTAACATGTTGGACCTGTGGCTCAAGAAAAGTAGGGTTAAAGTTACTTACTGGTTGAATCATGAACTGAGTATGAAATTCAGAAAGATGAGCATTAGGTTCTCTAAGTTTTATGAATTTGATGGTAGTTGTGCCATATGGATTTTGAAGCATCATAGACTCATTTGCAAACACCGAAGCTGGAGGTTTTTGCTGTTTTTCATAAGAAGTTATCCACTGTTCAGGTAACAGTTCAATAAGCTTCTCACGAGAAATCTGCCTAGGGATAAATGTATAGTGAAGAACATGGGAAAAATCCATGGTAAAGAGTAAGATTTCTATGGTAGTTGGAAGTGAGAGATACAGAGCATGATCCTATACTCTCCATATCATCTGGCGTTGAAGAGTAGCTGAAATAGAACCAGGTTTCTGGACTGCACCTGTAATCTGCAACTGAACTTGCAAGGTTGTGGAACAAAATTCATCTTTAAGGGACATGTTGTAATTTGGTCTTAGGGTAAGCATAACAGTGCCTGCATTAAAGATAGTTTGGACAGTAGCAAGATAAGCATGTCAGTAACTGGGGTATCTAGTGTCAAGTAAAGCCATCCTGCAGGAAACAGGAAGACCTTTTCAACCATGATAGGTGACTGCAACTCTAATGGTGCTAAAATGGATATGAGTATATCCTTCTGATAACCAGTGAGTAATATTGGACTGAGGAATTTCAAGAGTAACATACTATTCTTCTAAAGAGGCTGGGATAGGACACTTATCAAACTTAGAAGAATGAACATATTCTTTTACAAGCCTACGAGAAGATTTTACAAGAGTTTTTACAGAGAAAGAAGAACTAGGTTTAGCAAAAGCAGAATAAGGGTTAAAAAGAGAAGGAATAGTATCTGGAAGAAGCTGAGTATCTAGAACATAAGTAATTTCATATAAACTATCTATTTTAGTAGAGTGAGATTTAACAAGAGGAGAAGTAAGTGATGTTGAAAGATTTGGAGAACTAGAAGTAGCCATAACAAAGAGTTTTGCCTAAAACATACCTTCCATAACAATAGTGAGGGCTCTGACTTCTTTAGTTCTCTCTCTCTCTCTCATATTTTTTCCTCTTTCTTTCTTTCTTTTAAGTGACTTCTTGAGCATCTTATTAAAGATTAACATATTTATATTCTAGTTAATATGACATTAAATGAATGAGCTATTTTACAATAGGAGGGTGGGGTTGGAGTGTTGGTGGAGGCAACACAACACCTGTGAAAATATATCTAAATAATTATTTATATAACCCTTAATTTTATATAAACTAAATGAATAAATTACAATTTAGCTATCCGATTGAAATGTAATTATAGGCGGAACAATTATTTCAATGTTATTGTAATTTATCCTTCTGCTGTTAGTAAGATTCCGTTATATTTAACGGTAAACAATATCAAATTAACAAAAAAACGAAATTACTCTTGATGATTAAAGTCAACTAGTTGACCAAATATAAAACCCTCTCTCTTCTTCTTTTGCTTCTTCTTGTTCTTCTTCTTCTACTATTCTTCTTCCTCGAACTCGATCTAGGTTCATTTTTTTTTTTTTTTGCTTCTTCTTCTTCTTCTGCTATTCTTCTTCATCGAACCCAATTTAGGTTCATCGTGATGAACCCAGATAGGATGAACTTTGGGTTCATCTAGATGAACCCAAATTTGGGTCTTGGGTTAATGAGAACTTAGATTTTGGGTTCGTGAGAACTTATATTTTTGAGTTCATTCCCAATTTTTTTTTCAATTTTTTTCTTTAGTTTTTCTTCTGATTATCTAAGTTGAATTGATAATCTTCATTTTGTTGTTGATGGGTTGAACTAGTAATTGTTTGGATTGATGATTTTTTTTTTTTTTAACTGGTAATTGTGAGTGATTTTTTGATGTTGAACCCATGAAGAAAATGATGAAGATGATGGGTTAAAGTTGGATTTTTGGTTTATATTTAATATTTTATTTTGATTTTATTTATTTTCTTAAATTGATCTCTACCATCCATCTTAAGATGGACAGTGGAGATCTGGTTAAACTTTTTTATTTAAATGATTTTAAAATTTTTAAAATTTATCTTAAAAAATTAAAAATAAAATTAAAAGACAATTTTATCCATTATACAGTTAATTTTAATCGAGAAATGTTAACAGTAGGTGGTAAATTGCAATAATATTAAAACAGTTGCTCTACTTGTAATCAAATTTTAATTAGGTAGTTAAATTATAATTTGCTCAAACTGAATATATTTCATCAATGTTTTAAATATTATGTTTTTATTTATTGGCCTTCCTAAATATCCCTAAGTACGTTTTTGTCAAAAAAAAAAAAAAAAAAAAGGAGGTTTTTCTGGCTCTGGCATCTTGTTCTTTCATACAGATATGTTTCGACTTCTTGTCTTAAAAGAAAGTTCAATCCACGATTGGAAATCACTGGAGAGCAACATCATGTCGTGAAGGATGTATTAAAGTTGGAGAAATTACACTAAGACCTATAAAGTTGAGGTTTTTATATTTATTTTTTTATTTTTAATATGACATTAATGTATTGATAAATTTCGAAAATGACACTCAACTATTAAATGAATTATAATAGAATTAAGTCAGGCCTTGCTTTCCAACTTTGATTGGTGTTTTGAGTCTTTTGACTCTCAATTGCCCTTTGTGGGTGGATAATTTTTTAATTGATAATTTTTAGTTGTTTTAGTTTCAGGTCACTCTTTAAGTACTTCCATTAAGAAAGCTCGACTTATGTACTTATACTTACGTACGTACTATAATACGTCGAAAAAAAAAAAACGTATGCTCCAAACAATGAATAGTATAAATATATGCTCCAAATAGATGTACCCTCGCAAAAATAATGTACTAATCGTAATATTCTTATCGTTTATCATGGCGGCCACTGCATAAGGTGGTGGACATCATGGTGGCCATTGTATAAGATAAGAATGCAAATTGGGGACATCAATGCCAGGTTTCACATGCGTATACGGATGTGACATCGCGTGGTGCCAAGGCTGTATACAGCAGTAGCAATACCATTTTGATAAAGCTTTCACATGAATTACAGGACACCCTACTTGCGTGCGGTAACTGCATTTTCTTGACTTGATTTATAATAATTTTTTCTGGCAGAATTCTTACTTTGTTGAAAAAGCCTTCTTCCTTTTTTATTTATTTATTTAAATTTATTGTATTAATTATTATCAAAATCAATCAAGATAAAACTTTAATGATGTGACTCAGAAAACTATTTTTATATAGGAGGGATCGACTCATACGAAAATAAAAAAGTGGTTCACACATAAATGAAAAATTACTCGTATAAATTAGTAAGAGTTATGGTTATAAAGTGTAAAATCCACACGAAGAGGTATAGGCATGTGACTTAAAGAAAGGAAACATTTTGAAAATCAAAATCCATAAACAGAATTAAAGAAAGTATTTAAAATCAAGTTAAAGAGAATAAAGAGAATCAATCTGACTAGATGTCCCAATTAATGCCAAAGGTGTTTGTCATTTGTCACACATATTATTCTTGAAATAATAGATATTTATTGCATATCTTACATGTATCACTTATCCTCTTCAGGGGTTGCACTAGCATTTCTTCTTTCCATTGGGTTTTTATTTGCACCCATACAAAAGTTAATCAAGCTTAAAATTCAAAAATAAAATTATAGTTAATCAAAGATTAAAGTGGTGTTTATTTGTTTTTGTTTTTTTGTCTTAAATCTTATAAAACCTTATTTTAAATGATTGATTAATAAGGTTTTATATTTAAATATATTTATTTTTGATTATTTTTCCATTTAAGATTTCTAAACTTAAATATTAAGCGATTGTACTATTACTATTATACATTTTTTCTTATAAATATTAATTTCTATTATTTTTTAAAATAAATTATTATTTTTAAGATTAGTTAATTTTTATTTTGAATAATTTATATCTTAATTATTTTATTTTATTTTATATAAATAAAATAATATTTTAATTTTTTTAAAAACACAACTCCCCCTTCATTTAGGGGTGAGCGTTTTCGGGTTCGGGTTGGGTTGAGTTGAAAATCTCCCAACCCAATTGGGTTGGGTTGAAAATTTTCAACCCAATCCAACTCAATCAATTCTTCAACCCAACCCAATAATTGTCGGGTTGGGTTGGGTCAAGTCGATCGGATTGACACCTCATTGATAATTTGATATACAAAACATTTCTGTTAATCAACTCGTTTAAATACAAAACATTTCCATTGATTACATAATAGGTTTAATATAAATAAAGTTTAAGCCACTACATAATTTAAATGAAAAAAAGTTCAATTCTTCACAAAAAGGCCAAAAAAAATAAAAATTAAGACAATAATCCTAATAAAATCCATCAATGCAACTTGTTTGCTATCATTAAAGTCTTCACAAACATTGAAAACCACAAAATATTATGTCCAATTGGTAGCTCCCAAAGCATCAACTGCATGCACCACATCTAACATCAAATAAAACATTTAAGTCAACTCAAAGTGTAATTAGCTAACATGTTGTCAACTTTTGCAAATCATAAAAAAACAAACATACGTAAATAAAATATAAGCTTTTTATTTAAAATAATTACCTTAATAGCATGAAAAAGAATCAATTCACATTATTTTTCATGGATCCAAAGGTATGCTCACTCCAATCTCTACATAAATGGAAGAACAAAATGTTAGTAATATATAAAATTACACATTTAACATTAGCATAATAAAACAAATCATTTACCTTGTTCAATTGCTTCATACAACTCTGTCTCATCCGTGGATGGTGTAAGGTCCAAGCAAATATTCGTAGATCGTAACCAATTTTGCAAGCAAATCAATATCTTTACCATCTTTGGAGTCAAGCTACTCCTAAATGGATCAAGAATACGACCTCCTGTGCTAAATGCTGACTCGGAAGCCATAGTAGACATTGGAATGGCAAAGACATCTCTTGCAATACGAGATAGAGTCTTATACTTAGAAGAATTAACTTTCCACCAACCCAAAAGATCAAAGTTCTTATCATCCAAATGTTCATCAGATTCTATTAAATACCTCTCAACCTCATTCTTTGAAACAATCAAATCATTCTTTTTTTCATTTCCTTGAACTTTTTGAGCCTTTCCAAGCGAAAATCAAAACCTTCATTTGTCTTTCCCACATCATCCTCACTAAAGGAAGGATTGGAGCTAGAAGTTTGTTGACCACTTGAAATGTTATCATCACTTTTGTAAAACTCATAAAGTTTAATCAAAAGATTTTTAATGCCACTAGTTAACTCCAAAACCTTCCTATCATCAAACATATCACTAAAGCAAAATTTGACATAATCTAACTTGTATCTTGGATCAAGAACAAGTGCAATTATCAATAATTTATTCACTTCCTCAATTTTCCCCTAATACTTGTCAAACTTCAATTTCATTCCAATTGTCATATCACACAACAAAAAATCATCACTCTTACTCAATCTAGTCAACTCATTTTCAATAGAGCATAATTCATGAAAGAACATATTGGAAGTAATGGATGTAGAAGCATTAAACTTCAAAGCAATATCATAAAAAAAATGCAAAAATTGGCAAAGACTCTAACATTACTACAATTTTTCTCTTTTGGCGACCCTGCCCTTTTTTTCCCATTTTCATCTTCAACAAAGTATAATCATAACGTCCATCATCCTCCAATAATCTATCAAATGCTTTTTCAAATTTTAAAGCACTAGATAACATTAAATAGGTGGAGTTCCATCTAGTAGGCACATCAACTACCACAAGACTTTTGCTCTCAATTATTTCATGCTCAGCACAAGTTTTAAACGTTTGAAGTCTTGAAGGTGAAGACCTAACATATTGTATCGCATTGTGAATGCGAACAATTGAATCATTTAAATCTTTCAAACCATCAGACACAATTAAATTTATAATATGAGCAGAACATCTCACATGCAAAAAATTTTCCACCTAACACAAGTTCAGATTCTTCCCAATTTTTCAACTTTTTCTTTAGATAATCTATAGCCACTTTATTGGCGAGGCATTATCTACAGTAACCGTAAACACTTTTTGAATACCCCAATCCTTCAAACATGACTCTAAAACTTTTCCAATTGTTTCCCCTCTATGATCAGGAATAATACTAAAACTCAAAATTCGTTTATGCAACTTCCATTCACAATCAATGAAATGAGCAGTAATTACCATATAATTAAAATTTTGAATGGAAGTCCATGTGTCTGTGGTTAGGCAAACTCTTGGTTTCTGTTCAATAAAAATTTTTTTAAGCTTACATTTTTCATCTAAGTAAAGTTGAAAAACATCTCTAGCAAGTGTTCTTCTAGATGGAGGACAAAACCTTGGATTGAAAACACTACAAAAATGTTTAAATCCTTCTTTCTCTACAAAAGAAAAAGGTAATTCATCTATAATAATCATTTTTGTGCAAGCTTTTCTACACTCTTCTTTATCAAAACCCACAGCCATAAGTTTTTTGTTGTCACCAATAGGTCCAAAAGTTAAGGTTTTTTGTTTTTTTATCCCCCCCAACCTTTACAGAATTGTATTGTGCACATTGTGTTTGCAAATGATTCCACAAAGTCGTCGTGCCACAGTGTTTAGTCGAACATGCATAATCTTTACCACAATAATTGCACTTACATCTAGACTCATCACCATACTTGGTGAAGCATTTCCATATATCTGACTTTGACTGACCTTTTTTGGGGATTCCCATGTCATTGTCAATATTATCATCATGCTCGTCCATCTACAAAACAATTTTAGATGATTAACTATTCGAATTTTAGAGGACTCTATCAAAAAGTGTTTGAATTTTTTATTACCATATTAAATGTAACCTTCCTCTTCTTACTCATAATAGCCTCCCTCTTCTCAAATTTCAATAATCCAACAAATGCTTAAATGGTAACCTAGCCTATAACAACAAGAAAAAATCAATAAAACCAAAATAAAAAATTAGTAATACAAACAAATATCAAATCAATAAAATACATAAATAAAATACATAAAGAATTTATATTTTTTTTACTATGTTTGCTCCACTAATACCAATATAATATTTCGTCACAACACATAATATGTCCTTATTTTAATCACACAACACGATTAATTTATTATATAAATATTTCATAACTTATATTTATAGTATAAAGTCACAACTTCTAACAATCCACACATCAAAGGACATAAAGTCAAATTAAATTAAATTAAATCAAAGTCATATTAAGTTATAAAGCATCCACTATACACCTTCATTGCCTCACACTGTCAGCTATTATACAGTGACAGTCCTTGATAATTAACTGTCTATTATAAATAATTTATTCACTATTTCACTTCCTATCATCAAACATATCACTGACTCACACAGTAACAATTAGCTATTATACAGTGACAATCCACTGCCATTGAGTCATTGACTGTCTTACTTAATTTGGTCCATCAATTCAAAATAAGTATGAAGACTTTGGTCCCTCAAAGGCTCACATAACCATTCACACACAACACACTCATATATCCATTTGGACCATTTCCACTCACGGTCCCACACACACATATGAGTACGACATATCCATGATTCCATTCAACTGGTGACTGGTCCACACAATTCAAATCCATTGATCTGGTGATTGGTCCACACAATTCAAAAGGTGTTAGAAGACTTTAGTCCCTCACATAGTCGCTCACACACACATATACCTCTCGGCCTCTCATTCTCACTCAACCAACCAACTGCATCTGCATCTCACCTCTCAGCCTCTTCTCCTTCCCGCCCACGGCTCCACCCTCTTCTTCTTCCCGCCCACCAGATCATACCCTCTCAGCTTCTCATTCTCGGCCTCTCCCTCCATGATCTCTTCATATATTCCACTACCTGCACGGCTGCACCTGCATCTCACCTCTCGGTTTCTCACTCAACCAACTGCACCATGCCTCTCGCCGGTCCAAGGAAGATTGAAGGTTAAAAAAATCAAGTTTTAGGGTTATTTGATTTTGAAAAAAAAAATTGAGATTAAAGAGAATTTATACCTGTGGAGCGTGTAGGCCGGAGACTAAAGCAGGAGGATCACCGATCCGTCGTGAAGGACGACTATGAATGCGTGAAGCTGGTTGTGTGTGGAATGTGAAGGTGGAGAGAGATGAGAGAAAAATCGAGAGAGAATGAGGGCAAAACTGATCGACTCGGTGCGGTGGTGTGTGAAAACTGGAAAGCTGGTCTTTTATAGTACGGGTTCGGGTTGGGTTTTCGGTTTGATCTTATAACCCGACCCAACCCGAAAAATAATCGGGTTATTAAAACATAACCTGAATCGGGTATTTTGACTCTCATAACCCAAACTAACCCAACCATAAATGCTCGATTCGGGTCGGGTTATTCGGGTTGGGTTCAACATGCCCACCCCTACCTTCATCCAATTGTTATTAGTGCAAAAGTAGGCCACTAACGATAGGGGTCAATGACCTCTTTCCTAGAGAATGGAGGAGGCTTGCGACCTCCTCACATTCAAATGGAAAGAGGTCGACCTCCTCTACCAAATGCAGTGAAAGAGGCCATCGACCTCCATGTTAGAGGCTGCTAGCCTCCTCAAATTTAAATAGGAAGAGTCTTCAGTCTTCTTTTTTTATTTGGGAGGAGGTCGATCGACAACCGGTCAATAACTGATAGTGGCCGGTTTGAGGGAGATTAGATTTTAGGGTAAAGGCTATGTTAGAGTTAGAGTTAGAGTTAGGATTTGAAGTAACTAGAATTGGGGATTTTTTTTTTTTTTTTTCATTAGGGATATTTTAGTTATACTATAATAATAATAGGTTAATTTACGAAAGTAATGTATATTTACTAATAAAAGCTTTTTTCATTAAGATATAAGCAAGAAATTTTGGCTTTTTAAATAAGATATAATTTTGACTTTTTAAATAAGATTTTTTTGATTTTTAAATAAGATATTTTTTAACTTAAATTAAGTTGTAAATAAAAAACAAATAAACTAAAATCACTTAAATTAAGACTTTAGTGAAAATAAGTCTTATTAGGGGGGAAAAAACATTCCCTAAATTTCTTCTCATGAAAAATGGCATTTGAATAGGAAGGATGAACTATGAAATGTAATTACCAATGAGATAAAGAGAGAGAAAGGGAAAGAAACAAGAAAAGAGAAAAGCAAGAGATCATGAGTGGTGGATGTGTTTTAATATGCCATGGGTAATTTCGGTGCTTAATCATAAACACAAAAAATGGGGATAGAAGTGATAAATCATATCATTTTCACTTAAAAATATATAATTTACAGAAAAAGGTAAATGTATAAAAGATCAGGGTAATTTAATAGATTAATTTTTAAGCTATTGAATTGTTTATGAAATAATTCTAAGCAATATATCATAGATAAAATACTGTAAAACGGAACCCGAAAGCATATACGTTTCTGTGCAACAGAAATTGCCCTGGATCCTAGATTATTCAATTGGCGGCGTTCGGCCACCAATTACGGGATCAAACCCTCAAATCACGGTGTAAGAATCTTGTCATATATTTTCTCTGTTTTTCTCTCTATATTGTGTTTGCTCTTTCTATATTGTATATTGAGATATAATTTTCCATAATCCTTCTCAAATAAAATATATCATGTATTTATAAAGGTGACGATTATTTCTTGATAACAACCAGTAATCGCCAGTAACTGCTAGCGATTACTTGTTCTTATTTAAATCCATTTTATTTGGATTGGGTCATGGGTTTGGTCATCTTAGGTGGACCCGACCTAACAACCCAATAACCCAATATCTCCCACTCACACAAGATGAGCCAAATAGAACTTACAGAGAAAGCACCGGTGACCCCTTTATGATAAGGAGTACAACCATTCATATAGGTAAATACACTGTGTGACCTATAAAAAAAAATATAAGCAATGTGGCTTATCTTTCAAATCTCAATTGTACTGCTATACAAGAGATTATAAATTTGTTTATTATTATGTCCTAAATTTAATGAAATTTTATTTGCTCGAGCATATTTAATACCTTAACATGCTCGATCCTTCAATATTTCATATAATCATAATTGTAATTCCAAATTGTAATTAGTCGTGACTAGTAACTATAGAAACAAAATAAAATTTATTAAATCTTCCTGTCTCACTTTTGTCCCTTAGTCAACAAAAATGACTGACACCATAGTAATATCCCATAGGCCATATTATCATAATCATAGAAGACAAACTAATAATACAAACATCACCTCGTTACTTTAAGATAAAGTAAACAGTCACTGAGGACATAGGTAGAAGTTTTTACAAATTTCAATGGAACTTACATAATGAGGAATTGGGGATAAATTCACTCATTTTCTATGTCGGTTACAATAAGCACACGCGGTATGAAATGCATGTTACAATGAATCTTATCATTCAATAAGGATGCATATGTCTTTTATAATGAGATTATTCATTGTACAGATCTTAGTTCAGATACTCTCCTAGCACCTAACTTGAGTTTCTAAAAGCTCGCCCTTTAAGTGTCTTTATCAAAAACCTCACATCTAGCTTAATCAGATTCTCATGATGGTGAGGATACATCACGAGTGATTCAATAATTGATTTAGATAGAACCTCATCTTGATTACAATCAAAACGACATTTCATATATTTCAAGTCTTTAAGAGAATAACCTCATTATTATCCTCTAAAAATATATGTGTCTCATCTTGACTTGCTCTCCTAGCAACTAAGACAAACTATATGTGTTAAAATACCAATCTCAAAACCTGACAACATACTTTCATATATAATCTATGTGAAATGAATATGTGCTAGTTTTATGTAACTAAAATGACGTATCTAATCATAAAGCATATATGACTTAACATAACAATTACAACATCAAAATATACACAAACCCAAAGATTTAGCATGTGATATAAATACATCTCTTGTCATAGCTTTTATAAATGGATTCATAACCATCTCACATGTAGCTACACACATAATTGTTACATTATTTTTCATCACTATATCTCTAATGAAATTGTACTTAGTCTCTATATGCTTCGATTTACTATGATACTTCTCATCTTTCATATAGGCAATTACTGTCTGCCTATCAAAATATACAATAACTGGCTTCTACACATTAGTTTCGAATTTAGATTCTCCAAGAATCTTTTAAGCCATACCACTTCCTGGATTGCAATTGAACATGTTATAGATACAGCTTCCATGGTGGATAGCATAATACATGACAGCTTTTTACTACTTTAAGAGATAACACATTGGCTGAACAAAAATACATAACCAGATGTAGATTTTGCTAATCCAAATCAGCTTCTTTTATCAGCATCTATATACCCAACAAGACACATATTGCCAGATATGGGAAGTACTCAACAGTTCTCTTTCAGATATGTCAATATACTTTTCATAGCAATCTAATGTTTCTGTCCAGAATTAGATTGATATCTATTTACCAGTCTAACTACATAGCAATTATCAGGTCTCGTTTATATCCTAGTATATATGAGACTACCAATGGCACTAGAGTAAGGAACTATCTGTATTATTTCATACTCTTATGGAATCTTAAAGCACTTTGCAAGACTAAGAGTTTAATCCTTCGAGGTGAGAGTATCCATAGGCTTACAATCAGTCATGCGGAATCATTTGAGAATTTTTAATGTATGGCTCTTACGATAAAGCCAAAATTCTCTTTAAATGATCTCTGCTAATTTTAACTCATAAAATATATATGCAGTTTTTCCCATGTCTTTTATCTCGAAAGTTGACGATAATAGTTTCTTTATGATTATCCTAAACTCCTTGTTGTTTCTGGCTAACAGAATATCGTCTACGTGTTTAGATAGTATTTTGAACTTATTTTTTATCCGTTTAACATATACACAATGGTCTTCTTCTATCAACTTAAATCCATAGGACATGACAACCTTATGGAAATAGAGGTACTACTGTCTGGAGGATTGTTTCAAGCCATGATCGATTTCGTGAGCTTACATACTTTCAGCTATTGGCCTTTTGAAACGAAATTCACTAGTTGCTCCACGTAAATTTCTTTCTCCAGTTCTCTATTGAGAAATGTTGTCTTTACATCTAGTTGATGTAATTTTAGGTCCATGTGTATGACGATAGCAAATATAAAGCGAATGGAAACAAACCTTATCATAGCAATCGTTTTTGTTTTGCATTTATCGCCAATCGGTATCAAAGGGGCATGTGTGAATTGCTACAATTACAATTATTAGTAGTATCATATTCAGGATTCCAAGAGATGCTGTGTTGGGTTTGGTTTTTTTTTCAACTACCCCCATGGGCGTATGTAATAGAATCGAGTACCATATGAAGGCATAAACTCTTTAGTCCCTTTGCTCCCACTAGGAACAAATGTACGAGCTATTCCAATAATTCTGTCATTCCCACTAGGGATAGAGTATTCAAATAACTCTCTATCTTCCTCTAGTTGAGTATTCGGATATGAAAAAACATCCGAATCATTCAACTTGTAAAATTAAAATTTCTTTTCAACCTCACATCTGCTATAAAATTCATTCTCTACGAAGTTCACATCTTGTGACTCTAATTCAGTAATGCTTTCATCTAAACTTTCTCCCATGACTACATATCCTTCTAAGTGCTCAAAGTATCTAATAAAGATACGCTTCTTTCCTCTAGCACTTAGCTCTCATATTTTACTGGAAAGATCATATACATATTCGACGCACCCTAAGATCACATATAAGTAAGGTCAGGTTTCCTACTTGTCTATAATTTATAGGGTATGGAAGATACTAATTTTGTAAGGATCATATTGAGAATATAAGCAGTTATTAAAAGCGCATCTCCTCAGTAAGATACTGAGAGGTTTGTTTTGTGCTATCATAGATCTTATCATCTTCAATAATATTCTATTCCTTCTCTCTTACACTTAGAGCCTAGACTCTTGCGCATGTTGGACTCTGCCAAATAAAGCTAACTTAAAGCATTGGCTTCTTCTAGGTGCATATCTTTAAGTTCAACATGACGTGATATATCATCAAACGTTTTGATATTATCGTTGTGGATCATGTTGATTTTTCAAAAAATTACTAGCTGTTTGGGAGGGACCAGATTATTGCCTGTACTTGTTGCTCATCAGTTAAGGTCTGGCCAAATGATTTCAACTCATATATCATGTTTGACAATTTTTTCAAATGCCACCTCATACTGTGATTATGGCGCTTCTAATAAGTATCAAACTTAATTATGAGTCTCCTCAATTTAATGGTTAATGTCCCACTATATTTATCTATTAAAGTTAGCCAAATGTCTTATGTTGTCCCATATTGTTCGTACGCGCACTAGTGTTTTCCCTATAAGTGCTGTTTGGCTCATCTTGTGTGAGTGGAAGATGTTGGATTGTTGGGTTGGATCCATCCAAGATGACCTAAACCCATAACTCAATCTAAATAAAATGAATTTGGATAAGAATAAATAATCATCAGTGGTTACTGACAGTTATTAGGAAATAACCGCCACTCCTATAATTATATGATTGATTTCATTTTATAATGGGGAATGATAAGAAATTGTTTTTTTCACAACATACATGCAAACACAGAGAAAAGAGCGAAAACAAAGAGAATATAAGGAAAGGCTCTTACACCATGATTTAAGGGTTTGGTCCCGTAATTGATGGCCGAACTCCAACCAATTGAACAATTCAAAGAATTCAGAAGAATTTTCGATGCGTAGAAACAAGTACACTTTCAGTTCTGTTTTACTATTTTTAATGAATTTTATTTATTGTTATGAAATCTTTCATTTTGTGGAGGGAGAAATAATCCATACAAGATTCGAGGTTCATATATCTATTTCTTAGTTTTCAAACAAAAAATACAAGTTTCATGACCATTTTAATTACTCAAACATGATTTTAAACTAGCAAACAATTCAACGGTGCTCTGATACCAATGAAAGAATTCAAAATAATATATAATCATGGATAAAATACTGTAAAACGGAACCCGAAAGCGTATCCATTTTTGTGTAACAGAAATTGCCCTAGATCTTGGATTGTTCAACTGGTTAGAATTCGGTCACCAATTATGGGACAAAACCTTCAAATAACGGTATAAGAACCTTAACATATATTTTCACTGTTTTTCTCTCTATACTGTGTTCGCTCTTTTTATATTGTATATTGAGAGATAATTTTCCATCATCATTTTCAAATGAAATATGTCACGTATTTATAAGGGTGGCAATTATTTATTGATAACCACTAGTAACCGCCAGTAACCGCTAGCGGTTACTTGTTCTTATCAAAATCCATTTTATTTGAATTGGGTCATCTTGGGTGGACCCGACCTAACAACTCAATAACTCAACAGATTATACAAATATATTTGTCATTTCTTAAAAATATATTAAAATAAAATATGTTACCATTTAGTAGAGATGATTGTGTCTCTTTCCATCCATTAAGATATTAGAAATTTATTTCAATCAACGCATATTATAGTTTATTTGATTAGTTTTTACACCTCGTTACAGGAGTAATATCTCTCATTCGTGAGAGATAATATTTGCATCATATAAATAATGTTTGATTTATATAGATAGATCTCCGATAAGCCTCTGACTCATTCGACATTAAAATTTTAGTCTCTTGTCCATGAGCGTAAATTTTTGGATTGTAGAAGTAATGTTTGAGTTAAATAGTTTTTGACAAGCCTCAACCTCCTTCGGTATTGAAATTTTAGCATGTTTATTCTTGCAAAGAAAAACATGTCATTGCTACCCAAGAACTACCTGCACACCCATTATTTTAAAAAAATACTCTTATTATTGAATTATTCTTATACTGAATTAATTGAGACCCTTTTCTATATATATATTTATATAATTTTTTATGATCTAAAACACGTACTATCGGTAAGTCTCTTATTATTATATAAATGTTATGAGTTTAAGTCCAGTCCATAGATTATAATAGGAAAGGATTTGGTTTACAATAGTATTAAACATATATCTTCACTTTTAAAAATAGAATCTATAAAACATGATGAGATCAATTGGTAAAAGTATGATGTATATAGCAACTCCCGTTGCAAGAGATGAGTTTTCTTACACTTAGGGTTCTGTCAGCATCCATGTTATGGGGAAGGATTTACGATAGTACTGTTTTATTTGTATTGTCATCCCACCTTCTCATATGGAGTCTCTTGAGACTTGATAAAATCAACGTCCACAATCACAACCATATAACAACTCCATCTACAAGGAACGTGAAAAGGGCAATGTACAATCACTCAATTAAGATTGTAGATACATACTTATATGATAGTTTAATTCATATGATAAATGTAGAGCATGGGATAACTCATAATGGATACCATTTGTCTAATAACACATGCGTTACTAGGTCGGGGTATAAGATAGGATTGTAGTTGGAAGAGTAATTGATATTCATTGCAATATTAAGTTTGTATTAATTATTGTTTGATTATATATCCACTCATAAATCAAGTGGTAATAATAGAGTTTTAAATCCCACCATACGCATTTATTGATTCTTCCCTTACGGTAAAAGTGGATATTTTCTAGTGTTGTAGTAGATTTTAAGACTATTTTTTAATGTGTTAATTTTGGTAAGCTTCAACTGACTTTTAATCATTAATATTAGTAGATTTCCGATATATATACATATGTACATATGTGTGCATATATAATACTAAAGCATAAAAAGTATGATTTTGAAAATTGCATTAAAAATTAAAATTAGGTTTTTTAATTTTTTACCACCATACAGCGTTTGCTATACAACGCATTGCCATGAACTCTCTCTTTTATTTGTGAATTACAGTTCTTAATGGTGTTAAAAAACCTTATTTAATTTTTTTTTTAATGATATTTTCAAAATTCTTCCAAAATTTAACGCTACCTACCATACACGATTTCCAATATATATATATATATATATATGTGTGTGTGTAATTTATTCTCCTGAAAAGGCCAATCTCAACGCGCATTTCGGTCATGATTTTCAAAAATTCTGGCTCATTGTCGCATTTCGGTTGTGCATCATGCAATTATGCTGAAAATTCTGACTCGTTGCCGTATTTCGGTCTTGCGGTTCGCATCGAAATTCTGACTCCTTAGAGCATCTCCAATGCAAATATGGATTGTCTTTTAAAAAAAATGGACATATCATCAATGTCAAGGAAATGTGTATCATATGTGGTATAAATATGGATTGATAAACACTCAAGTCTAAAAGGGCTCTCCAATGCTATTTTATTCATTTTAATAATAAACAGTCAAACAATAATATATCATTAAAATAAATTACCATAAATTATTATTTGATGGAAGTTTTTATCATTTATTGCTGACATGGCTGTCCAAGAGACTCTCTAGAAATAGACATTGAGGTTAACAACTTCTATTTTCTTTTTTGTCATGTCATCTTGATAGTGGTTATGGAAGTTTGCATTGGAGAGGTTAATTTTAACCATCTATCAATTTATCTGATGTGGCACTCCATTTTTCCATAATTCATACTTGCATTGGAGATGCTCTTATCAAGCACATGTCAAGTTGTCAACTGCTTATTTTCACGGAAGCGACAAATAAGATTAATTAATATGATAAATTAAATTAAATTATTATATTAAAAATCAAGATAGTGAAAGTTTAAAATTTGAGTTACAACTGAGAAGATGTTTAATAATATTATTATTATTATGTTGTAATTGTCATAAAAGAAAAACAATATTAAGATATTATAAAATAAGAACAAAGATTATAGATAAAACACACAAAAAAATTTAGGAGAGAGTTGTTATCCTATTATTTTATTTCTTATGTAAGAATAAATTATACAAACTTATGTACTCTCTATTTATAGACTAAGTGTACGTTTGGTACAGCTTATCTACTGGCTAAAAGTACTTTTTTAATGCCAAAAGATCTACTTGATATTTTTTGCGTCGTTTGGTTGACATCCTAGTAGAGCTTTTGGGGAATTAAAAAAGCTGAAAAAGGTCTACTTGGAGAAGCTCAAATTTTAAGCTTCTCCAAGTAAACCTTTTAAAGCTTTTTTAAAATATTAAAATGTCTAATATATCCCTATTTTATTTTGTTAATTTCTTTAAACCTTTATAACCCTATTACACTTTCATTATAAATATAAATATATAGTCTCCACATTCATTCACTTTTTATTTCATCAAAACTTCTGAGAACTCTTCTCTAACCGGTAAGTTTTCTATATTTTGTATTTTTTCTTTTTTTCAATTGGTTTTAGTTGATATTGCAATTTTTTTATTTTATTGTCATAAATATTATATGTCATATTTTTAATATATATATATATATATATATATATTACAATTAGTTTTGTTATTGGTTTATTGAGATACCTATATATATACACTGTAATTTGCAATTGGTTTTGTTATCGTGGTTCATTGACATATATATACTGTAATTGATTTTAATTGGTTTTATTATTATGGTTCATATATATATACTGTAATTGGTATATATATATATATATATACTGTAATTGACACATTGTTGTTGTAGTGTATATATATATACACTGCAATATATATATATTGCACACTGCAATTGGTCACTGCAATTGCAGTATGTATACTGTAATTATATACTGCAGTGCAATATTTATATTGCAGAGTATACATATACTGTAATTATATACTCAAAATTGCAGTATATATATATACTGCACTGCAGTATTTACTGCACTGCAGTATATAAACTGCAATACTGCACTGTATTTATATATATACTGCAATACTGCACTGCAGTACATAAACTGCAATACTGCATTGTATTTATATATATACTGCAATACTGCACTGCAGTACATATACTGCACTATACTGCACTGCACTATACTGCATTGCAGTATATATACTGCAGTATATATATATATACTGCACTCTGCAGTGCAGTATTTGTATACTGCAGTAATACTGCACTGCAGTATATATATAAACTGTATATACATTTATTTTACATTTATCTAAATAAATACTTCTCTTTTGAAAATAAAAAATAGAGAAACAAAATAATTTTACATTTATTTATTGAAAATCTATGTTTTGAAAATATATTTACATCAAATAATTATTAGTTGTTTGATTAATTAATTTTTTATGGTTAAGGTTGAAGCAATTATATTTCAAGAATGAACATATTACTCATATCTCTTATACCCTTTTTGGTAAATTAATAATCTAAAAGTACTTTAAAAATAATTTAACCAAACACTCTACAATTTAAAAGAGCTTTTTTAATTGACAACCAAACAACCAATAATTTTTTTCTAAAAGATCTATTTCCAAAAGATCTATTTTCAAAAGATCTACTTCTAGTAGATCTATTTAGAGAAGCTGTACCAAACGAAGCCTAAGAATCATAAATATAGGAAACACAAAAGGCACAAGTTATATAACACATCAACGTACTATTATAATGATCATTATTTGAATAATAATAATATTTAATGTGAAGGTTATAGAAAATATTAAGGCACAATTATGATGATCATTATTTGTATGATAATGATCTTTAATAGGAGGTTATAGAATACTAAAGAGTGGCATCTAATTGGTTTACAACACTTCCTCTTTAGATGTAAACCCCTAGTCTCGATCTATAATCTCTTAGTGTTAAAAGATGGAGTAGAAATTTAAAATAAATTTCTACATTAAAATTAATTGAATTTCATTGTAAGACCCGGAATTTCAGTTCCCTGAAAGAAATAGTGTTTCTTGGATAAAGAATATTTTCGGACGGAATAGTATTTCCAGATGAATAGTGATTTCGTGTGAATAGTATTTTTGAGTGAATAGTGATTTCCGGGAAAAAGAATATTTTCTTAAGTTTCGTGAAATATAAATTTTTTTCGGTGAATAGTATTTCCGAGTGAATAGTATTTTCGATGAATAGTGTTCGTGTGAATAGTGATTTTCGGAAAATGGATCCCAGATATCAAAAGCTCCATAATATGAATTTGAGTTATTAGAAGCTGAAGCGGAGTAAAGATGAGTTCGTTTGAGTGGATTTCAAAGGTTCCGAATATTTATTGATAAAAACGTCTCGTTGAGAACGTTGTGGATTTTAATGAGTTTATAGCTGATTGAAATTTTTTTCAAAGCATGGAATTGGAAGTTGAGATGTCCAATTAGAGTATTGTGTGGTCAATTTGATGATAGGGTGATCATGAAATATTTTTGGAATTTATTGATGTTAAGTAATGATTAAAATTTAAGTTAAATATAAAATAAATTGTGTAGGAGAAGATATCCAATTAAGAAGCACAATCCATGTGCTTGGATGAGAGCTAATGAGGTTAAGACATATTTAAGTTAAAAAGTAAGTGATGAGTTAAGATTGGATTAAAAGAGGGGATGAGATGTTAGTGATTGAATGGATGAGAAAAATTGACCAATTAAATGTTATCATCCATGTCTAATGGCATTGTTGTGATTATGGAATTATTTTAAAGGCAAATTGGGCATGGAATAATAGCTAGTATATAAGAGGAAGCATGGTTGATGAGTGAAGGGGTGATATGTCGGTTAAGAGGGGGAGGAGACGTGATTTGCAAGCTGAAATTGTGAGAAGAAAAATCAGAACTGAACAAGAGTGTGAGTAGTGGCAATTGTGTGAATTTAGAACTAATTTAAAGGCAAATTGGACATTGAATGAGGGCTGGCATTTAAGTGACTGCATGGCAGATGATTGGAGGATAATAGGTCGGTTGAGAGGGCTTGAAAAACGTCCAAAACAAGCTGAAACCTGGAGAGAAAAGCAGAACCGAAAAAAGAAAGAAAGAAAAAACAGAGCAGACCGTGAGCTGGAAACGTGTAAGCTGAAACCGAACTGCAGAAGAAGAAAAATTGCAGCCGTGAAGAAGGAGAAGGAGAAGGAGAAGAAGAAGAAGAAGAAAGAGAGATGATCCATCCTTTATAGTCTCTCAAACCCATCCCTCTTCATCAAGAAAGAGTGAGAGTAAGTGAATATGTTTTGTGTTTAGTTGCTGGAAATTTTTTTTAGTTATTGATTTAGATGAGATTTTGATGAATTATTTGTGTTAAATCAAGGTTAATCATCATCAATATAAGTTTGGAAGTGAAGGAAAAGAATCAAGAAGCTTGGATCAAGGTTGTTGAGGGGTAAGGGTTAGAGTTTGATAAGTAAAGGTTGATGAGATTTAATTGATTTCTTTAGTTTAAGGTGGTAATTGAGTTGATGGATGATTGTTGAAGTGTTTATGTGTGATTATTGGTTGAGATGAAAAGGATGAATAAAGTTGTTACATGTTAGTATGTGAATGACTCATAAAAGAATAGATAATGAGAGTATTTGGATGATTAAATAAATTATAGGTGAAACTATGTTGATTGAAGGAAAATTTTGAAAAGAAAAGCAAAGAATAAAGTTAGTAAATATTTATATTAGTGCTTGAGCAATTGTTGTTTTCATATATGTTGAGATTGCTTTAAATAATTAAATGAGTTGTATAAGATTATGGGATGTAATAGAGTAGGTTGGTATCAAAGGATGCAAGAGAGATGAAAATTGGAAAGATAAATAATTAAGTTGGTAAAAGTTAAGTGTGGAGGTGAATGTGTCATCAAATAGATTGCATGTATTTTGATGATGGTTATCAAGTGTTTGAGTACTTTAATGTCAAAGAATTAAATAGAAATGTATGTGAGAATATTAATTAGAAAGTTGATGGAATTATGGATTTCTTGAGAATATATGTTGATGGATAAAATAATTGACTAGTTAATATATTGTATTGAAAGTTTATGTGAGTAAATGATGAGGTTCTTGAATGAATTATTATAGGTGTTTGGATGGTGATTATGATGTGTTTGAATAATTGAGCATCAAAGGAAGTAATTGAATGGAAGTATAATTGTTAAGGGAAAATAAAGTAAAGTAAAGAACATATATATATATATATATATTGAGTTAGACTAAATGATCTATTGGTAAAGCATGTGTTGAATCTAAAGTGAAATTGTAATA
The DNA here is from genome assembly GCA_019925255.1 of Litchi chinensis. Classification (NCBI taxonomy): domain Eukaryota; kingdom Viridiplantae; phylum Streptophyta; class Magnoliopsida; order Sapindales; family Sapindaceae; genus Litchi; species Litchi chinensis. The sequence continues at coordinate 486,771 of CM034465.1, read as the reverse complement.
TCTTTTGAATCCTAAACCAAGATTGTTGGTTGGATTATATTGTAGGAGAGCCTCAAGAAGCGAAAAGGAGTGTTGGATAGGTGGTGAAGAAATTTGAAGTGACTTGTAAGTGGTTCGCCACTTAATAGCTTTTTAAATGGTCATGCAATTTCTTGATGATGTTAAATGACTATAGTAGCTATGTAATAAAGGAAATCGGAAATAATATATAATGATATAGTTAAAAGTTAAGCGTATGGATTCCGATGTAATCCATATGTTTCTAGAAAATGATTATGAGTTGTATGTAGAGAAAATGAACTAAGAAAGTTTTCAGAAGATGTAAAACTAGTGAGTTTTGTGCTTTTGCACTTGAAGAAATTGATTATAAAACCCATGTATATGCCTTAAGAGGTTATGAGAGTTAGCGCTACGTGACGACGCAGAAAATTCCGTCCGTAGTCGCTCAGAGTATAGAGAAATTAGCACTACGAGACGACGCAGAAAAATTCCGTCCGTAGTTGCTCAGCTTCCTAGAAAATATAAGCGCTACGTTGCGATGCAGAAAATTCCGCACGTAGTTGGTTAATTAACAGTTAGCGCTACGAAGCGATGCAGTAAATTCCGCTCGTAGTTGCCCAGAGTTTTAGCACTACAATTGCGATGCAGAAAATTCCGCATTGTAGTTGCTCAGTGATAAGATTTAGCGCCCTACGTACGATGCAGTAAATTCCGTAACGTAGTGGTTGAGATACCTCAGTAAGCTTCACGTTGGCGTTAGTTTTAATCGCCCGTGATGGTTAGAATATTTAAAGGATATACATGGGAGTTTTGAAAGAAATCACAAAACAAATGATAAATTGTCATGTTAGTGTGTGATATTATATCTTTGTTGCACTAACTTGTTTATTTATTTTGTAGCTATTTATATTTCATTGTGTGCTACCGCGGACGACAGGACGTCATCATTTTGTAGGGTATATATAGGTGGGCGATTTATGACATATGATGTAAAACTTTATGTATGAGATGGATATGTAATTGAGCAACATATATTTAGATTTTGAAATTGTATATTTGTAAATATTCATGCATTTCATATATATGATGCATCTAGATATATTCTACTTGAGTTTGTAAGTTTGTACTTATAAATTGAGAATTGAGTGTTGATGTGGCATGTTTGTGGAAATATTATGATGATTATTGCAAGTTTGAGAATAAAGAAGTTGGGAGGAATTGAGATTTTAGTCGAAGTGTTATTTTCTTGACAGGTAAATTTTGGTTTATCAAAAATGCAGTCGTTATGCTGCCGAAAATTTTATAAAAATATTTGAAACAAAAGTTGCGAAAAATTTTATCACTCCCAACTAGTTTAAAAGGAAAACTAAATTTTTGAGTTTAAACGAGTAAACCGGTTGAAGAAAGTTAGGGTTCGCTTCTTGGATTTCTTCGACCCGACAAGTCGGTCTCGATAAGTCCGTTGAAGTGCCCGGCAGGATCCTCCAGACAAGAGCATAGATAAAGTCTGGGAAGGGTCCTGTCAAGTTGGTATCAGAGCATTGGATTGATGTAGTCCAATCCTGGGGAACTCTCGCGTGTGAATGTAGGGCGAAGCATGACTCTCCGCCCCAGGGCTCTATGGGGATGGGGCCATGGAGTGTTCTGATAGGTACCATTTGATGCCCTGTGGTTATGGGGCCATAACATGTCAAGTTGGTATCAGAGCCCGATTCTCGTTCAGTTGAGAAAAAGTTTTAAAAGAAAAGTTTGAGCTATTTGGCACAAATTGTGCGCTAGTTATGCTTAAGGCACGAAGTTACTTGTGCATGCATTATTTTTAAAGATTTTGAGAGTTATGCTTTCATCGATTGCATAAGCTAAAGTATAAGTTATAGTATTTGAATTTAGCATGTTATGAATACGCTTCGAAGCAAGTTGCTAAGTAGAAAGTTATGCATAAGATTGTGAGTAAATATTGCATGAAATTATCATGCCAGATTATATTGAGCTAGTTGTTGAAATTTAAATTTCGTGATTTGTGGCTATTAGTGTATTAGTACACGCTTAGCTATGCAGCATAGAGATCGTCCGAGGACGAGACGGGTAGCCACAGAGGCATCCCCACCAGATAGAGAGCAGGTTGACGAGTCTGTCAACGTGCTAGAAAGTTCTGCACACCCAGAGCCATCACAGTCAGTACGACCAGAGCCTGCCCCAGGACCTACTCCAGGGCAGATGGAGCAGATGGCCCAAATGTTAACCGCGGTCCTTAAGCACTCACGGGAGACAGAGGCAAGTGTAGAGCGCGCCTGCAGGTTAGGCGCGAAGCCATATGACGGGACTGGGGATCCCGAGAGAGCATGGTCATGGCTAGAGATGAATGAAGAAATATTTCAGATCCTAAGATGCACCGAGGATCAGATGGTCATCTTCTCAGCCTTCTTACTGAAGGATCGCGCCAAGGACTGGTGGAAGGCGCATCAGAGAGCCCACTCAGAGGGAGTCACCTGAGCCGAGTTCAAGAGAGAGTTTACAAACAGATTTTTCCCCAAGAGCTATAAGGATGCTAAAATACAAGAATTTTACAGATTGGAGCAGGGGGACTCCTCAGTGCCAGAATATGAAAAGAAATTTCCAGAGTTGATCCGCCTCGTTCCATTCTTTGCAGAGAATGAGGAAGAAAAGATCAATAGATTTATGGTAGGTCTTAACCCCGCGGTTAGGACCATTGTGACATCTGCCTCGCATACTAGATATGGACAGCTGGTAGAGGCAGCCACCAGAGTAGAGCAGAGCGCACAGACCGTTGTAGAGTCCAAGTCGAAATTCAGTCAGAAGCGGAGCTGGACCGGTAGCCATCAGGGAGAGTCCAGCAAGGTACCCAAGAGTGGGCAGCGCTCAGCATGGTCACAGAGTCGGCAGCAGAGTCAGAGACCCCAGACCAGTCAGAGTTCTATTCGTTCATCAGCAGGGTCCAGGAGCCAGCAAAGCTGGAGGAGTCTACCAGTGTGTGGTAGGTGTGGCCGGTTACACTACGGTGAGTGCCTACAGGGCAAGACCAGATGCTTTCGGTAATGACGGGAGGGCCATTTTATGAGAGACTGTCCTAGTGCAGGTAGAGATATACCCCCTAGAGGACAGCCAGGTAGACCTCCCAGAGCACCGACAGGTAGACCCCTCAGTCAGGCCGCCAGAGTATATACAGTGACCCAGCAGGCGGCAGATGCTACACCAGATGTGGTCACAGGTACCATCTCTTTATTTGATACTGATGCTCATGTATTGGTAGACCCAGGAGCCACCCATTCTCTTATTTTTCGAGAGTTCATAGATAGAGTTGGGATGGAGTTGAGTCCGACCAAGTGTAGCATGGTAGTGTCACTTTCCACAGGTGATTCGCTTATTGCGGATAGAGTCTACATGGGAAGTAAGGTGACTATAGCAAGTCATGAGTTCGAGGCTAATCTAATAGTACTCGATATTCATGACTTTGACATCATTTTGGGCATGGATTGGTTATCCAAGCATCGCACGACTGTAGATTGCTATAGAAAAGAAGTTCAGTTCAGCAAGCCTGGGGAACCAGATGTGATCTTTTGTGGAGAGCGGAAAATACTCTCTACAAGTTTAGTAAGCGTGATTCGTGCGAACAAGATGCTCCGTAAAGCATGTCAGGGGTACTTGGTCTATGCAATAGAAGCTAGCGACAGAGAGCTACAGTTAGCAGAAGTCCCGGTGGTGAACGAGTTCTTTGATATATTTCCCGAGGACCTTTTAGGACTACCCTCAGATAGAGAGATTGAGTTCGATATTGAGCTAGCACCTGGCACAGAACCCATTTCTATAGCTCCGTATCGGATAGCACCAGTTGAGCTAAAGGAATTGAAAGTGCAAAGGGAAGATGTTCCCAAAACAGCCTTCAGAACTAGATATGGGCATTATGAGTTCTTAGTGATGCCATTAGGCTTAACCAATGCCTCAGCAGCCTTTATGGATCTGATGAACCGTGTCTTCAGACCATATTTAGACAAGTTTGTCATAGTCTTCATCGATGACATCCTGGTGTATTAAAGTAGTAAAGAGGAACATGCAGAGCACTTGAGGATTGTATTGCAGACTTTAAGAGAGCATCAGCTGTATGCAAAGTTTAGCAAGTGCCAGTTTTGGCTAGATCGCGTGGCATTTCTGGGACATGTAGTATCAGCAGAGGGTATTTCAGTAGATCCCCAGAAGATAGAAGCTATTGTAGATTGGAAGCCACCCACGAGTGTAATAGAAGTCAGAAGCTTCTTGGGTTTAGCTGGGTATTACAGAAAGTTTGTAGAAGGATTCTTCAAGATAGCTACTCCACTGACCAAGTTAACAAGAAAAGAAGAGAAGTTCATCTGGTCAGAAGCCTGTCAGAGCAGTTTTGATGAGTTAAAGCAAAGGCTGACTATAGCACCAGTGCTTACACTTCCCTCAGGAAGTGAAGGATTTACAGTATATTGCGATGCCTCCAGGCAAGGTTTGGGTTGTGTGTTGATGCAGTATGATAAAGTGATAGCTTATGCTTCAAGGCAATTAAAGAAGCATGAAGTGAACTATCCAACACACGACTTAGAGTTAGCAGCTGTAGTGTTCGCTTTAAGAATATGGCGACACTATCTCTATGGAGTACCTTGCAGGATCTTCACTGATCACAAGAGCCTACAGTACCTGTTCACACAGAAAGACTTGAACATGAGACAGAGAAGGTGGATAGAGCTTATTAAAGACTATGACTGCACCATCGAATACCATCCGGGCAAAGCAAATGTAGTAGCAGATTAAGCAGGAAACCCTCTAGTTCCCTAGCCCAGCCTAGAACAGAGTACTTGCAGATGCTAGTAGAGTTGAGATCTATGAGGGTCAGTTTAGAGACAGCAGAATCAGGCGCTCTAGTAGCAGCTTTCCATGTTCGGCCAATATTAGTAGACAGAGTTAGAGACTTGCAAGCTCATGATCAGTACTTGATGAAATTGAAAAGCAAGATAGAGGTTGGACAGCAGAATAGCTTCACTTTGCAAAGTGATGGAACGTTAGTGTTGGGCTAAAGATTGTGCGTGCCAGATGTAGCAGAGTTGAAGAAAGAGATCATGGAAGAGGCACACTCATCTGCATATGCTATGCACCCAGGGAGTACTAAGATGTATCGGACTCTGAGAGACCACTACTGGTGGAAGGGTATGAAGAGAGAGATAGTAGAGTTCGTATCCAAGTGCCTAACTTGTCAACAGATCAAGATTGAGCATCAGAAACCAGCAGGTTTACTACAACCTTTATCCATTCCTGAGTGGAAATGGGAAAGGATCACGATGGATTTCGTGACAGGACTTCCCAGGACACAGTGTGGACATGATGCTATTTGGGTTATTGTGGACAGATTGACGAAGTCGGCCCACTTCATTGCTACTAATAATACCTATTCCCTAGAAAGATATGCACAGTTGTATGTAGATGAGATTGTGAGGCTACATGGCGCACCAGTGTCCATTGTATCAGATAGAGATCCTCGCTTCACTTCTCGATTCTGGCCAAAGCTACAAGATGCTATGGGTACCAGATTACACTTCAGTACTGCTTTTCACCCACAGACAGATGGCCAATCAGAGAGAACCATTCAAACTCTCGAAGATATGTTGAGAGCTTGTGTGATGGAGTTTAAGGGAAGCTGGGATAATTACCTAGCCTTGATAGAGTTTGCCTACAACAATAGCTATCAGTCTAGTATTGGTATGGCACCATATGAGGCGTTGTATGGCAGAAAGTGTAGAACCCCAGTCTGTTGGGACGAAGTGGGGGAGAGAAGATTAATTGGCCCAGAGATTGTCCAAGATACAACCGAGAAAGTAAATATGATAAGAGAGCGGTTGAAGATAGCAAGCGATAGACAGAAAAGTTATGCGGACAATCGAAGAAGAGATTTACAGTTTGAAGTGGGTGATCAAGTGTTTCTACGAGTCTCGCCCTGGAAGGGTATTCTAAGATTCGGAAAACGTGGAAAGTTGAGCCCTCGATACATAGGCCCTTATGAGATAGTAGACAAAGTGGGTGAAGTGGCTTATCGATTGAGGCTACCATCAGAGTTAGCCAACATCCATGACGTATTCCACGTCTCTATGTTACGCAAGTACATAGCTGATCCTTCTCACATTTTGCAAGAGCAACCAATTCAGTTAAAGGAAAACTTGACCTACGAGGAACATCCAGTGGAGATCCTAAATCGTAGAGATCAAGTGTTGCGTAATAAAGTGATTCCGCTAGTAAAGGTGTTATGGTGAAATCATGGGGTAGAAGAGATTACATGGGAGCCCGAAGCACAGATGCGTGCCCAATACCCTCAGTTGTTTGAATAAGGTACGCAGTTTAAATTTCGAGGACGAAATTTTTTATAAGGGGAGAAGAAATTGTAAACCCCTAGTCTCGATCTATAATCTCTTAGTGTTAAAAGATGGAGTAGAAATTTAAAATAAATTTCTACATTAAAATTAATTGAATTTCATTGTAAGACCCGGAATTTCAGTTCCCTGAAAGAAATAGTGTTTCTTGGATAAAGAATATTTTCGGACGGAATAGTATTTCCAGATGAATAGTGATTTCGTGTGAATAGTATTTTTGAGTGAATAGTGATTTCCGGGAAAAAGAATATTTTCTTAAGTTTCGTGAAATATAAATTTTTTTCGGTGAATAGTATTTCCGAGTGAATAGTATTTTCGATGAATAGTGTTCGTGTGAATAGTGATTTTCGGAAAATGGATCCCAGATATCAAAAGCTCCATAATATGAATTTGAGTTATTAGAAGCTGAAGCGGAGTAAAGATGAGTTCGTTTGAGTGGATTTCAAAGGTTCCGAATATTTATTGATAAAAACGTCTCGTTGAGAACGTTGTGGATTTTAATGAGTTTATAGCTGATTGAAATTTTTTTCAAAGCATGGAATTGGAAGTTGAGATGTCCAATTAGAGTATTGTGTGGTCAATTTGATGATAGGGTGATCATGAAATATTTTTGGAATTTATTGATGTTAAGTAATGATTAAAATTTAAGTTAAATATAAAATAAATTGTGTAGGAGAAGATATCCAATTAAGAAGCACAATCCATGTGCTTGGATGAGAGCTAATGAGGTTAAGACATATTTAAGTTAAAAAGTAAGTGATGAGTTAAGATTGGATTAAAAGAGGGGATGAGATGTTAGTGATTGAATGGATGAGAAAAATTGACCAATTAAATGTTATCATCCATGTCTAATGGCATTGTTGTGATTATGGAATTATTTTAAAGGCAAATTGGGCATGGAATAATAGCTAGTATATAAGAGGAAGCATGGTTGATGAGTGAAGGGGTGATATGTCGGTTAAGAGGGGGAGGAGACGTGATTTGCAAGCTGAAATTGTGAGAAGAAAAATCAGAACTGAACAAGAGTGTGAGTAGTGGCAATTGTGTGAATTTAGAACTAATTTAAAGGCAAATTGGACATTGAATGAGGGCTGGCATTTAAGTGACTGCATGGCAGATGATTGGAGGATAATAGGTCGGTTGAGAGGGCTTGAAAAACGTCCAAAACAAGCTGAAACCTGGAGAGAAAAGCAGAACCGAAAAAAGAAAGAAAGAAAAAACAGAGCAGACCGTGAGCTGGAAACGTGTAAGCTGAAACCGAACTGCAGAAGAAGAAAAATTGCAGCCGTGAAGAAGGAGAAGGAGAAGGAGAAGAAGAAGAAGAAGAAAGAGAGATGATCCATCCTTTATAGTCTCTCAAACCCATCCCTCTTCATCAAGAAAGAGTGAGAGTAAGTGAATATGTTTTGTGTTTAGTTGCTGGAAATTTTTTTAGTTATTGATTTAGATGAGATTTTGATGAATTATTTGTGTTAAATCAAGGTTAATCATCATCAATATAAGTTTGGAAGTGAAGGAAAAGAATCAAGAAGCTTGGATCAAGGTTGTTGAGGGGTAAGGGTTAGAGTTTGATAAGTAAAGGTTGATGAGATTTAATTGATTTCTTTAGTTTAAGGTGGTAATTGAGTTGATGGATGATTGTTGAAGTGTTTATGTGTGATTATTGGTTGAGATGACAAAGGATGAATAAAGTTGTTACATGTTAGTATGTGAATGACTCATAAAAGAATAGATAATGAGAGTATTTGGATGATTAAATAAATTATAGGTGAAACTATGTTGATTGAAGGAAAATTTTGAAAAGAAAAGCAAAGAATAAAGTTAGTAAATATTTATATTAGTGCTTGAGCAATTGTTGTTTTCATATATGTTGAGATTGCTTTAAATAATTAAATGAGTTGTATAAGATTATGGGATGTAATAGAGTAGGTTGGTATCAAAGGATGCAAGAGAGATGAAAATTGGAAAGATAAATAATTAAGTTGGTAAAAGTTAAGTGTGGAGGTGAATGTGTCATCAAATAGATTGCATGTATTTTGATGATGGTTATCAAGTGTTTGAGTACTTTAATGTCAAAGAATTAAATAGAAATGTATGTGAGAATATTAATTAGAAAGTTGATGGAATTATGGATTTCTTGAGAATATATGTTGATGGATAAAATAATTGACTAGTTAATATATTGTATTGAAAGTTTATGTGAGTAAATGATGAGGTTCTTGAATGAATTATTATAGGTGGTTGGATGGTGATTATGATGTGTTTGAATAATTGAGCATCAAAGGAAGTAATTGAATGGAAGTATAATTGTTAAGGGAAAATAAAGTAAAGTAAAGAACATATATATATATATATATATTGAGTTAGACTAAATGATCTATTGGTAAAGCATGTGTTGAATCTAAAGTGAAATTGTAATATCTTTTGAATCCTAAACCAAGATTGTTGGTTGGATTATATTGTAGGAGAGCCTCAAGAAGCGAAAAGGAGTGTTGGATAGGTGGTGAAGAAATTTGAAGTGACTTGTAAGTGGTTCGCCACTTAATAGCTTTTTAAATGGTCATGCAATTTCTTGATGATGTTAAATGACTATAGTAGCTATGTAATAAAGGAAATCGGAAATAATATATAATGATATAGTTAAAAGTTAAGCGTATGGATTCCGATGTAATCCATATGTTTCTAGAAAATGATTATGAGTTGTATGTAGAGAAAATGAACTAAGAAAGTTTTCAGAAGATGTAAAACTAGTGAGTTTTGTGCTTTTGCACTTGAAGAAATTGATTATAAAACCCATGTATATGCCTTAAGAGGTTATGAGAGTTAGCGCTACGTGACGACGCAGAAAATTCCGTCCGTAGTCGCTCAGAGTATAGAGAAATTAGCACTACGAGACGACGCAGAAAAATTCCGTCCGTAGTTGCTCAGCTTCCTAGAAAATATAAGCGCTACGTTGCGATGCAGAAAATTCCGCACGTAGTTGGTTAATTAACAGTTAGCGCTACGAAGCGATGCAGTAAATTCCGCTCGTAGTTGCCCAGAGTTTTAGCACTACAATTGCGATGCAGAAAATTCCGCATTGTAGTTGCTCAGTGATAAGATTTAGCGCCCTACGTACGATGCAGTAAATTCCGTAACGTAGTGGTTGAGATACCTCAGTAAGCTTCACGTTGGCGTTAGTTTTAATCGCCCGTGATGGTTAGAATATTTAAAGGATATACATGGGAGTTTTGAAAGAAATCACAAAACAAATGATAAATTGTCATGTTAGTGTGTGATATTATATCTTTGTTGCACTAACTTGTTTATTTATTTTGTAGCTATTTATATTTCATTGTGTGCTACCGCGGACGACAGGACGTCATCATTTTGTAGGGTATATATAGGTGGGCGATTTATGACATATGATGTAAAACTTTATGTATGAGATGGATATGTAATTGAGCAACATATATTTAGATTTTGAAATTGTATATTTGTAAATATTCATGCATTTCATATATATGATGCATCTAGATATATTCTACTTGAGTTTGTAAGTTTGTACTTATAAATTGAGAATTGAGTGTTGATGTGGCATGTTTGTGGAAATATTATGATGATTATTGCAAGTTTGAGAATAAAGAAGTTGGGAGGAATTGAGATTTTAGTCGAAGTGTTATTTTCTTGACAGGTAAATTTTGGTTTATCAAAAATGCAGTCGTTATGCTGCCGAAAATTTTATAAAAATATTTGAAACAAAAGTTGCGAAAAATTTTATCACTCCCAACTAGTTTAAAAGGAAAACTAAATTTTTGAGTTTAAACGAGTAAACCGGTTGAAGAAAGTTAGGGTTCGCTTCTTGGATTTCTTCGACCCGACAAGTCGGTCTCGATAAGTCCGTTGAAGTGCCCGGCAGGATCCTCCAGACAAGAGCATAGATAAAGTCTGGGAAGGGTCCTGTCATTAGATGTCCACCGTACAAAAAATATGCCTCATTAAAAACCTTATTAGGAAAAAACCCTATGAAAAAAAAAATCTTGATAAAGGAAAAAAGAGTACATAATTTTTGTATGCTAATATGTCTTATTTTGGTGAACTTTTACAAAATTCTTTGAACCGACGTATGCCAATCTTATTCACCAATTTTTTAAATGTTGTTGTAGGAAGTGTCTTTGTAAACAAATCTGCCATGTTGTCAGAAGATTGAATTTGATGAACGTCTATCTCTCTTTTATTCTGAAGTTCATGTGTGAAAAAGAACTTTGGTGAAATGTGCTTGGTTTTGTCTCATTTTATGTAACCTCTTTTGATTTGGATGATACAAGCTGCATTATCCTCATATAAAATTATTGGACTTTCTTTAACAAGTTGAAGATCAAATGCTTTATGAATATGTTGAATCAGAGATCTCAACCATACACATTCTCGACTTACCTTATGTAATGTTAATGTTTCAGCATGATTTGAAGACGTGACAATTAAAGTTTGCTTTATAAAACGACAAGATATAGCAGTATCACGATATGTAAACAAATAACCTGTTTGAGATCGTGTTTTATGTGGATCTGATAAATATCCAGCATCTACATATCAGACCAATTCTGCCTTAGAGTCCTTTGAATAAAACAAACTCATGTCTGATGTTCCTCGAAGATAACGAAGTATTTGTTTAAAGTCATTCCAATGTCTTCGAGTTGGTGAAGAATTATATCTTGCTAGTAAATTGACAGAGAATGGTATATTATGCCTTGTGCAATTAGCAAGATACATTAGTGCACCAATAACACTAAGATATGATACTTCTAGACCAAGAATTTCTTAATTATCCTCTCGATGATGAAAAAAATCTTTTTTCACATCAAGGGATTGAACAACCATGGGAGAGCTTATTGGATGAGATTTATCTATATTAAAATGTTTTAATACCTTTTCAGTATAAGTTGATTAATTAAGAAAAATCCCTTTAGTTAGATACTCGATTTGCAAGCTGAGATGGAATTTTGTTTGGCTCAAATCTTTCATTTCAAACTCATATTTTAAAAATGTTATCGTCTCTATAAGTTCTTCATGAGTCCAAATGATATTCAAATCATCAATATAAACTGCGATAATAGCAAATCCAAACTTTGATTTTTTAATAAACACATATGGGCAAATTGGATTGTTAATATACCATTCTTTCAAAAGATATTCACTAAGACGATTATACCACATGCGTCCAGATTGCTTTAATCCATACAAAGATCTTTGCAATTTAATCGAATACATTTCCCGGAGTTTCGAATTGCATGTATCAAGCATTTTTAGTCCTTAAGGGATTTTCATATAAATGTCACTATCAAGTGATCAATATAGATAAACTGTCACAATATCCATTAAATACATGTGAAGTCCTTTTGTAATTGCTAAGCTAATTAAAAATCTAAATGTAATTGCATCCACCACTAGAGAATAAATCTCTTCGTAATCAATAACAGATCTTTGAGAGAAACTTTATGCTATAAGTCGTGTTTATACCTTACAACTTCATTTTGTTTATTACGTTTTCATACAAATACCATATGTAGCCTACAGGTTTCACATATTTAGGTGTTTGGACAATAGATCTAAAGACTTGCCGTTTTTCAAATGAATTTAATTCTGCCTAAATAGCATCTTTCCATTTTGATCAATCAGTTATAAGTCGACACTCATCAACGAACTTCAGTTTAAGATTCTCATTTACAATATCAAGAACAACCGCATATGTAAATATATTATCAATAACAGTTTCCTTTTGGTTCCATCTCTTTCTTGAAATAACATAATTTATTGAGATCTTTTCATCATAGTTATTTTCAAGAACCTGACCCTCTTTTGGGATTATTTGTTCAGTTATATCAATTATTTCTTTTATGGGCTCTTTAGGAGTATTAATAACTTCGGAAGTGCCAACTTGCTTATTTTGATCATTTTTCTTTCTAGAATTTTTATCTTTAGAACCGAATGGTCTGCCATGCTTTCGGCGTACAATAAACTCATTTGCTGGCATATTAGCAACTTGTCATTCAGGGACATCAATACAAGCAGGAGCATTAACAGTTGGTATATGTGATTTTGTCACTTTTTTATATCAGTAAATGCATCTGGTAATTGATTTACAATTTCTTGCAAGTGAATTATTTTGTGAACTTCTAATTCACATTGATTTGTACGAGGATCAAAATTAGATAATGATGATGCATTCCATGAAATTTCTTGTCTTTCCAACTATTGTTTCTCTCCCCCTAATGTTGGGAAAACTGTCTCATCAAATTGACAATCAGCAAATCATGCCGTGAAAATATCACTCATCAAAGGTTCAAGATATTTAATAATTGACGGGGATTTAAATCCAACATAAATTCTCAATCTTTTTTATGGACCCATTTTAGTGCGCTGTGGTGGAGCAATAGGAACATATATCGCATAACCAAAAACTCTTAGATGAGAAATATTAGGTTCTTTACCAGAGATAAGTTGTAATGAAGAGTATTTATGATATGTAATTGGCCTTATACGAATAAGTATTGTAGCAGGTAATATAGTATGTCCCCAAGCAGAACTAGGTAACTTTGTTTTCATAAGTAAGGGTCTAACAATTAATTTAAGTTTTTTAATAAAGGATTCTACTAATCCATTTTGTGTATGTGTGTGAGCAACAGGATGCTCAATAGTAATTCCAATGAACATGCAATAATCATTAAAAGCTCGGGATGTAAATTCTCCAGCATTATCAAGACGAATTTTCTTGATTGTATAATTCAGAGATTGAGCCCATAATCAAATTATTTAGATAAGAAGCCTTGTAAATGTAACATTTTGAGTAGATAATAGATAAACATGTGATCAACGTGTTGATGCATTTATTAGTACCATAAAATATTGAAATGGTCCACATGATGGATTAATAGGTTCACATATGTCTCATTGAATTCGTTTTAAAAATGCAAGAGATTCAATGGTAACTTTTGTTATGGATGACATTATAATTAGTTTCCCTTAAAAACAAGCAGTACATAAAAAATTTTGGACAAAAAAATCTTCTAGTTCTTTAAAGGATGTCCATGCAAATTTTTTATAATTCTTCGCATCATTATTGAACCCGGATGACCTAATTGGTTATGCCAAACATTAAAAGTCTTTGAATTCAATAATTCTTGGTTCATAACTATATACGATTCAGCTGAATTTATAAAAATATAATATAATCCAGAAGAGTATGTTGGTAATTTTTCCAATATATGTTTCTTCTTTGAGACAATAGACGTAATATAAAGATATTCAACATCTTTTTCATTTGTTGTCTCAATATGATAAATATTACGACATATGTCTCAAAAACTTAGTAGATTTATTTTTGATTTACTAGAAAACATGACATCATTTATTATAAATTTTGTGCCACCAGGTAATAATATATGAGCTCTTCCATAACCTTCAATAAGGTTTGCAACACCAGATATAATGTTAACACTAGTTTCAACCAATATAAAATTAAGAAAATATTTTTTATCTTTAAGTATGGTGTGTATTGTTTCACTATCTGCTAGACAAAGAGCTTCATTATTATCTTAAGCACCAATCGTGTGATCAGTGGAAACCATGTTTCTTCATAAGTAAAAGAAAAAAAAAATTATAATAATGAAGAATAAAATATCAAATACAATCCCTTTAATTTTAAACATGAACATACTGAAATCATGCTAAGAAATAAAGAAACATTGAATCTTACTTAACACACTTATAACAAAATACACTAAAAACAATATACTTTTGAAAATTAGAAGTACGAAATACATTGATGATATAACACATTAAAACATATTATAAATAACACATTTGGAACGGCTTGTTGCAAGAACATCTTCTTAAGCCACATTTATGTTTCTATCACCAATCAAATTTTCATCATAGTTCTCAAAGAAATCTGCAACATCTAAATGTATCAAATCCATAGGATCAAGGTTTTCAATAAAGTTTGTTTCAACATCTTTTCCTTTTTTTTTTTTAAGTAAGCTTGGTAAAGATCAATGGGGTGTTTTATTGTATGACATGCACGACTCCAATGTCCTTTCATGCCACATCTATGATAAGTACTTTTATTATTTTTGAAAGTTTTACTTTGATAACCCTTTTCCTTTTGTTTTTTGTCATTATTCTCTTACTTCAGGTGGTGAGATACAATTTTCTTGAAATTTGAGGAGTTTTGGTTATAATTACCATGATCACGTCCACGTTTACGTCCACGACTACGACCATTGTCCACGACCTCGACCATGCTCATGCTTAGGATTATTAATAGATGCAATATTTGCTTTAGGGAATGTTATTGATCCAATTGGTCAAGATTGATGATTTTTCATCAATAATTAATTATTTTGTTCAACTACCAAGAGACATGATATCAACTTAGAATATTTTTTAGAACCTATTTCTCAATACCGCTGTTGCAAGAACATATTAAAGGCATGGAAAGTATAGTATGTTTTCCCTAACATATCTTTATCAGTACACTTTCTCCGCCTAATTTTAATTGAGAAGTAATTTTAAACATTACAGAATTATACTCCTTTAGATTTTAAAAATCTTGCAAACGCAAATGCATTCAGTTATAGCAAGCTTTTGGAAGTATTATTGTCTTTTGGTGGTCATACCTTTCTTTTAAACTATTTCAAAAGATATATGGATCTTTTACTGTTAAATATTCAGTTTTTAAACCTTCATGGAGATGATGACGAAGAAATATCATTTCCTTTGCCCGATCTTGTAAGGATGCCTCAATCTTCTATTTTGGAAGTATTATTATCTTTTGGTGGTCATACCTTTCTTTTAAACTATTTCAAAAGATATATGGATCTTTTACTGTTAAATATTCAGTTTTTAAACTTTCATGGAGATGATGACGAAGGAATATCATTGCCTTCGCGCGATCTTGTAAGGATGCCTCATTCTTCTATTTTATTGTATCTCCAAGATTCTTGACATCTAGGTAAACTTCAATATCAAGAGTCTATTTCAAATAATTACTACCAAAAATATCAAAGGCAGTGAACTCGAGCTTTGTCAGATTCGATATGTTGAAAATTATTAATTGACAATATATAATAAAATTAATAAAACTATATAAAATGATAAAATATATAATAAACAGTTTCCCTGCACATAACATAATTTAAGTATAATAATTAATAATATTATAATATACTAGATGCTTAAAAGAAAAATATACAACATACAATTAATAATTATTCTAATAGATGTATATATACTAATTTTGCATCGAACAAGAAAATTATATTTACATGCTTAATGACATGAATTCTAATTGATCAAGAGGATATAGAGGAATTATAAAAGATATATTAACAATGATACTATAACTATATTTCAATGTATAATCAATTAATTGATTAACAATAAAGTAAAACAAATATGTAATAAAGTTCATCATTACAAAATAATTGATAATCAAGTTATAACTGATATAAGAAACTGTATAATCTACTATACAAATAAAACAAAGTTGATAACCATTGATTAGCAAAGTAAAGAATTGAAAACATAACCCATCCAATAACATAAAATATATTAATAGATAAACAAATATATAAATAATCATGAGAATAATAATAAAGATTTATATAAACAAACAAAAAGAATATAATTCATAAACATATAAATACATAAAATATAGTAGAGAGAAAGAATGTTTAATAAATTATGTCAAAGCACTACATGTCAATAATATAATAGAAAACTAAACAAATATTATGAAAGAAATTTATTTGATTAAAATTCTACCTTGACGAAAATAAACGGTTAGGACTCGTGCTGATAATGTGTTATAAAAGAAAAACAATATTAAAATATTGTAAAATAAGAATAAGGACTAAAGATAAAATACAAGAAAAATTTTGGGAGAAAGTTGTTATCTTATTATTTCATTTTTTATGCAAGAATAAATCATACAAACTTATGTACTCTCTATTTATAGGTTAAAAATCATAAATGTAAGAAATACAAAAGGCACGAGCTATACAACATATTAAAGATGTTGTGTGCATTTTCTGGACTCATCGAATGGGCTGATAAAAGTTTGATAAAAGCCCGTTAAGTCGAACCAATGCAAAGGCCCAGCAGACAAGGTCTAGTTACCAACTCGAAGCCCAACGAGCTCTTCATCTCGCACCAATGAGCTCGTTTCACAATCAAGCTGCAGATCATTATACGGTTCGCTTTATGCAAAGCTCACTACTCAGCTAGGTTCAGCTCGAGGCCGCTTAAGGCAGTAAACAGCTCGCTTAGTGGTTAGTTAATGTAAAATCTTCTAGAATAGGCAGTTACTCAATTTGATCGTGATCCTCACACCAGAATTGGAA
This sequence comes from Litchi chinensis, assembly GCA_019925255.1. NCBI lineage: Eukaryota > Viridiplantae > Streptophyta > Magnoliopsida > Sapindales > Sapindaceae > Litchi > Litchi chinensis. The sequence goes on along the minus strand of CM034465.1, from coordinate 469,988 downwards.
GTTAATTCAAATTTAAATTCAGTCAACATGATCTCGAGATTTACGGAACAGTTACCTAATTCAGCTCCAACCGATCAGGAAACATAATCAATTTGTAATTCTCTTCCTATTTTATCTCTTCCTAATTTGTAATGTCTCTCTCCCTATAAATAGAGACTGAATTTATTGTAACAAAGACGACATAATAATAACATACTGTCACTCTACCGAATTATAGAAAGACAGTTGTAGACGTAGGCGCACTCGCTGAACCACGTAAAATCTGTGTGTTGCTTTTGGTTCTTGACCATCTGTCTTTTGTTTTTTCCTTGGTTTTCGTGTTATTCTATATTGATTGCAGGTATTGGGCATTGAATTTTCATCGACCAGAAAGTCACATCAACATTTTAGTGCTAGAAGGAGGGCCCAGACTGCAATCTGTCTTCTGTTTTTTCCTTGGTTCTCGTGTTATTCTGTATTGATTGCAAGTATTGGGCATTGAATTCTCATCGGCCAGAAAATCATGTCGACAGTACTATTATGATGATCATTATTTGAATGATAATGATTTTTCATGTAGAGGTTATAGAAAACATTAAGACACAATTATGATGATCATTATTTATATGATAATGATCTTTAATATGAATGTTATAGAATATTAAAGAGTGACATCCAATTGATTTATAACAATAATTTGTAAGTCGTTATTGGTGCCATAATACCTCTCTCTCTCTCTCTCTCTCTCTCTTTCTTTTCCCTTTCTTTCTTTCTTTTAAGTGAGCTCTTGAGCATCTTATTAAAGATTAACATGTTTATATTCTAGTTAATATGACATTAAATGAATGAGCTATTTTACAATAGTAGGATGGGGTTGAGTGAGTGTCGGTGGTGGAGGCCACACCACACCTGCAAAAATATATCTAAATAATTATTTATATAACCCTTAATTTTATATAAACTAAATATATTTCTTCAGTATTTTAAATATTATGTTTTTATTTATTGGCCTACCTAAATATCCCTAAATAGGTTTTTGTCAAAAAAAAAGGAGGTTTTTCTGGCTCCGCCATCTTATTCTTTCATACAGATGTGTTTCGACTTCTTGTCTTAAAAGAAAGTTCAATCCACGATTGGAAATCACTGGAGAGCAACATCATGTCGTGAAGGATGTATTAAAGTTGGAGAAATTACACTAAGACCTATAAAGTTGAGGTTTTTATATTTATTTCTATTTTTAATATGGCATCAATGTATTGATAAGTTTAGAAAATTGACACTCAACTATTAAATGAATTACAATAGAAGTAGAATATTGTCCAACCATTTTTAAGGATAAAATTGCCCTTAGACTCAACGAGCGAACTTCGCACACAAATTACTAATGAATATGGATAGTTCACACGGACAAATAGTTTGTGCGGACAATGCATGTTGACAAATAGTTCAGACAATTCGCAAACTGTTTTTAACTAGCCATAATACTTCCCATTTTTTTATCAACCACAAAAGGAGAATTTCTTTAAACCACATCGTCGTCACGTCCACTGACAACATTCCCTCCCACTACCTCCATGCGCCTTATATTGCAATAGCCTCGTCATCCACCAATGTGTCCACTTTTGACTCAACATGTCCTAAAAAAAAAAATCATCTGAGGTAATAAATTTTAATGAAATAATATATTTTTACTCGTGAATGTGCTTTTAATCTTTGTTATTTCTAATGTTTAATAAATTCATTTAATTAATTTCTCTGACCGTTTAACTAATGGTCAGATATGATAAAAATTTAGTAAAAACTAAAATACCATAAGCCATTTTGTCCTAATTTATCTACTAATACGAATCCAACATATGTTAAATGAAAGTTAAAATAAAAAAATAAAGACAATTTTACAACAATGATGAGCTGCCACATCATCATTTATAATCTAATATATTAATATAAATGCAACTAAAAACATTTTTTTTTTTAACTTTACAACGCGAATTTTTTAAATTAAAAAAAAATTATGAATTTCATATGAATCTTCACCAAATGGAATTGATGAATGAACTCAGATATTCAAAGATCTAGGGTTGAAATTATCATCAAATCTAAGTTTGATTGAACCCATATATTGAAGTTTTGGGTTCAATTAAGCCTACAACTAGAAGCAAAAGTTCTGGGTTCAATTAAACTTAGAACCAAAACTAGAACCTAGAAGTGGACTCGACCCCTACAAATGTAAACCTCCTCTTCCCAGACCACAAATCAAGATCTTTATCCATTTGTTGTGGTTTGTGTGCAGAACCTGTTTGAATTAGATTCGTCATGGCTATTAAAAAAAGATGAATCTTCGATCTGGTTTGAACTAAATAAAAAACCTATTTGGTTTGAACCAATTAAAAATCCATTTGGTTTGTCTTTGAAATGTGCATATGAGAAACCTATTTTGTTTGAACTGGGCAGTTGAGAGAGATATAGAAAGTCAAAGCAAGATAAAGAGGAAGAAAGAAAGGTTTGGTTTTTAGTATGATTGGCTCTGTATGTAGTCGATTGCGAGCGAGGAAGACATATAGGGTTGGTTTCGAAAGAAGGGCTTGAGCGTTTGAAGCTCAATTTGGTAAAGTCAGAAGAAGACATCTGGATTTAAGCATTTAAAGCCAGATAAAGACATTTCTATTTCGAAACCCAAATCGACATTGACCTAGAAACCTAGATTAACATCTGAGTTTCTTGGCTACCAAATCGGTGTTATCTGGAAATCGGATCTTGTTCTTCAAGTTCATTTTTTTTTCTATTTTTATTATTGTTGGTTTTTGTTTATATAAGTTCCATCTCCAATGTCTATCTCTTAGATGGACGATGGAGATGTATTTTCTATTTTCTATTTTTATTATTTTTATTTTTTAATTTAATTTTACTTAATTTTATTTTTATTTAATATTTTCTCAATTAAATCCTCACCATCCATCACAACTTTGATGGATGGTGGAGGTCTAAAATTTTTTTCTTTATTAATTCTAAATAGTTAGTGGAATAAAAGACTAAAATATAATTATAACTGTTAAGTTTAACTAATAGTCAACCGATAGAATGACTAATTTGATGAATTTCTAAAAGCTTAGGGATGTTGGGAACTAAAAAAGCATTAGTAAATAAAAAATTAATATTTCATCAAAAATTAGGGATTAAAATGAAATTTTGTCTAAAATAAGGAAGATGTGATGTAATCTCTTCCATGGAGATTGCTTTAGAGGAAATACGGGCAACCTTCTGATGGAAATCACAGTAGATGGCCATTTGAGGGATCTTTTATAAAATTTTTAATTTTTGTTCATTCATTCATTCATTTATATAATCATTTAGAACTTTCCTACTTGCATTATTTTTTAATCTAGTATTTTTTGTTTTATTTGCTATAAAATACCCTTGAACCCTTGTATCGTAAAGTCTCCTATTAAGTCTAAGATAGTCAAATTGGTTACAACATCTTCCCAAAATTACTGTAAAAATTTGGTCTAATAGTGATATGAGTAAATGTGAGGGTTGTTTTTACAATTTGCCATAATGAAAGTTTAGTAGAAATTGAATTGAAAACTAAACCTATTCTATCAACAAATTATTTATAAATTTTTTATAATTTTAAAAAGAAAAATAATTAAAAGTGAAAATTAGGCCCATAAAAGGGTAAAATATTCATTTTGACCTAAAAAAATTATTCATTTTTAATCTAAAATAAAAGTATAATCATTTTTAGTCTTTAGCTCATGAAATATTTTACATAACACTACATCTGAAATATATAAAATACATAGAATTTTTTAAGTGGAACACTTATTGTAGTTGAAAATATTTTATGTGTAATGTTGCATGTGAAATATTTAGTATTTTGGTTTAAAATGATTGAAATTTTATTTGAAACTAAAAATAAGTTAAAAATAATTATTTTTGAGGGGAAACTTCATTTTAGTCTCTAATGTTTTGAAAGATATCAAAATTTTAAACATCTTTTGAAAATAGCTCTTTTAATCTCTAATTTTTCTAAAACTATTTAAAATAGTTCAAACCGTCAATCAATTAATGAGCAATATTAATAGATAGTTTGGGCAAGAAGAGTAAAATGGCCTTTTAGTGTGAGAGGCAAAGATTGTGACATGTGGAGGACTAAGATTTAAAAAACAAAAAAGAAAAAAAAAGCATGAAATGACGCATATATCCCTTTGAGTTTTAAAAACCCATTTTCTCTCATTCTCTATCATTTGGTCTCCCACACAACCAAACTTCATTGAGACACCAAACTCTCCTTCATGCACAACTGATCTTTCCAAACCCAACTCGGGCACTACAACAAAAATGAGTATCCATATCGCGCATTGACCGATATCATTGACTATCTATAATTGGCACTCTGTCCGATATGGATAAAGCCGATATAATTGCTGGTAATATCCATACTGGACACGTACTCGGTATGGATACCTACTTTCATATTAAAAAATATATATACAAATTTTTTTGAAAATATATAATTTTATATTAAAATAAAAATAATATTACAACATACATAAAAAAAATCCATATATATATATAATCACTTGAAAGTGTTATTAATAACATAAAAATAATCACTTGGAGCCCATTTTCATTCTTTTCTTCTCACCACTTGATCCACTTGAAGATAAATCACTAGATGTACCATCGGCCGATATATAAAAATATTATGGAAATAACATATATTAGTAACAAACATATAGGTAACAAACTCAATGTATAAAACGATATATAAATAAACTCGATCAATTTTACAAAATTTTGATAGAGTTTTCCTATTTTTCAAACTTCCCAAAAATGTAATTCATCAACAAACTAAAGTAATTTCATAATAGATCCAACAGAAATAGAGACTTCATCTCTCCACAAACAATATACACACGCATATAGAGCAAATTCATATGAAAATATAAATTCTTCCTTTGAAATGTCTATAACTCAATGTATAAATATGTTGTTACCATTTGAATACCTCAAAGCAATAATAACGATATCTACAAAGAAAATAATACTACAGAAATTAAATAAAATAAAAAAATAAAAAATAAAAAATAAATACTACAAATTAAATAAAACACATAAAAAATTCACACAAAAATAAAACAACCAAACTATACCTTATTGATAAAGAAAACAGTGAAAAAGTAGTAGATCGGCAAAGACAACAGTGTAGAATGGCGAAAGAGAAATAGATTGACAAATACGATGGCATCGATGGTGGAAGAACACGGTGTGACGACTGAAAGTGAAGAAAAGAAGTGAAAAAATTAGATGAAAAGAAAAAAAAAAAAAAAGAAGTGGCGACCGGAAGGCCACGCCAACGATTTCGCATTCCAAATAATTCCAGTTGTCATGTGGATAGAAGAAAAAGAAGAAGAAGCCAAAGAAAAGGAGAAGAAGGGGAGATAAGACTTACCGGTGATGACAACAACGGACGGTGGCTAACAGTGCAACTATTGAATGGGCGAACGACCAGCGAAATAAGGGGGTGGGGAAGGAGGACAACTACGGTTTAGGAGAGAGATGATGTGAGAGAAAGAGATAGAGAGAGAAAAAATGGTGAAATAAAGGAGAGAGGGAAGCTAACTCGTATGGCTTAGATTATCTATATCGAGTGGGTTATGCACCTAGTATAGATAATCAATTATTTTATTTACTTTTTTAAAATGTATTATCCATATCAAGCCATAAGGGCGTGGTATGGATACTCAATTAAGAATTTTTTAAAATTAAAAAAATTTGATTATCCATACCAAGCTATAATGGGCTTGGTATGGATACTCAATTCTTATCCGTATTGAGCCAATTATGGTTCGATATGGATACTAAAAAGAATTTTTTAAAAAAAAATTAAAAAAAGAATTGATTAACTATACCGGACCATTAATGCTTGATATGGATAATCATATTCAAATTTTTTAAAAAATAAAATAAATATTATCTGTATCGGACTATAATAGGCCCAATATGGATACTTAATTCTTATTTATACCAGGCCATAATGAGCTCAATATGGATACTAAAATGAATTTTTTAAAATTAAAAAAAAAATTGGTTATCCATATCGGGCCATTAATGCCCAGCATGAATAATCACATTTAAATTTTTTAAAAAATAAAATAAATATTATTCATATCGGGTCATAATGAGCCCGGTATGGATACTCAATTCTCATCCATATTAGGCCATTATGTACCTAGTATCGATTAAAGAAAAAAATAAATAAAAATTTAAAAACTTGATCATACATATTGCGCTATTAATGTTTGGTATAGATAATCACATTTAAATTTTTTAAAAAATAAAATAAATATTATCTATACCAAGTCATTAATGTCTAGTATGAGTAATTGACTTTAAAAGTTTCTTAATAATAAATTTTTTTTATCCATATTAGGCTACCAGTATGAATATTCCGGTATGGATACCTATTTTGTTGAAGTGCGGTCAGTCTTACCGACCATGGCAGCATCTGGAATCTTGTTAAGGCAAGATAGTATTGAGTTTAGTTGTTTTTGGCTTGCTGTGCGATAAAAGTGGTTGTTTTTGAAGTTCTTTTTTAGGGGTTTTGTAAAGGAGAGGTGGCCGTTAGTGTTAGAATGCTTATTATTCAAAAAATTTTGATTTTTACGGTAATTCATATTTTTGGGTAGTTCGGGTTGTACAGTAAGAGTTTTGAACCAGATTTATGCATAAAATAATGAGTTTTGTTGGGGGTTGTATGGGTTTGCATGACACTATTGGTTGTTGGTTTTGGTTCTGTTAGTTTAATTTTTGGTTGTTGGTTTGGTTCTGTTAGTTTCGAGTAGTTCGGTCACTGTTCAGTTCTGTTAGTTTTGAGTATATGTTTGAGTTTAGGGATAATCCCAATTTCTTCCCTATAATTTGATGAAATAGCCAATTTTTCCCCTGTAGTTAAAAAATCACTTGAAAAAAATAAATGTCAGAGGGGAAATTGGGATTATCCCTTGAGTTTAGTTGTTATTTTCATGTCAATGTTGTGTTTATTTGGTTTGTTATTTTGATGTTAGTGTTGCGTTGATTTGGTTTGTTATTTTCATGTCAGTGTTATGTTTATTTGGTTGATATAATGTTGTTCGTGATTTCAGGTAGAGTGTGTCCGTTAACTGCGAAGAAAGCAAAGTAGAATTGGATGCCGTTGCTAAGAAGGCTGGCATAGATTTGCGCAAGGAGTGAATCACTATTTAAGCTTCATTTGCCGGCAAAGTTTGTCTACATCTGTTTCCTCTTCTTAGACTTTGTCTTTTTTGTTGCTTTGCATTTGTTTCACTTGTTCTGTAGAACTGGTTTATTTTGTAGTTTCCTTTTCCTCCATTTAGTTAATTAGGTTTGGTTGTCCACAAATATACTACTTCTACGTTATTTGTTTGTCAGGCTTGTTAATGAATTAATTTAGGTTTTGTTGGCTAATTTAAGGAATTTATAACAGTCATTTACTTGTAGCATTTGTAATCTGTAATTTTTTTTTTTTTAAATCATGACAAATGGGTATACATTTAAATATTGGATGCACAATTGACTTTTTTTTGAAAATCCCTAGTTCACAATGCTCCTATGTACCGCTCTAGGAGATTTTTTTTTTCTTTTTTTTTTTTTCAGGCGGCAGCAGTTTGGTGGCTGGAATTTCCAGTATGCCGTTCCACGCAGCAAGCATCACAAACCCACTTTTAAAGAAAGATTTATTATTATTTCTTCAACTCATTGCTTTTGCTTTTTTTTTTTTTTCGGTTCTTTTGGTTTTTGAATATTACTTTTATTATTCTTGATAAGCATGAGAAGAAATCTTTATCTACTAACATATGTATATCCACTTTAATGGAAACAATCAACAAACAAGCAACCCAAATTTAAATCCGAAGCAAATTGTCAACATCATTTGGTACGAGACAGCAAATTAGTGGCCTGCTTATCTTTTTGCGTCATATGACATGTCTTTTAAAATAATCTTAAGCTAGTAGCATAAGTGTCTATCTTTTGATGTCATGATTTTAACAAAATATGTAGACCCTATTTATATTTTCGAAGGATGAACTGAACAATTCAGAATTATTTATTATTAAAAAAAAGTGATATTTTACTGTGAAGGAAATATATATATTGTAATTCGCTATAATAGGAGTTGCAAACGTTAGTTAAAAAGTTTTGATACTGGTTACAATTGTTTGGTCTGGTATACATTAAAATATTTTTTTCAGTTTTGTTTTAAATGTTTAGATTTTTTTTTTTTTTTTTTTTTTTAGTTTTAAGAATTATATAAGGATTTTTTTTTCAGCTTTGTTTTAAATTTTTGAACATCATATAATTTGAGTTTCCTTAATTATTTATTTGTTTTCATGTGGAGGTCTGCCTGGATTGGAGACAAAGTATTCGACCTCGATATCTTAGAACCTGGGGAATGTAGCATGATTAGCATGATTAATGACGCTACAAAGGAGTGGAAGGGAGAGGGAAAATTGGAGAATGAATTAATTATAAATTTGCCATTCTCACAGCTGCATAATCTGGTTTTCAATCTTATCCAAATACAACCTGATAATTTATGTTTTTTCTCTCCTCGTTATTCTTTCTTTTTATGCCTTCTCTTTTTCAAAGTTTTTGTATCTTTTCTTTATCCTTACTTCTACTTTCTCACTCCTATTTCTTTTTGTTTTCTTTACTTTTGTCTGCAGTGTTTATCTCTAATCAAGTCTAGTTATAAAATTCAAAATTACTTAATTTTAATAATCTATTCTTAAAAGTCATCATAATAAACGGTGATGAATGAACGGTGAAAGCAAAATATCTTAAAAATAAAGAAAAAACTTTATTTTAATTTTTGAAGTATCAAAAAATATCAAAATTTTAAATATTTTTTGGAAACAATTTTTTTCCTTAACTTTTCTGAAACTCTTTAAAATAATCTAAATCATCAGTCAATTAATAATCAGTAGTGACAAAATATATAAAAGGATATTTTTCTCTTTGATGATTGTTAGTGGCACTAAAATTACCAGATTATTTTTATAAAATAATGAATTTACAAATAAAATTATCTAAAATATCTCTAAATTTAAGTTATTAAATTACAATTTCATCAAAACCACTTTATTTATTATGAGGATATTTTTACCAAAATACACTAATTTGTAGTTGATTTTTTAGTCACATAGGTCTAAGTGCATAATTGTTGAGATGATTTATTAGTTAAATTACTTTTTTTTTTTTTTTTCATTTTAAAATCTTAGTTATCCAAATGTTGCAATCTTTGCCTATCACATGAAAAACCATTTTGCTCTTCCTGTCCGAACTATCTGTTATTGTTGACTGTCAATTGATTGACGGTTTAAATTACTTTGAAAAGTTTTAAAAAAGTTAAATATAAAAATAACTGTTTTCAAAAGATGTTTAAAAATATAATATTTTTTAAAATTTTAAAGATTAAAATGAAGTTTTTTCTAAAATAAAGGATGAGACCAACATATTCGACCCACGAAAAATCACATATGTATCATTTTTTTTTTTTTTTTTTGCATATGAATTTAATTTTTATCAAATTTATTGATATTAATTATTATTTATATAGCTTAAAAAATTACTTCCATAATAACGGATGAATAATTCTTCTCATAAAATAAAAAAATTACGACAGTCAGGTCTGACCGGATGGTAAGTCACGCCCTGCTCTCTAACTTTGGTTGATGTTTCGTTTCTCAGTTGCCCTTTGTGTGTGGGTAATTTTCAGTTGATTTTTCTCTTGGAGCCACTGTTCCTCTCCTTTTTCTGAAGGGTTCAATTTCAGATCGCTTCTTAAGTATTCTCATTAAGAAAGCTTGACTTGTGGTAATTATACTTGTGTATGCACAGCAATATGTCGAAAAAAAAAAAGCTTATGCTCCAAAGAAAATTACAAACATATGCTCCAAATAAATATACTCTCGCAAAAATAAATGTAGTCATCGTAATATTCTTATCGTTTATCATGGTGTCCACTGTATAAGGTGGTGGGTGTTTTATATTGAACATCTGGCAAGGTTCTTTAAGATAAGATGCAAGGTGGGAACATCAATGTCAGGTTTCAGATGCGTCTACGGATGTGATATCACGTGGTGACAATGCTGCATACAACAGTAGCAGCACCATTTTTTATAACGCTTTCACATTAATTGAGGGCACCATATTCGCGTGCAGTAAACGCATTTTCCTGACTTGATTTATAATAATTTTTTCTGACAGAATTCGTGCTTTATTTTAAAATGCTTTGTCGGTTGTTGATCAAAAAATAATTAATGTGATATCAGCTACAGATCTATTTTTTGTTAGGTACTTCAATTTGTTAAAACTATCTTTGACGAACACACCAACTTGGTGTTGAGCACCAATTTAATACAGTTTTATGCTCCAATTAAGTACCAAATTTATTATCTCAAGATAATATTTTGATATTAATAAATAGTATATATCAAATTTAATATTATATTATTCATAATATCAAATTTAATATTTAATTATAAATTATTTTAATTAAAAATATATATTAAATTATTATAAAAAAATTATATTATCTAAACTATTTTATTGAGATATTTAAAATAAATATAATATTAAATATATTTTAATATATATTTAAATTTTTAATATATATTTATTAAGAATTATGTATTAAAATTTTTTTAAAGATGTTATTTATATTAATTTGATGTTATATATATTTTTTTCATAAAAATATTTGGTGTCGAAATATTTAATATTGATATTAAAATAATATAGAATTTGATGTTGCGTAGATGTTCTAAGAATACGCTGCTTCAACCGAGAAAAAGATAAGAATAACTTTTGATCTAAAAACAGAGCTGGCCAGTGGCCCACTGGCCCTTGTACCAAAAGGCACAAGATTTTCTTTTTGGGTTTTAATCAAATCTAACCCTTTTTTGATAACCCTTTCGGATATTACTCTTTTTTTTTTTAATTTCCTGCAGCATGGTTTTTTTTTTATCCAAAATACCCTTAATAGTCCATCTAATTACCACTTATCATAGTTTTTCCCTCCAATTACCCACCCCATTTCTGATTCTCTCTCTAAAATTCCTCCAATGACCCGCTGATTCCCACCCCATCAAATTTCCTCCAATGACCTGCTGATGGATCCTCCCTCTATTCTTCTTCTTCTTCTTCTTTCCTTTTTTTCTCTTTTTTTTCCTGAGTTGGATCTGGTCGAACCAGAACCATATGGTTCTAGGTTCGCGACCCAAAACCAGATCTGGTTCTGGGTTCACGAACCCAGAACCACACCGGTTCTGGGTTCGCGAACCCAGAACCAAAGATTTTTTTTTTTTTTTTTTGTTTATTAATGAGTTTATGAATGATTTGATGTTGTTGTTGTTGTGGGAGATGATGATGTTGATTAATTGGATTGATGAATTATGGTTGTTGATGAATTGTGGGAGATTATGGGTTTTGATATTGAATGAATGAGATGGGTAATTTTGTTCAAAAAATAATAATAAGGTTCGTTTTAATAATTTAAAAAATTAGAAGTCAATTTTATAATTTTAAAAAATATATTTAAGGGTGCTTCTTGGGTAAGAAGCGCCCTCTATTCTAAATTTGATAATTACGAAATAACCCCACAAATTTGTTTAATTATGAATTTTATCCTAAATTTTCAATTAAGGTTGGGAATCTCAACCTCGAGGTTGGGATTCCCAACCTGAAAGTTAGGATTGATAGGGAATCCTAACTTTGAGGTTGAGATTATGGATTTTGATATTAAAGAAATGGGAGGGGTAATTTTGTTCAAAAAATAATAATAAGGTCAGATTTGATAATTCAAAAAAATAAAAGTGTAATTTTGTAATTTTAGAAAATATCTTTAAGAAGCGCCCTTTATTTTAAATTTAATAATTACGAAACAACCCTAAAAATTTATTTAATTACGAAATATATATAATTGAACATTTAGGTTGACATTCTCAACCTCCAGGTTGGGAATCCCAACCTAAAGGTTGGGAGTTCCAACCTTGATTCAATATTTTCATATTTGAAATCTCAACTTCAAGGATGGGAATCCCAACCTTGAGGTTGGGAATCTCAAACTTGAATAAACATCTAAGGTTAGGATTCTCAACTTTTAGATTGGGATCCCAACCTAAAAGTTGAGAATCCTAACTTTGATATTCAACCCTATTTGGAATTCCCAACCTTGGAGTTGAGATCCCAACCTATAAGTTGGGATTGATTTCAAAAAATACTCATTAAGGGCATTTTTGTCCATTCATGTTTTTTTTCTATTTGGGATTCCCAACCTCGGGGTTGGGATTCCCAACCTATAGGTTGAGATTTATTTAAAAAAAATGACTCATTAAGGGTATTTTTGTCCATTCATGCATTTTTTTGGTACCTTTTTGTACTATCAATCACAAAATGTTATTTTTGAGGTTGACCTCTCCAAATGGACCATTTTCTCAATTTTCTCTTTCTTTTTTTGATAAATACGGCTCCTATAATAAGAAAAAATGTGGAATTGACTCTTCATTTGATCATCCTCTCCATCTATGCACGGATTGTTTCTTTTGATACGAGGGCCGTTTTCCAAAGCTTGTTACAAACTCAAGCCTCGTGGTCCGGACTGAATGCTTGACTTATTCCAACCCCAAAAAAAGAAAAGAAAGGTAAAAAAAAAAAAAAAAATTGAGCTAAATACAGGTTGTTTGTTCCGTTTGTCCTTGGAAAAGGGGGTTGTTTGGATATACAACATCTATATGCTCTTATTTAACCCACTAGCATTATAGTACTAATTTAAATTTTATTAATATTTAAAATAAATTTTAATTAAAAGTATCTCTCAAAAAATTATATTTGATCAATTAATCCCTCTCTCCTCTAATATCTGATAAAAAAAAACATGTAAAATGAGAGAGGAAAAATTTTGAAAATCAAAATCAGTTGAGAATGAAAGGAAGTACTTAAAATCCAAGTAAAAGAAAATCAAGAGAGTCAATGTGCCAAGTTAATCTTCTTCAGAGACACTAAATTGGATAACAAACGAAACTACAAGAAAAAAAGAGAACAAATTTGGAAACAAAACTTATAAGAAGACTTAAATCCCAGAAAAACAAAACAAGGACATGAAGTTGAAAATTTTCAGAATTTAAAAAATGAAAAAACAAGATTTTTTTTTTAAAAAAAAACTATCAAATTAATTAACTCTCAATCAAAATCACCAAAACTGATACGACTTTGCTCGACAGTTAATTTATCTCAAGATCAGAGACACTTTGACTTAGATCGGCAATTAATGTACGAGCTATATATTTTAATTTTTTTTCGAATAAATTTGTCGTTTTAATGATTTAGAGTATTCTTTTAATATCGAGTTTGTTTCCTTCTTGCTCTTGTTTTCTATTTTCTACTTATAAAAGTTGTTCCTACCCGTAAACTACTCATGGCTATTTCAAATCGAAAGAGAGAAAGAACTTATGGCCTTTTCAAATCTTAAATGATTTTATGCATGCTTAATAGCAATTCTTCAATAATTTTACTTAATACTTTACTATATGCTTGAACCAAGACATATGAGATGAGTGAGTTAAGTTCAGTCTAGATTCCTGTGAGATTATAACTAGTAGTTTTGCTTGATTACAATGTACTTGGTATCGGTATTTGATATCGCATCTGATTGTATTAAAAAGAAGTTATTCCGAGACTATTGCTGCTGACTGGATTATAATAGTTTAAGAAACATAAAATTAAGTAAAATAAAATGCAATACTATGTGGAGCAAATATTAACAGGTTGAATCTCCAACAAGGCTACATAACCAAACTGACACACTCTTTATTGAATGACATCAATCACTAAACCTCAGTCGGCATCGACAACTCTGAAGTAAGGTCAGTATATGTCATAATTGTAGAGGATCATCTACAATGCACCGACATCGAGTGAGCCTCATCGATCAGTTTTTTAGGAACCTAGTAATATGTATTTTACATAAATTAAATAAAGGAGTGTAAGTAATCTTGATATTGGGGTGATGTCAGTCAAATACACCCTAATGTTAAGTTAGAAATGGCATTAAAATCAGAAATGATTTAAACAAACAGAATGTGTCTATGATAAATATTGTCGTTTGCCTCTAAATGGAGGATGCGTAATGGAGTCGTATGTGTCGATTGACAGCGACGGAGACACAGTTCGTAAGGGTTGATTATCGGCTTTAAGTATGGATTAGCGTCCTACTTGATAGAATGAGCAAAGGATGGTGTCTTAGGGAAGGTGATGTGTATGGAGGAATGATATCTTAATAATGTTAATGGCTGATGCTTAGAAACGTGAGAACCTCGAACTATTTTGGCAGAGTAATAGTGCTCTAGAGTATAATTGGTTACCTATTCCTCTGACATGTCTCTCATTTTATAGATGGGAAAGAAGCCGTTGGGAGTTAAAGCTGCATTCGATAGAGGAGTAAAAATTTTCTGGCATCATTATTTTTTTCGTTGCTCTTTTAATGATATATCAATATAAAAAATAATAGATAATCAAAATTATTTAATTTATTTTCTCTGGTATATATTACTTAACCTTAAATCACTCTCATACAAAAATTAGTACAAATAAAATATTGATAAAAGAATTTTACTCGTACGATCCCTTCGTTCTCGCTGGACCAGGTACACATTGAAGACGTGTTACAGTTGGCCTAAAACCCTACGCACTGATGGTAGTCGACCGTCATTTAATGAGATGAGTTGGCGCTACCAGGCCCTGAGCCTTACATAGGCTGGGTTGGCTAATGGGCTTTTGGCATGGGCTTAAATGACACCTCGGTCTATCAAGTTAATTGCCATCCTGGGCTTCAATCTTTTCACATCCATTGGACCTGTGCAACTTTTTGCCATTACAATAATTTAGAGAAGATCTCCATTAATGCTACCTCTTGAATATTCTTTCAGAGAAGTATTGTTTTCAGTCGTACATGAAGCTTATTATATAGAAAATCTGATGATCAGGCCTAGGCGTGCCTTCTTAGCAATGATTTGCTGGTAAAAGTTTGAAAGGAGACTTAAACGTGTTGATGAAGAATTTTTTATCCTTAATGATTGCTAGTAATTAAATCGTAATTGGATGCTTATTTTCCAGACATTCAGGAACTTATTTCTTCACCAAGACAACATTTCTTTGTCAATGATTGATTTCCGAGAAGAAATTATTTAATAAAGTGGATAACACACACTCCAATCCATCCGTGTACAAACCAAGACTAAATTAAAAGAAAAGGGTAATACCTAATTTTATGTTACACATTGAGAAATGGAAAATCTTCAAAAATTAATAAATATTTAAGGATTAAAAAGTAAATAAATTTTTTCTTTTATATTATAGAAACTTGCATATTGATATATCAAACAAAATAATTAGGACTTATTTATTAATAGAAAGTAAATATTTATTTTATTATTTTGAAACTACTTAACAAATTTTTTGGATTTTCAAAAAAAGAAACAACTTAACAAAAGTTCATTGGTTTGCCAAATTTCACATTTGAGCATATAATATTGATCATATTTGTAATTAGTTCCTAATTTTAAAAAGCCAATGGAATTGAATCGGTTGACACATTTTCCCAGTGAAAATCGTCTAAAACCAAAGTCAATTTAATCATTTATGGAAGTCCTTAAATGAGTATGCATTTTATATGCATATACTCATTGAAAGACTGATGAGAGTTTAAAGTATTTTTAGGAGAGGATCCAAATCTTTTATATTAGGTTTTGCTTATTTTTACTTATATATTATTTCTATACAAAAGTAATGTGTGGCATTTTCTCTTGTCAATATTAATATAGTGAAAATGAGGGAAAATAATACTAAAAGTTGGCTACTTGTGCAGTTGTAACTGGACTATTAGTTTAAGTTTTCATGTCACATAAATTATAAGCTTCTCAAAATGTCCTTAATGAATGCTTTTTAACTTGTGCTTCTTTTTGCTTCCCTCTTCTCCATCTTCTCTACCTCTTTCTTCCTCATTTTCTCTAACTCTTCCCCTATCATTTTCTCTCCAGTTTTTATTGTGCATCGCTCTCACTCTCTCTCTAAAAACACTTATTTCATCTTCCCTAAAAAATATGGCGCTATGCAGATGCATTAAGGGTCGAGTAACTATTAAATTTGAGACCTATCTTTCCAAATTCAAGACCTATGTATGTGACCTTGACAATTAACATCTATTGCTGAATAAATTCCGAATTGATGAAAATAGGTCATGAATTAAACATAATTCAAGACCTATCTTGTCGAATTGGGACCTAGCTTCCCAAATTTAAAACCTATGTATTAGACTATAACGGTGATGATATACTATTGAACAGATACCGAATTAATGAAAATAGGTCTAGAATTGACAATATTGGTCTCAAATTGACAAAATTGGTCCTATTTTGCATATAACTAGTCCTAAATTTGTCAATATTTAGTCCAGATTAACAAAATTGGTTCTGATTTGGATATAACTGGTACTAAATTTGTTAGTAATTGGTCTTGAATTAACCGTATTGGTCCTAAATTGACAATGCTTAGTCCTATTTGAACTGTTTTGGTCTCGAATTGGTTAGTTTTAAGATCCTTCTAAAGTGAAAATTAGAGGAACTAAGGTTGATCCAAATAGAGTACACTTGGTCTCAAATTGAATAATATTGATCTCAAACTATACCTTTCTAGTCTTGAAATGTTAGTTTTTGGTCCCCAAGTTTAGAGTAAATTGGTCCTGAATCGAGTATATATGGTCAATAATTGAGAAATTTTGGTCCCGAATTAAACCTCAAATCAAGACCTAGTCGTCACTTTCGAATTTGAAACCCCTTTTCGTTGTGCAATCCCTAATCCTAAATTCGGGATCCATCTTCCCAAATTCAAGACTTGTGTATAAGACCATGATAATGAGCACTTACTACGAATAGATCCCAAATTAACGAAAATAGTTCCTGAATTGACAAAATTATTCTCGAATTGGATATAACTAGTCCTGAATTTGTTAGTATTTAGTCCTAAATTGACAGTACTTGATGAAACTTTGAGCATCAATGGTGGATAGATAATTAGGGCAAGACCTGAGAGGATGAAGGAGGCTTCACATGGCCTGGTTCAAGAGACTTGAGCTGAAAGTCTAGCACAACATGACTTGGACAACATAGAAAGGATATCGAGGCTTCAAAAGATTATTCAAGTCCAAGATCACTAATCTTGAAGGCTTATGCGGCAAATTGAAGTTATGAAGGCCTAATTTATAATATGGACTTAGGTCTTAGTTAATTTTATATGTTTAGTGTATTTTATTATTTTAGATTATATTATTTGAGATGAAACATTTAATTTAATTTAAACTCAAAGTGAGTGTATTTAGTGTCTTAGGCGTGTGGGATTATTAGGGTGTTAGGGTTTAATTCTTTGCCTATAAAAGATTATGTAACCCTAAACATTACGCTTACATGTTTATTGAATGAATTTAAGCTTTCTTCTATTGTTCTTTTGTGAAATTTATGATTGCATTACAAATTGTTTTTAATTTATCAACTTTGACTTATCTCCCTCATTTTCATCGTGTTCTTGGGAGTGACTTTATTATATCTTTGGTTCTTGATTTGAATAATCATTAGGTCAAATATTTTATTTTCTTGTTAACTTGCAACTAGGGGTGGCAATTCGAGTTGACAGGTCGGGTTGGACACAACAAGAACACAACACGATTATTTTTGACATGACATGAACACGACACGATTAATAAACGGGTCGAACCCTTTCAATATGAACACAACACGATTATTAATAGATCGACATGGAAATGACATGATAACCCATTTATTTATAAGTCATTTATTAACCTGCTTATTGACCCGTTTAGTGATTCATTTAATCAACACATTTATTGATCCCATTTATTGACTCGTTTAGCCGACACGTTTAATGACTCGTTTGATCAACACGTTTAATGACTCGTTTAATCAACAATCATTTCAGAAAAAGTCATAAAAAATTAATAAATTTGGAAACTCAAGCTTCATCAGACATGGAGTGACTTGCTCTATGAAATTGTTCCATTAATACCGTTCGATTCCATTTAAGATAGAGTAGATCGGTTCCATCCTTGATAGAAAGCTTTAATGGATCCATCTTATATCATATGGAGATGGAGTCATCATAATTGGAGCTTGAATGAAGGCAAAGAAGGAGATAAAGGCAAAGGGATTAAGATGGAAATGAAGGAGATGAATGAGATGTCGTGAGTGCTGATTGGTGTGAAGACGATGGAGATGAAGGAGATGTCGCGATCGCCGACTGGTGTAGAGACAACGGAGACGAAGGAGATGCACGATCGATGTAGAGATGAATGAGACGAAGGAGATGTTGTGACCGCCAACCGTTGTGGAGACAATAGAGACAAAAGAAATGCCTCGACCAGTGTAGAGATGACGAAGACGAAGGAGATGCGTTGGGTGACTGGCATGGCGACGATGACCGACATAGGCTGGTGGAAGAAATGAGTGGTGTAGCCGTGGAGTGGACTGTAAAGGGCGTGGGTGCGGTGACTGGTCACTGATGGATGAAATAAATGAAGCGTGGAGTGTGGTAAAGGTTTGAAGGGTATATATACCTACTACTAAAATTACATGAATACACCTCTAATATGAAATTACTTTTTAACTCTCATTTAATGGGTCAACCTATGAACGATTAATAGAACATGAGCTCGACACAATTATTAAACGGGTTAGACAGGTTGACTAATTTATTTACCCAACCCGTTTATGCTCAACTCTAATTAGTAATTATCGTATCGGTTTCGTATCGATTCGTCGTGTGGGGTTCTAAATTGCCACCCTTACCTGCAATTGTCTTTTTTCAGGTTTTGATTTAATATTGTTTATGGGTGCAATATTGGTATATGGGGTTTGCATCAATATTGGTCTCGAATTGACAAAATTGATCCCAATCAAGATATAACTGGTCTTAAATTTGTTAGTATTTAGTCTTGAAATGACAATATTGGCCTCAAATTGATAGTTCTAGGTCTTTATTTGAATCTGTTTGGTCCCAAATTGGTTAGTTTTAGGATTCTAAAGTGAAAATTAAAGGAACAAAGGTTGATTCCAAATGGAGTACATAATTGGTCTCGAATTGAATGATATATTGATCCCAAATTATACCTTTCTAGTCTCGAAATGGTCAATTTTAGGTCCCCTAGTTGAGAGTAAATTGAACCTGAATTGGCTACATGTGATCCTTAATTAAGATATTTTGGTTCCGAATTGAATCTCAAATCGAGACCTAATCGTTAATTTTATATTTGAAACCCATTTTCGACATAAAATCCTTAATCCCCCTACGCAAAAAAAAAAGAAAAAAAAAAAAAAACTGAATCCAAACTATAAATCTCATATTTCTATTTGAAAATTCAAATCCATCATGTAATCAACCAATGCAACAAAAAAAAAAAAAACCATCAAAATCTGTGATTTCTATTAAACAAACACAAAATAAAGATTTTAAATTAACTCTTCTATTCAATCAAACTTAACAAGAGAAAGACATTATGATCTTATCAATTGTTGTCTTCTCATTCTCTATTATTTTCTCTCTCTATTGTTATTGCTCTGACCAGTGGTCAACCACCAAAAGTGCAACCATAAAAAGTGACCTTTATTCTGTTAGTGGCAATTTTATCAGTATCCTATAGTAGATGAATTTAAAACTCAAACTATTAGTTTGGTGCTAGTTGCACAAATCAACCCATATTAATTGCTATTAAAAAAATTGCCTCGATTAATACATAGTCGACATATTTATAAAATGATACAAAATTGTTTAAAGATAAAATAAAATGAAAATTTTATTTTTCAGTGTTTTGTACTGGTACAATTTCTTACACATGCAAAAGTTGCTGTCTGACAGTGTCTACTTGTAATACAAATTAATTATGTCCATTAGGTTTCGACCAATCATCTAAAAACCTTAATTATATTTAAAATTTTGTACAACGAAAATGACAAGTGTCAGATATCTCAAATTTATATCCCAATATTACAATGTCTTACTTGCTTCGTGTAAGAAATTGACTCGGCATACAAATATTGCTCTTATCAAATATAAATGATAACTGATTTATTTTAAAAGGATATATAACGTTTTATTGAAAAAAAGGATATATAACATTCCACTTATCGAGAGTTTATTAAGAAACAGAAATAAGAAAAAAATACATTAGGAAATGAAACATAAAGCATGAATCAAAAAAAAAAAAGAAAAGAAAAGAAAAAAAGAATCATAAAGCAAGGCTTTAAATTAACGAACAATCTTTTGTGTTCATATATATATATATATATATTATTTGAAGAAATTAATCTCAAAAGTAGGGATTGGCAATCTTTCTCTTGGCAGTTCTTCCACATTCATATAAATAGGCTCATTTTGGAAAGTGAAAGGAGATCGCATCACCACAATACTATATTGTGTTGCTCCACTCGCTCCATCTTGGTCCCCTGAGAAGATGACTTTATCACCTTCTCTAACACCTTTCTCTTGAACATATTCAATCCATCCTTTAGTGAAGACAAATCTGTTAGTGAAGAAGTAGAACTTCCACGGTTTACCAATCCAGTCATTGACCTCCAAACACTTGTAGTAGTGTCTACCTCCATTTGGTATCGGAATATGCAGCAGCGCCCGCGCCCCCTTTGGGATCAATAGTCCGTCAGTAACATCAGTGGATGTTAGTAATTTAGAGAAGATCTCCATATATAGCTGCAACTTGAATACTTTTTTTGAAGAAGCCTTGTTGTCTATGGATCAAGTTTGTTGTTATAGATAAAAGATGTCAGGCCTGGACGAGCTAGCTTTTATAGCACAAATTTGCTAAGATGAGTTGAAACACGATGATCAAATATCTCTTTGTTGACCAAAGTGTACTTGTGTTTCCGATCTTAATTTCCAAGAAGTTCTAAGGATTTTGTGTCGTGGTTGATCAAGACAATATTGTCGTGGTCAAGACAATATTGCTCTCCAGCGATGTTGACAGAATAATTAGTTATAATAAAAGTAGTCGGAACACATCTGCCAACTGAAGCCGAAGCTACTATGAAAGAACTCTATCATTTAATGTCATGTTAACTAAAACATAAATAGGTGAAATATTGATGAGATGCTGAAAAGTACGTTATTGTGCCAATATTTACTTAAAATATGAATAATAATAACATTAGATAACTGTATCCGAAGTTGTGTCCTAATAATCAGTATTGTAATTTAGCTCATATGACATGTTACAAATAATTTAATTCGTATAAAATATGATAAATGAAATAAATTATTATACTTGTATGGGTGCGAGAGAAACCTAATGGAAAGAAGACACGTTAGTACAATTAGGAGAAGACGTTTGAAAATATTTTAGACTTCAATGAAGAAGATATTATATAGTATATTAAATTGACCTTTGGGGGAATTGTCCCTCGAGAAGATTAACGATATATGTGAGACAAGCGGCAAACACTTGACATTCAAAGAACAATGTGTGTGACAAATAACAAGTATCTTGGCATGCATTAAGACATCCAAAAGATACATCTTTTTTCCTCATAAAAGGTGGTTATATGGTTTATTTGAGGGGCAGATGATAGTTTTTAGTAAAAAGCGAGTCTTCTAAAATAACAAATTAACTCAAGCATCAGACGGTGTTTTGGATATAACCTTCAGTCACGTTGATAAAGGTGTTATTTGTTTTGTAGGATTGAGTGATATCGAAAAATCAAAGGTGAAGAGTAACATCAAAGGAAAATTTGAAAAAGCTTAATGAAGATTTAGTCAGCCTTCAATTGTGAGTTACGGTAAAGAACAATATGGATCGTGAGTTACAAAACAATTAATTGACATAATTATATAAATAATATAACGTGGTTGCTTTTTATTTATCTATGTAATATAATTAAATTGTAATCCGACATCACTATGATGATTGAAATTTTGTAGGATTTGTCCAGGTTAAATACTCCATTTGTGGCCTGAAAATTTGTTATTATAAATGGAGAAATGTATTCCCATAATAAGAAAAATAACTCCTTATATGTTGACAAATACTAATATTGGAACTCAAATCTCTACCATAAATACGGAAGAAGGGTACATATGAGTAAATATTCATGTGATTGATAATTTCGAATCCCATGGCTATAACTTCTTTTTTCCAAACATTTATTTGTTATCTGATTTGATGCTTCGATAAAACTAACTAATTTTGTTCATATTAATTGAAAGGAAGGATATATTTCATATTAATTGGTCTAGTCTGATTTGGATTCTCTTCTCAACTTTTTCCTTATTTTATTGGAACACATGATAGGTTGTTATAAAATAAAAATGAAAAACTATTATATCCTAGTCACCTAAAATATAAAATAGAAAAAAAAAAAAAAAAAAAAAAAAAAAAAAAAAGATAAAAAAAAAAAATCAAAATTAAAATAGATAAAAGATTAAAAAAAAAGAAGAAGAATGATCTCCATGAGATGAATGATGGAGATCAAAACCTAATTAGCTAAATTAAGGAAAAAAATGAAAAATGAAAAAAAAAAAAATCTTCATCTAATTGAAGATCTTCATCTTCAACCAGATGAAGATGAAGATTGGTTTTCAAAAACTGGCTAGATCATCGTTTGAAACCAAATTGTCAACTTCTGGGTTTCAAAACCCAATAACCATTCTTTATTAGTAATAAAGAACCAATCTTAGCATTCACAACTCAGTTTTGATACACGAATTTACTTACAAGTTTTTCATAATCAACTAAATAATTTACAACCTAATTTAATCGAAACACCAACCATGTATACAACACAACCGCACACGTCAATGGAGATGACCACAAAAAGCTAATAAAGGCACGATCATTACACATAAAAGCCGTTAAAAATAGTGTTTTGAAGAAATCAAATGAAAGTTAAACCAATTAGGAGATGGTATTGTCTGGGCGTAACAAGTAGAGTGGTCTCTAGAACTGAAGAGGTGGCTTCGATCGATATGTAAATACAATCAGTCAACGAGTGTATTTTGGGAATTTTTGGTGTCGAAGGTGAAATGAGGGTTGTTTCTGCTACTAGGTTGGGAGAGGAAGAAGCGTGATATGAGAATTTGCTTTGTTGAAGAAGAAAAAACTGACGATATATCGTTGATGAATGAACCAAGGATTTGGGTTCATTCGTTCTTCCTCTCCATCTGGTAGAGATCTGGATCATTGATAGAGATTTGTTAATGGTCCGCCAATTTGTTTTGTTTTTCTGTTTTTTTTTTTTATAAATAATTTTTTTATTTATTATAATTTTTCTTTAAATTTATTAAATAATTAAATAATTAAGATTGTGACACGTGTCAAATTTTTATTGGGTAGCTTTTTTATCTTTTTCTTTTTAATATAAGAAAAAATTATTTTATTTTATTTATTTATAAGTTTTTATTTTTTGATTTTGTAAAATGGTGATATGCAATTTGTGATTGCTAGTAAATTATTATTATTATTATTTTAAATTTTGAATTTGGGGTGGCACGTGTTGAGTCTCTATTAGTTGATGAGTTAAGGTTAAATTTGATTAGTTTATGATTCCCATCAGCTGTATATTATAACTTGTGTAAATAGTCTTTTCCTTTTATTATGAGAGTAATTATTTTATGTTCATGAGAGTAGATATTTAAATGCGTAAGGGGTATTTGGTAGCAGCAGATCTTGCTAAACTACTTGTGGCTTTTTCAAATTGAAAGAGAGAAAGAACTTACGACTTTTTCAAATCTTAAATGATTTTATGCATGCTTAATAGCAATTCTTCAATAATTTTACTTAATACTTTACTAAATGCTTGAACCAACACATATGAGATTAGTGAGTTAAGTTTAGTCTGGATTCCTATGAGATTATAATTAGTAGTTTTACTAGATTACAACGTATTTGATATCTGTAATTGATATCGCATCTGATTGCATTAAAACGAAGATACTCCAAAACTATTGCTGTAGACTGGATTATAATAGTTTAAGAAACTGAAAGTTAAGTAAAATAAAGTGCAATACTATGTGTTATATGTATTTTTCGGACTCATTAAATGGGCTGGTAAAAGCCCAGTTTAGACCCGATAAGAAGGCCCGATAAAGTCAACCCAGTCAAAGCCCATCAGACGAGGTCCAGTATCGATTTTAAGCCTAGCGAGCTCTGCAGCTCGCTCAAGTAAATTCTTCAACTGGCATCATCAGACCTGTAAACACAAATCGCCTCTACACAGCTCGTCTCCAAGCGAGCTCGAGCTCGAGACCGCCATAGACAGCAGCTCGCTCAAGAGCGTAATAAATGCAGTATCTTCCAGAAATAGTCAGTTGCCTAATCCGATTGTGATTCTCTCACTAAATATGACAGTTACTCAATCAAACCATGATTCCCTCATCAGATATGGGAGTTTATTTGAATTCAAATTCAAGTCAACAATATCTCGGAATTTAAGAAGCAGTTTCCTAATTCCATTTAAACAAATTAGGAAGTGTAATTAATTTACAATTCTTTTTCTTATTTTTTCTGATTAATTGGGAAGTGTAATTAATTCGGGATTCTTTTCCTGTTTTATTGCAAACAAAATTGTAACACCTCTTCCCCTATAAATAGAGGTTAAAATCATTGTAAAAGAGAGATAGAATATTGAATAATATACTATCACTCTGCAGAGATTAAGAGAGACAGTCGTGGACGTAGACTTATTATTGTTGAACCACGTAAAACGCTTTGTGCTGACTCATCTTGTTAGGTTCTTTGTTGTGTTATTATCTTGGATTTTTGTGCTTTCTCACATTGATTGCAGGTATTGGGCATTGATTACTCGTCGACTGAAATCCAACGTCGACATTTTGGCACTAGAAGGAGGGCCCAAACTGCAGTCTTATTCATCTCGATTTTTTGATTCCTGACAACATGACAAAGATAAGATCAAACAGGTATCATGTTGATGATGACCAGGCGGAGAGCCACATGAACCAATCTCAACAGAATATACAGTCTGTGCAAGACGTAACCATGCATGCAGCAGGCCCGTCTCATGGTCAGGCACTCAGCGCCGCGACGGGCATCCCTCCTCGGCCTCATTGTCAAACGGTTCCGATTGCCCCAATGGCTGAAGGGCAGAATGTGTTGTTACAGAGGCAAGAAGCGCTGGAGGATACGGTCAGACAGCTCACAGATGCTATCAATATGCTGGTACAGGCTCAGGTTCAGAACGTACCTAGAGTTGAAGTTCAGGCACCAAGGTACGTGCCTCAGCAGCATGAAGCGGTGCAAGTGCCCGAAAGGCTGGCGAGGGAAGTCCCGCGACCTGTAGGCTCAGCTCACTCCTCTAATGCACGTTCTAGGGTTGGAAGACACCCTGTCCGACAAGAAAGGGAAGTCGCACGCCCGGCTAGCCTGGTAGTGAGGCTGAGCCAAGGTGGAAACCAACGAGCAGAGGTTGGGCATGACAAAGTCCGAGCCGCAGCTTGGTATGTTGAAGAGGTGAATGGACAACAAGTAAGATCCCATCAGCTTGAGGGTCTGTTCGAGGAGGATGAAAGGTATGACCCAGAGCACCCGGCTCTAAGTCACGACCATAGGAGGAGATACGAGCTCCGAGATCCATAAGTAGAGGAGCTCCTCCAGAGGGTCAAACAGTTGGAGGCGCGACCTGGAGCCCCGGAGCAGCGTGGGCTTTACGGGGAGAGGACCCCGTTCACAAGGGAAATCGAGACACAGCCTCTCCCTCCGAGGTTTAAAGTGCTGAGCATTCAACAGTACAACGGGGACAGTGACCCCTATGACCATCTCAACGCCTTTAACGTTCAGATGGATCTGCAAACCAATAATCCTATGGTGAAGTGCCGAGTATTCCCAACTACTCTGGGAGATATTCCAAGAACATGGTTTAAGAATCTCCCGGCTCGCAGCATAGGCAGTTGGGAGCAATGCCAACAGAAGTTCGTTGGTCAACACAGGGCATTAAGAAGGCAGCTCGCTCCATCCTGCCACCTAGCTATGATCTTTCAGCGTCAGGATGAATCATTAAAGGAATATATCAACAGGTTCAGACGTGAGGTCGCAAATGTTGAGCATCCATCAGATGAAAGTATACTGACAACGATCTTGGCGGGGCTGCACAAGGATGGAAAGTTATACGAGAGCATTTACAAGTCCCCGGTGAAGGATCTAGAAGAATTCTATGAGCGAGCTGCGAAGGAGATTAAGTGGGAAGAGACTTTCAGCCCGAAAAAACAGAATCAGAAGAATGAAGTGGGCAGTTCTAGCCAACCAAAGAGGAGAAACAATAGCAAGAATGAAGAAGGAAGAAATAGTGGCTCAAGTAACCAGATCACTAAGAGAGCGATGAGAGAGCCAAGGTATGAGTGACCTCAACGTCAAGGTCGTCATGAAGGATACAACGTCCTGACTGTTTCATTGGACAGGATTTATACTGCAGAGAGGAATAAGGAGGATTTTGGGAGGCCCAATCCTATAAGAGCTCCCGTTCAATAAAGGGATCAAAATAAGTTCTGTGCCTATCATAATGAGGTAGGGCACAGTACTTCAGATTGTTGGTCGTTGAAGAACGCCATTGAAAAGTTAATCAGAAGAGGTCGTTTGAGAGAATATGTGGCAAGACCTGCTGACCCACGACCTCACCAACAACGACCTCAGCAGCAACAGCCAGCACAGCAGCAGCCCCTACAAGCTTTTGAACCAAAGCATGAGCCTGCGGTAAGAACTATTTTTACTATTCATGGTGGCCCCCACAGCGCAGGTGATTCAAACAGATCCCGTGAGAAATACGTTCGAGAGGTAAATCATACTTTTCAGCTCAATGGGTCAGGTGGACCGTTAAAAAGAGCAAAAAGGGCCTCGGACGAGATTGTGTTTACCAATGAGGATGCTAGAGGCGTGATTTTGCCCCATAATGATGCACTGGTTATTCGAGACAAAATCAGCAATATGGAAGTCAGGCGCATCATGATTGATACTGGAAGCTCAGTAAACGTGATGTATAGGAGCTATTTTAATAAAATGGGGCTACGAGCAGAGCAAATGAGACCATCCCCGGAACCTTTATATGGTTTCACTGGAGATGCTGTAGTACCAGTGGGCCAGATTAAGCTACCATTGACTCTCAGGGAGGCGGGTCGTCAGGCAACAACTCTGACAGACTTCTTGATAATCGACTACCCATCAGCCTATAATGTGGTCTTGGGGAGACCTGCCATGAATGAGTTAGATGTGGTTACTTCGACCAGAACTCTGACAGTCAAGTTCCCAACTCCGAATGGCATCGGATGTGTTCAAGGAGAGCAGCACTTAGCCCGGCGTTGCTATAAAGATGCTGTGAAGATGGGCGTGAGAGGAAAGAAAGTGAACGTGGTCTCAGGGGGCGAGCCATGAGCTATGACTGAGAAGGGAGTCAGTCACGACTTGGACCCTCGCAAGGTAGATGCAGACCGAGCTACTGGTCCAATTGAAGAATTAAAAGATGTACAAGTCAATGAGGTGGATCCAGAGCGGTGCTTGAAGCTGGGAGGAGGATTAGCTCCAGAACTGTGAACCCAGCTCGCTGACTTCCTGAAGGCGAACTTGGATGTGTTTGCATGGAATCATGAGGATATGGTGGGAATAGATCCTAAAGTGATGTCTCACAGGCTGAACATTGATCCTCATTTCAAGCCAGTTCGCCAGAAGAGAAGGGTCATGATAGGGGAACGTTACTTAGCACTGAAAGAGGAGGTAGACAAGCTGCTGGTTAACAAGTTCATCAAAGAAGCTTACTACCCAATCTGGGTCGCCAATCCTGTGCTAGTAAAGAAAAAGAATGGGAAGTGGAGAACTTGCATCTATTTCACTGACCTGAACAAGGCGTGCCCTAAGGATAGTTTTCCCCTGCCAAGGATAGATCAGCTCGTGGATACTACTGCTGGCCACGAGCTCCTGAGCTTCATGGATACATATTCGGGATATAACCAGATCCCAATAAAACCCGAGGACGAAGAGCACACCTCATTCATGACTAATTGTGGGTTATATTGCTACAAGGTGATGCCCTTCGGGTTGAAAAATGTTGGAGCAACCTACTAACGCTTAGTGAACATGATGTTCGAAGAGCAAATTGGAAAGACCATGGAGGTCTATGTTGACGATATGCTAGTAAAATCCAAGTAGATAGGTGACCATGTACATGACCTGAGAGAGATGTTTTAAATTCTGAGGAGCTACCAGATGAAGTTAAATCCGCTCAAATGTCCATTTGGAGTAGCTTCTGGGAAGTTTCTAGGCTTCATGGTCAACAATAGAGGAATTGAAGCAAACCCTGAGAAGATCAAAGCGCTGATTGACATGAGATCGCCAACCAGGGTGAAAGATGTACAGAGCCTCAATGGCCAGGTCGCTGCACTGAGTAGGTTCATTTCGAAAGCTACAGACAAGTGTATCCCTTTCTTTGACATTTTAAAGAAGGCCAAGAGCTTCGAGTGGACTTAATAGTGTGAAATAGCCTTCCAGCAGTTGAAGGAATACATGGGACGAGCTCCACTTCTGTCTAAGCCCAAAGGAGAAGAAAAACTGATTTTGTACTTAGGAGTGTCACAGCAAGCTCTCAATGCTGCACTGGTGAGGGAAGAAGAAAAAACACAGCTTCCGGTGTATTATGTAAGCAAGCGGTTGCAGGATGCTGAAATCAGGTATTCGCAGATGGAGAAACTAGATTACTGCCTGGTGATTGCATCGAGGAAGCTGCGACCTTATTTTCAGGCTCATACAATTGAAGTCCTCACCCAATATCCGTTGAAGCAAGTTTTGCAGAAAGCAGACACCTCAGGTCATCTGTTGAAATGGGCAGTGGAGCTCGTACAGTTCGATATCCAGTTCAAGCTGAGAACGGCTATTAAAGCTCAGGCTCTAGCGGATTTCATTGCAAAGTTTACGGAATCTGTGGATGATGAAGTTGAATCTTCTGAAGGTCCAGTCTGGGAGTTCTATGTTGATGGATCATCCAGTGAGCAGAGAGTTGGAACTGGAATCTTACTAATCAGTCGTGAAGGCCACAAAATCCTTTGTGCCTTAAGGTTTGGCTTTCAGGCAACAAACAATGAGGCTGAGTATGAAGCCCTGCTCGCAGGTCTGCGTTTGGCTAAGGAGATGCGAGCTGAACGATTGAAAGTCTTCAGCGATTCACAGCTCGTTGTGTGCCACATATTGGGGGAATATCAGGCCAAGGGACCAAAAATGGCCCTTTACCTCCAGAAAGTTCACGAGCTGCTAGGTGCATTTCAAAGGTACGAAGTGAAGCAGATTCCACGAGCTCAGAATGCACATGCAGATGCTTTAGCTCGCTTGGCAACCACCCGAGATGCAGACTTTCTTGGAGCCATCCCAGTTGAATTTCTACCAACTCCAAGTACAGAGGAGAAGAATGTGATGATGGCAATATCAGTATAGCCCGATTCCTAGATGAGCCCCATTCTCACTTATTTGCAGGACGGAAAGCTGCCAGATGACAAGTTGGAAGCCCGGCGTTTGCGAGCTAGGGCAGCCAGATATTGCATCTATAATGATGCGCTGTACAAGAAGGGGTTCTCAGCTCCACTGTTAAGCTACATTGATGGCCCTAAGTGTGAAGTAGTACTGAGGCAGATACACGAAGGCCATTGTGGGAACCACGCTGGGGGGTTATCTCTGGCTCAGAAGGCACTTCGTCAAGGTTTTTATTGGCCAATCATGAAGCAGGATGCCATCAACTTAGTCAAGAAATGTGACAAATGTCAGAGATTTGCCCAAGTTCCACGAGCTCTACCAGCTTACCTCCAACAAATGGTGAGCCCGTAGCCCTTTGCCATCTGGGGGATGGATTTGATCGGGCCTCTGCCAATGGCTCGTGGAAGATGCAAACATGCCATGGTAGCAGTTGATTACTTCACCAAGTGGGCAGAAGCAAAGGAGCTGGCAGAAATCTCCACAACAAAGATTGAGAAGTTCGTGTGGAGTAATATTATTTGCAGATTCGGAGTCCCACAACAGATCGTGACTGATAATGGGACCCAGTTCGCTAGTGACCAGTTTCTCAGGTTCTGCAACGACCTCAAGATCGTTAAGAGCTTCTCAACAGTAGACCATCCACAAGCCAATGGCCAAGTTGAAGCCGTAAATAAAATTATCAAGCAGACCTTGAAGATGAAACTGGAGGCAAAGAAGGGAGCATGGGTAGACGAGCTTCAGAAAGTATTATGGTCTTACAGGACCACAGCTCACAGTACCACAGGCGAGACTCCATTCTCAATGGTATATGGGTCTGAGGCTATGATCCCAGCTGAATTTGAAGTCACCTCGCAACGAAGAGCGACCTTCAATCCAAACGACAATGATCAGCTACTCGCTTAAAACCTAGATCTGCTTGAAGAAGCCAGGGAAACGGCCAGATTGAGAGTAACCGTCTATCAGCAGAGAATAGCGAGGTACTACAACAAGTATACTCGAATTCGCAGATTCAATGTTGGGGATTTAGTTTTACGCCTCATTCTGTCAGGAGCCCGCAAGCCAAGTGATGGATCCTTAGGCCCGAATTGGAAAGGACCCTATATTGTCAAAGCAAACCTGGGGAATGGAGCTTATCGCTTAGTTAATGAAAATGGAGTTGAAGTCTCTCGAGCTTAGAATGTCGAGCATCTCCGCCCGTATTACCAGTAAACACTTTGTAATATGTAATTCAAACTCATTCTAGTTAATGAAAGCTCCATTTCTCCCTGCTTATGATTTAACTCATTTCACTAGGCTAACGGGCTCCGAGTTTATTAGCTTGCAAATAACAAGAGAGCCTAAAAAGCAGGCGAAGTGATGACCCCTGCATAGCTCGCTTAAAATGAAAAGAGCCAAAAAAACAGATGGCTAAGTGCCTCTGCATAGCTCGCTAATGAAGAGCCTAAAAAGCAGATGACTAAGTGTCAATGCATAGCTCGCTAAAAAAGAGCTTAAAAAGCAGGTGAGCTGACGACCCCTGTATAGCTCGCTTAAAATGAAAAGAGCCAAAAAAGCAGATGGCTAAGTGCCTTTGCATAGCTCGCTAATAGAGAGCCTAAAAAGCAGATGACTAAGTGTCTCTGCATAGCTCGTTAAAGAGAGCTTAAAAAGCAGATGACTAAGTGTCTTTGCGTAGCTCGCTAAAGAGAGCCTAAAAAGCAGTCGATGTGACGACCTACTACATAGCTCGCTATATATAAAAAAAAAAAAAAAAATAGAGAGAGAACCTAAAAAGCAGATGATTAAGTGTCACTGAATAGCTCGCTAAAAATGGGCCTAAAAAGCAAGGTTTGTCCTTGCATAGCTCGCTAAAACGAAAAGATAAAGGAAAACAGATTCATTAGACCTTGCATGGTTAAAACAGCTCGTCAACAACTTCCATTTAATGGACAAGGTTTTAATCTGTGCCAGCAGATTACTTATTAAAAAACCAAGTAATTACTTAAGTTATGAATTGGTGTACTTGATTAAGTACGAGTTTATGTCATGCTGATTAGCTCGTATAAATAAAAGATATAACACACCACATACACGATCAACATAGAAAATGCGAGGAAATAAACTTTATTAGTGTCAAAGTTGTTTACAAGAAAAGCATAAAAGCAAAATATAAGCATAAAAGAAAAATGCTAGCTTTGAGTAGGAGGATCTATGCTCTGAACAAGATGATCATGGGGGGGAGACGAGCTAGGAAGCTCGAGAACACCAGTGGGCTCAGATTGGGAAGTCGCACCAGGAGCTTGCTCTGACAGAGGAATTGGATCAGATAAAGACGAGGCAGCCCTTGCTTTAAGCTCCTCTACAATTCAGAGTCCGACATCCTCAAAGATAGAAAAATCCATCGCTGGATGGGACTTCCACAGTGTGTAAAGGAAGTTACGGCCTGTTTGTTCCTCAGCCTCGTCCCTTGCTTCAGCAACCTTCATCTCCAATTCCTGAAAAGAATGCTCGCGGTAGACTGACAGCTCTTCAAAAGCGTTGTCTGCAAGGCGGTTGACGACCTCGGCTTCTTTTTTCATAACCTCTATCTGCTGCTCTGCAGACTCAGCTCGCTGAATTACCGCCCCTACTTGTTGTCTAAGCACTTTGGCTCGGCGTTCTGCCTCCTTAGCCCGTTTAATTGTGGCCTCCTCAGCATGCTTAGCAGCGGCTTCTCCCTTTCCAGTCCACTTCTCAGCAGCTTCAGTTCGCTTCGCCGCAGCCTCGACTTGACGATTGAGCACTTCAATTTTCTCTTCGGCTGTTGTAGCTCGCTGCTCAGCCGGTTCAGCCTGCTGCTCGGACTGCCTCAGCTCTTCTTTTGCTGCAGCTAATTGTGCCTTGTAGTCCTCGACAACTTTCTGGGCTAGCTTAACCCGCTGATCAGTCTGCTTTAGCACTTCTCTTTGCATGTCACGCTCTTTTTGTATTTCCAGCAAAGCTTTTTCGGCGGCCTGTTTAGCATCATTCGCCGCAGCCATTTGAGCCTCAAAATTCTCTATGGTTCGCTCAGCCAAGGACGCTATATCATCATTAGCAGCCTCCAGCTCGCCTTCCAGCTTCATTATTCGGTTTTCAGTAATTTTGGTCAGTCTCCATTGCTTCATTGCAGCAAGGGCACCCTGAAAATTCTACAAGTTAATATGCGATGAAGTAAAAAGGCTGGATGATTGAGGAAGATGACTTACCAGCATAGAATGACTAGCTGCGAACTCGTTCAGCTCTATGCCCTTAAGGGACTTATTCTCCAAGACCCGTGCATGAGTATATATGATAGGTGTCCAGTTGTCAATGAAGGAAGTCAGATATCTCTCTCCAAGTCCGAGCTCGATCTTTGGTCTTGTTGGGGAGGGAGTCCTTTCACACTTCGGAAGATCGGGCTCATCAGTCGGATAAGTGCCATGTCGCGAAGCAACAGTACGCCTAGTTACATGCCCGCTAAGGTCAGCTCGGGTTGTCTGGGAAACAACCTTAGGAGGAGCGTCCCCTTTTCCAGGCTGCGAACTGGAAGCTAGAATCAGATGGAGATTTGAAAAAGCAGTGGGAAGTGGCACCTCACTGAGAACAGCGACTGAAGGAGCAATGTTTTCAACAAGCACCTCGCTAGGGGCAACGGTTGAGGGAGTTACTGCCTTAGCAGTAATTTGTCTAGGCCGTTTAGTAGAAGCAGCTGGAGAGGTTAGAGCCTCAACAGGTTGTTTAGCCGGAGTGGCTGAGGAGGTCGGAGTTGGAGCAGATGGTGCTTCAGTAAATGTTGGAGCTACTGAAGAACTTGAAGTCTCGGCAGGTCGTTCAGAAGGGCACTCCAAAAGAATAAGTTTCTTCTTGTTGGCCAGAGTTCGCCCAGTGGAAGGAGCAAGAGCTAGAGAAGTAGTTTTTTGTAATACACCCACTGCTGGGGTGTGAGTTGAGGCAGGAACTGGAGCCTCTGAGACAATTGTATGATGGGGAGAGGCTGAATCAATTAGAACAACAGGGACTTCGTGGGCTGAATCTGATCTTGTCCGGACTGGAGCAGTAGCTGGAGAAGTAGTTGTTCGAGATGCGCCCTTTGATGAGGTGCGAGCTAAAGATGTTTTCGCCTTAGATTGAGTGCGAGCAGGAGCACCTTGAGTTGAAGCTTTCCGAGCTGGAAAAGGTGCACGAGTTGTTCTCACTGCTCGTGGAGTAACTGGTTTTGGAGGTCGAGGAGCAGATGTGTCCCCGACCTGGACTGGAACTTCAAGGATATAAGGAAGTCTGGGCTTGTCCCCTATGTTGCCTATGTCCTCTTTAGGATGCAGCAGCGGAGAATCCTTGGGAGGGGTAAGGCCATAGGCGCTAAGGACAACATCGTTGAACTTATTGCTGATGCTCGCTTCCTCCGAATTCACGAGCTTATTAAGAGCTCATTTCTCCTCACTGCTTAGAGGGGACTTGTCCATTTTCAGCGCTGCAAAGCAAAGTATTAAAAAAAAAAAAAAAAGCTCGCTATATTTCCTTTTTGTATACCTGGTTTCAAGACGAAGCTGAAATTTTGGAGACCCACGAGAGAGGAGCAGGAGACATAGAACCAGCTCGTTTTATACGGTCCAACATTGGACTTACCCTTCGCATCTCCTTGGGGCAAGAGATCTTTGTACTTTGACGGACGAGCTGTGAGATAGAAGATGCCCTCAGATTTCTCCGCCGTACTTACAGCCTTAAAGCTGTAAAACTGCAGTATGATTTTTAGAGATGGGGGTGGGAAGCCGTTCCTGAGGAAGGCCAGTGCTAGCAAGGTCAGTTGCGTGTAAAAGTTCGGCGTCAATTGAAATGGTGCGAGCTTGACGACGTTGAGAAATGTGATCAAGTAAGGAGGTATGGGGAACCTTAGTCCTTACTCGATATGTTGGGCGGTAACAGCGACATACCCCTGTGGTGGATAACCTGCGTGGTTTTTGGGAGCCGGTATCAGTATGCGACAACCTAAAGGGATGTGAAATTACATGATATGTCCTTCCACCTCGAAAGATTCTAAAGAAGAAGGATGGTGGGCAAAGGTATCCCGAGCTTCTCTTCCCTGCCTGACGTGCTCCCTAGTTGTATCACGCTCGTGAGTCTCCTTACTTTAAGAAGTTTCCCTGCTAGCTCCGCTTGAAGACATCTGTGCAGAAGAAACATTTTCGGTTCATATGCATAACAAACTACAACAGTAATCAGGTCGTTAATAAGCGTGAAACAAGATCCAATCGACAAAAGTTGAAGAGTCGTGTTCAACAAAGAGCCCAGAACAACAAGATTCAACAGTGATCAAAAGGACTCAACAACGACAGCATGCTATATTCAAGTCATTCCAAGTAACAGCAACAGTGATGAGTAAAGCACGAATGCAAGAAAAGTATCAACTCAGCAATATAAACCCAAAAACTCAAGGTTCGAAGGAAGAACTTACCGTGATTCTTTGATGAAATGAAGAGACGGTGACTGAGAATGTCAATTTCTTGAAAAGGCAGTGAGTCTTGGTTGCTTGGATGCTTGGTTGCTTTGAAAGAAAATGACAGATAAAGAAGAAAATGAAAGGGCTCCACCAGTTTAAATAGACAAGCGAGCTCGAACCCCAATCGTCAGATCTCTGAAAAGTGTAACCGTCATAAATCCAACGGTGTAGCGTGAAGTACGGTTTTGTAATCATGAAGCCGTCAGTTGAAAGACGTGCACATTTAATACGCATGTAAGGGACGTGCAAGCATCGTTTCAGTTACATCCTGCATGACTGCCACGTGTCGCAACTGAAAAGGTGGAATTTGAAAAGGTGCAAAGGCGGTTGTTCAAGATAGCGTGCCAAGGAAGCCAGCTTTTACTAGCAAGCTCAAACTCCCAGCTTGCAGAGCGAACTGAAAGCTGGGGGGCTAATGTTATATGTATTTTTCAGACTCATTAAATGGGCTGGTAAAAGCTCAGTTTAGACCCGATAAGAAGGCCCGATAAAGTCAACCCAGTCAAAGCCCATCAGACGAGGCCTAGTATCGATTTTAAGCCCAGCGAGCTCTGCAGCTCGCTCAAGTAAATTCTTCAGCTGGCATCATCAGACCTGTAAACACAATTCGCCTCTACACAGCTCGTCTCCAAGCGAGCTCAAGCTCGAGACCGCCATAGACAGCAGCTCGCTCAAGAACATAATAAATGCAGTATCTTCCAGAAATAGTCAGTTGTCTAATCCGATTATGATTCTCTCACTAAATATGGCAGTTACCCAATCAAACCATGATTCCCTCATCAGATATGGGAGTTTATTCGAATTCAAATTCAAGTCAACAATATATCGGAATTTAAGGAGCAGTTTCCTAATTCCATTTAAACAAATTAGGAAGTGTAATTAATTTACAATTATTTTTCTTATTTTTCCTGATTAATTGGGAAGTGTAATTAATTCGGAATTCTTTTCCTGTTTTATCGCAACCAGAATTGTAACACCTCTTCCCCTATAAATATGGGTTAAAATTTTTGTAAAAGAGAGATAGAACATTGAATAATATACTGTCACTCTGTAGAGATTAAGAGAGACAGTCGTGGACGTAGACTTATTATTGCTGAACCACGTAAAATGCTTTGTCCTGACTCATCTTGTTAGGTTCTTTGCTGTGTTATTATCTTAGATTTTTGTGCTTTCTCACATTGATTGTAGGTATTGGGCATTGATTACTCGTCGACTGAAATCCAACGTCGACACTATGTGGAGCAAAAATATACAGGTTCAATCTCCAACCAGGCTACACAACCAAACTGACCAACTCTTTATTGAATGCAATCAATCACCGAATCTCAGTTGGCGCCAGCAACTCTGAAGTAAGGTGAGTATATGTTATAATTTAGGGAAGTATTGCATATTATATAGACAATCTGATGATCAGGCCCAGGCCTGCCTTCTTAGCAATGATTTGCTGGTAAAAGTTTGAAAGGAGACTTAAACGTGTTGGTGAAGAATTTTTTATCCTGAATGATTGCTAGTAATTAAATCGTAATTGGATGCTTATTTTCCAAGCATTTAGCATGTTATTTCTTCACCAAGACAGCAACTTCTTTGTCAACAAGCAGATAATTGATTTCCGAGAAGAAATGATTTAATAGAGTGGATAACACACGCTTCAATCCATCCATGTATAAACAAAGACTAAATAAAAAGAAAATGGTAATACATAATTTTATATCACATATCAAGGATTGAAAAATCTTCAAAATATAATAAATATTTAAGGATTAAAAAGTAAAATAATTTTTTCTTTTATAATATAGAAATTTGCATATTGACATATCAAATAAAATAATTAAGACTTATTTATTAATAGAAAGTATATTTATTTCATTTATTCTGAAACAACTTAACCAAAGTTCATTGGTTTGCCAAATTTCACATTTGAGCATATATTGATCACATTTGTATTAAATTGGTTCCTAATTTTAAGAATACAATGGAATCAAATCGGTTGAAATTTTCCTAATGAAATCATCTAAAATCAAATTCAATTTAATCATTTATGGAAACTCTCAATCTTTCAATGGTTATGCATTTTATAAGCATAAACTCATTGAATGACTTATGAGAGTTTAAAATATTTTTAGGAGAAGTTTTGCTTATTTTTACTTCTATATTATTTATATATACAAAAGTAACGTGTGGTATTTTCTCTTGTGAATATTAATATAGTGAAAATGAGAAAAAATAGTACCAAAATTTGGCTACTTTTACAATTGTCACTAGATTAATAGTTTGAATTTTAATGTCACATAAAATTAGAAACTTCCCAAAATACTATTAATGAATGTATTTTGACTTGTTCTTGTTTCTGCTTTCCTCTTCTCTGTTTCTTCTATCTCTTAATTTGTCTCTTGCTTTCTCTAACTCTTTCTCTATCATGTTCTCTCCATTTTCCATTGTGCATTGTCTCTTTATCTAAAAACACTTATTTAATCTTCTCTTAGAAATATGGTGCTACGCAGATGTAGTGGGGTCGATTTTCAAGGCATTGATCGTTGACTAGATTCTGGCAACCTGTATCCTACACACAAAGAAATAGTGTAGGTAACTTTGACACCGATATAATGTTGGCTGAAGGCACTTTGACACTCAAGTAAGTAATAAGATTGAAATAAGCAATAAAATTGAATGTGTGTGTGTCGTACGTTCGACAATTGAGACTTTGTTAAGAATGCGATATAACCTTTTATGGTGATGTGTGTCAACCGTTAAGTTGGGATCGACAACGTGAACCTCAGAGGTTAATTTCAAGCTAGAACTAGTGTGTTGAGCTTGGTCGAAGTTGTTAGAGACTCAAGCTCGAAAGCGAATTCTAGTGGTCGGAGTAAATGAAAGAGAATGTTATAACTTATCCAGAGATTTTCTTCTGCCCCCTCACTTTTGGTCTCCTTTCTATATAGATCCAACCCCTCTTTAATACTAAGATATGTTGGGCATATTTACTTTGGTGATTAATGGCTAACGGTGTACCTATTCTTTCCATTATGCCTCTTTTATGATGATCGTTCCAATCATTCCATATTAATAACCATTTATTAACCTTATAACTATTTACCGTTAAGTCTCTGCTCTTTAACTAGGCTGGACTTTGTTTCAATTTAGGTGATGAATCAAGTTTCTAAGGCTTTCTCATTTTGGGCTGATCTATTTAGCTAATACAACAAACGCATTGAGATGTAACTATTGAATTTGGGATCTATTTTCCCAAATTTGGAACTTATGTATGAGACCATGATAGTTAGTATCTACTGTTGAATAAATTCTGAATTGATGAAAATAGGTTCTGAAGTGACAATATTGTCTCAAATTGACAAATTTGGTCTCGATTTAGACATAATTGATCTCAAATTTATGAGTACTTAGTCCTGAATTGACAAAATTAGTCCCTATCTGGATGTAATACTGAATTTGTTAGTATTTGGTCCTGAATTGATAGTGTTTGGTCCCAAATTGGTTAGTTTTAAAACTCTAAAGTGAAAATGAGAGGAACTAAGGTTGATCCCAAATGAGGTACACTTGGTCCTGAATTGAATAACATTGATCTTGAATTGTACCTTTCTAGTCTTGAAATGTTAGTTTTTGGTCCCTTAGTCGAGAGTAAATTGATCCTGAAGCAGGTACATGTGGTTTCTAATTGAGAAATTTTGGTCTCGAATTGAACCTTAAATTGGGATTTAGTTGTCACTTTCAAATTTGAAACACCTTTTCATCAAACAATCCCTAATCCCAAATTTGGTACCTATCTTCCCAAATTCAAGACATGTGTATAAGACCATGACAATGAGTATCTACTGCTAAATAGATCTTGAATTGATGAAAATAGATTCCGAATTGACAGTATTGGTCTCGAATTGACAAAATTGATCCTGATTTGGATATAACTGATCTTGAATTTGTCAGTATTTGGTCCTATTGGTCTTGAATTAACAATGCTTGGTCTCTATTTGAATCAGTTTGGTCCTAAATTGGTCCGTTTTAGGATTCTAAAGTGAATAGAGAGATTAAGGTTGATCCCGAATGGGGTACACTTGGTTGGTCCCGAATTAAATAATATTGATCCCAAATTGTATCTTTCTAGTTCTAAAATTGTCAATTTTAGGTCCCTTAGTTGAGAGTAAATTGTGCTTGAATCAGGTACAGTTGAGAGTAAATTATGCTTGAATCGTGTACATGTGGTCCTTAATTGGTCTCGAATTTAATCTCAAATTGGGACCTAATCATTACTTTCAAATTTGAAATTACCAATTTTTGGCATACAATCCCTAATCCCCTAGCCAAAAAAAATTTTCCAATCTGAACCATAAATCTCAACTTCTATTTGAAAATTCAAATCCATCATGTAATCAAGTAATCCAAAAAAAATAAAAAATAAAAATCTATGATTTCCATCAAACAAACACAACATAAAAGTTTTAAATTAACTCCTCCGTTTAATCGAGCTTAACAAGAGAGAGAAATTATGATTGATGATTCGTAGTCCTCTTCTATCATCATAGTTATACACCATCATTGCCATCATCATCATCGTCGTGGTGGTGGTGGTCGTCATCGTCATCGCCATCTCGATTGTTGTCTTCTTCTTCTCTATCTATTTTTCTCTCTCTACATTTATTGCTCTGACCATTGGTTAACCATAAAAAATGACTTTTATATAAAAGGCAATTTTATCTCAATCCTATAATATATGACCTTAAAACTCAAACTATTAGCTTCTTGGTGCTAGTTGCACAAGTTACCTCATGTTAAGTGCCATTAAAAATTTGCCTCTATCAATACACAGTCAACATATTTATAAAACGATACAAAGTTGTTTAAAAATAAAATAAAATGAAAATTTTATTTTTATTTTTTAGAGTTTTGTACTGGTACAAATTTCTTTACTGCATGCTGTCTGATGGTGTCTACTTGTAACACAAATTAATTATATCTATTAGCTTTTGACCAATAATCTAAAAATCACCTTAATTTTAAATTCTGTATAACTAAAATGATAAATGTCAGATATCTCAAATTTATATCTCAATATTACAATGCCTTGCTTGCCACATGTAAGAAATTGACTCTTAGCATACAAATATTGCTCTTAAGGAATATAAAAGATGATAATTGGATTTATTTTAAAAGGATATATAACATTCCACTTATCGAGAGTTTATTAAGAAACAGAAATAAGAAAAAAATACATTAGCAAATGAAACATAAAGCAAAGGCTTTAAATTCACGAACAATCTTTTGTGTTCATCTGTATATTTTTTTTCATTTGAAGAAATTAATCTCAGAAGTAGGCATTGGCAATCTTTCTCTTGGCAGTTCTTCGACATCCTTATAAATAGGCTCATTTTGCAAAGTGAAAGGAGATCGCATCACCACAATACTATATTGTATTGCTCCACTAGCTCCATCTTGGTCCCCTGAGAAGATGACTTTATCGCCTTCTCTAACACCTTTCTCTTGAACAAATTCAAACCATCCTTTAGTGAAAACAAATCTGTTAGTGGAAAAGTAGAACTTCCACAGTTTACCAATCGAGTCATTAACAGCCAAAGCCTTGTAGTAGTGTCTACCTCCATTTGGTATCGGAATATGCAGCAGAGCCCCCTTTGGGATCAATAGTCCATCAGTAACATCAGTGGATGTTAGTAATTTAGAGAAAATCTCCATGTATAGCTAAAACTTGAACACTTTTTTTGAAGAAGCCTTGTTGTCTATGGATCAAGTTTGTTATTATAGATAAAAGATGTCAGGCCTGGACGAGCTAGCTTTTATAGCACAAATTTGCTAAGATGAGTTGAAACACGATGATCAAATATCTATTTGTTGACCAAAGCGTGCTTGTGTTTCACTTTATAATCGATCATAATTTCCAAGAAGTTCTAAGGATATTGCGTCGTGGTTGATCAAGACAATATTGTCGTGATCAAATATCTATTTGTTGACCAAAGCGTGCTTGTGTTTCACTTTATAATCGATCACAATTTCCAAGAAGTTCTAAGGATTTTGCGTCGTGGTTGATCAAGACAATATTGTCGTGATCAAATATCTATTTGTTGACCAAAGCGTGCTTGTGTTTCACTTTATAATCGATCATAATTTCCAAGAAGTTCTAAGGATTTTGCGTCGTGGTTGATCAAGACAATATTGTCGTGGTCAAGACAATATTGCTCTCCAGCGATGTTGACAGAATAATTAGTTTAATAAAAGTAGTCGGAACACATCAGCCAACTGAAGCCGAAGCTACTATGAAAGAACTCAATCATTTAATGTCAAGTTAACTAAAACATAAATAGGTGAAATATTGATGAGATGC
Source organism: Litchi chinensis (assembly GCA_019925255.1). Lineage (NCBI taxonomy): Eukaryota > Viridiplantae > Streptophyta > Magnoliopsida > Sapindales > Sapindaceae > Litchi > Litchi chinensis. The sequence goes on along the minus strand of CM034465.1, from coordinate 428,594 downwards.
TGAAAAGTATGTTATTGTGCCAATATTTACTTAAAATATGAATAATAGTAACATTAGATAACTGTATCCGAAGTTGTGTCCTAGTAATCAGTATTGTAATTCAGTTCATATGATATGTTACAAATAATTTAATTCGTATAAAATATGATAAATGAAATAAATCATGATACTTATATGGGTGCAAGAAAAACCTAATGGAAAGAAGACATGTTAATGCAATTAGGAGAAGACGTGTGACAAATATTGTAGACTTTGACGAAGAAGATATTAGATAGCATATTAAATCGACCTTTTGGGGAATTGTTCCTCAAGAAGATAAATGGGATATGTGAAACATGTGGCAAACACCTGACGTTCAAAGAACAATATGTATGACAAATGACAAACATCTTAGCATGTATTAAGACACCCAAAAGACACATCTTGTTTCCTTATAAAAGGTGGTTATCTGGTTTATTTGAGGGGGAGATGATAGTTTTTAGGAAAAAGCAAGTCTTCTAAAAAGAACAAATTGACTTAAGCATCGGATGGTGCTTCAGATATAACCTCCAAGTCACGTTGACGAAGATGCTATTTATTTTGTAGCATTGAGTGATAACGGAGAATCAAAGATGAAGAGTAACATTGAAGGAAAAACTGAAAAAGCTTAATGAAGATTTAGTCAGCCTTCAATCGTGAGTTACGGTAAGAACAATATGGATCATGAGTTACAAAACAATTAGCTGAAATAATTATATAAATAATATAACGCAGTTGCTTTTTATTTATCTATGTAATATAATTAAATTGTAATCCGACATCACTATGATGATTGGAATTTATTAGGACTTGTCCATATTAAATACTCTATTTGTGGCCTGAAAATTTATTATTATAAATAGAGAAATGTACTTCCGTAATAAGAAAAATAACTCCCTGTATATGTTGACAAATACTTATATTGGAACTCAAGTCCCTACGATAAATACAAAAGAAAGTGTACAAATGAATAAATATTCATGTGATTGATAATTTCGAATCCCGTCACTATAACTCCTTTTTTTCCAAACATTTATTTGTTATCTGATTTGATGCTTCGATAAAACAAGTAATGGTCATGTACATGATAATGAGATCGGAACTTTCAATGTGGTGCCGGAAATTCAGGTTAAGTTACTTATACAACGTAACAAGTCAATCGCCCTTTCTATGGGAATAATTTTCTTTTTATCTATTAATGTATAACAACTAAAACAACTAAAACGAGTTTCTTAATAATAGTATACAGCTTTCAAAGGTCCCACGTTATTTATTAAATCGTTCAATTTCTACCAACTAGCGACATCAAAGGAAAAGCAATTCCACGACCCGTGATATCAGAGGTCTTAGTCTTATATCATGATCAAATATTCTAGATGCATGCTTAGTCCAACTTCAATCTTCTTTTGTTTTGTTTTATTCAGACAAAAAGGTTGGCTTACGTATTTGTTGGGTTGAATCTGTTGAGAGAAAAAATCACACAAACACAAACAAATCACACGGTGAAACTTTTTCTCCTCTAAATGAATTTTGCAGGAAAACCATTAAGTAAAACACATATACAATCACCACCACATGCACAAATAACACAAGCCAATTTTTACGTGAAAAACCCCCCTAATGTGAGGAGCAAAAGCCACGAGATTGTAGTTCACCCAAAATCTCCACTAATAATCAATTATGAGAGTACACAATCTGTTCCAACATTAACTAGGAACAAAATCAAGTAGCAATTATCTAGATTCCCTAATAACACAAAATTAAGGTTTAAATTATAAGTGAAGAGAAAGAACAAACTCAGTGGGTCTGTTCTGAACTGTGCCGCTCTCTGTTGGAAGCTCGAATTTTGATCTTCATCGTCCAGATTGTAGTACCACGAGTGCTGAGTATACTATCCAAATTTGAGGTCGATCCAATGGTGAACGAAAAAGATATAACTCTTTCAAAAACACTGCACAAACAGATACCGATTTCTTGACAACACTAATTCGGCCTCTATAACTCACGGCTGTTATCTCCGTTTACGATTTGCACTGTTAGAATCAAGGTCCGGAAGAGGTTAACGTGTTGTCCAAATTTCAACATGATCCAACGGTTAACGAAAAAAATATCATAGTAATTTTGAGACTGCACTGGATGATTTTCTTGACAGAAAATCTACACTTTATTCTTCTTTTCTTTATTCCCACTCGATTTTCTCTATTCACAAACAATTTTTTGCTACCTACAAACTCTCTGCAGCAGCTCTTGCTGCCTCCTTTCCTTTTTTTTTTTTTTTTCCTTCTATTTCTATTTTTCTCTCTTCACATAAAACCCTAATAACATTAGGCTTATATACTAGGGTTCCTTATTTATTGGGCTTGTTGGGCCTCAACATAAGAGGGAACGCAACCCAACAGAATCTTGACAAGGATGATAAGAATGTTCGAGTTAATGAAATTAAACAATCTAAGATAAAAAAAAATTGAAAAGGGTCAAGTCAATCTAAAAGTTTTTTGGATTTATCTAAACTCGTGGGACCATTTATCAAGTGGTAGCTTTATCTATTTGTAATTCTGTTGATATCTTTTATCATAAAATCTTTCCTTTGTACTTAAAAGTCTATCTTGTGATCTGTATTTTATTATTTATAATGAATGTGAAATATAAAGATGTAGGTTTCATTTCACCAAATTATCTAGTTTCTAAATACCTTCACTAATCTAATTAAATGTAATTCTTGCATGGCAAAATATTTCTGGCTTTTAACGGATTAGTTTACAGGAAAATTAATAATCCCTTACAGATGAGAATACAATCTCATTTTACGTACGCAGAGAAACATTTAGGTAAACAAAGAAGTAGAACAAAACAATTAATAATAATCTGTACCTATCGACGTGATTTTCTGGTCGACGAGAATTCAATGTCCAATACCTGCAATCAATATGAAATAGCACAAAAACCAAGAACAAATAGGAGATTAAAAAGTCAAGAACAGAAACAACACATAGATTTTACGTGGTTCAGCGAGTACGCCTACATCCATGACTGTCTCTCTTTAATTCGGCAGAGTGACAGTATGTTATTGCTTCTTGAGCGACCTCGAGCTGAACCTCACTGTGTAGCGAGGTATGCATAGAACGAGCTGCATAACGATCTGCAGCCTGGCTGTGAAAAGAGCTAACTGATGAGCTTGTGGAGCTCGCTGGGCTTGGGGTTGATAACTGGGCCTTGTTTGTTGGGTCTTTGCATTGAGTCGACTTAATGAGCTTTTATTAGGTTTTTACCAGTCCATTTGGTGAGTTCAGAAAACGCACATAACATCAACCCCCCAGCTCTCAGTTCGTTCTATGAATTGGGCGCTCGGGCTCGCTGGTAAAAGCTAACTTGAATTTATCGTTTCGCACATTTTCGAATTCATTCCTGTCAACTCGGACACATGGCGGTCATGCAGGAGATAACTGAATCGGTACTAGCACGTCTAGGGCCACGCGCATTTAATGTGTACGTCTTTCAACTGACGGTTGCATGATTACAGAGTCGTTACTCGTGCTGCACCATTGGATCTAGGGCGGTTACGCAGCACTCAGATCGGACAGTTAGGGCTCGAGCTCGGCTACTTATATAAACTGGTGGAGCCCTTTCGTTGCCTTGTTCACTTGTCATTTTCTTCCAGCCACCGAGTCTTTTTTGCTGCGCTTTTCACTGATTTTTCACAAAAATTTCACTTCCAGTCATCGTTTTTCACTATTTCATCAAAAATTCATGGTAAGTTTCTCCATTTAACTTCAAGTTTTCAGTTTCTAGTCTGCTTTTGTTGTATTTGAGTTATGCTGAACTTGCATTTTACGTTTGAAAGGAGATGAACACTTCATATTTTTAATGTCAAGTTTATGTGATTCTAAGTTTCTTGTTGAACACGATTCTTTACTTTTTACTGGTTTGATCCTGTAGCTTGTTTGCTTGCAACCTGATTACTGTTTGTGGCTTGTTATGCATGTGAACTGTTGGATCAGATACCTGTAGATTACTAGCTCGTAGGACATTTCTTCATAAATCGAGCCCCCCACTGTTAGCAATCTACAATAGTAGGAAACTTAGAAAAATTATAACATTTTTGTAATCTGTTCATTGCGACCTGATTATACCCTCTTTATATAGATGTTTTCAAGCGGAGCTCGTAATATTAATGAGGCAACTCAAGGTGGAGAGCCTACTAAAGCTCGAGTCGTCTATGAAGCAGCTCGTCGACTGGCAGAGGAGCGACGAGCTCACGAGGAAAGGGAAGCTCGCAAAGTGTTTACTCACTATAAATCTTCAGTAGATCTTTTCGAGCTATTAGGGCTCGCTCTCCTATACCATATTCCAATGGGTTGTCGGGCAATGGCACCCATTCCAGAAAGCCATGCAGGCTATCCTCCATGGGGGTATATCGCTGTCAGCACCTAACTTCTGGAACATGGGCTAAAGTTCCCAATTCCTCCTTACCTGATCAAGTTCTTGAATACGGTCAAACTTGCGCCATTCCAGTTGACACCAAACTCATATTCGCAGCTGACCTCGTTAACTTTGGTCTTCCTCCCCCAACTCCAAAGATCATACAATACCTTTACAACATCAAGGTTGGCAGTACTTTAAAGGATGGAAAGCGAGATGACATTTATTACCTCACAGCTCGCCAATCGGAATAGAAGAACCTCTTGCCCCAAGGAGGTGCTAAGGGCAAATCCAACGTAGGGGCATACAAGACAAACTGGTTTCTTGTCTCATGCCCCTCTCTCATAAATCTTAAAAACTTCAGTTTTGTCCTGAACCTAGGTATGTAAAAGGGAATCTTTAGTGAGCTACCATTACTCTTTTTTTTTTTTTTTTTTTTAACATCTTGCTTTGCAGACCTGAAAATGGACAAGTCTTCTCTCAGCGACGAGAAGAAAAGGGCTTTTGAGGTATTCGTAAGCTCAGGTGAAGCGAATATTAGTAGCAAATTTGACACTGCCCTTCTTCAGGCTCATGGTCTCGTTCCTCCTGAAGATTCTCTACTAATTAATAGCGACAATAATATATCGAGCATGGGAGAGCTTAAGCTTCCTTCTGTTCTCGAAGTTCCTATCGAGGAAGAGGACGCACCTGCTCCTCAATCAACTCCAGCTCCTACCACCACTTCACAGGTAGAAACAACTCCAGCTCTTGCCACCACTTCACAAGCAGAAACAACTCCAGCTCCTGCTCCTGCTTCTACTCGGGCAGCTCCAGTTGTACAGATAGATTCATCTCCTTCCCCTGTTCGAACAACTATTCCATGGGCCCCATCCTCATCTGCTCAAGCAAATCCAACCCCCATTCCAACAGTTCCAGCACCTATTAAGGTAGCACCGACTCCAGCTCACACCTCACCAATAGGTGCTTCTAGAACAGCTATTCCTCCAGCTCCTGCTTCTTCCTCTAGGCGAGCTCTAACCAAGAAGAGGAAACTTACTCTTCTGGAGTACTCTTCGAAACAACCTACTAAAGCTTCAGCCTCTTCAGCTACTTCATCAAAATGGCCTGCCAAAGCCCCAACCTCTCCAACTGCTTCTTTAAAGCGTGCGAAGCGACCTGCTAAGGCAAAAGCTCCCTTGGTTATAACTTCCAGCGAGGTGCCTTCTTCGAAAACAACAGCAGATCTTCCCTAGGTTCCAGCTCCCAGCTCGTAATCCGAAGTAGGGGATGCTCCATCCGAGGTCCCGCCTCAGGAGACCCAAGCTGGTACTAGTGGGGGTACAAAAAAGAAATGGGCTAAACGTATCTCTATCACGTGACATCATGTTTACAGGAGCGAAGAGTCTAAGGTCCCAAAGGTTGAGGAGACTTCATCGCCGACTATGCCAGACCTTGAAGATGGACCTGGGGGGAGATATCTAAGCTCCTTTCTTGACAACTGGCCAACAATCATGATAACTCACACGAAGACCTTAGAGAATAGATCCCTCAAGGGTAAGGACTTGGATGAATACGTAGCTCGACATGCTATGCTGGTAGTTCATTTTTCCTTTATCTCCTGGCTTCTCTTACTGTATCAAATATTAACTTGTGGAATTTCAAACCGCTTTCGCATCAATAAAGTGAAGGAAAGGGATCAAATTTGCTGAAAATCGAATAATAGAGCTGGAGAGCGAGCTGGAGAAAGCTAAGGAGGAGATAACCTCTTTGACTGAGAGAGCCCAAGACGGGAGAAAGTTCATGGAAGGCCATGAGGCGATGTTGGCTGCGGCGAACATAGCTAAACAGACAGTCCAGGAAGCTCTGGCGCAAGTAGAAGGTGATTACGAAGCCACTAGGTCGCACCTCACTACCTTGCTACGTAATCGTGAAGATGAATTGGACAGGGCAAAAGAGGAATTGAACAAGATGAAGGATGAGCTGAGGCAATCTGAACAGTGCGCCGAATTGGTTGAAAAATGGGTTGAGTGAGTGGAGGCTGTAGCACAACGGACTGAGGAGGCCAAACACCGAGCTGGGATTGTTGAGAAACAAGTTGAGCTGCTCGGGCAACAAGTTAAGGTCGCAGTGCAGCGAGCTGAGACTGCTGAGCAGCGGGCTGAGGAAGCTGAACATCGAGCTGAGGTGCTCAGACAACAAGTGGGGGCTACAGTGTAGCGAGCTGAGGCTGTTGAACAGCGAGTGGAGAATGTGCTACAACGAGTTGAGGCTGCCGAGAAGTTAGCTGAGGCAGCTGAGCAACGAGTGGAGACCATGCAGCGAGAAGTTGAGGTCACTAATCGCCATGCACATGACACCTTCGAAGAGCTAATGGTTTTCAGAGAGAGATCTATTCAAGAAGCGGAAGTGCAGGTATTAATTTCCTCTACACGTTGTGAATGTCCTATCCTGAATTGGATTTTTCAATCTTTGGCGATAAGGGACTCCGAGCTGTGGAGAAGTTCAAGGTAGAGACTACCTCGTCTCAAGTTGATGCAGTTCCTTTGGCAACACAGATGCCTGATGCGACCTCTCAAGCTGATCCTATTGGTGTCACCGACCTATCCAGCTCGTCTTCCAGTGAAGACTCCCTCTTAGGACTAGACTCTCCAGCTCGAGACTAGTAGCTTATCTTTTACCTTTTTCTTTACACTTGTATTCTTTTAATCTTCAATTTGTAAAGGATTTTTGAACTTAATGAAATTTCTTTCATCATATCTCCTTTGTTGAATGTGCTTGTTATTGTGTTTGTTGTAACACATTTTATAATCTTCATCTTGTAAATTATGAAACTTCATGCGAACTAACTATCATAATATAAACTTGCCCGAACTTAGATATAATAACTCAAGTGATTATTTAATTCACCAGTTAATAAAATATTTTGATATAGGCAACAGGTTGAAACCTCATTTGTCATATTGAATTGTTGACGAGCTATGCAGGGGTTCGTAACCTCGCCTGCTTTTTAGGCTCTTTTCACTTTAGCAAGCTATGCAGGGGTAGCTAACCTCGCCTGCTTTTTAGGCTCTTTTTATTTTTAGCGAGCTATGTAGAGGTACGTAACCTAACCTGCTTTTTAGTATTTTTAGCGTGGCAACGAGCTAATCAGGACGGAACTCGTTGACTTATTAACTTGTGAATTTTGAACTCATTAATTATTAAGAGTAATCAGTAACACATAATATGAGGAAACTAGAGCTTTCATTAATCATAATAAGTTTGAATTACAAATTAAATACATGAAACAAAGAAGTTACCGATAATATGATCGAAGATGTTCGGCATTCCAAGCTCGAGGGACCTCAGCTCCGTTCATATTGGTTAAGCGATAAGCTCTATTTCCCAAGTTTGTTTGATGATGTAGGGCCCTTCCCAATTTGGGCCTAAGGACTCATCACTGGCTTTGTGAGCTCTAGGTAGAATAAGGCGCAGCACTAGATCCCCCACATTGAAACTTCGAACTCGAGCTTTCCTATTATAGTACCTCGCAATCCTCTGCTGATAGACTGTCACTCTCAATCGTGATGTTTCCCTTGTTTCTTCAAGTAGATCAAGGTTTGTGGCAAGTAGCTGGTCATTGTTTTTTGGATTGAAGGTCGCTCTACGCTGCGAGGTTACTTCTAGCTCTGCAGATATCATAGCCTCAGATCCATACACCATTGAAAAAGGAGTCTCGCTTGTGGTGCTGCGGGCAATAGTCCTGTAAGCCCATAGCATCTTCTGAAGCTCGTCTACACACGCTCCTTTCTTTGCTTCCAACTTCATCCTCAAGGTCTGCTTTATAATTTTGTTCACAGCTTCAACTTGGTCATTGACTTGTGGATGGTCCACTGTTGAGAAACTCTTGACAATCTTCAAGTCATTGCAGAACTTGAGAAACTAGTCGCTGCTGAACTGGATCTCATTATCTGTCACGATCTACTGAGGAACCCCAAACCTGTAAATAATATTATTCCACACGAGCTTTTCAATCTTCGTAGTGCAAATTTCTGCCAACTTCTAAGCTTCGGCCCATTTGGTGAAGTAATCAACTGCGACCACAGCGTGCTTGTATCTTCCGCGAGCTGTTGGTAGAGGTTCGATTAAGTCTATTCTCCAAATTGCAAAGGGCCACAGACTCACCATTTGTTGGAGATAGGCTGGTGGAGCTCATGGAACTTGAGCAAACCTCTGACACTTATCACACTTCTTGACCAGGTTGATAGCATCTTGCTTCATTGTGGACCAGTAGAAATCCTGTCGAAGCACCTTATGAGCTAAAGACAGCTCCCCAGCGTGATTACCACAATAGCCCTCATGAATTTCTTTCATCACGACCTCACAGTCTTGGTCATCAATGCATCTCAAAAGTGGAGCTGAAAACCCCTTTTTGTACAACACATCATCGTAGATGCAATATCTAACTGCTCTAGCTCACAAACGTCATGCTTCCAACTTATCACTTGGCAGTTTCTCACCCTGCAGGTAATTCAAAATTGGACCCATCCAGGAATTAGACTGCACAGTTATGGCCATTACTGAATCTCTCACATCTGTGCTTGGAGCTGGCAGGAACTCTACTGGGATCGCCCTAAGGAAATCTGCATCTCGAGTAGTTGCCAGGAGAGCTAGTGCATCTGCATGCGAGTTCTGAGCTCGTGGGATCTGCTTCACCTCGTACTTCTGAAAAGCACTTAGCATTTCATGAACTTTCTGGAGGTACATAGCCATTTTCTATCCTCTAGTATGATATTCCCCTAGAATGTGGCAAACCACGAGCTGTGAGTCGCTGAAGACCCTTAGTCGCTCAGCTCGCATCTCCTTAGCCAAGCGCAGACCTACGAGCAGTGCTTCATATTTTGCTTCATTATTTGTAGCTTGGAAACCAAACCTCAATGCACAAAGGATTTTGTGGCCTTCAGGGCTAATCAACAATATTTCAGCTCTAGCTTTCTGCTCGCTAGATGACCTATCAACATAAAGCTTCCAAGTCAGTCCTTCAGAAGATTCAACTTCATCATCCGCAGGTCCTGTAAATTCTGCAATGAAGTCTGCCAGAGCTTGAGCGTTAATAGTCGTCCTTGGCTTGAACTGAATGCTACTGCCTACTTTAATAAGCGACATGAGGTGTCCGCTTTCTATAGAACTTGTTTCAGTGGATACTGGGTGAGGACTTCAATTGTGTGTGCTTGAAAATAAAGCTGCAGTTTCTTTGATGCGACCACCAAGCAGTAGGTGAGCTTCTCCATCTGTGAGTACCTGGTTTCAACATCCTGCAATCTTTTACTTACATAATACACTGGAAGCTGCGTCTTCTCCTCTTCTCTCACCAAAGCAGCACTTAAAACTTGCTGAGATACCCCCAAATACAAGATAAGTTTTTCTCCTTTTTTAGGCTTGGAAAGGAGTGCAACTCGTCCCATATATTCCTTCAGTTGTTGGAAGGCTACCTCGTAATATTCAATCCACTCGAAGCTTTTCACCTTCTTCAAAATATCAAAAAATGGGATGTATTTATCTGTAGCCTTCGAGATGAACCTACTTAATGCTGCGACCTAGTCATTAAAGTTTTGCACATCCTTTACCCTGGTAGGCGACCTTATGTCAATCAATGCTCTGATCTTCTCAGGGTTGGCCTCAATACCTCTACTGTTCACCATAAAACCCAGAAACTTCCCAGAAGCTACCCCGAACGCGCACTTGTCTGGATTCAGCTTCATCTGATAACTCTTCAGAATCTGAAACATCTCCTCCAGGTCGCGCACATGACCACCCATCCGCTTGGATTTTACTAACATATCATCAACATAGACCTTCATGGTCTTCCCAATTTGCTCTTCAAACATCATGTTCACCAAGCGTTGATAGGTCGCTCCTGCATTCTTCAGCCCGAAGGGCATCATCTTGTAGCAGTATAGGCCACGATCTGTCACAAACGAGGTGTGTTTTTCGTCCTCATGATTCATTGGGATCTGATTATAACCCGAGTATGCGTCCATGAAACTCAAGAGTTCGTGGCCAGCTGTAGCATCCACAAGCTGGTCTATTCTTGGCAAAGGGAAACTATCTTTGAGGCACGCCTTGTTCAAATCAGTGAAGTCGATGCAAGTTCTCCACTTCTTATTCTTCTTATTCACTAACACGGGATTGATGACCCAAGTCGGGTAATAAACTTTTCGGATAAACTTGTTGGCCAGCAGCTTATCTATCTCTTCCTTCAATGCAAGGTAGCGCTCCCCTGTCATTGCTCTTCTCTTCTAACGAACTGGCTTGTGATGAGAATCAATATTCAGTCTGTGTGACATCACCTTAGGATCTATCCCCACCATGTCTTCGTGATTCCATGCAAACACATCCAAATTCACTTTTAGGAAGTCAGCGAGCTGAGATCTTAGTTCTGGAGCTAAACCTCTTCCCAGCTTCAAGCATCTTTTAGGATCTACCTCGCTGATCTGAATATCTTTTAGTTCCTCAACTAGCCCAGTAGCTGGCTCTGCATCCACTTCACGAGGATCAAGATCATGGCTAACCCTTTTTTCAGTTATAACTCGTAGTTCGTCCCCTGAAACCACATTCACTTTCTTCCCTCTTACACTCATCTTCACAGCATCCTCATAGCTGTGCCTGGCTAAGTGCTGCTCTCCCCGAACACACCCAATGTCATTGGGAGTGGGAAACTTGACTGTGAGGGTCCTGGTTGAAGTAACTGCATCCAGGTCGTTCAACGAGAGTCTTCCCAGGACCACATTGTATGATGATGGGTAGTCAATAATCAAGAAATTTGCCAACACAGTTGCCTGACGACCTGCCTCCTCGAGCGTTAGTGGCAGCTTAATCTGGTCCACTGGTACAACAACATCTTCAGTGAAGCCGTAAAGAGACTCTGGGGATGGTCTCAACTGCTCTGCTCCTCACTCTATCTGATCAAAATAGTTCATGTACATCACATTCACCGAACTTCCAATGTCAATCATGATGCGTCGCACTTCCATGTTACTGATCTTAGCTCGAATGACCAACGCATTATTGTGAGGCCAGATCACACCTCTAACATCTTCATCAGTGAACACAATTTCGTCCAAGGTAGTCCTCACCTTCTTTACAGATCCCTCCGACCTATTGACCTGAAAGGTATGATTTACTTCTCAGACATACCTCTCGTGCGACCTGTTTGAAACATCTGCGATATAGAGGCCACCATGAATTGTAAAAATAGTCCTTACCGCAGGCTCATGTTTTGGCTCGGGAGCTCACTGGGGCTGCTGCTGTGCTGGCTGTTGCTGCTGAGGTCATTATTGTGGAGGTCGCGAGTCTACAGGTCTTACCACGTAATCTCTCAAACGACCTCTCCTGATCAACTTTTCAATGGCGTTCTTCAACGCCCAACAATCTGAAGTATTATGTCCGACCTCATTATGATAGACACAAAACTTACTCTTATCTTTATGTTGAATAGGAACTCTCAAAGGGTAGGGCTTTCCAAAGTCTTCCTTGTTTCTCTCCGCTGCAAAGATCCTGTCTTGTGAGTCTGATAGGATGTTGTAACCTTCATAACGACCTTAACGCTGAGGTCGCTCATTCTTAGGCTCTCTTTTTGCCTTCTTAGCAATCTGATTGTTTGAGCCACTGTTTTTACCTTCTTCGTTCCTGCCATTATTTTTCTTTTTCATCTGGCTGGAACTGCTAGCTTTATTTTTCTGGTTGGACTTCTTCAGGCCGAAGGTTTCTTCCCACCTGATCTACTTTGTAGCTCGCTCATAAAACTCTCTCAGATCGTTCACTGGGGACTTGTAAATGCTCTCATACAATTTTCCATCCTTGCGCAACACAGCTGAAATCACATTCAATATGCTCTCGTCCAATGGATTCTCAACATTTGTGACCTTGTATCTAAACCTGGTGATGTAATCTTTCAATGACTCACCTTGATGCTAGAAAATGGTGGCCGAGTGGCAGGATGGTGCGAGCTGCCTCCTCAACGCCCTGTATTGGCCAACGAACTTCTGTTGGCATTCTTCCCAACTTCCTATGCTGCGAGCTGGGAGATTCTTGAACCAAGTCCGCGGAATGTCCCCTAGAGTAGCTGGGAAGACGCGACATTTCACCATTAGATTATTTATCTGCAAATCCATTTGGACATTAAAGGCATCGAGGTGATCGTGAGGGTCAATATCCCCAGTGTACTGCTGAATCTAAGGATTTTAAACTTGTAAGGGAGAGGCTGCGTCTCGATCTCCTTTGTAAACGGAGTCCTCTCTCCGTAGTGCTCATGCTAGCCCTAGGTATCAGGTCGCGCCTCAAGCTATTGGACCCTCTGAAGAAGCTCCTCCACTTGTGGGTCTCGAGGCCCATATCTCCTCTAATGATCGATACCAGGAGAGCGGTACTCTGGTTCATACCTCTGGTTCTCTCTGTACGAGCCACCACCCCGATGCGACCTTGCATGTTGCTCATCCATCTAGTCTTCATGCCAAGGTGCAGCTGGTACTTCGTCATGACCAACTTCTACCCGTCTGCTTCCATCCTGACTTACCTTTATCACCAGGCTTGCCGGATGCGCAACTTCTCTTTCATCACGAACAGGGCGGTCTCCAGCTCTAGAGCACACATTGGAGGAGCGACCTGAGCCAGCAGGTCGCGACACCTCCCTTGCTGACCTTTCAGGCACCTACATTGCTTCATGTTGCTGATACGCCTACCTCGGGATAACAGCTTCAACCCTGGGCACATTCTGCGCTTGAGCTTGCTCCAACAAATTAACAGCCTTTGTAAGTTGTCGAACTGTGAGCTCCAATGCTTCTTGCCTTCGATACCATGCCTGTTGCCTATCAACTGGTAGGGTGATTGGAGCTGGTTGGCGAGGGGGTAAAGACGGCATGCCTGTTGCAGCACCAACTGCCTGACCATATGACGTGCCTGCTGCATGCATGAGCGTATCCTCTATCTACTGCATATCACGCTGATAGTGACTGGTCTGGCTCTCTGTTTGGTCAGCCTGTGAGCCCACGTACTTGGTTGTTCTAGTTCTTGCCATGTCTGAAAACTGAGAGATTGAAACAAGACAGATTACAGTCTGGGCCCTCCTTCTAGCACCAAAATGTCCAATACCTGCAATCAATATGAAATAGCACAAAAACTAAGAACAAATATGAGATAAAAAGGTCAAGAACAAAAACAACACATAGATTTTACGTGGTTCAGCGAGTGCGCCTACGTCCACGACTGTCTCTCTTTAATTCGGTAGAGTGACAGTATGTTATTGCTTAGATATCTGTTACAATGATTTTAGCCCCTATTTATAGAGGAAAAGATGTTACAATTTTTGAAAGAATTAAAACAGGTAAAGAATTTCATAATAAATGTACTTCCTAATCAGTTGGAGCAGAATCAGGAAACTGTCTCGTATATCTCGAGATCACGTTGACTAAATTTGAATTTGAATTAACTTCCGTTTCTGGTGAGAGGATCACGATCAAATTGGGTAACTGCCTATTCTGGAAGATTTTGTATTAATTGACCACTGGACGAATTGTTTACTGCCTTGTGTGACCTCGAGCTGGACCTTGCTGTGTAGCAAGGTTGCATAGAACGAGCTGTATAACGATATGCAGCCCGACTGTGAAACGAGCTAATTGATGAGCTTGTGGAGCTCGTTGTGGCGAGCTGTAGAGCTCGCTGGGCTTGAGGTTGATAACTGGGTCTTGTCTGTTGGGCCTTTGCATTGAATCGACTTAATGGACTTTTATCAAGCTTTTACCAGCCCATTTGGTGAGTCCAAAAAATGCACATAACAGTACCTATATACGAGACCGCATCTGTGAAGACTTTTTAATTAAATAATCCTATAGCTATTGTGCTTGATTGCTTTTTGTGTGGATAACGTCCAAGAAATAATATTCCAAAATTGGTGACTAGAGATAAACATTTTTTTTTCTTTTACATTTTTAGAACTAGAACTAATCCAGGAGACAATCGAGACCAACTAAGATAGGAACATTGTGCGCGGACCAGGATACTGCTTTCAGATAGGAGAGATCCACTCACACGAAAATGAAGAAGAGATCCACACGAGGGTGGGAGCACAACCCACACATAATGATGGAAAAACTACTATTTTTTTAAGCTACATAGGTGTCGAATCCATGCCACCAAAGGCATGGGGGCAATTGGAGCCGAAACCAACAACGCTAGCTGTCATTGTCTTTTTTTTTTTTTTGCTTTTTTTTGAAAATGAGATAAACATACTTTCAATTTTAGAGAATTTTCTCAACAATTTTGGTGTTTCTTGTCATCAAATCCGTAAGCTAGAGAGCTCGTGTGATGAGGAGTAAAGTGAACCAGTGCACAAAGTCCACATGGTTCTTCCAAGATCAACCATGTATCACTCAACCAACTCTTACTGGAGCTCTCATTCTCTCACTCTCTAATAATATATCATAACCTAAAGTCTTAAATACTATAATTAAACTTTTTATATCATCTTAAACTTTTGAATCTGATAGAAGTTGATAATTGGTTGGGAGCAGGACTGCGATAAACCTCTAACTCGAAGGTGAGAGAGTTGAAGAGTAAGCGAGAGAGGCAGCAGTGGCGGGGGGAAAGGTTGATGAGGAGGTTGCGAGTGTGGTGGTAGTTGAGAATGTTAAGTCAGAGAGAGTGAATGAGATTGTGGAGGAGGAAAAAGAGATGTGTTAAACTGTTAGTGGATGAGAGGTTTGTGATGGAACATGAATTTTTATTTTCTAGGTTCCAAAGCTTCAAATTGAAGATCTAAACCCAAATCTTTAAGTTGAAAATTTGGATTTTTTTTTTTGCAATATGTTTTTTTTAATTTTTATTTTCAAGTTTCAGATGTGAAGATCTCTCTATTAATTTATTTATTTATTTTTTCTCTGCAACAAATTTTTAAACTTTTAATTTATTTTTCATATTTTTAATTTAGTTTTCATATTTTATATTAATTATCAATTTATTTTTATTTTTTTAAAATTTTAATATATTTTTCATATTTAAGAAAATAAAAAAAAATTACAACATGGTCAGTGAAGGTATACTTTTAATTTTAATTTTTGATTAATTTTTATTCTATTTACTTTTATTTAATTTATGCAATTATTTTTTATCTTATTTATGAGTAAAATGGTCATCTGACAAAAATTCTTGATCAACCATTAAATCTAATGGAAGTCAATTAATAGTATAGAGATTTAGTATAATAAAATGATAGGGAATTTAGCAAAAATACCCTCAAAACACATCAATATTACATAATTACCCTTTAAAGCAATAAAATTACAAAATTGCCCCTAATTTATTAAAATACCCTTTTTCATTATTCTTATTAAAAAAAATCATAAAATTATCCTAAGCTACCCAAAATGCCCCTAATAAATTAAAACCAACTTATTAATATAAAACATTAATTCTTTATCTACCTAATTAAACTACAATCAAATAAATAAAACACGCAATCAAATAAATACCATTCATTCATTAATTCATCCTCCATCAACAATCACCTTTTTTTGTTTTTTGTTTTTTAACTTTGGATTTGAGTAGAAGATATTGTGAAGAAAAGTTGAAGAAGATAAAGGTTAGTACTTATATTTAATTATTTGATTTATATTTGATAATATTTATAAGGAAGAAAAAGGAAAAAAAAATAATGTTCGGGTATGCGAGCAACCCGAAGAGATAATTCTAACCTTCAGGTCAGAATTATCTCTTCGAGTCAACGGGCAACCCGATTTTGGGTCGCTCTTTGACCCAATCGTCTCAATCTGACCCGATGAAGTCAAATTGAGACAATTAGGTCAAAAGGCGACCCAACGTCGGGTCGCCTTCAAACCCGATTGTGCCAATTTGACCCGAAGAGATATCTCTTCGGGTCGCCTTTCGACTTGATTTCGGGTCGCCTTTTGACCCGAACAGTACTCTAAATTTTTTTTAAAAAATTTAGGGTTGCTATCAAATTATGATTTAAGTCATTTAATAGTAACGATTCTGTATGATCAAATTTTTAGAATTGAAAATGTCTACTGTACAACTATTTTTTAATTGTGACGGTCAATGGAAGAGCGATCGTAGAGTTTACTGGTATGAAGGTCAAAGAGCAAAGACTTTTAAATTTCCACATAATACAACTTTTGAGCAACTATTGGATAAAACATACCGTGTCATAGGTATTGATAAAAACTAACATAAACAATCAAAACTCATTTATAAAACAATTGATTACTTTATAGGTATGAGACACACCTAACACAAACTAAATTGCAGCTTTGGAAACCAGAATTGCAATTCGTAACTTTTCCTGAAATGTAATGGAAAATTGCACATTATTAATTGAAAAATACCAAGTTAAATGTCTATCTATCATAGTACAACTTAGTATTACAGGTAGTCAGGTTCCACTACTGCATTAAAATGTTTTAGTTGTTGAAACTCTTTACAATGTAGATAAAGTACAACATGATAGAGGTTTTGATTAAATACAAGTAAGAACCAACTTATAATATCAAAATGCAGCTAGTTTATAAAGAAATTATAGACAAAGATCATACAACTCATGCAAGGAAAATGAATTGTGACATGAAAATTGAAAAACCTGATCATTTGAATATGTTAGATAACTCCTCATAATATATACTTTAATGATGAATACAAAAAAGCAGAATTTGCATTTTGTTATCTTATTTATAAAATATTTATTCTGCCATGAGAACGGGAAAGGCACAGGAAAGTCTCTTTCAAAGGATCGAAACCATGTCAATATTTAAGGTGGCATTTTACCAAATGATGTTTCTTCTTGGCCCCTTGGGTTACACCACTAATAATGAATTATCACAATTTGATAATATTTTCTTAACATTTAAAAAAACTATATCGCAAAGCTATCAATCTCATTTCAAAGAAGAGTGATAATTTCCATAGAAGAATAAAAGCATTAGGAAATTTTAAATAACCATAATTGCATATAAAGTTAATGTATATTTTATTTTACAAGAGAATTCTCAAATTCCTTAATAGTTGCAGACTCAGATTTCACTACTTGACGGTGGAACATCTACAGTAAAGTCACCCATTAATGAGGCATTCTCATGTGAGATAGTAAAAAAGAAAGTGAAAGTCAGAGTGTCTTTCATTAATGAAGGTGAAACTCCAAATTATCTATATTAAAAAGGTTGGGACAATGGGAGGTGCAGTGTTTGATTCTAAAATTACAGTAAAGACAAATGGTTCATTGATGAAGATAGACTATCTAGTGCAAATAAAACGACTTGGAAAGTGGAAAAGAGAGGCTAACAATTATAGTAAAATAAGACACTTCTCATTAAACCTTATATGACAATAATCCTCATCATGATTGACAGACAAAGAAGCCCACAAAGTGCTAAATTAGCTCAATGGGAAAAGGCACTAATAGGAAGGCCATGGTACAGAGTATCAATGCATCACTAACGGTGAAAAAAATTTTGCTTGTACCAGATTTGATTAATCGGCATCATCAAAGAGTAACATCTTTGGATAATTCCTGGTTGAGGATTATTGTCAAAAAACAATCAAAATCCACTAATCCTTTATATCACACAAACAATCAAAATCCATCTCAAAAATCAAACTATCAAAACCCATCAACACATTATATCCATACAAACCATTAAAGCCCAACACAAAACAATATAAACTCATCTATAAAACAAACCATCAAAATAAAATCCACCAACGATTTAAGTCACATAAACAATCAAAAAATAGCACAACAAGCAAACCCACCTATAAAACAAACAATCAAAATCCACCAATCCTTTATGTCACACAAACAATCAAAATCCATCTAAAAAATCAAACTATCATAACCCACCAACACATTATATCCATGCAAACCATTAAAACCCAACACAAAACAATCTAAACTCATCTATAAAACAAACCATCAAAATTAAATCCACCAACGATTTATGTCATATAAACAATAAAAAAATAACACAAACAATCAAACTCACCGATAAAACAGACAATCAAAATCCACTAATCCTTTATGTCACACAAACAATCAAAATTCATCTCAAAAATCAAACTATCAAAACCCACCAACACATTATATCCATAGAAATCATTAAAACCTAATACAAACAATCAAAACTAACCCAAAAAACAAACTATCAAAACCTAAAAACCCCACACAAACAATCCAAACACACCACAAATCATTCAAGAAAAGCCCAAAACTTAAAATCCAAATGAAAATAGATGAGTTTGGGCGAAATATACCTTCCAATCCATCAAATTTGCCTTGTTGTTGGGTCGGACCTTTCGTCGAACGGTTGGTGGGCATGCTTGGTCGGCTTGAGATTGTATGGTTGGTTGTCGTTGAGCTTGGATGGGTGGTTGCGATGATCGTTTAGCGGCGGTTGAACTTCAACTTTGGTGGACGTTGGTTAAGCTTGGGCGAGTTCGGGTAGAGGTTGGTTTACTTTGGTCGGCGATTGGAAACTGCTCTTGCGTCACGGGTGGAGGCTGCTTGACTTGGGTAGAGCCCGATTGAGTTTCGATCCACCTTATGATGGCATCGAACTAGTCTGAAGGAGGTAGATTGGGTCGGTTTGAGAGGTTTACCTTGGTCGGTGATTAGGAAACGCTCTTCTGTCGCGGGTGGAGGTTGCTTGACTTGGGTGGAGCTTCGGTGCACCTTGGGATGGCGTCGGATTGGTCTGAAGGAGGAGAATTGGGTCGGTTTGGAAGGTGAAAAGTGGACTGCCGTGAAGGAACAATGGCCGACTGAATTTGACGTGAAGGAGGAGTAATTTAGTTTGATGTCCTTAAGGGCATTTTAGTCATTTAAGAGTATTTTTGCAATTTAATCCTCTCAAAGGGTATTTATGTTGTTTTAGTATGTAATTAGGGTAATTTTGCTAAATTCCCAAAAGTTTCTAGGTGTTTTTAATCAAACCTCATATGAGTATTGTGCATTTCATTCATTTGAATAAAAACGAAACTACATTAAAAAAAAAAAAAAAAAAAAGATAATCTATCAAAAATTAGATGGTTTTTTGAGATTTTTTCTTGAATTAATTAGTACTGTAATGTGTTTGGTGCTGTTGAAATTGTATTAAAAATAATATTATTTGTTAGATTGAATAAAAAGAATTATATTTTATATATGATTTTGAAATAATTAAATATAATATTTAACTATAAATAATATTTTGAAGTTTGACTGGAGCATTCTCGTCTTCAAACCTTCATCTGTCCATCGCCACAACTTCTCTCTCCTTCTTCTTTTCCATTTCCCTCTTCAACTCTTCATTCGGCTGTGGTTCACCTCTCTTCTTGACTCTCCCTTCTCACTTCTCTCTTCTTGGTTCACTGTCGTGGTTCACTTCTCTCTTCTTCTGAACGGATATCTGGAGGAGAAAATGCTCAACGACGAGCTGGCACAGATCCAGTGGAGCACGGCGTTGCCGCCGATCATGGAAAATCCCACCCAAAACTTGTCTTCAACCAGCAGAAACCCACCCAAACACCACCGCCGGAAAATCTATTCGAAAACTCTAGAGAGTAAAAGCTTAAGCAGTGATATGGAAATAATCGCAGAAGCGATTGTTTCAGCTATGCTGGGACAGCTGGTTGATAAACTAAGTTCCCCTGATCTGCTCATGTTCGCACGTAAGGAGAAGGTTTCAAATGAATTCAACAAGTTGAGAAACCTTTTGCCGAAGATACAGTCTTTGCTTCAAGATGCAGGCGAGAAGCAAAAGTCCGATACATCCTTGCAACTCTGGCTGGACCATCTAACAGACTTGGCTTATGATTTGGAGGACGTACTCGATGAGTTTGCAACCAGAAATTTGCAGCACAAGTTGATGGACACCCCTTCACGTTTCAAGTACAAGGTACTGTACTTTTTCTATTTATTTCGGAATGCGTTTAATGTAAGAATGAGTTCCGAATTCAAAGAGATATCTGGTAGATTGGAGGACATGTTGAAACAGAAAGAGATCCTTCAATTGAGAGAGATTGCTTTTCAGGAGAGGAAAATGTTTAGCTATCAGAGACTACCATCCTCATCTTTGGTTGAACCTAATGTTTTAGGTAGAGAAAATGATAAAAAGGCAATCACAGAATTGTTGTTCAATGATGAGAATGGTGATGATGTTGGTGTGATTCCTATATGTGGAATGGGTGGTATAGGTAAAACAACTCTTGCTCAACTTGTTTACAATGATGATAGGGTTACCAGTGGTTTCGATTTGAAAGTGTGGGTTTATGTTTCCGAAGATTTTGATGTTGTAAGGATAACTAAATCGATTTTGCGTGCGATCTGTTGTGAAACTAATGGTGTTAGTGATTTGAACAAGCTTCAAGTAATGTTGGAAAAGCGGTTGCGTGGAACGAAATTTCTACTTGTTTTGGATGATGTTTGGAATGAGAATTATGAGAATTGGTGCGTTTTACGAAAACCCTTTATGGGAACGGACTTGCAAAGCAAAATTATTGTAACAACTCGTAATGATGAGGTGGGATCAATTATGGGCTCGAATACTACTTACCATCTGAAGTTGCTGTCTAATGAAGATTGTTTTTCTTTGTTTGGAAGACATGCATTCGGAAATAGATCCGTGCCTTTGGATCTTAGAGTGATTGGTGAAGAGATAGTGAAAAAGTGTAAAGGCTTGCCCTTAGCAGTAAAAACCATGGGAGGCTTGTTGCGGAACAAGTTGGATCCTGGTGATTGGCAAGCTGTATTAAATAGCAAGATATGGAATTTGCCAGAAGAAAGAAGTAATATTATTCCAGCGCTGAGGCTAAGCTACTACTATCTTCCTTCCCATTTAAAGCCATTGTTTGCTTATTGCTCAATTTTTCCAAAGGATTATGAATTTGATAAGGATGAGTTGATTTTGCTATGGATGGCTGAGGGTTTTCTCCCACAACAACAAGAAAAGGAACAGCTGGAAGATGTAGGTCATGGTTGTTTTAATGAATTATTATCAAGGTCATTTTTTGAACGATCAAGCGGCAGACATTTTGTTATGCATGACCTCATTCATGCTTTGGCTCAATATGTTGCCAGAGATATATGCTTTTGTGTACACAGTGAATTTGACTTTGATGGGCTTGATGGAACTCTTAAAAGGATTCGTCACTTGGCTTTCACTCGTCGTGTGTATGATGTCTCTCAAAGATTCAAACACTGCTACAAAGTGAAATCTTTACGAACACTCTTAGCACTACCAATCCATCAATCACCTTGGACTGCATGTTGCTACCTAAGTGGAATTGTATTGAGTGAGATGCTGAAAACATTGAGATGCTTAAGATCACTCTGTTTGAGTGGTTATTATATTATAGAGCTTCCAAATTCAATCGGTGATCTCAAGCATTTACGATACCTTAATTTGTCTTATACTAAGATTAAGTGCTTACCTGAATCAGTAAGTAATCTTGTCAATTTAGAGACATTGGGATTGCGTGGTTGCTCAGAATTAACAACGTTACCTTCAGGCATCTGCTGTTTAATCCACCTGTATTGCCTTGATATCAGAGACACAAACTGTTTGCTAGAGATGCCGCCAGGAATTGGTAATTTAACTAGTATCCGAGTATTGACCAAGTATATCGTGGGAAAAGGTGATCGGCTCAGCCTTAGAGAGTTGAAAGACTTGTGTCTTCGAGGGGAACTTTCCATTTATGGGTTGGGTAATGTGGGTGATATAGTAGATGCAAGGGTTGCCAATCTAAAGGAGAAATCTGACCTTGATGAATTGGCCACAGAATGGAGTGAGAACATAAATAATTCGCAGAATAAACAGATTGATATGTCTGTGCTTGACTTCCTACGGCCACATTGGGGTCTTAAAAAGCTCAGAATTTCACATTATGGTGGAACAAAATTTCCATCATGGATAGGGGATCCCTCATTCACTGATATGGTATGCTTAAACCTATGTAATTGTAGAAACATTGTGTCACTTCCACCACTTGGGCTACTACCTGCACTTAGAGAGTTATGCATCGAATGCATGGACGGAATAGAACGAGTGGATGCCGAATTTTATGGAGAAAGTGCTAAGCCTTTTCCTTCCTTGGAAATTCTGCAGTTCAAAAATATGCTGAAGTGGGTGCACTGGTCTAATGACGGAGTTACTGAACATTTTCCTCATCTCCATCAGCTTACCCTACATAACTGCCCTAAGTTGAAGGTAAAATTACCCAGCCACATTCCTTCTGTTGTGAAGCTTACTGTTACTCAATGCCCAAATTTGATGCCACCTATAACTCTCACATGCCTTCGTGAATTAAATATTATAGAATGCAATGAGGGCATGCTGGGAAGCATTTCTGGCCTCTCCTCCCTAAAATCTCTGAAGATCAGGGATTTTTCAGAGTGTACACGTCTGCCGGAAAGATTTCTGTGGTCTCAAGGGTCTCCTAAACTTCAGACAGTTTCTAATTGCACTGAATCAAATTCGCTGGGGAGGCAGAGTGTTGAACCAGTCGATGTTAGTTTTTCTACTGCTGAAGGCTCTTCCCAGTCGATGTCATTGGTGAATCCAGATTCATTATGTATTGGTAACCTGAAGAACATGCCACCTCAGCTGCACCATTTCACTTCTCTCAAATATTTACTGATAGAATCGTTCCCAAATCTTGTGTCATTTCCAGATACAGCTTCTGTATCCATGCTCAAACATCTTATACTAAAAGACTGTCGAGCACTGAGGGTCTTGCCGAAGAATATAATGATTTATAGTTCCAAAAGCAAGAGTTGTCTTGAAGAATTGGAGATTGAAAAGTGCCAGTCTCTCAAATCCTTTCCTGAAGGCAAGTTGCCTATCTCGCTAAAAAGGTTGACAATTCAATTTTGTGAAAATCTACAGTCAATACCTGAAGGAATTATGCATGATGATAACAGCAGTTATATGTCACAGCTTGAGATCCTGAAGATCACCAGTTGTCCGTCTCTTAACTGTTCTACCTCTGGCAAATTGCCCTATGGTCTTAAAAAGCTAGAGCTTTCAGGATGCTCGAGGCTGGAACCTCTTACAGAGACAATGATTGGGAATATTGAGAATAGTAAATTACTTGAATGTATTGAAATCTCACATTGTGATACCGTTTCCAGATTACCTGAGGTCCTGCATGGTCTGTTCCATCTTACTGAAATAGCTATAGTTAATTGTCCCAATCTAAAATCTTTTCCAGAGACTGGACTGCCCATGTCTCTTCAACTTCTAACAATATGTGATTGTCAAAGTCTTCTATCCTTTGGCTGCTTGCCCCCAAATTTAACATCACTTGAGATTTGGAATTGTATGAATCTCCAGCATCCCATATCCGAGTGGAATCTGCATGGATTGACTTCTCTTAAAGATTTCAGCATTTCTGGTGGATGTTTCCGAGATATACATTCCTTTCCAGATCATGACTATATGCTTCCTGGAAGTCTTATATCTCTTTGCATCTGTAGCCTCAAAGACCTGGAAACTCTGTCTAGGGGACTCAATAATCTCACATTGCTCAGAGAGCTGGAGATCATTCATTGTCATAAGCTTCACTCCTTGCCTTTAGAAGGTCTGCTTTCCTCTCTTGGACGACTCAGAATCTCAGACTGTTCTCTTTTGAGGAAAGAATGCTTCAAGTGGAAAGGATGCATTCCCTGCATAGAGTTAGATGGTGAATGCATTTAGCAAACCAGTTTCAGTGGAGAATACTATAATTACTCTTGTCAAGCTGCAAGCATTGAAGCCAATCCCTCTGGAGTTTCAATCAGGTAATGTAGTCTTCATGGATGAATTCCAAGGACATCCCAGCCACTGTTGCAGGTTTCTACTGCAAGTATGTTCTGTTAAATTTATTTATTCAGCTTTCCAATGAATGTAGGAAATGGAAATATAAATGAGAACGTATTGTAATATTAATTTTTTGTTATGATTTTACTTTGGTAACCTATTGTTATTTGTTCTGTGTCTGATAGCAGGAGAAGTGAGGAGAGATGTGGGATAGATGTAGCTAATAGTGTCTGACATTTTAGCATGATCTCTGCAGCTTCAGATAAGAAGTGACGTGTTTCAGGAGTTTCTCACCAAGTAGTTGGGCAAGCACTTTGGTAAGAGCAGTTGTATGAAATTAATGTAATGTTCTTAATTTATTATTAATCCTTAATGTGAATTTGTATCAAATTCATAATACTTGCAGCTCCTTTCTAAGCCCAACATTTAACCAGCCACGGACTTAGCATATGTTGCTGGTTCTCAATTCAACCTAAGCATCTTCTCTATCCTGTTCGGCCTCAGGATAGTTTGTGTTTTGAAAAATTGAAGTTATCTATGCCTGTTTTGAGTTTATGTTTATATATTTTCTTCAGTGTTCATTATGCAACACTAAATCATGTTGATTATTCTCGGCTGTTTGTTTCCAGCTTTTACATGCACTGGGCTAATTGATAATATGATAATGTTGTAATATTTTGTTTCCATGTACTTTTGTGTTGTCCTTTAAATGTTTTGTTTGTTATTGCATTCACCAATTCTTATGCTTTTACTGTTAGAACAATGCTTCAAACACCACAAAGCCTATTTAAGAGGTCTCTAACCACCATTGAATTCCCTTTAGATTCATAAAATATACAGTGAGAGCGTTTCTTAACAAATCAACTTTAATTTGTATTACCACAGTTTAGTAACTTGTATGTATACATATATATATTTTCTTGGATCTGATTATTTTGTGTTACCGGTATACATGATTACTGTTTGTCAAACTGTCCTGCAGAATTAATATTCAAGTAATTATTAGCTGCTAAATTTATCATTCTGTGTCAACTTAGATTTTGTCAAATATCTGACAGATAGTTTTTTGTGGTATGGATTTGGATTCTTGTATGCTTTCCATAGATAAGAAGTCATGGAATCACATATCAATTTCTTAACTAATCAAACAGTAAACTAAAAGAAATGAAATAATTATGAATTTTCAAATATGTGGTACCTTTTTGCATTTATATTGTACAAAGAAACAAACCCTTTAGACTGATTGATGATTTGCTTCACTGTCTTTCTTCAGATATGAGATTAAGTTCCATACCGTGAGCGTTGTAGTTTACCGAGCTCAGAGAATGTGTGAAATTTGCATCTCCACTCTCATGGTTTGCAGCTTTAAAGAGCTTGATAAGAGATCATACCAAGTGTCAATAATGATGACTGGATTCTTATGATGCTTTTTGTTTCCCTTCCATTGAGTTTAGTTGTTTCA
This sequence comes from Litchi chinensis, assembly GCA_019925255.1. Taxonomy (NCBI): domain Eukaryota; kingdom Viridiplantae; phylum Streptophyta; class Magnoliopsida; order Sapindales; family Sapindaceae; genus Litchi; species Litchi chinensis. Next base: position 402,896 of record CM034465.1, on the reverse strand, counting down.
TTGCTATCAGCAAATTACGAGCCTTTTGGCATGAGATTCCAAATCTCTGTTGGAGGGCTGTCAAGAATGAGATACATTGTTTCTTCTTTTGTATTTCATCTCAACATGAACTGTATTCATAACAAGATTGAAGTTTCGAGTGCTATTATCGAACTTAGTCATGGATTTATTTGCATGGATTTCCTAGTCAGGTGGATAACAAAGTCACAACAACAGTGACATATATCAAACCGTTTATACATGGTGAACTGCTGCATGTACCACAGATATTCAAGTTTTGTTTTTCAGCACTGGAAAGGGAGATCAGTTGTTTTTTAATAAAATCTGGTTCAGTGAGACTATGAATAAATTAGGTATGGGCTTGTAAAATGATGCGAACTTACCTGCTTCTTGTAAACCCCTGCATTAATCTGCTTTACTTAGATACTAAATATTGCAATCCAAAGTATAAGTGTGTTAATGATATTTTGAAGTTGTGATTTCTTGGGGAATTCTTGATTCTTGTGTTGTTTGTAACATATTTAGATAACATTTGTTGTTTCAGGTTTCCCTCCAAAGAAGATGTATTGAGTTATGTTGTGCGAGTTACAAAGAACTTCCTTAAAAAGCAACCTAAAACCCTTGTTGTAGTTGGGGCTTATAGCATAGGAAAAGACTCTGTTTTTCTTGCTATTTCCAAGGCATTTAGGGGTACTTCAACTATTATTTGAGATTCTTCTTCATTTATTTTTTCTTTTGCACCGCTAGTGCTTATATATGTTCTTCTAATCTGTTTTTACGGATAAGTCCTGAGTTTATGATATACATTTATGCTATAAGCCTAAAAGTAGTGTAGAGGAGAATTTAAGTTTTGCTGATTGCATCTGGTTCTTGTATTCTGTTTACTCACATTTGCTATGTAATTGGCTTATTGAAAATAGCATTCCCGCTGTCTTGTAAATGGTGTAGGTTAAAATATATGCAAATGCTTCGAGGAGACAGGTTCTGAAGTCTTTTGATTGGCCTGAGCTTTCTGGGGGTCTTTGTATGCAGGGAAAGGACACACTTCTTCATGTGCTCCCTATATCTACTCTACGATTTGAGGTTTGGTTCTCAGCCCTTCTCCTATTTTTGCAAATAGATTATTTTGGTTTAATTTATGATCACTGCATTGTTCTGAATTATTGTTTTCTTTTTCTCTAAGACCTTTAAAGATTGCTTGAAGACCTACACGAGTCAGTATTCAGCAGTATTGGCATTTTGGCCAACAGGTAAATTATATGTGCTAGTGCACTTAACTGGATTTGGTTTTTAATAATTTCCAGGAAATTTTAGAATTTATGAATAATTGCTTAATGTATTGATTTATTCCATGTTGGACTTACTCCGAGAGCATAGGCAACCAACTGGATTTCATTAAACCCAGTGTCAGATGCAATATCTCAATTTATGGTGAGATGATTTGGATATATAGTTTTAAGTTGATGCATGTCACTAATGGTGCTTGGATACTCAATTTTATTATGACTCTTGGCAGAAGCTAAGATGTCTGTATTTCACTAGTTTTCTTTTGATTACTTGCGATGCTGGACTCTCTTTCTTTCTTTTGCTTTCTTTTGTCTTTTGTGCGCTGTTGTGTTGTAATAGATTTTGTTGACAAGAATGATCACCAATGCTTGAATTGCTATATGTGCAGTGGTTCCATAAAGCAAGCACTCGAGCTTCACTGCACTGTGACAATTTGTTCAGGTGTGGTTTTGGAAAATTTAGAAGTACATGTTATATATGATAGTAGTTAGCGTGGCTATTGTCAGTCATTCAGTCAGTGAGTTATTTGATCTTTTCCATAACCCAGTTTTTAAGGCCTGACAAGATAATTCCTACCGTCAATGTCTGGAATGCCGCTAAATGAGACAAGATGCAGTCCTATTTCCGGGAATGGCTTAAAGGATGATATTCTTGTACAAATTTGATGACTTGAGATTTTTGTCATGCATCTTTCTTTCAGCTCGGGCAACTCTATTAGCCTAATTATTACACTCAAAATCCATAACAGAGTTACTGCTTTGTGCATCTTCTGAATAAAATGAAACTGAATTGATGCTCAATTTCAGCTACCTTTCTGTGAGTTATCAACAACACAGCATCAATGGCTTACAGGATCTCTATATCCATTGGCAGAGTTGTTGTAAGTTTGTAATTTTTATTGATTATCATTCATCCAAAATTTTGTAGATTGATTTAACAGCTCTTTGAATTAGATTTACTATAAATTTTCTCTATTGTCTTGGTACAGTTATTGTTTTGGGAAACATAGGAAAAGAACAGAACTCTACCTAGAATCTTTACACTTTATCTTTTGAAACTCAAAACAACAGAAATTATTAGTTTCAGTCTTTCAGATTATCATCAACCAATCTTTCTTCCCACCCTTAGCATGTCAGGTGTCATGAGAGCAGAAAGGATCAACTGTTTGTATAATTGAACCAGCTCTAAATAATTCAGATAATGGTATTTAAAAGATCATAAAAGCTTTACATGCTTGTATTTGATGTGGTGCTTGTTTAACCTCATATAATCCAATGCCTCCTCATATAAACCAATTGCAAGAGAATCAATGTTTAGATAAAATATTTTTTTATCATTACAATGTTATGTAAAATTATTGACATAATTTGTACGAATTATTATGCATAAATGAATTTATAATTTTCATTTAATTTTTATTAGTTAATTTATTTTTAACAACTAAAGTTTAGGTAACTATAACTGAAAAAATAAGTCACATATATAGTAAATTGTTAAATTGTATATAAAGAATGTATATATATATATATATAATATATAGGTTATGATTTGAAATGTTTCAACCAAATACATTTGAAAGCTATTCTAGAAGGGTATAAAAGGTCATATCATGATTTAAAGATATTTCAGTAATATGAACGTTGTAGCTTATCGAGCTCAGAGAATGTGTGAAATTTGTATCTTCACTCTCATGGTTTGCAACTTTAAAGAGCTTGATAATAGATCATACTAAGTGTCAATAATGATGATTGGATTCTTGCTATGCTCTTGTTTAAGAGAAGATTTGATGAACCAAATAATGGATGAACTTACAAGAACAATAGGTAATACAAGGCAAAAAAAACACAATCAAGCTAAGAACTAAAAGACAAATCACAATACAACACAAGCAATTTTACATGATTCACTGACATACGTAGATGTAATAATAGCAAACCTTTTGCCACACTAGCTTTCTATCCCCTCTAAATTTCAATCTCCCTACCTTAAACATTCTCTTTATTTTAAGGTTTCTTTTATCTTTACACTTGGTAGACACATTTTTTCACTTTTTGTCATCTGAAACTGATAGCTCTCTTAGTAACGCATTTTCTATTAGGATGTTTTCTATATTACAACAATACCCATCGAAACTAGAAATTATAAAATAGACATAAAACTATCACACATGCAGTTTCTTCATGACATACATAATCGAACATTGTATAAGTGTCATTTTTTTATGATTTGTGTAGGATGAGGAAAGTATTATTAATTCCTATCCTTCTCAGTCCTCCGTGCTTTGATATGATTCTAGGAGTGGACTTGTCACGTATGTAAATGTAAATGATATGAAGTATAAATGTAAAATTGTACATGTAAGTGACAATTTACTACAAATGTAAGACATCATTAAACTTGAGGGCCATGTCTTTAATATCTTTTGAAAATAACAATAATAGAAAATTATTTAAGCACATTGAACACATAATTAAATGATGTATGAAAAATAATAATAATAATAATAATTAAAATAATGATGGAACACTCATATATAACATCCATTTTTTCTTGAAAAAGCAAAAATATTTTATTTTATGTTTTTTTAAAAGACAAATGTTACACAAATGTAAATAAAACTCATTATTTTATTGTGTGCTAAACTCGAACCCAACCCGAAGTTTATTGTGTATAACAACTATAAAACGAAGCAAAGTGGAGTTGGTGTAGCAATAAAAAACCATCTCCATCCATGTAGCTTCAAGGTCATGGGTTTAAATGCAATCCTCGCTAATATGTAAGTTTCTTCCCTTACTTGTGTATGTTGGCCCTTCATTTTCTGGGAGTTAATTTCTAGACGGCACTACAATGTGTATTGTTGTTAGTCTCTATTGTATCTTAGATTGATCCCATTCATTGAAAAAAAAAAAATATATATATATATATAACGGTTGCCGGACGAAGTTAGCTAACACTCATTTTGATTCACCTAACAAATGCGCGCATGTATGTGAATGTTATTATCTTTCCTAATTTCAATTTTGTACGGTACTTCTGTTGCCTCCTGTTCTACCTCTTTGTGAAAGTAGACTGTATCGCCAACATTCAGTTCTTTACTACGAACAAACTGGAGCCAGCCTGAAGAAATAACAAGTCTGGGGCTGACTGACTGAAAAGAGCAATTGAAAGTCCATACATTTCCCTTCTCATCTTTCAACTTGAATTCTGTGGCTTGGCCTCCTTCGGATGGTACTGGGAATTCTGATACACAATATCTGGGAACCGTCAATCTTTTCTCAATATCAGGTCTTGTTAGCATCCTTGAAAATATGGCCATAGCTTTTACTAGGTTTTACAACTTTCTCTTTCGAATGACAAGTTTGTATCTACCATCTCAGCCAGAGCGTTGCATATACAGAGATCTCAAGTACTATATTCTATACAAGCACCAACAACCGCGTGACCATGATTTAATATGTAATTGTTTACCCTATCTAAAGGTTTTTTTTTTTTTAAAAAAAATAAATCTCATAACTTGTAACACGTAAGGCAATAAAATGTTTTTGTCACTAACAAATTTATACCTCAATGTGGAATCTTATCATTGTCATAGAATGTCATTTTGTTTTCAGTGATATGTTTGTGAAAACCACATGTAACTGTATAAAGTTTTACTTATATATGTATTCTTAAGATGGATATTAATAATTGAAAAAAATAATTAAAAATTCAGATTTACTTTTCAAGATACAGATTTTAGGGTACTTATTTTGACCATAAAAAAAGAGCAGTAATAAACTTTTTGTGCTAAAATATTGTCTTATATATAAATAAATATATTCTGATATAAATGGTCAAGGGTTCATCATTACTTATCAAGATTGAATACCACAATCTACTCTAACGTATGAAAACTTCCGTATTTAATATAGACTTGGACATTTATTATGTATGTGATAAATTGTGTATTGCCCAGTTGAGTTATGAGTTGAATGTTAAAAACAAAACACTGTCTACTCGATCATGAATAAATATATACATGGTAGTTATTTTTGAATTCCGTGTCTATCACTTTTTTTCCATACACTCATTCGAATCTCTTATTTGATGCTTGGACAAAAATAACGAATGGTTATTTACACGATCATGAGATCCGAACCTTCCATGTGATGCCCGAATGCGTGTCAGATTCTTATGCTACATAACAAGTCAATGGCCTTTGTAAACGGATATAGGAAAAATTTTATTTTAATCCTTGAGGTTTCGAAAAATATTAAGCTTTTAAAGCTATTTTAGAAATAATTTTTTTCATTCCTAATTTTTTCAAAATTCTTCAAAAAAGTCTAAATTGTCTATCAACTAACTGTCAACGTTAACATAATGCGTTAAAAAAACATTTTTCCCTGTGATGGTTATTAGTGGCATAAAAATTATCAAATTACCCTCATAAAATAATAAATTTACAACTCAAATTCTTTAAAATATTTCTAAATTTAAGTTATTCAATTACAATTTAAATTGTCTAAAGTCACCATTGACCATCAATTGACTGACAATTTGAACTTTTTTGAAGTATTTTGGAAAAGTTTAGGATGAAATGAGTTGTTTTTAAAAGAGTTTTTAAATTTTGATATTTTTTAAAACCTAAGGCCCTCTCCAACCCAGCACCAAAATGGTGTAAAACACCATTTTGGTGCTGAAAACAGCTCCAACCCAGCACCAATTTGGTGCTGGGGCACGAGCTCCTATGCGAAATTTGGTGTTGAATGAACAGTGCCGTACCAAATTTGGTGCGGCACTGTTCATTCAACACCAAAAGTTTGTTTCACAATAAATTGTTTTATTTAAAAATATATAATAAATTAATATAAAAAATATATATCATTTAAAATATTTTATCGAGATCTTTAAAATGAGTATAATATTGAATATATTTTAATGTATTTTTAAATTTTTAATAATATTAATTAAAAGATTATGTATAGAATATTCTTTGAATTTGAAGATGCCATTTACATCAATTTGGTATCAAATATATTGGAGTGTCAAAAAATTTGATGTAAAAAAATTTGGTGTTAACACTAAAATGGTGTAAAATTTGGTGTTATACATTGGAGATGGCCTAAGGGACTACAATGATGTTTCCCCAAAAATATATTATTTTTGTCAATCAATTGAGAGTAATAAAAACAACTAAATAGATGTTTTATGATAACCGCAATAAATTAAAAAAAAAATGCGCAATTCTACCAACCATAATGTCAGAGGTCCCACATCATGATAAAATATTCTAGATGCTTATAGTCGAACTTTAATCTTCTTTTGTTTTTGAGAAGAATCCAAAGAAAATGGTTGATCAAAGGTGTTTGGCAAAAGAAGAAAAGTGTTTGACGAAATGCCTATTAAACTCTGAAGAGAAACTGCTCTGCCATTGTTGAATTTCAAGCTTTCATTGTATTTGGTTAATGCTTATGCTGACACTAATTACAATGCACTACTATTTAGACATCATGTCAATAACTGTAGCTAAAATCAGATTCTCTAAGAAGTCCAAAAAACATGAAGGCACCCTAAATCTATCACTTCCAGAAACTAAGATGATGTTTTCTTTTTTTTTTTTTTTTTCCTTTTTTTTTAAAATTAAATAAAATTTTATAAATAAAATATTTTTTATTTAAGAGTTATTTACTTTTTTATCTAAAGACTTAATAGTACTGCAGCAGACTAAGGGGTTGTTTATTTTTTACATTTAACACTTAATAATGTTTAATTAGACTAATTAAGAGATTTTTGTTTGTTTTTTTAAGTGGTCAAATCACTTAAAACAACCCAAAAACCACTTAAAAAAATTACATTTTTTGACTTTTCACTTAATACAAAATCACTTAATAATTTTATAAATATATCATTTCAAATTTATCATTCCTAAAATAACATATTTCCAAATTTATCATAGTTTTACATTATACAAAATTTTTTTAATGCTTTAACAAAAAATATTGAAAAATAAAAACCCTAAATATTTCAACATCAAATTTTCCTATAGTTGGATTACTATATTTTTCCAATCAAATTTCAGTAAGAATTTTTATTGATCTTCTTTATTAATCTATTTGTGGAGTAACTCATATTGTATTTATTTGTTAAAGTTTCACTATGTTATTAGTGTTTTTGGTTAATTCAATTTAAGACCATTTTGTTTATTTTTATTTGAATATATAAATTTAATTGACTCAACTATAATAATTCATCTTATTTTATATATATATAAATGTTTTAATATTTGTTAAATAATTTATTATAATTGTTTGTATCATATTTAATAAAGTTACTTAACAACTAATAATAAAAGGATATAAATATCAAATTGTTAGTATTCAGACAATTTTAACTTTAAAAAATAAACAAGATTATTATACATTCAGAGGTAAAAAAAAAAAAAAACAAACATGTTTATCAGATTTCAGATTTCAGTCACTATTCAGTTTTCAGTCTTCAGCAGCACTGTTAAGTCTTCAGACAAAAAAACAAACGACCCCTAAATAATAATTGAAATCTGAAATCTGAATGATATGTTTGTATTTTTTTTTTCCTTACCTTTGAATATATAATGATCTTATTTGTTTTTTAAAATTAAAATTGTCTGAAAACTAATAATTTGATATTCATATTTTTACTATTAGTTATTATGTAATATCATATAATATAATGCAAACAGTTATAATATATTATTTAGTCAATACTACTTATGTATATATTAATAATATTTTTATTCATAATTTAAATATGATCAATTATTATAATAAAGTATTTTTAAAAAAAATTATATATACTTAAATGAATTATTATAGTAAAGTAAATTAAATTTATATATTTAAATACAAATAAACTAACATGTTTTTAAGTTGAATTACTATTGTAACAAAAGTTGAAATTGTAAAGTAATATATATTTTAATCATTGCAATATTTCATTAATTATATTTAAAAGGAATCTGTCTACTATAAAATCAAGACAAATTTGAAAATATGTTATTTTGAGAATGATACATTTGAAATAATATATTTAAAAAACCATTAAGTGATTTGATATTCAGTTAAAAGTTATAAGTTGTAGTTTTTTTTAGTGGATTTTAGATGGTTATAAGTGGCTTGACCACTTAAAAAAAAAAAATCAATTAATAGGTGTAATTCAAACTAATTAAATAAAAAGTAATAAAACAAACGGCCCCTTAGTATTCCTAAACTTAAATATTAAGTGATTGTATTTTTTTAAAATATATATAAATACTGAGATTCATTCACAAACACCCAATCAAAGTTAGAACAGAAGAAGTTACATCCACATAAAATACATTCATGGGAAGCCAACATATATCCTCACGAGAGGAAAAAACCAGGTTGATTAGATAGTATGTCAAATGATTCCTATGCTTGGAAATGGTTTGAAAACTCTACAATCCAACCAACCTACAAAGAACTTTAATAACACTCACAAACATAAAAGCATTAAAGCAAAAGAAATTACTAGAGTTCAACCTCCCTATAACAACTTCAACTTCTAATACTAAGAATTGGAGCTGGAAACGAGAAACAAAAGAAGGTCTTTTCTTAAAGCAATTAGATCACTTTTTTTTTTTGTTGAAAGGTTATCTGTTACAGCTAAATCCATTAGGATCTTACACTAAAAACCAAAAGATTCTTCCCAGATCTCACCATTACATTTGAATTGAGCTTTAAAGAGCTTAGGATTGAAGGATGACAAGATCCTGTTACTTACATAGATTTAAAATGAATATCTGTAAAGGAGGCTAAATTGATGCTGATATTCACTCAAAACCTAATCTTACAAAAAACAAAATGGTTTTTAAGGGATGGATCTAGAAATCATCTGCATTCAACCCTTAAAAATCTCAAAACTAGTAGAAAATGATAAAAGAGAGGAAGAAAAGGAGAAAAAAATCAACCTCTCTTACTTCAACTGACCCGAGTTACCCACAAAGTTTTACAGAACTTCTCTCTCCAGAGACTTCTCTAGAGGGAAGACTCAGTAAGACTATATGTGATTGTATTATTACTATAATACTTTTATTTATAATATTCTATATTTAATTGTCTTATTTTATATAAATAAAATAATTTTTTAGTTTTTTATTTTTTTTTAAAAGGACGTAGGAGATTGTGCAATTCATATTTTTCATATTTTAATAAGTAAATTAATGGTGAAGAAAGCTTGATCACCACAATGTAAATGCCTTTGTAAAGGCATGTGTATTAGTTGTTTATGCATCCCATTTTCAATCAAAATTATAAGTTTCTCTTCTCCCTCTTACAAATATTCTCTTATAAACTTTTAAAGAGAGATTGTAGTTTTGTTGGTTTAAAACAATTTTTTAAATCTTTATCTGTGGATGGTTCTCCCACGTTGAGGGGTTTTACCACTTTAATTTTATTATGTCCCAAAATCCAGATACATGATTATTAAAAGTAAATGAGGAGGAGGTAAATCTAGAAACTTTTACCAAATTTTTTTTTCCTACAGCTTCTCAAGTGTATCACTGACTTGCATCTACAATATTTAAAAGTCTATAAATAATGTTTATTACAAATAAATACTCTGTCTCTCTGTATAACATTCATTAGACATTCCAATTATCATAAGTATCACACAAAGTGCATTTATCTCTGTATTTCCAATATAAACAATTATAATTTGAATATTACATATGTAATTACAATCTTTATCATATGTCTATATTAAAGAGAATGTAACACAGTCAAATTATTCATCTTTATACAACCTTTAAACAATAGCCTTTAGCCCACAAAAAATACAAATCGAATAATCTGCCACTGTAACCTAGGGAAAACAAGGGGTGAGCTACAAAGTCTAGTAAAAATTTAAAACCTCAAGACATATATAAATCTTGATTTAAGCATGTCCACACAATTTATACTTCACTTTATCCATGAGTAAAATATTAACAACAAGTGAATGTATACGAGAAGCAATCTATTAAGACTTTCACATTTCATAGTCACTGCATCATAAATAATATGGAAGTTCTACCACATAGAATGACTATGTCTTTGGGTTCACAAAAGGAAAATCAAAGTACTACCTCCAAATGTCCACAAGACCGTCAAATGTAATGTTCTTGAAAATTCAAGTTAAACCGCCAAACATCTAATCTGCAAACCTTTGGGTACAAATTTTAGTGAAAAACCAAATCAAATTGTTAGATATCTAGCCCAAAAACCATCGGATACAAATGTTCATGAAAAACCACATTAAACTACGAAACATCTTAAGCAAAAATCGTCAAATACACATGTTCGTGAAAAGTTGAATTTAACCACTAAGCATTGAATCCCCAATATTGCTAGATGTGAATACTCGTAAATACTCAAGGCACAAGTTTAATATAACCACTAAGCACAAGGCTTGTGAAAATCGTCATACCCAAGGACATATTGTTTCACGATCTTGAGCGTTCTAGATCGTTGATCAATGTGGAACACTCCAAATCATTCAATGATTTGGATTGTCAATCATCAATTGATCTAGATATCAGATTGTTCAATGATTTGGATTCCAAATTGCTCGATCTACAACCATATCATAGAATAACGATCTTGTTTTAGCAAACCAAATTGTTGTTTGATGATCTGATTAAACAAACCATATTGTTGCAATGTTGTAGTTCCTTTACACCTAAAAAAATCTAACTCGAACTAAAACTCTAAAAATCTCAATCATTTTCATCTAAATTACCAACTTGCCCATATGTTTCTCAATCTGCACAAAATTTTCAGAATTCATTAGAAACATTAGAAGTTATCCAAGTTTTCATCACAAAAGCTTAATTTAAGGGTAGTAAATAACAATATATTTTTTCATTATCATGGGTGTTGATGATTGAGATAGTAATGGTATGAGTGTGGTGTTAATGATGGCGGGGGTTTTAGAGGCAGTTAGGTGATGGAGGAGTTAAAAGCGATAGTGAGAGAGAGAGAGAGAGAGAGAGAGAGAGAGAGAGAGAGAGAGAGAGAGATTGGTGAAGGAAGATAAGAGAGCAAGAGCGTAGTAAAGTGAGAGGAAAAGGGAGAGAAAAAATTATTTTTAATTTTTTATATTTTATTTTATCAAAATTTTAAATAAATTTGTCATCCGCATTTTCCTTTTTGCTCCTACAGTAAGCCGTCAGCATTTTTAATATAATGGAATCTTTGACAATCAAAGATATTATTGTTTTCTCACCCACCTCCAAGGTTTATTTTAACTATATTGAGTAAATTTCAAACTAGAGAAGGTGGAACGAAGAATTGAGCAAATTATGACTGGGATTTTAAGATTTTCCTGGAAAATAATGTTAAAAGGATTAAATTGAAGTGTTTTTTAAACATGGAGACCAAAACAAATTCGCGTTTAAAGAAAAAATAAAATTTCAAAAAAATTATACAGACAAAAATGAAACATACTAATATAGTGATAAATTTAAATTAATGGAAATTACCGACCGACCAAAATGAACGGTTTCCTTTTCCTTGTCTAAAAAGGAAAGGACAGTTTTGGGCCCACGCTGTATTATTTTTTTCTGGAAATATGTCCTTAAATTATTTTGAGCCATCTAAATGAAATATTCTATTTTTTTTAAACAATGAAATATTCTATTAAAGCCCACTTTTATTGTGGATTATATTAATATATACCTAAAAATATATATTAATATCTTAAAAATAGAAATTAAATTTACGAACAACCATGTGTTAATTCATGTATTTAGCTTTATTTTTTTCCTTTTTATTCATTCCTTGATTGATTATGGATAATATTTTTTTAATAAATGATTATGGATATTAATTCATGTCTTGAGTACTCGTGAAAATACTATCCATAAATTATCAAATTAGAGGAATTTACACCTAAAATGCTCTGTAAATTTTAGATTATTAAAAATAAACATAACTTTTGATTTTTCTTTTTAATATTGATACTAGTTTAAAAGACAATAAAAGACAATCACGACCGGCGATATTAGATTTTAGTGATACAGTTCGGAAAAATAATTTTCAATAGAGAGAGAACAATGTATTGAATCGGAGGGCAACCCACAATGATGGAGAAAGATCTACATATGATGGGGGAAAGATGTGTAGAACCCAAGAGTTTAAGAAGATCATCTGTAGGCAGGAGCTCACAACTACGCTACAGCTCCATCTACACATTTTATTTTATTTTTTGACTTGGCGATGGAAAGTTTGTAAATAATATTTAAAAAAAATTATTTCAAGCAATGTGATGATAACTAGTTCAAGATTGAGAGTAAAAGCAACTACAACGAAAAAAACAAAAAAGAGAGTAAAGCCTATGGAAGTAATCGTAGGAGCGATTGTTACAGCTATGGTGGAACTGCTGCTTCGTAAACTAAGTTCCACCGATCTGATCAAGATCGCACGTCAGGAGAAGGTTTCAAATGAATTCAACAAGTTGGGAAACCTTATGCCGAAGATGCAGTCTTTGCTTCAAGATGCAGAAGAGAAGCAAATCTCTGATACATCCTCGCTTTTCTGGCTGGACCATCTAAGAGACTTGGCCTATGATTTGGAGGACGTACTTGATGAGTTTGCAACCAGAAATCTGCAGCAAAAGTTGATCAACAACCCTTCACGCTTCAAGTACAAGGTACGGCACTTTTTCTATTCATTTGGGAATGGGTTTAATGTTAGAATGGGTTCCAAATTCAATGCGATATCTGCTAGATTGGAGGATATGTTGAAACAGAAAAAGATCCTTCAATTGAGAGAAATTAAAATGCGTAGCTATGAGAGAGTACCATCCTCATCTTTGGTTGAACCTAGTGTTTTAGGTAGAGAAAATGATAAAGAGGCAATCATACAATTGTTGTTCAATGCTGGTGGTGGTGATGATGTTGGTGTGATTCCTATATGTGGAATGGGTGGTATAGGTAAAACAACTCTTGCTCAACTTGTTTACAATGATGAGAGGGTTACTAATGGTTTCGAATTGAAAGCGTGGGTTTATGTTTCTGAAGATTTTGATGTTGTAAGGATAACTAAATCGATTTTGCATGCAATCTGTTGTGAAACTTATGGTGTTAGTGACTTGAACAAGCTTCAAGAAACGTTGGAAGAGTGGTTGTGTGGAAAGAAATTTCTACTTGTTTTGGATGATGTTTGGAATGAGAATCATGAGAATTGGTGTCTTTTGAGAAAACCCTTTATGAGAGCGGACTGTCAAAGCAAAATAATTGTAACAACTCGTAATGAAGAGGTTGGATCAGTTATGAGCACGGATGCTCCTTACAATCTGAAGTTGCTGTCTTATGAGGATTGTTTTTCTTTATTTGAAAGACATGTATTCAGAAATAGATTTGTGCCTTCAGATCTTAAATACATTGGTGAAAAGATAGTGAAAAAGTGCAAGGGCTTACCCTTAGCAGTAAAAACCATGGGAGGCTTGTTGCGAAACAAGTTGGATCCTGGTCATTGGAAAGCCATATTAAATAGCAAGATGTGGAATTTGCTGGAAGAAAGAAGTAATATTATTCCAGCTCTGAGGCTAAGCTACTACTACCTTCCTTCCCTTTTAAAGCGATTGTTTGCTTATTGCTCGATTTTTCCAAAGGATTATGAATTTGATCAAGATGAGTTGATTTTGCTATGGATGGCTGAGGGTTTTCTCCCACAGCAACGAGAAAAGCAACAGGTGGAAGATGTAGGTCGTCGTTGTTTTAACAAGTTGTTGTCAAGGTCATTTTTCGAACGATCAAGCGGCAAACATTTTGTTATGCATGACCTCATTCATGATTTGGCTCAATATGTTGCCAGAGATATATGCTTTTGTGTAGACAGTGAATTTGACAATGATGGGCCTGATGGAACTCTTAAAAGGATTCGTCACTTGGCTTTCACTCGTGGTGTGTATGATGTCTCTCAAAGATTCAAACACTGCTACAAAGTGAAATCTTTACGAACACTCTTAGCACTACCAATCCGTCAATCACCTGGGATTGCATGTTGCTACCTAAGTGGAGTTGTATTGAGTGAGATGCTGAAAACATTGAGATGCTTAAGATCCCTCTGTTTGAGTGGTTATTGTATTATAGAGATTCCAAATTCAATCGGTGATCTCAAGCATTTACGATACCTTAATTTGTCTTACACTAAGATTAAGTGCTTACCTGAATCGGTAAGTAATCTTGTCAATTTAGAGACATTGGGATTGCGTGGTTGCTCAGGATTAACAATGTTACCTTCAGGCATCAGCTGTTTAATCCACCTTTATTGCCTTGATATCAGAGATACAAACTGTTTGCTAGAGATGCCGCCAGGAATTGGTAATTTAACTAGTCTCCGAGTATTGACCAAGTATATCGTGGGAAAAGATGATCAGCTCAGTCTTAGAGAGTTGAAAGACTTGTGTCTTCGAGGGGAGCTTTCCATTTATGGGTTGGGTAATGTGGGTGATATAGTAGATGCAAGGGTTGCCAATCTAAAGGAGAAATCTGACCTTGATGAATTGGCCATGGAATGGAGTGAGAACATAAATAATTCGCAGAATAAACAGATTGATGTGTCTGTGCTTTGCTTCCTACAACCTCATTGGGGTCTTAAAAAGCTCAGAATTTCACATTATGGTGGAACAAAATTTCCACCATGGATAGGGGATCCCTCATTCACTGATATGGTATGCTTAAACCTATGTAATTGTAGAAACATTGTGTCACTTCCCTCACTTGGGTTACTACCTGCACTTAGAGAGTTATGCATTGAATGCATGGATGGAATAGAAAGAGTGGATGCTGAGTTTTATGGAGAAAGTGCTAAGCCTTTTCCTTCCTTGGAAATCCTGCAGTTCAAAAATATGCTGAAGTGGGTGCACTGGTCTAATGATGGAGTTACCGAACCTTTTCCTCATCTCCATCAGCTTACCCTACAGAACTGCCCTAAGTTGAAGGTAAAATTACCCAGCCACATTCCTTCTGTTGTGAAGCTTACTGTTACTCAATGCCCAAATTTGATGCCACCTATAACACTCACTTGCCTTCATGAATTAAATATTATAGAATGCAATGAGGGCATGCTGGGAAGCATTTCTGGCCTCTCCTCCCTAAAAACTCTGAAGATCAGGGATTTTTCAGATTGTACACGTCTGCCGGAAAGATTTCTGTGGTCTCAAGGATCTCCTAAACTTCAGACAGTTTCTAGTTGCACTGAATCGAATTCACTGGGGAGGCAGAGGGTTGAACCAGTCGATGTTAGTTTTTCTACTGCTGAAGGCTCTTCCCAGTCGATGTCATTGGTGAATCTAGATTCATTATGTATTGGTAACCTGAAGAACATTCCACCTCAGCTGCACCGTTTCACTTCTCTTGAATATTTACTGATAGAATCGTTCCCAAATCTTGTGTCATTTCCAGATACAGCTTCTGTATCCATGCTCAAACATCTTATACTAAAAGACTGTCGAGCACTGAGGGCCTTGCCGAAGAGTATAATGATTTATAGTTCCAAAAGCAAGAGTTGTCTTGAAGAATTGGAGATTGAAAAGTGCCAGTCTCTCAAATCCTTTCCTGAAGGCAAGTTACCTACCACGCTAAAAAGGTTGTCAATTCAATTTTGTGAAAATCTACAGTCAATACCTGAAGGAATTATGCATGATGATAACAGCAGTTATATGTCACAGCTTGAGATCCTGAAGATTAATGGTTGTCCGTCTCTTAAATGTTCTACCTCTGGCAAATTTTCCTATGGTCTTAAAGTGCTAAAGCTTTCAGGATGCTTGAGGCTGGAACCTCTTACAGAGGAAATGATTGGGAATATTGAGAATAGTAAATTACTTGAATGTATTGAAATCTCAGATTGTGAAACCGTTTCCAAATTACCTGAGGTCCTGCATGGTCTGTCCCATCTTACTGAAATTACTATAGTTAATTGTCCCAATCTAAAATCTTTTCCAGAGACTGGACTGCCCATGTCTCTTCAACTTCTAATGATATGTGATTGTCAAAGTCTTCTATCCTTTGGCTGCTTGCCCCCAAATTTAACATCACTTCGGATTTGGAATTGTATAAATCTCCAGCATCCCATATCCGACTGGAATCTGCATGAATTGACTTCTCTTGAAGATTTCAGCATTTCTGGTGGATGTTTTCGAGATATACGTTCCTTTCCAGATAATGACTATATGCTTCCTGGAAATCTTATATCTCTTAGCATCTGTGAACTCAAAGGTCTGGAAACTCTGTCCAGGGCACTCAATAATCTCACATTGCTCAGAAAGCTGGAGATCATTCATTGTCATAAGCTTCGCTCCTTGCCTTTAGAAGGCTTGCTTTCCTCTCTTGGACGACTCAGAATCTCAGACTGTCCTCTTTTGAGGAAAGAATGCTTCAAGTGGAAAGGACACATTCCCTGCATAGAGTTAGATGGTGAATGCATTTAGCAAACCAGTTTCAGTGGAAAATACGATAATTCCTCTTGTCCAGCCACAAGCATTGAAGCCAATCCCTCTGGAGTTTCAATCAGGTAATGTAGTCTTCATGGATGAATTCCAAGGACATCCCAGCCACTGTTGCAGGTTTCTACTGCAACTATGTTCTGTTAAATTTATTCATTCAGCTTTTCAATGAAAGTAGGAAATGGAAATATAAATGAGAACATATTTTAATATTAATTTTTTTGTTATGATTTTACTTTGGTAACCTATTGTTATTTGTTTTGTATCTGATAACAGGAGAAGTGAGGAGAGATGTGGGATAGATGTAGCTAATAGTGTCTTTGACATTTTAGCATGATCTCTGCAGTTTCAGATAAGAAGTGACCTGTTTCGGGAGTTTCTCACCAAGTAGTTGGGCAAGCACTTTGGTAGGAGCAGTTGTATGAAATTAATGTAATGTTCTTGATTTATTATTAATCATTAATGTGAATTTGTATCAAATTCATAATACTTGCAGTTCCTTTCTAAGCCCAACATTTAACCAGCCACGGACTTAGCATATGTTGCTGGTTCTCAATTCAACCTAAAAATCTCTTCTATCCTTTTCGGCCTCAGGATAGTGTGTGTTTTGTAAAATTGAAGTTATCTATGCCTGTTTTGAGTTATGTTTATATATTTTCTTCAGTGTTCATTATGCAACACTAAATCATGTTGATTATTCTGGGGTGTTTGTTTCCAGCTTTTACATTCACTGGGCTAATTGATAATATGATAATGTTGTAATATTTTGTTTCCATGTACTTTTGTGTTCTTCTTTAAATGTTTTGTTAGTTATTGCATTCACCAATTCTTATGCTTTTGCTGCTAGAACAATGCTTCAAAGACCACAAAGCCTATTTAAGAGGTCTCTAACCACCATTGAATTCCCTTTAGATTCATAAAATATACACCGAGAGCGTTTCTTGACAAATCAACTTTAATTTGTATTACCACAGTTTAGTAACTTTTGTGTGTGTGTGTATTTTCTTGGATCTGGTTATTTTGTGTTACTGGTATACATGATTACTGTTTGTCAAACTGTCCGGCAGAATTAATATTTAAATAATTATTAGCTGCTAAATTTATCATCCTGTGTTAACTTAGATTTTGTCAAATATCTGACAGATCATTTTTTGTAGTATGGATTTGGATTCTTGTATGCTTTTCATAGATAAGAAGTCATGGAATCACATATCAATTTCTTGACCAATCAAACAGTAAACTAAAAGAAATGAAATAATTACGAATTTTCAAATATGTGGTACCTTTTTGCATTTATATTATACAAAGAAACAAACCCTTTAGACTGATTGATGATTTGCTTTACTGTCTTTCTTCAGATATGATATTAAGTTCCATACAGTGAGTGTTGTAGCTTATTGAGCTCAGAGAATGTGTGAAATTTGCATCTCCACTCTCATGGTTTGCAGCTTTAAAGAGCTCGATAATAGATCATACCAAGTGTCGATAATGATGACTGGATTCTTGCGATGCTTTTGTTTCCCTTCCATTGAGTTTAGTTGTTTCACTGCTATCAGCAAATTACAAGCCTTTTGGCATGAGATTCCAAATCTCTGTTGGAGGGCTGTCAAGAATGAGATACATTGTTTCTTCTTTTGTATTTCATCTGAACATGAACTGTATTCATAACAAGATTGAAGTTTGGAGTCTATTATCATACTTAGTCATGGATTTATTTGCATGGATTTCCTAGTCAGGTGGATAACAAAGTCACTACAACAGTGACATATATCAAACCGATTATGCATGGTGAACCGCTGCATGTACCACAGGTATTCAAGTTTTGTTTTCCAGCACTGGAAAGGGAGATCAGTTGTTTTTTGATAAAACCTGGTTCAGTGAGACTATGAATAAATTTGGTACGGGCTTGTAAAATGATGCGAACTTACCTGCTTCTTGTAAGCCATCTCATTAATCTGCTTTACTTAGATACTAGTCATGCTGCATATTGCAATCCAAAGTATAAGTATGTTAATGATATTTTGAAGTTGTTTTTTCTTGGGGAATTCTTGGTTCTTGTGTTGTTTGTAACATATTTAGATAACATTTGTTGTTTCAGGTTTCCCTCGAAAGATGTATTGAGTTATGTTGTATGAGTTACAAAGAACTTCCTTAAAAAGCAACCTAAAACCCTTGTTGTAGTTGGGGCTTATAGCATAGGAAAAGAATGTGTTTTTCTTGCTATTTCCAAGGCATTAGGGGTACTTCAACTATTATTTTAGATTCTTCTTCATTTATTTTTTCTTTTGCACCACTAGTGCTTATATATGTTCTTCTAATTTGTTTTTATGGATAAGTCCTGAGTTTATGATATACGTTTATGCTATAAGCCTAAAAGTACTGTAGAGGAGAATTTTAGTTTTGCTGATTGCATCTGGTTCTTGTATTCTGTTTACTCACATTTGCTATGTAATTGGCTTATTGAAAATAGCATTCCCGCTGTCTTGTAAATGGTGTAGGTTAAAATATATGCAAATGCTTCGAGGAGACAGGTTCTGAAGTCTTTTGATAGGCCTGAGCTTTCTGGGGGTCTTTGTATGCAGGGAAAGGACACACTTCTTCATGTGCTCCCTATATTTGCTCTACGATTTGAGATTTGGTTCTCAGCCCTTCTCCTATTTTTGCAAATAGATTATTTTGGTTTAATTTATCATCACCACATTTTTCTGAATTATTGTTTTCTTGTTCTCTAAGACCTTGAAGGATTACTTGAAGACCTACATGAGTCAGTATTCAGCAGCATTGGCAGTTTGGCCAACAGGTGAATTATATGTGCTAGTGCACTTAACTGGATTTGGTTTTTAATAATTTCCAGAAAGTTCTAGAATTTATGAATAATTGCTTAAAGTATTGATTTATTCCAAGTTGGACTTACTCTGAGAGCATAGGCAACCAACTGGATTTCATTAAACCCAGTGTCAGATGCAATATCTCAATTTATGGTGAGATGATTTGGATATATAGTTTTAAGTTGATGCATGTCACTAATGGTGCTTGGATACTCAATTTTATTATGACTCTTGGCAGAAGCTAAGATGTTTGTATTTCACTAGTTTTCTTTTGATTACTTGAGATGCTGGAGTCTCTTTCTTTCTTTTGTTTTCTTTTGTTTTTTCTGCGTTGTTGTGTTGTAATAGATTTTGTTGACAAAGATGATCACCAATGCTTGAATTGCTATGTGTGCAGGGGTTCCATAAAGCGACCACTCAGTGCTTCACTGCACTGTGACAATTTGTTCAGCTGTGGTTTTGGAAAATTTAGAAGTACATGTTATATATGATAGTATTTAGCGTGGATTTTGTCAGTTGTCCAGTCAGTGAGTTATTTGATTTTTTCCATAACCCAGTTTTTAAGGCCTGACAAGATAATTCCTACCGTCAATGTCTGGAATGCAGCTAATCGAGACAAGATGCAGTCCTATTTCCGAGAATGGCTTAAAGGTTGATATTCTTGTACAAATTTGATGACTTGAGATTTTTATCATACATCTTTCTTTCGACTGAGGCAACTCTTATCAACATAATTATTGCACTCAAAATCTATAACAGAGTTACTACTTTGTGCATCTTCTAAATAAGATGAAACTGAATTGATGCTCAATTTCAGCTACCTTTCTGTAAGTTCTCACTAGCACAGAATCAATGGCTTCCAGGATCTCTATATCCATTGGCAGAGTTGTCTTAAGTTTGTAATTTTTATTGAGTATCGTTCATCCAAAATTTTGTAGGTTGATTTAACAACTCTTTGAATTTGATTTACTATAAATTTCCTCTATTGTCTTGGTACGGTTATTGTTTTGGGAAACATAGGGAAAGAATAGAACTTTACCTAGAATCTTTACACTTATCTTTTGAAACTCAAAACAACAGAAATTACACTTAATCTTTTGAAACTCAAAACAACAGAAATTATTAGTTTCAGTCTTTCAGATTATCATCAACCAATCTTTCTTCCCACCCTTAGCGTGTCAGGTGTCATGAGAGCAGAAAGGATCAACTGTTTGTATAATTGAACCAGCTCTAAATAATTCAGACAATGGTATTTAAAAGATCATGAAAGATTTACATGCTTGTATTTGATATGGTGCTTGTTTAACTGCATATAATCCAATGCCTCCTCATATAAACCAATTGACATAATTTGTACGAATTATTATGCATAAATGTATTTGTAATTTTAATTTAATTTTTATTAGTTAATTTATTTTTAATAACATAAGTTTAGGTAATTATAATTGAAAAAATAATTCACATATATAGTAAATTGTTAAATTGTCTATAAAGAATATATATATAATATTTAGCGTATAATTTGAAATGTTTCAACCAAATACATTTGAAAGCTATTCTAAAAAGGTATAAAAGTCATATCATGATTTAAAAATATTTTAATAGTATGAACGTTGTAGTTTATCGAGCTCAGAGAAGGTGTGAAATTTGTATCTCCACTCTCATGGTTTGCAACTTTAAAGAGCTCGATAATGGATCATACCAAGTGTCGATAATGATGATTGGCTTCTTGCTATGCTTTTGTGTAAGAGAAGACCTGATGAACCAAATAATGGATGAACTTACAAGAACAATAGGTAATACAAGGCAAAAAAACACACAATCAAGCTAAGAACGAAAAAGACAAACCACAATACAAGACAAACAATTTTACATGATTCACTAATATACTTAGACATAATAATAGCAAGCCTTTTGCCACACTAGCTAGCTTTCTATCCTCTCTAAATTTCAATCTTTCTACCTTAAACATTCTCTTTATGTTGGGGTTTCTTTCATCTTTACACTTGGTGGAGACATTTTTTCACTTTTTGTCATCTGAAACTAAAAGCTCTCTTAGTAACATATTTTCTACTAGGATGTTTTCTATATTACAACAATACCCATCGAAACTAGAAATTATAAAATAGACATAAAACTATCACATGCAGTTTCTTCATGGCATACGTAATCGAACATTGCCTCGAACATTGTATAACTGTCATTTTCTATCATTTGTGCTGGATGAGGAAAGTATTATTAATTCCCATCCTTCTCAGTCCTTCGTGCTTCGATATAATTCCAGGAGTGGACTTGTCACGTATGTAAATGTAAATGATATGAAGTATAAATGTAAAATTGTACATGTAAGTGACAATTTACTACAAATGTAAGACATCATTAAACATGAGGGCCATGTCTTTAATATCTTATAAAAATAACAATAATAGAAAATTACTTAAGCACATTGAATGCATGATTAAGTGATGTATGAAAAAATAATAATAATAATTAAACTAATGATGGAACACTCATGTATAACATCCATTTTTTCTTAAAAAGCAAAACTATTTTATTCTATGTTTTTTTAAAAGACAAATATTACACAAATGTAAATAAAACTCATTATTTTATTGTGTGTGGAACTTGAACCCAACCCAAAGTTTATTGTGTATAATAACTATAAAACGGTGCAAAATGTGGTTGATGCGGTGGTAAAAAGTCATCCCCATCCATGTAGCTCTAAGATCATGAGTTTTGTTATGTGTATTTTTTGGACTCACCAAATGAACTGGTAAAAGTCTGATAAGTCGACCCAATGAAGCGGCCTAGCAGATAAGGCTCAGTTATCAATGCCAAGCCCAACGAGCTCTATAGCTCGCACCAGTAAGCTCGTGTCACTTATTGTCCATAGATCGCTGCTAGTATTATTCAGTTTGCACCATGCATAGCTCGCTACTCAGTGAGATATAACTCGAGATCGCCTAATGCAGATTACTGCTCCCCTAGTGACTAGTTAATACAAAATCTTTCAGAAAAGACAGTTACCTGATTTGATCGTGATTCTTTCATCAGAATTGGAAGTTAATTCAAATTTGAACTCAGTCAACGTGATCTTGAGATATACGGAGTAGTTTCCTGATTTTGCTCTAACTGATTAGGAAATTCATTCAATGTGAAATTCTTTACCTGTTTTATTTCTTCCAAAACTATAACGCCTCTTCCTTTATAAATAAAGGCTGAATTCATTGTAACAGAGATACACGAGCAATAATATACTGTTACTCTGCCGGATTATTAAGAGACAGTCGTGGACGTAGGCGCACTCGCTGAACCACGTAAAAATCCTGTGTGGTTTTCTTTGTTCTTGACCTTCTACTTTCTATTTCGTTCTTGTTTTTTGTTCTGTTTACATTGATTGGAGGCATTGGGTTTTGAGCTCTCGTCGACTAGAAATCAACGTCGACATTTTGACGCTAGAAGGAGGGTCCAGACTGCAATCGGTTC
The DNA here is from genome assembly GCA_019925255.1 of Litchi chinensis. NCBI lineage: Eukaryota > Viridiplantae > Streptophyta > Magnoliopsida > Sapindales > Sapindaceae > Litchi > Litchi chinensis. Next base: position 379,833 of record CM034465.1, on the reverse strand, counting down.
TACTTCAATTCTTTGATTTTTGACAGACATGGCAAAAACAAAGACAACCAGGTACATGGGCTCTCAGGCTGACCAAGCAGAGAGCTAGACCAGTCAGCATCAGTGCGATACACAGTAGATGGAAGATGCACTCATGCATGCAGCAGACACGTCTTATGGTTAGGCAGTTGGTGCTGTAGCAGGTATGCCGCCCTTGCCCCCTCACCAATCGTTCCAGCCGCCCCAGCCAAGGGGCTACAAGCATGGTACCAAAGACAGGAAGTGTTGGAGCTCATAGTTCAACAACTTACAGATGCTGTCAATTTGTTGGTGCAGACTCAGATGCAGAACGCGCCCAAGATTGGGGTTGAGGCTCCAAGGAAGGTATTTTCGCAGCATAGAGTGCAAGGGTCAGAAAGGCCAGTTAGAGAAGTACAGCGACTTGTTGGCTCAGCTTGCTCCTCTAATTCGCGCTCTAGAGCTGGAGGTCGTCTCATTCACGAAGAAAGAGAAGTTGCACGCCCTGCAAGCCTGGTGATAAGGGTAAGTCAGGATGGAAGCAGGCGAGTAGAAGCTAGTCATGATAGAGCCCGAGCTGCATCTCGGCATAAGGACGAGGTGGATGAGTGACATGCAAGGTCGCACCGGGCTGGTGGCTCGTTAGAAGGGAACCAAAGATATGAGCCAGAACGCCGCTCTCCAGGTTGTGACCACGAAAGAAGGTATGGACCCCGAGACCCACAGGCGGAGGAACTTCTTCAAAGGGTCCAACAGCTTGAAGCACGACCTAGCGCTTCAAACTAGCGTGAGCACTACGGAGAAAGGACTTCGTTTACCAGGGAGATTGAAACGCAACCTCTTCCTCATAGATTTAAGGTCCCTAGCATTCAACAATACAACGGAGATACCGACCCCTATGATCACCTTGACGCTTTAAATGTCTAGATGGATTTGCAGACGGACAACCTAATGGTGAAGTGCCGCGTATTCCCAGCTACTCTAGGGGACATTCTGCAGTCTTGGTTCAAGAATCTCCCAGCTCGCAGTATAGGAAGTTGGGAAGAGTGCCAACAGAAGTTCGTTAGCCAGTACAGGGCGTTGAGAAGGTAGCTCGCACCATCCTGCTATTTGGCCACCATCTTTCAGCATCAAGGCGAGTCATTGAAAGACTACATCACCAGATTCAGACGCGAGGTCGCCAATGTTGAGAGCCCATCAGACGAGAGTATATTGACTGCGATCTCAGCAGGGCTTCGCAAGGATGGAAAGTTATATGAAAGCATTTACAAGTCCCCGGTGAATGACCTAAGAGAATTTTACAAGCGAGCTACGAAGGAAATCAGGTGGGAAGAGACCTTCGACCCGAAGAAGTCCAACCAGAAGAACGAATTGGGCAGTTCCGACCAGTCGAAAAAAAGAAATAATGGCAGGAATGAAGGTGAAGGTAGAGGTAGTGGCTCCAGCAATCAGATTGATAAGAAGGCCAGAAGAGAGCCCAGGAATGAGCGACCTCAGCATCAAGGTCGCTATGATGGTTATAGCATCCTGTTAGACTCACAGGACAGGATCTTTGCAGCAGAAAGAAACAAGAACTTCGGAAAGCCAAATCCTTTAAGAGCCCCTGTTCAACACAGAGATAGGAGTAAGTTTTGTGCCTATCATAATGAGGTCGGACACAATACTTCTGAGTGTTGGGCGTTGAAGGATGCCATTGAAAGGTTGATCAAAAGAGATCATTTGAGAGATTACGTGGTGAGACCTGTAGACTCACGATCTCCGCAACAACGACCTTAACAACAACAACAACCAACCTAGCAATAGCCCCAACGAGCTCCCGAGTCAAAGCACAAAGTTGCGGTAAGAATAATTTTCACTATTCATGATAGCCCCCATATCGCAGGTGCTTCAAACAGGTTGTACGAGAGGTATGTTCGGGAAACAAATCATACCTTGCAAGTCAGTGGATTGGAGGGACCAGTGAAGAAGGTAAAGATGACCTCGGATGAAATTATTTTCACTCAAGAAGATGCTAGAGGCGTGGTTTGGCCTCACAATGATGCACTGGTCATCCGAGCTAAGATCAACAATATAGAGGTGCGACACATCATGATTGACACTGGGAGCTCGATTAATGTAATGTACAAGAGTTATTTTGATCAGATGGGGCTAGAAGCAGAGCAATTGAGACCTTTCCCAAAGCATCTTTATGGCTTCACTGGAGATGTTGTTGTACCAGTGGGCCAGATTAAACTGCCGTTTACATTCGGGGAAGTAGGTCGCCAAGCTACTGTGTTGGCGAATTTTTTTATTATTGACTACCCATCAGCCTACAATGTGGTCTTGGGAAGACCCACAATGAACGACTTGGATGTGATCACTTCAACCATGACCCTCACTATCAAGTTTCTAACTCCTAATGGCGTTGGATGTGTTCGAGGAGAGCAGCACTTAGCCAAGCGTTGCTATGAAGATGCTATAAAGATGGGCGTCAAAGGGAAGAAAGTGAATGTGGTTTCGAGGGGCGAGCCACGAGCTATGACTGAAAAAGGGGTTAATCATGATCTTAACCCTCGTGAGGTGGATGCAGACCGAGCTACTGGACCAGTGGAGGAACTGGAAGATGTTCAAGTCAACGAGGTAGATCCTGAAAGATGTTTGAAGCTGGAAAAAAGGCTTAACTCCAGAAATAAAAGCCCACCTCGCTAACTTCCTCAAGGCGAACTTGGTTGTATTTGCATGGAACCACGAAGATATAGTGGGGATAGATCCCAAATTGATGTCACACAGATTGAACATTGATCCCCACCACAAGCTAATTCGCCAGAAGAGGAGACCAATGATGGGGGAGCGTTACTTTGCGTTGAAGGAAGGGGTAGATAAACTACTGGCGAACAAATTTATCTGCGAAGCTTACTATCCGACTTAGGTTGCCAACCCTGTACTGGTGAAGAAGAAAAATGGGAAGTGGAGAACTTGCATCAACTTCACTGATTTGAACAAAATGTGCCTAAAAGACAACTTCCCCTTGCTAGGAATAGACCAGCTCATGGATGCAGCAACTGGACATCAGCTCCTGAGCTTCATGGATGCTTACTCAGGCTACAATCAGATCCCAATGAATCCCGATGACGAAGAGCACACCTCGTTTATGACAGATCGCTGCCTATACTGTTACAAGGTGATGCCATTCGGGTTGAAGAATGCAGAAGCGACCTATCAACGCTTGGTAAACATGATGTTTGAAGAGCAGATTGGGAAGACCATGGAGGTCTACGTTGATGATATGCTGGTGAAATCCAAGCAGATAGGTGATCATGTGCACAATTTGGAGGAGATGTTCCAGATTCTGAGGAGCTACTAGATGAAGCTGAATCTGCATAAGTGTGCATTTGGGGTAGCCTCAGGCAAATTTATTGGTTTCATGGTGAACAGTAGGGGTATCGAAGCCAATCCAAAAAAGATCAGAGCGTTAATTGACATGAGGTCTCCTATTAAGGTGAAGGACGTGCAAAGCCTTAATGGCCAGGTCGTAGCACTTAGCAGGTTCATCTCGAAGGCTACGGATAAATGCATTCCATTCTTTGATATTTTGAAAAAGGCAAAGAACTTCGAGTGGACCGAACAATGTGAGGTAGCTTTCTAGCAACTGAAAGAGTATATGGGACGAGCTCCACTCCTTTCTAAGCCTAAAGAAAGAGAGAAGCCTACTCTGTACTTGGGGGTATCTCAACAGGCTTTGAGTGCCACATTGGTGAGAAAAGAAGAAAAGACGCAGCTTTCAGTGTATTATGTAAGTAAAAGATTGCAGGAAGTTGAAACCAGGAACTCGCAGATGGAGAAACTCGCTTACTGCCTAGTGGTCACATCAAGGAAGTTGCGGCCTTATTTTCAAGATCACACAATTGAAGTCCTCACCCAGTATCCGCTGAAACAGGTGCTCCAGAAGGTAGATACCTCAGGGCGCTTACTAAAGTGGGCAGTTGAGCTCGCACAGTTTGACATTCAGTTCAAGCCAAGAACGGCCATTAAAGCCCAAGCCTTAACAGACTTCATTGCGGAATTTACAAGGCCCGTAGATGAAGAGGCTGAGTTCTTTGAAGGTCCAACATGGGAGTTGTACGTCGATGGGTCATCTAGCGAGCAGAAGGCCGGAGCTGGAATTCTGTTGATTAGTCCTGAAGGCCATAAAATCCTTTGCGCTCTAAGGTTTGGTTTTCAGGCCACGAATAATGAAGCTGAATATGAAGCATTGCTCGCAGGACTACATTTGGCCAGGGAAATACGAGCTGAGCGGTTAAGAGGCTTCATCGATTCTTAGCTCGTGGTTTGCCATTACTAGGGGAATATCAGACATGAGGACCGAAAATGGCTATGTACCTCCAGAAAGTTCATGCAATGCTAAGTACTTTCCAGAAGTACGAGATGAAGCAGATTCCACGAGCTCAGAACTCGCATGCAGATGCACTAGCTCGCTTGGCGATTATTCCAGATGTAGACTTCCTATGGGCAATCCCAGTGGAATTCCTATCAGCCCCAAGTACAGAAGAGAAGAATTCAGTGATGGCCATAAATGTGCATCCTAGTTCTTGGATGGGTCCAATTTTGAGCTATTTGCAGGATGGAAAGTTGCCAAGTGATAAATTGGAAGCACGACACTTGCGAGCTAGAGCAACCTGATATTGCATATACGACGATGTGCTGTACAAGAAAGGGTTTTCAGCCCCACTTTTGAGATGTATCGATGGCCAGGACTGTGAGATTGTGATGAAAGAAATACATGAGGGCCATTGTGGAAATCATACTGGGGGGCTGTCTCTAGCTCACAAGACACTTCGACAGGTTTTTTACTAGCCCACAATGAAGCAAGATGCCATAAACCTGGTCAAGTATTAGAGGTTTGCCCAAGTTCCACGAGCTCTACCAACCTATCTCCAACAAATGGTAAGCCCGTGACCCTTTGCAATATAGAGAATGGATCTAATTCGGCATCTACCAACAGCTCGCGGGAGATGCAAACATGTCGTGATCGCAATCGACTACTTTACTAAGTGGGCAAAAGTAAAAAAGTTGGCAGAAATTTCCACCACAAAGATTAAAAAATTTGTGTGGAATAATATTATCTGCATGTTTGGGGTTCCTCAGCAGAGCGTGACGGATAATAAAACCCAGTTCAGTAGTGACCAGTTTCTCAAGTTCTGCAACGACCTGAAGATTATCAAAAGCTTCTCAGCAGTGGACCATCCACAAGCCAATAGCCAGGTTGAAGCTGTGAATAAGATTATAAAGTTGACCTTGAAGATGAAATTGGAAGCAAAGAAAGGAGCTTGGGTAGACGAGCTTCAAAATGTGTTATGGGCTTACAGAACCACAACTCGCAGCACCACAGACGAGACGCCCTTTTCGATGATGTACGGATCTGAGGCCGTGATGTTATTTAATGCATTTGGGATTTTCCTAAATTGTGGAATTTAATGCATTAAGAGAATAATTCCTAAAATCTAGGAATTAAATACACTAAGATATGGATCCCACAAAATAAGGAAAGTTAATATTTCTCTGTTTTGGCAATTGAGAAATTAGGAAATTGATTATTTCTTTATTTTGGCAAAAGAAGAATCTGGAAACTCAATCTTTGTCTATTTAGGCAGTTGAAAGATTTGAGGAGATACATTAGGAAATCAATTAATGCTAATTAATGAGGGGGTGCCTAGAGGTGCCTATATAAAGACCTCTCCTCTCATTGTTTTTATGAATCCTAGAATTGAGAGAAAAAAGAGTGGTGTAGCTCTTGGTGAGATTCTTCTTGAGTATTGGAGAACTGTTATTCTCTTGGGTGTATTCGGGATCTAAGGTGTGAGGATTTGAGTGTTTGAGTACTTGTAAACACTTATTGTAATTTTTTCTCCTATAATGAAGATCTGCAGCAGCTCCGTGGACGTAGCCATGTTTGGGTGAACCACGTAAATCTTGTGTTGTTTTCGTCTAATTTATTTTCTTTATTATTTCCGTATTTTTTTTTATCGCTTTATTAATCTGGTGTTTTTGGGAGGTCTATTCCCTAACAACTGGTATCAAAGCACAGGTCGTGACTTCTGCAAATTTTCTGGTGGGGGGACTATTCACGTGAATAGTGATTTCGGCTAGGATACTATTCACGTAAATAGTATTTCGTGAATAGTACTTTTCAGGTGGAATTTTTTTTTTTTTCTTTTGCAGAAGTCTTGAGGAACCAGATTTGAGTGGAAGCGATGATAGCAGACGAAGGAAAGAGTATCAAAATTGAGAAGTTTAATGGTGAAGATTTTGGCTTCTAAAAGATGCAAATCGAAGATTATTTATATCAGAAGGCATGCATTTGCCGCTTATGGGAGAAAAACCAAAAGATATGAAGGATGAAGATTGGGCTTTACTTGACGGGCAAGCACTTGGTATTATCAGATTGACGTTATCTCGCAATGTCGCTTTTAATATAGCGAAGGAGAAGACCATTGCAGGTCTGATGGCGGCTCTCTCTGACATGTATGAGAAGCCATCTGCTTCAAATAAAGTGCACTTGATGAGGCGGTTGTTTAATTTGCGAATGACGGAAGGCGTGTCAGTGACAGCTCACATCAACGAATTTAGTACAATCATAACGCAACTAAGTTCGGTGGAAATCGAGTTCGATGATGAAGTTCGAGCGTTAATCCTTCTATCCTCTCTACCGGAAAGCTAGAACGCAATGGTGACGGCAGTGAGTAATTCTTCTGGGAGTAAGAGATGGTATTCAGAGATGTTCGAGATCTAATTATGAGCAAAGAGATACGCAGAAGAGAATTAGGAGAAACATCAAGTTCTGCCTTAAACACCGAATCCAGAGGTAGGTCCACTGAAAGAAACTCAAATCAAAGCAGATCCAAATCAAGACGGAGTAAGTCTAGATTTGGGAAGAAAGAGTACAGCTGTTGGAATTGCGGCAAGAATGGTCACTTGAAAAAGGATTGTAAAGCACTGAAGAAGAACAATGGTAGTGCAAAGGAATCTGCTAATGTGACTGAAGAAAATAGAGATGCTTTAGTTTTAAGTGTCAACAGTTCAATTGAATCCTGGATTTTGGATTCTGGGGCATCGTTTCACTGTACCTCGCATCGGGAAATCATTGAAAATTTTGTTTGTGGTGATTTTGGGAAGGTTCATTTGGCTGATGATGAGACCTTGAAGATTACGGGGAAAGGCGATATCCAAGTGAGGCTACCTAATCGGACTGTATAGAAGTTGAAGGATGTGAGATTCATTCCTGGTCTAAAAAGGAACTTAATCTCGGTAGGTCAACTTGATCAAGAAGGCTATTGTACAACCTTTGCAGGTGATGCATGGAAGATCACCAAGGGAGCTATGGTCATAGCTCGTGGAAAGAAGAGCGGTACTCTTTATGTTACGTCTAACATAGAGAATATTTTAGCAGCTGCAGAATCAGATGACAAGTCAAAAATCTGGCACCAGAGGCTCGGTCATATGAGCAAGAAAGGTATGAAGGTTCTTGTTTCAAAGGGGAAGTTGTCAGATCTGAAGTTTGTAGACGTTGGTCTATGCGAGGACTGCATTTTCGGTAAACAGAAAAGGGTTAGTTTCTCAAAGATTAGCAATCCACCTAAGGCAGGGAAGTTAGAGCTGGTTCACACAGATGTATGGGGTCCATCACCAGTTCCATCTATTGGAGGCTCATTGTACTACGTCACCTTCATTGATGACTCTACAAGAAAGGTATGGGTTTATTTTCTAAAGAAGATTTTCTAAAGAAGAAATCTGAGGTTTGTGATGTGTTCAGAAAATGGAAAGCCATGGTAGAGAACGAGACAGGCTTGAAAGTAAAGCGGTTGAGGTCCGACAATGGAGGAGAGTACAGAGACGAGAAGCTTAAAGAGTTTTGCGCAGCCAGTGGTATTAAACTGGAAAAGACTGTTCCAAAGACACCTCAGCAGAACGGTGTAGCAGAGCGCATGAATAAAACTCTGAATGAACGTGCCAGAAGTATGAGAATACAAGCAGGCTTACCCAAGATGTTTTGGGCTGAAGCAGTCAACACAGCGGCCTACCTTATCAATCGTGGGCCCTCGGTACCTCTCGGAGAAAAGTTACCTGAGGAAGTATGGATCGGTAAAGAGGTAAATTTTTCATATTTGAGAGTATTCGGTTGTATTTCTTATGTTCATATTGATTCATCTGAAAGGAGCAAGCTGGATTCAAAGTCAAAAAATTGTTCTTTTATTGGTTATGGCATTGATGAGTTTGGCTATCGATTTTGGGATATTAAAAATCAAAAAATCATCAGAAGCAGGGATGTCATTTTCAATGAGAAAGCAATGTACAAAGATAGATTATCTGCAGAATTTATTGATGCCAAAGTTGAAGCTGAAACAAAGGAGTTTGTTGAGTTTGAGGAAAACTCTGGAAAGGAAGTGCAATCAGGGGACCGGCAGAGTCCTGAAAATAAAGTCTCTCCACAAGAACCATGCACTCCTACAGTAGAAGTGAGACGCTCCTCTAGAATTCCTAAACCAGTACAACACTATTCACCTTCTTTGCATTACTTGTTGTTGACTGACAGTGGAGAACCGGAGTGTTATGAAGAAGCAATTCAGGTTGAAGATTTGGTCAAGTGGGAGTCTACCATGAAAGATGACATGGACTCGCTGATGTCAAATCAGACATGGGAACTGACTGAATTACCAGAAGGGAAGAAAACTTTACATAACAAGTGGGTTTTCAGGATTAAAGAAGAACATGATGGAAGCAGGTGTTACAAAGCTAGACTGGTGGTTAAAGGATTTCAGCAAAGAGAAGGCATCGACTACACTGAGATTTTCTCTCCAGTAGTGAAACTGACGACGATCAGGTTGGTGCTGAAAATGGTAGTTGCAGAAAATTTACATCTTGAGCAGTTAGATGTAAAGATTGCGTTCCTTCATGGTGATTTGGAGGAAGAGATATATATGAAGCAACCAGAAGGCTTCATGGTAGCAGGCAAAGAAAGCATGATGTGTAAGCTGAAGAAGAGTCTGTATGGTCTGAAATAGGCTCCAAGACAATGGTATAAGAAGTTCGATAGCTTCATGGGTAACAGCGGTTTTACAAGATGTCAAGCAGATCATTGCTGTTATATTAAGCTGTTTGACAATAGCTTTATTATTCTACTGTTATATGTAGATGATATGCTCATTGCAAGTTTTGATATGCAAGAAATAAATAACTTAAAGCGGGAATTGTCAAAGCAGTTTGCAATGAAAGATATGGGTGCTGCAAAGCAGATTCTTGGAATGAGGATTACCAGAGATAGAGCAGCAGGAACTTTGTTGCTGTCACAGGCAGAGTATGTCAATAAAGTGGTCTCCAGGTTCAACATGCAAAATACTAAACCTGTAAGCATTCCATTGGGTGCCCATTTCAAACTTTCCAAAGAGAATTCACCTAAGACTGAGGAAGAACATGATCACATGAGAAAGGTTCCTTATTCCTCAGCCATTGGAAGTTTGATGTATGCCATGGTTTGTACCAGACCAGATATTGCACAAGCAGTGGGAGTGGTGAGTAGGTACATGAACAATCCTGGCAAGATACATTGGGAAGCAGTTAAATGGATCCTTAGATATCTGCGAAGTACCACAAGAATGGCACTCTGTTTTAAAAGTGGCGATATGAAACTAGAAGGCTTTGTTGATGCTGACTTAGCCGGAGATGTCGACAAAAGAAAGAGCACTACAGGGCACGTGTTTACTCTGGAAGGAACCGCGATGAGTTGGGTTTCCCAATTGCAGAAAGTTGTAGCTCTCTCCACTACTGAGGCAGAATATATTGCAGTTACAGAAGCCAGTAAGGAGATGATTTGGCTTCAAGGTTTCTTGGAAGAATTGAAAAAGAAACAGGAGGACAATGTTCTTTATTCCGACAGTCAGAGTGCAATCCACTTAGCAAGAAATCCGTCTTTCCATGCAAGGACAAAGCATATTAAGACGAAATATCATTTTATCCGGTCTCTTATGGAAGACAAAGTTTTAAAGCTTGAGAAGATTCATGGAAGTGAAAACCCTGCAGATATGCTGACGAAGACGGTGACGATCGACAAACTGAAGCTGTGCTAAGCTTCAGTTGGCCTGCAAGAATAGCAAGGGAGTGATGAGCTGTTGCATTGATTGTGTGAAGACATGACTAAAGTAAGTCTTCAAGTGAGATATTGTTATTTAATGCATTTGGGATTTTCCTAAATTGTGGAATTTAATGCATTGAGAGAATAATTCCTAAAATCTAGGAATTAAATACACTAAGATATGGATCCCACAAAATAAGGAAAGTTAATATTTCTCTGTTTTGGTAATTGAGAAATTAGGAAATTGATTATTTCTTCATTTTGGCAAAAGAAGAATCTGGAAACTCAATTTTTGTCTATTTAGGCAGTTGAAAGATTTGAGGAGATACATTAGGAAATCAATTAATGCTAATTAATGAGGGGGTGCCTAGAGGTGCCTATATAAAGGCCTCTCCTCTCATTGTTTTTATGAATCCTAGAATTGAGAGAAAAAAGAGTGGTGTAACTCTTGGTGAGATTCTTCTTGAGTGTTGGAGAACTGTTATTCTCTTGGGTATATTCGGGATCTAAGGTGTGAGGATTTGAGTGTTTGAGTACTTGTAAACACTTATTGTAATTTTTTCTCCTATAGTGAAGATCTGCAGCAGCTTCGTGGACGTAGCCATGTTTGGGTGAACCACGTAAATCTTGTGTTGTTTTCGTCTAATTTATTTTCTTTATTATTTTCGTATTTTTTTTTATCGCTTTATTAATCTGGTATTTTTGGGAGGTCTATTCCCTAACACATGATACCAGTAGAGCTAGAAGTAACCTCGTAGCATAGAGCGACCTTCAATCCAAAAGACAATGACCAACTATTTGCCACAAACTTAGACTTGCTTGAAGAAGCAAGGGAAGCAGCACGATTGAGGGTAGCAGTCTATCAGCAAAGGATTGCGATGTATTATAACAGAAAGGCTCGAGTTCGAAGTTTCAATATGGGAGACTTAGTACTGCGCCTTATTCTGCTTAGAGCTCGCAAAGCCAGTGATGGGTCCTTAGGCCCAAATTGGGAAGGACCCTATGTCGTCAAAGTGAACTTGGGAAACTAAGCTTACTGTTTAGCCAATATGAATAGGGTTGAAGTTCCTCGAGCTTGGAACGCTGAACATCTTCATCCATATTATCGGTAACGTTTTTGTTACATGTATTTAATTTGTAATTTGATCTTATCATGATTAATGAAAGCTTCAGTTTCCTCATATTATGTGTTATTGATTACTCTTAATGATTCATGAGTTCAAAATTCACAAGTTAACAAGTCAGCGGGCTCCATTCTGATTAGCTCGTTGCCACACCAAAAAATCAAGAGCCAAAAAGGCAGGCGCGATTACATACCCAGCATAGCTCACCAAAATAGATCCTAAAAAGTAGGTATGGTTACGTATCCCTGCATAGCTCGCCAAAAAATTAAGAGTAAAAAAAGCAGGTGCGGTTACGTACCCAGTATAGCTCGCCAAAATAGAGCCTAAAAAGCAGGTGTGGTCACGTACCCCTGCATAGCTCGTCAAAAATCAAGAGCCAAAAAAGCAGGTGTGGTTATGTACCCCTGCATAGCTCGCCAAAAAATTAAAAGCCAAAAAAGTAGGCGCGGTTACGTACCCTGCATAGCTCACCAAAATAGAGCCTAAAAAGCAGGTGTGGTTACGTACCCCTGCATAGCTCGCCAAAAAATTAAGAGTTAAAAAAGCAGGTGCGGTTACGTACCCTGTATAACTCGCCAAAATAGAGCCTAAAAAGCAGGTGTGGTCACATACCTCTACATAGCTCCCCAAAAATCAAGAGCCAAGAAAGCAGGTGTGGTTACGTACCCCTGCATAGCTCGCCAAAAAACTAAAAGCCAAAAAAGCAGATGCGGTTACGTACCCCTGCATAGCTCGCCAAAAAATTAAGAGCCAAAAAAGCAGGCGCGGTTGCATATCCTGCAAAGCTCGCCAAAATAGAGCCTAAAAAGCAGGTGTGGTTACGTACCCCTGCATAGCTCGTCAAAAAAATTAAGAGCCAAAAAAGCAGGCATGGTCACGTACCCCCGCATAGCTCGCCAAAAATCAAGAGCCAAAAAAGCAGATGTGGTTATGTACCCATATATAGCTTGCTAAAAAATTAAGAACCAAAAAAGTAGGCACGGTTACATACCCAGCATAACTCACCAAAATAGAGCCCAAAAAGCAGGTGTGGTTACGTACCCCTACATAGCTCGCCAAAAAATTAAGAGCCAAAAAAGCAGGCGTGGTTACGTACCCTACATAGCCCGCCAAAATAGAGCCTAAAAAGCAGGTGTGGTTACGTATCCCTGCATAGCTTGCCAGAAATTAAGAGCAAAAAAAGCAAGCGTGGTTACGTGCCTCTGCATAACTTACAAAAATAAAGCAAAGGCAAGCGAGGTTACAACCCCTTGCAAGCTCATAAAAATAAAAGTCATAGCAGACGAGGTCACGACCCCCTGCATAGCTCATCAACATTTTAATAATGACAGATAGGGTTCCGACTTGCTACCGTATTAGAAGATCTTATCATGAATTAACTAATTCAAGCAAGTACTCGAGCTATTACATCAGCTTTGAGATTTCAAGCCAGTTTATGTTACACTGGTAAAATGATTAGCTCGCATGAAGTCTCACAACTTGGGAAAATAATGATATAATATAACATCAAATAATAAAATTTAAGTGCATTCAACATGGAAGATACAAAAAGGAAATTTTCATTAAGATCAAAAAATTTATTACAAATTGCAATTAGTAAAGTACAAAGACGAAAGTATAGAAACTATAGTCTAGAAGAGCAGAAAACAAGGCAAACTATAGATCTCGAGGAGAATCTGGTCCCAAGAGGGAATCTTCACCGAAAGACGAGCTAGAGAGTTTGGTGACATCAGTGGGCTCAGCTTGAGAGGTCGTGCCGGGCATCTCTATTGCCAAAGGAACCATATCAGTTACAACTGAAGATGAGGTCGCCTCAGATTTGAACTTCTCTACAACATGGAGTCCTGGATCGCCAAATATAGAAAAATCTAGCTTGGGATGGGACATCCACAGTGTGTAGAGGAAGTCCATGCCCGTCTCTGTTTCAGCCTCATCTTTGGCTTGAGCGACCCGCGCTTCCATTTCCTGAGCAAACCTCTCTCTGAAGACCGTGAACTCTATACAAGTATCATGTGCGTGGCGATTAGCAATCTCAGCTTCTCGCTGCGTAGCCTCTACTTGTTGCTCGGCCACCTCAGCTCGTTGTAATGCAGCCCGCTCCTTGTTGCTCGATTGCCTCGGCTCTCTTCTCTGTAGTTTCAGCTCGTTGTTCAACCTCCTCTTTCTGCCTTGCTGCAGCTTCCACTTGCTCAGCCCGTTTTTCAACAGATTCAACTCGCTGTTTGAATTGTTTCAGCTCATCCTTTGCCTTGGCCAACTCATCCTCACAATTATAAAGCAAGACAGTGAGATGTGACCTCGAAACTTCGTAGCCGTTTTCTGCACACATCAAGGCTTCTTTAGCCTCCCGTCTGGCTTCGTTAGCGTTCCTCAACTGTGCCTTAAGATGTTCGTCGTGCCCCCTAGCACCCAGAGCCTCTTCGTTCAAAGACTTGATCTCCTCCTTAACTTTCTCTAGATCTCCCTCCAGTCTCATTATGTGATCTTCAAAGAACCTGGTTTCCCTCCTCCATTTTATTGACCCGAGAGCAACCTGAAATTTTACAAGTTAGTATTTAATAAAGCAAGGAAGCAAAAAGACAAAAAGAGAAGTGAGTTACTAACGTTGCATGTCGACTTATGTATTCGTCTAAATCCAAGCCCTTAAGAGATTTAGTTTCCAAGGCCTTCGTGTGGGTCATCATGATATCCGACCAGTTGTTAAGGAGAGATTTCAGATATCTTCCCCCTGGTCCATCTTCATGGCCTATCATGGTTGGTAAAGTAGTGTTCTCAACTGGGGCGACCTCAGGCTTTTTACCCTTGTATACATGACGTCATATGGTCGAGTTGCGATGACCCATTCTTTTCCTTCCACCTCTACTAGCATCAGCTTGGGTCCCTTAGGATGTAATTTCAGTTGATTGAATCTCCCCCTACTTCGCGCTGCGAGCTAGGAGTTGGGACCGATGATAGATCGGCTGCTACTATTGGAGATGGCACGTCCCTGGGAACAGTGACCGAATGAGCTTTTGCCTTAGCAGGCCGTTTGGAAGGAGCAGCTGAATGAGCCGGAGTCTGAGTAGGTCGCTTTCGACGATGCTTCAAAAGAACGAACTTTCCTATAGTTGGAGCTTGCTCAGAGGCGGAAGCTGAGGTTGGAGGAATAGCTGATTGAGATGTATATGTTAACGAGGTACGAGCTGGAGCTGAAGTCGTTTCCACAGAAGCTGGAACTGTTGTTTGAGTGAAAGCTAGATCTGCTTGAGCAGATGCGGATGGGGCTGCTGGAGTGGTTGTTTGAACAAGAGAGGGAGATGAGTCTATCTGTACAGTTGGGACTGCCTAAGTTGGAATAGAAGTTGAAGCTGGCTCTGCTTGCGAGGTGGATATAGGAGTTGGAGCTGATGGGAACCAGAAGTGGCTTCTCTTCTTCGACGGGTACATCAAGGACGGAAGGGAGCTCGAATTCTTCCATGCTCCCTATGTCCCTATTAGAGTCTATCAACAGGGAATTTTCAGAAGGAGCGAGGCCATAAGTTTGGAGGAGGGTAGTGTCAAACTTGTTGTTGATGCTCGTTTCACCAGAACTTGCAAGCACCCCTAGAGCCCTCCCGTTTCTAAGGAAAGCCAAGGTCAATGAAGTCAGCTACGAGTACGAGTTTGGGGTCAACTGGAATGGCAAAAGCTTGACCCTGTTCAGGAACTTGATTAAGTAAGGAGGAACTGGGAACCTGAACCCGTGCCCGAGATGTTGGGTACTGATAACAATATACCCTTTTGGAGGATAACATGCATGGTTTTCATAAGCAGGTGACATCGCACGACAGTCCCTAGGAATATGATATTAAAGAGCGAGTCCCTCCAGCTCGACATTATCTATTGTAGAAGCATGATGTGCGAACACTTTGTGAGCTTCCCTTTCCTCGCGAGCTCGCCGCTCCTCTGCGAGTCAACGAATTGCTTTAGAGACGACCCGAGCTTCAGCTTGCCCTGGAGCCTCCCCGCTTTGAGTAGCCTCATCAACATTACGAACTCCACTTGAAGACATCTATACAAAAGGAGTATGGTTAGGTCGTAGCAAGCAGATTACTAAAATGGTAAAGGTTTTCTAAGTTTCCTATTTCACATATCATTGATACATTGGGAGGCTCAACCTATGAAGAAACGACCTACGAGCTATGAAGAAACGACCTACGAGCTAGTAATCTACAGGTACCTAATCCTACAGTTCGCGTACATGGCAAGCCACAAACAGAAAACAAATCACAAACAAACAAGCTACAGGATCAAATCAACAGAAACTGAAGAGTCGTGCTTAACAAGAAACCTAGAACAACAAAGATTCAACATCAAGAATGCAAAGCGTTTAGAACGACAGCAATGGCAAAACTAGAAAGCAAAACGCAAGCACAATGTAATATCAACACAACAAAAATAAATCAAGAACTGAAAGCTTGAAGTTGAACAAAAACTTACCGTGAATCTTTGTTGAAGATGTGAAAAACGGCGACTGAAGTTGAAGATTTTGTAGAAAACCGGTGGAAAACGCAGCAAACAAGAAATTAGGTGGTTGGAGAAAATAACAAGTGAAAAAGGTAACGAAGGGGTTCCACCAATTTATATAGGTGGATAAGCTCAAGCCCTAGCCATCCGATCTGGAGAGTGTGTAACTGACGGGACCCTTCCCGAATCCCTTCTTTGGACCCGAAAAAGATCCCATAGCACCCCAAAAGAATTCCCACGAACCCTACACTCAGCCCGGAGGAACCCTGTCAGGGCACCGGAAAATCATTTAGCTAGATCTTTTAACTTCTTTGACAAGGTGACAATGATAAAATTTTTTCGCTTTTTAATAAAAATTTCGGTAGCATGCCTTCTATTTTCTAAACTATGCTACCTTGTAAGTTTCAAATACAGTTTATAAAAACACTTCTATGAAATCAATTTCTCAACTTCCAGAGCCTCCGGCTCATTTCTCACAACACAACCACAAACAAGT
Organism: Litchi chinensis; assembly: GCA_019925255.1. Taxonomy (NCBI): domain Eukaryota; kingdom Viridiplantae; phylum Streptophyta; class Magnoliopsida; order Sapindales; family Sapindaceae; genus Litchi; species Litchi chinensis. The sequence goes on along the minus strand of CM034465.1, from coordinate 363,626 downwards.
GAATAAAATCTGAAAACTGAATTTCAGAAAACCTAAATAAAACATTTTTAACTAAAGCATCCACTATTTCTTCAAAATATTTACAACTATATACATGAACATATATATGATTAAAATAACAAAAGATATACATGTAGTAGGTGTCGTCCTATGCGTCTGCCTGCACGTCTGAATAAACCTCGTCGGCTGGACGACTAGCTCCTGCGCCTGTGGGAGAATTTTTAAGAAAAACATTTAAAGAAAACTATGAGTATAACTCAGTGAGTGGTTAATTTGTATAAACTAAAACTCATTTATGTGTAAAGTATTTTCCCAAAACAGTTTTTAAAACTATAATGCTTTCTAAAATTCTTTTCTAAAACACTTTTTGGAATCTTTTCTGATACTCGCCTAAATGGTAACCCAGGGAATATCTACTCCTGGCTTGGTAGCACATGAAATCTAGCTAACCACTAGGAGTGGGGATCTACCATGTGTAGTCGCCGAAAGCGGGCCCACGCCGCGGACCGACTACACTACCCTATACGTGTATACGGATCACTCATGTCTCGCTCACACTAGAGTCGACTAGACTCAAATCTCACTGACTGACTTCCTCTCATCTACCATATCACGCATAGGGCATTCGACCGGATACTAAACTGGGGCTAGGGTAAACCATAGGCTATTAAAATTTCTTTTTCTCGATATACTAAAATATTCTAAATCTCAAGGCAATAAGCCTAAAATCTTTAATTCTAGCACATTCTCATATACATAAATAATAAACTAAAATCTTTATACTAGAATTATAATATAAATTCAATTAATAAATGAATAACTATTTATAATAAATTCTTTTAACTTTACAATAAACTTTAAGAAAATATAAACTTTAAAACTTATATTTCCACTCACAACACGTCCTCGGATAGAATCCAATCTTCCTCCGTATGCCTCCGGAACTCTCCGCTTTTACCCTAAAACATCAAATATCCATTTAGGGTCACTTAACTCATTCAAATAACATTCAAAATCAATAAAAATCTCATTTATCTCTATTAATATCCTTTAACGTCCAAACTTTTGGATCTCAATTTCTATTCAATCGGGGTTTTCGAAATCCATTTTTTTTACATAAATTTTACTTATTCTTTCCTAGGAATACCTCAGTATACTCAATTTCATTGTTGGATACTCGGAACGAAATTCGCTCTATTGCGTTTACTAATAAAAATAACTTTTCGTTTCGAACATCCGACAACTTCAAAAATCAATTCTCTAGTGTTCTAACACCCAACTATGATTAAATAAACAGGTTCGAACGTTAAACAAACGCATTTGGAAGGATTTCGGAAAACACCCTTCAACTCATCCGTTTAGCTCCGAAATCGATTCTAAACTTTTCGTTTTCAAAATCTAACTTCATAAGATTGTTTTTTAACCTCTAAAACACCCATATAATGCCTTAGAATAGAAAACGAAATCAGATCTCCTAAGAATCCATTTTCCCCATTACTTTCTCTCTCTTTTTCATCTATTTTTCTTCCACCAAATCACTCACAAATCACACCAAAATCATCCTCCCAAGTCCCTCTTATCATCTTTAAACTAAAATTTGAGAAAGAAACAAGAGATAGAATGAGTTTTCATATAAACTATCAAACTTTAAACTGAAATAACTCACCAAATAGGTGATCTTTTCGCTTCAAATTTGGGGGTTAGCTAGAGGAGATGACGAGGAACAACTTTCGTGAAGAAACCTCGACGAAAATCGGACCGGATCTTCCTCTCTCTCTCTCTCTTTTCTTTTTTTCTTTCTCTTTTCTTTCTTCCTTCTCTGGTTCTCTTTTCTTTCGTTTTTCACGGCTCAAAAAGTCTCCAAATGAGACAAAATCAATTTTATATATATAAATGCTCAATTACAAATTAGTTCCTCAAGAAAATTTCATTTAATTACCTCAAACTTTCAATAATCTTACTAATGCCCAAAAATATATAATTCATTCCTAATTACTTTGTAATCGTACCGGGGTCAACCAAACGACATCCGACTTGCGATACAAAAATATAATAAACTTCATATAACACTACTGGAGTTATACAATTCGACAGTAACTCAATTCGAAGATTTCTAATACCATAAAATAATAAATCTGGGTGAGGGCTTACAGTAACCGCCCTGAATCCAACAATGCAGCACGAGTAACGGCTTTGTAATCATGCAACCATCAGTTGAAAGATGTGCGCATTAAATGTGCGTGGCACGAGATGTGCGAGTGCTAGTCCAGTTATCGTCTTAATGGTCTCCATGTGTCAAAACTGATGAGATGGAATTCGAAAGAGCGCAAAACGGTAATCCAAGTTAGCTTTTACCAGCAAGCTTAAGCTTCCAATTCGCAAAACGAACTGAGAGCTGGAGGGCTGATTTTATGTGTATTTTCTAGACTCACGAAATAAGCTGGTAAAAGCCTGATAAAAGCCCAATAAGTCAACCCAATGAAGCGGCCCAACAGACAAGGCCCAGTTATTAATGCCAAGCCCAGCGAGCTCTATAGCTCGCACCAGCAAGCTTGTGTCACTCATTGTCCATAGATCGCTGCTAGTATCATTCAGTTTGCACCATGCATAGCTCGCTACTCAGCGAGATACAGTTCGAGATCGCCTAATGCAGACTACAGCTTGCTCAGTGACTAGTTAATACAAAATCTTTCAGAAAAGGCAGTTACCTGATTTGATCATGATTCTTTCATCAGAATTGGAAATTAATTCAAATTTGAACTCAATCAACGTGATCTTGAGGTATACGGAGCAGTTTCCTGATTTTGTTCTAACCGATTAGGAAGTGCATTCAATGTGAAATTCTTTACCTGTTTTACTCTTCCAAAACTGTAATGCTTCTTCCTCTATAAATAAAGGCTGAATTCATTGTAACAGAGATACACAAGCTATAATATACTGTCACTCTACCGGATTATTGAGGGACAGTCGTGGACGTAGGCGTACTCGTTGAATCACGTAAAAATCTTGTGTGGTTTTCTTTCTTCTTGACCTTCTACTTTCTATTTCGTTTTTGTTTTTTTGGCCTGTTTACATTGATTGCAGGCATTAGGTTTTGAGCTCTCGTCGACCACAAATCAACGTCGATAGGTTTAAATGCAACTCTTACTAATATGTGGGTTTCTTCCCTCACTTTGTGTGGGTTGGCTTTTCATTTTCTAGGAGCTAATCTCTAACCTGTGCTACAAAGCGTATTCCTGTTGGTCCCGAATCTTGAACTGATATAAGTCATTAAAAAAAAAAAAAGACTATAAAACGATTGCTGGACGAAGCTAGCTAACACATTTTGATTCACTTGACAAATACGCGCATGTATGTGAATGTTATTTAGAATTATCTTTCCTAATTTCAATTTTGTACGGTACTTCTGTTGCCTCCTGCTGTACCTCTGTGAAAGTAGACTGTATTGCCAACTTTTAGTTCTTTACTACGAACAAACCGGAGCCAGTCTGAAGAAATAACAAGTTTGGGGCTGACTGCGGACTGAAGAGAGCAACTGAAAGTCCATACATTTCCCTTCGCATCTTTCAACTTGAATTCTGTGGCTTGGCCTCATTCGGATGGTGCTGAGAATTCTGATACACAGTATCTAGGAACCGTCAATCTTCTCTCAATATCAGGTCTTGTTAGCATCCTTGAAAATATGGTCATAGCTTTTACTAAGTTTTACAACTTTCTCTTTCGAATGATAAGTTTCTATCTACCATCTAAGCCAGATCATTGCATAGACAAAGATATCAAGTACTATATTCTATACATGCACCGACAACTGCGTGACCATGATTTAATATGTAATTGTTTACCTTGTTATGAATATATGGTCTTAACACCACTTCTTTTTTGATAATATTCCTTACCTTATTATTATTTCATTATGGAAATGATTTTCCAATTTGTCTATAAATAAGCCTATATTGTAACCATTTAAAGATAGATCAATTGAGTTATTTTCTCTCAGTCTCTCTTTCTCTCTTACTTTACTTGTTCTATTTTATTTGATTATTATTCTATATTCATTGTTTTTAGGCCATGTTTTATAACATGTTATTAGCATGAATCTGGTATGTAAGATTTCATTCATATAATCTACTCTGTACTAGTATATGTGTTTCGTATAGATGTTATTTTATGCTAACAGATGTTATGTTAGATCCAAAATAAATTTTTCTTCAAGTTTAATTGATTTTTGTCTTTTGCTATTCTGGTTTATATGTTTATTTAAACATATGTAATATGGATTTTTTTTAAAGCATATGTTAAGAGCTTCAAATCTATATATTATTTGTATGATTTGATTAATTGTATAAAGAAAAAAGATTGAATTGAAAAATTTATTTTATTGGTTTGATTGATGCAAAAAGAAAAAAATTATATGAAGTTTGTCCTTGTTCTGAGTATGGAAGAAAAAAAAAATTATTCTTTCCTTATTTATGTTTTATGCAGAAAATATACAAAAATAATATATATATTTTTGCTCTCTGTGAGATATCAATGTTTTTTATGTTTGTTTAAATAATTTTATGAATATTGCTATACAAGAATTGCTATTTTTGGATTTTCTACATTCAAAGGTAAGTGCAAGGATATTAAACTTATGTTTTGATACTTTATTTAATATGATATTCCTTCTAGTTTTCTAATCTGTAACCTGAAGTTTGCAAGCTAAAATTAAAACTAAAAGCTTTAGCTTTCAAATAGAACCAGAAGTTCTATAATTTCAATTTAATTAGAATTAGAAGTTCTAAATTTTTAATTTCATTAGAACCCGAAATTCTATATTATAAATTTATTTAGAACCATAAGTTCTACACTTTCAATTTAATTAGAATTATAAATTATGATATATTTATCTATTAGAACCAGAAGTTCTATAGTGCTAATTTATCTGAAACTAGAAATTTTAGTTAAATTCTAATTAAATTGTTAGCTTTCAAGCTTAATGCGGACAATTGTATATGTCAAATAAATTATAGTTACCTGAAGCAACATAATTGTCCCTTGCCTATTTTATAGAAAGAGTGTGTTTTAGACCATAGATCTAAACATAAAAAGCAACAAAATATACAAGTTTGTGTTTTGTGTATAAAGCCAATGTTATGCATATACATATACACATACACAGAAAGCAATGTGACTTTTTCGAGTTATGAAAAATTAAATAAAGATTGAACAGATTCGATCTTGTGATGTTATGTTCTTACTTTTTGAATATAACATAATGGTTCCATCAAATTCGTTTTAATTGATTGGATTCTCGATGAACGATTTGAATCCGAATTTTTGTATTTTAAATCTGAATCAGAAGTTTCAGATTCTCAATAATCTTATTTTCAGTTTTATTTGGATCTTAAAACCTGAAGTTTCAGATCCTTACTTCAATTCTAGATTATAATTTATTTAGATTTTGGAACCAGAAGTTTCAAAATTACAAATAAAAAAAAAAGAGAAAAACTAAATCAATTTGAATTTGATACGAGAAAAATACCCATCTCGAACCAAACATATAGATTTGAAAACATGTCTCCTCATTGAGGGTAAGTAGAGATTTAAAGATTTTTTAAACAAACTTTTATTCATGATTTCAGGATATATAGATTGTGAAACTTAAGTTTGTAAATACGCTAAAGTGTTCTATATTTTGTTTATGAATTTTAACGCATCGATGTATGTATTTTCATATTTATGTATTTAATACAGATTACTTGATCAGATATATATAACGATCTCATGTCTTATGTTACATAGTTAAAACTATTTGTATTATGGTTAAATTGTTACCTTTCCAGTGACGATGTGAGTTTGATAGTGGCATGAGCTATTAGATATGGAAATTAGGTAGTAACGACTATTAAAGTTTATTGATAGTGATTTTGTTTGAGATATTTTAAAATATATCATAATATTAAGGTATGATTGTAATTTATATAGAACTTGAAGTTCTAAAACTAATTACAGTGATTGATGTGATTTGAAAAATAATTTTATTTTCAATTCTATCAAAATCTGAAGTTTTGAGTTATTATCATATTCAACATATAATTACAATATACAATCACATCATAGCTTGAAGTTTTGGTTTTTGAGAAGAAAAGGTACAATATTTTTATTCTTCTTATGTTAAATTATATAATTATGGCTGTTTCTTATAAAATTTTTGATTAGCGAAAGTCATGTTATTTTCATTCCTCAAAGCAAGATACAGAATAAAATACATGACATGTATTTTCTTATACCTTATTTGATTATTAAATATTTGCTATAATTCATTATAATAGTATTTTTGAGAAATTGTTTATTAATTCATTGTGATTACAATTTATATATCTTGGAATATATACTTGATCACCAAATAAATGAAGTCAGATGATTGAAATAATTTGTACTTCAAAATTGCTCCTGAAGTAGCAATGTTAATGATTATGGGTGAAAAATCATTTATCTCGCATGACTAAATTAATTAATATCATTCATTGAAGTGAAAGTTAAATCATCTAATAGTCATGATGATGATTATGGTAATAAAGTCTCGATGATCATAACAAATTTTAACCACCTGAAGTGGAATTCACACAAAAGTAAAGTAAGCAAAATGTTTACTATTACTGAAATATAAAATTATAATAATTATGTACCTGAAGTATACATAATTATTATATTAATCTTTTATTGATATACAAAGGCTCCAGAAGAACAAATCTGCATATTACAAAGTGAAAAACAACAATGTTATATATGTGAAAATTTGTTACTTTAATAGATCCTGAAGGAATCTATTTAGATATACATTAATGAAAGTATATCGCAATTGTATTATTCATACTGTCATATGCTAGAAACATATTTTACGATGACTATCATCTGATCATAAATATAATATGATAAAAAATTGTGATGAATCAAAAGTTTATTTTTCATCCAATAATACAAAGAAAATAGCATCAAATTGTTGGAAGTAATATAAATATCCATTATAGAATCTGAAGATTTTTACCTAGTAAATGTCCCTGAAGGACAATAATTGATATTACAATTTGATCCCTGAAATACACTATGTATTTGGTCCTTTAAGGACACTATGTGACATTTGAGTCATTGAAAAATAATATGATAGTCTAATATATCCCTAAATGATAGTAAGATAGTATAATTAAGTCCTAGAAGGACAGTATGATGATGCAAATAAATTCATGAAGAATAACAACATAATGCCAATAAATAAATTTTCTCGTCATTAGGGAGAAAATATGGATAAAATTATAAAACTTAACGATGTGAAATTACAGTTGGCATGCATCATTCATTATAACGATTATTGTATAAGTCATATGAATCTGAAGTTCAAAGGATTGTTTACTTGAAAATTACATACATAAATGATTTTATACTCATTGCCAATATATTAACCCGGGTGATTGTTCCTGAAGAACAATTTATATCAATGGCAACAAATAAATCATTCGACGTATGAAAGTAAATTTGGTTGTAATGTTATTATTCCCTAAAGTAAATAATGAAAGATCATGATCATTTTAAAAGTCACTCTCGAGCTATATATAATCCTCATCATATAAATATAACTCCTGAAGAGTTAAATGTTTTTGAAGAGATAGAATTCTTTAAATCTCCCCTTATGAAACTCAAAAGGGATTTTAATTATATATGGAAAAGAGCATGTGCTCAAACTATAAATATTATAGTTTGCATTAAGAATGTGTGAAAGTTTACAGTAGCTCCTGAAAAGGTATGTGTACTGAAAATTTAAAGAAAATTAAGATATTATATTTTATTGCTCTGCTTATTACAGAAAAATGATGAGGATATTGAATAACATATTGTGGATAAATGTCAACATAAAAATTATTGATCAAAATAAAAATAGAGCTATACTAATATAGTTGTATTAAACTTTCATGTGGACGCTTGAAGACGTCATATGTTTTGATCAAAATAATTACTCATATAAAAATTGAGATAATGAGATATAATCGTATCTCAAAGATTTATTGTAGAAACCTAATATTGATAATGTAAAAATAAATTGTCTCATAGTTAATTTCATATGATGAGAATTAATAGTCCATGTAGAGGCTAGTATTCTAGAAGCGGTAAAATCTCCTAAAAAGATATCAAATCTTGGAAATACAAAAATTTTCTTGAAAAATTGTGGAGTCATGATTGTAAATGATGATCATGAACTACATAGTATCAATGAGTGTTGAAAAAAAGCATGATTGACCTAAGTGGAATGAAGCAATTCAAACAGAATTGACTTGATTAGCCAAATATGATATATATGGATCAATAGTCCAGACGCTGAAGATGTCAAACTCATTAGATATAAATGAGTATTTGCAAATGTAATAAGATGAAATGTATTCATTTATGATGGATACGATTACATTTCGATTGGTTTGATAGTTTCCAAAAGATTTTAAATGTGTTGTATGGATGTGGTAATGACATACATATATAGGTCATTGGATACCAATATGTACATGAAAATCCCTGAAGGATTTAAAATGCCTGAGACATATAATTCAAATTCTCATAACTTGTATTCAATAAAGTTACAATAGTTTTTATATGGTTGAAAGCAATCCAGATAAATGTCATATAATCATGTTAGTGAATACCTCACAAAAGAAGGATATATTAATGATCTATATGTCCTTGTGTATTCATTAAGAAATCAAAATCTGGATTTTCAACTGTAGCAATATATGTCGATGACATGAATTAAATTGGAACTCCTGAAGAACTCCTAAGAACAGTTGAATATTTGAAAAAAGAATTTGAGATGTAAGATTTTGAAAAAACAAGATATTGTCTCAGCCTGAAGATCAAACACAAATAAGAGGGAATACTAATCCATCAGCTTGAAGACATTGGAGTGGAGTCAAACATATTTTTCAATATCTTCGAAGAACTACAAGAGTAATAGTTGTATACCTTTCAGGAGGAGTATATTAATTCAATATAGATATATGTGCACTGCACTCTTTTTTCCTTCGATCAGGTTTTGTTCCACTGTGTTTTTCTGACAAGGTTTTTAATGAGGTAATCCCTTTAAGCACGTCCAAATACTATTGAATTCATAAGATTATTGAATTTCTGATCTAATAGATCATGAAATATCTTTTATTTTTATCAAGAGAATATGTCATTTTTGGAGTTTTGTATTCTGCACTCTTTTTCTTTTTTGACTAGTTTTTATCCCATTGGGTTTTACTGGCAAGGTTTTTAATGAGACAGTATTTGGTACATTCAAAAATCTTGAAGAAAATTATCAAGTGGTGTACGTCCAAGGGAGAGTATTATGAATATATGGTCTTAACACCACTTCCTTTTTGATAATATTCCTTACCTTATTTATTATTATTTCATTATGGAAATGATTCTCCAATTTGTTTATAAATAGGCCTATATTGTAACCATTTAAAGATAGATCAATTGAGTTATTTTCTCTCATTCTCTCTTACTTTACTTGTTCTTTTTTGAGCAAAATGCACAAAACTCCCCTGAGGTAAGGCTTTAAAGATTCATAATCAAAGTTTGGTTTTTATAACATAATGCTCCCAGGTCGTTAGTGTCTGTTAGTCAATGTTTGGTTGACTAAGGGTAATTTCGTCATTTATGAACCTATTTTATTTAAAAAAAATTAAAAAAGAAAAAAAATATATTTTTTAATAATTCAATATCCCTACAACAAACCAAAAAAAAAAAAAAAAATAGAATTTAAAAAAAAAACTGGGAATCATCATCTGGGTTCGTCCCAGACATGGTGAACATCATCTGGGAACCAGATGATGCATCATTATCAAACAAACTCAAACTCAGAAACCCAGAATCATCATCAACCAAACTCAAATTCATAATCATCCTCATCAACAACAACAACAAATCAAATATAAACACAAGAATCATCACAAAAAAAATCATCAACAAACCTATTCATGAACCTAGAGGGTTCGAATCGAATCCATATTTCATAAATCTGGATTCGATTAGAACCCAGAGATGTCTGGGTTCGGATCGTCTGGGTTCGACGAACCCAGAAGAACCTGTCTGGGTTCGACGAACCCAGACCTAGACGGATCGTCTGGGTTTGTTGAACCCAGATGAACCCGTCTGGGTTCTGGGTTCATCGACCCCAGATGTCCCTGGTGAAGAAGAAGAAGAAGAAGAAAACAAGAAGAAAAAGAGGTCGGCGTGCGAAGAGGGGCGGTGGTGTCTGGTGGAGGCTGGTGGAGAAAGAGAGAGAGAGTGAGATGTTTTGATTTATTTTTTTATTTTAATAATATTTTAAATTATTTCAAACAGTAAGGGTATTGTGGTCTTTACAAGTCAAAAATCAGTCAACCGTTTGATTTAACCATATTTGACTATTAACTTGGGGGTATTGTGTTATAAAAACCAAACTTTAACTATGAGTCTTTAAAACCTTACCTCAGAGGGGTTTTGTGCATTTTGCTCGTTCTTTTTTATTTGGTTGTTATTCTATATTCATTACTTTTAGGCCATGTTTTATAATAATTTGAAAGTTTTTTTTTTTTTTCTTTTTTTTCTTTTTTTAAATTTCTAAAAAAAAAAGATCTTATAACATGTAACACGTAATACTATAAAAATGTTTTTGTCACCGACAAATTTATACCTCAGTGTGGAACTTATCATTGTCATAGAATGTCATTTTGTTTTCAGTGATATCTTTGTGAAAACCACATGTAATTGTATGAAGTTTTACTTATATATGCATTCTTAAGGTGAATATTAATAATTGAAAAAATTAATTAAAAATTTAGATTTACCTTTTAAGATACAAATTTTAGGGTACTTACTTTGACCATAAAAAAGAGCAGTAATAAACTCTTTGTGCTAAAATATTGTCTTATATATAAATAAATATAAGGTATATATTCTCATATAAATGGTCAAGGGTTTATCATTACTTATCAGGATTTAATACCACAAATGTATCTACTCTAACTCATGAAAACTTTTGTATTTAATATAGACTTGGACCTTTATTATGTATGTGATAAATTGTATACTATCCACTTGAGTTATGAGTTGAATGTCAAAAAACAAAACACTCCCTACTCGATCATGAATAAATATATACATGCAAGGACAAACCCACTATTGGGCCAGGGGGGACACGTGCCTCCACTGAAATTGTAAAAAATTAATTAAATAATTCCAATGCCACTCTGCTTCACATCCATGAATTGGTGTTGATGGTTGTGTCTATGCTTTTCCCTTTGATGTCACCCAGGTTTGAATCCTAACATCGATGACTAGTTTTTGATTTTTCTTGCTTTTAATCATTTAGAATATTATATATATAAAATGCTACAATCAAGCACAGCCTCACGCTGGCTTTGATGGTTGTGTTTGGCTTCCTTTTTAAGGAAATCGAGGTTCAATACCCATTAGCCCTAATATATATATGAGTTAAATAAACAATAGCCCCTTCAAGTTTAACTTAAAACAGACGGAAATAAAGTTTGATTTTTACAACAAATAACCCTTAACTTAACGGTAAAAGGGTGTTAGTTTTAATGGTCAGCTGGGATTTAAAATATAAAGACGAAAATACCCTTAATTTTTAAAATTAAAAAAAAAAAACACTTTCCATCATCTTCATCTTCTTCAAGCACGTCTCTCTCTCTCTCTCTCCCTCTCTCTTTCTTCTTCTTCTTCTTCTTCTTCTTTCTCATCAGCATCTTCTTTTTCTTCGAACTTGTCACTGTCTCTCTGTCTTCTTCTTCTTCTTCTTTTTCGTCATCAGCATCTTCTTCTTCTTCGAACTCGTCACTGTGTCTCTATCTTCTTCTTCTTCTTCTTCTCTTCTTCACTCCACTCAAATCCTTCCAAACACCACCAAATCTCTCTGCCATCAAAGCTGCTGTCGATTCTCTCCATATCCCTCTCTCTACGACATCTTCATTCTTCTGTTCTCCCCCACTTTCGCCGAGATCTCCAGTCTGGCCGACTTCGATTTCGCCATCGTGGACATGGAGCACAGCCCCGGTGGGATCTCCAAAGCCCTCGCCAGTCTCTTGCTGTCACTGTCGCGTGGATGCCAGCCATCTCGCGTCTTAAGGGTTAGTTTGGGTATGGGTTTTTTTTTGGGTTGATTAGATTTTGGTGTTTTTTGATTCAAGATGAAGTTTTGATTTTTTTTTTTTTTTTTGTTTGAATCGATTGTTTTGATGTTTTTGCTGCTGGTTGTATGAAGGTTGATGGATTTTGAGATGGAGAAGATTTTTGTTTGTTATTGTTGAATGAGAGATGGTAAACATGAACTTGAACAATGAAGATTTCTGGGTTGCTGAACACGGTGGAGACAGTGGAAATGGTGGATAATTGGTTGATGCTTTATGTTTTTTGGTTCTGCCATTAGAGAACAATGAGAGATTTCTGGGTTTGGGTGGTTGTTAATTTGGGTTTGGGTGGTTAATTTTGCTAATGATTCTGGGTTTGGTTTTGTCATTTGAACACAATAGAGACAGTGGAAATGATGGAGAATTTGTTTCGTGTATCTGTTTTTTCATTTTGATTTTTGTTTGATTTTTGTGATTTTGGGCTGATAATTTTGAGTTGCTGCTGATGGTCAATGGATGTTGGGTTGCAAAATGAGAAAGAACGAAGATCTTCATCCTGTTTGAAGATGATGAAGGTTTTGCTTATTTAATTTTTATTTTTGTTTTTCTTTGTTGTTTTTTATTTTCATAAAAAAATTACTTTAATTGTTTTTGTTTGTATATTTTTTAGTTGTTAGTTTTTCATATCAATAAAAAATTGCAATTAAAACAAATTTATTTTTATTTTTCAATTTAGTTTTTATTAGATTAATTATTATTTTAAATTTTAAAATAAAATTAACTTTGAAAGCTAAGGGCATTTTCGTCTTTATATTTTAAATCACAGTTGACCGTTAAACTAAACATCTTTGACCGTCAAATTAAGGGTAATCTGCTATAAAAATTAAATTTTGTTTCCATCTGTTTTAAGTTAAACCTCAAGGGGGTAATTTGTATTTAACTCTCTCTCTCTCTATATATATATATATATTTTTTAATTCACTTATAATGATTGCATTGTCCCTTATTATTATTATTTTTTTCCATTATTATAAACTGGTCTTCAAATTTGAAATACTTTGACTTCACAAATTATTTTATTCATTTCAAATTATTTTTTTTTATCACAAACTATATCATGTTTACATAAATTAGAGAATAAAATATATTGTATTATTTAATATTAATAAGTCTTAGTTTGCTCATGATTATTAGTGTGACTTATTTTTCTTTTATATAAACTATTTTATATGATAAAATTCATAAATAAAAATACTCAAATGAATTATAATTATTTTTATCTTTTATTTTAATTTTATTTTACTTTATTATAAATCACATACATTTATTAGATAAAAAACTATAAATGTAGTTTGATTAGTAACTTTAATAATAAATATATGTAATTTGATTATATAAATTTATTTGCAATCTAAATAACAACTATCATCATAAAAAAGACATATCCTTAAATTAAGTTTTCTTTTTATTTTTTCAAGTAATATGAAATTTGAGCTTCTCTTACTAAGAAAAATGGAGCTAGTGCACAATCAACTCATAATTAGTATGCTTTTTTATTTTTATACTTGTATTAAGAATATTATTTTAAGAAATTTTGCTTACAATTTTATAAGGAGTAAAGCTACATATTTTTTACTGATTATGTATTTTAATTATTTTTATTTTATATAACGTTCTTATAGCACAAAGAAAATTTTATATATAAAAGTGCCCCCCTCCCCCCCTCACATAGACTTCTGGGTCCGTCACTGTATACATGTTAGTTATTTTTGAATTCCGTGTCTATCACTTTTTTTCCATACACTCATTCGAATCTCTTATTTGATGCTTGGACAAAAATAACGAATGGTTATTTACACGATCATGAGATCCGAACTTTCCATGTGATGCCCGAATGCATGTCAGATTCTTATGCTACATAATAAGTCAATGGCCTTTGTAAAAGAATATAGGAAAAATATTATTTTAATCCTTGAAGTTTCAAAAAATATCAAACTTTTAAAACTCTTTTGAAAACAGTTTTTTTCATTTTTAATTTTTTCAAAATTCTTTAAAAAGGTCTAAACTGTCTGTCAACTAATGGTCAACATTAACATAATGCGTTAAAAAATATTTTTGCTTGTGATGGTTGTTAGTGACATAAAAATTATCGAATTACCATCATAAAATAATGAATTTATAAGTCAAATTCTCTAAAATATTTTTGAATTTAAGTTATCAATTTATAATTTAAATTGCTTAAAGTCATCATTGACCATCAGTTGATTGACAATTTGGATTTTTTTGAAATGTTTGTGAAAGTTTGGAATGAAATGAACTATTTTCAAAAGAGTTTTCAAAATCTGATATTTTCAAAACCTAAGGGACTATCATGAAATTTCCCCAAGAATATATTATTTTTGTTTATTAATGGACAATAATAAAAACAACTAAATAGTTGTTTTATGATAACCGCAATAAAGAAAAAGTAATTTACCAACCATAACGTTAGAGGTCCCACAGCGTGATAAAATATTATAGATGCTTATAGTCGAACTTCAATCTTTTTTTTGTTTTTGAGAAGAATCCAAAGAAAATGGTCCACCAAAGGTGTTTGGCAAAAGAAGAAAAGTGTTTGACGAAAGGGAATTTAGCAAAAATACCCTAAAAAGTGTTCAGAATTACGAAACTACCCTTAACAGCAACTAAATTGCAAAATTGCCCCTAAACGACTAAAATGCCCTTAATTGTGGTACCCCCCCCCCCCCCCCTTTCATCCATTCTATCAATAGCCAAGGCAGCCCGATCACAAACCCCACCAGCTCGAGACACGATAGACCAACCCGAATAGCGGCGTCATCTCGTCGGCGGCAGCGGCATAAGCTCATTCAACCGAAAACGCAAAAACGACAACATTATGATACCCCCTTCATCCATTCTGTCAACAACCAAGGTAGCCCAATCCCAAACCTCACCAGCTTGAGACACGGTAGACCAACCCGAACAGCGGCGTCATCTCGTCGACGGCAGTGACGGGGTAAGCTCCTCTAACCAGAAATGTGAAAACGACGACTTTGTTACCCTCTGAAACTCGTCCAAAATCAAAACGCGAGAAGTTCTTGAAGCTTGGTTCTTTGCTACATATCAACTCCTCCTTTAGATCTTCTATATATCTTCCTCTTTGAATTCTTGTACAACAAATTTGAGGTTGGTTTTTTTACTATCTATATATTTGTTTATTTTGCCATTGTGATGGTTTGTGTGTTTGGTTGAAGTTATTGTTAAGTTGTTGTTCTTGTTGATGTGGTCTTCAATTTGATGATTTGGGGTGTTGTTTATTTCCAAATATGTGTAGAAAAGGAATATGAGTTGGGGTTTTGTTGAGTTAGAAAAATTAGTGTTGATGCATAGAAAATGTTTGTGAATATGTTTGTGAGAATTATGTTGACTCTTTTTTGTGTTTTGATGAATATATCTTCTTCTTTTAATTATGGAACAACAATTTTGAGATTGGTTATTTGCTATCTCTATCTTAGTTTGAATATATCTTCATGGTTTGAGATTGGTTTTTTACTATCTATATATATATTTTTTCATTTTGCCATTGTGATGGTTTGTGTGTTTGGTTGAAGTTATTGTTAAGTTGTTGTTCTTGTTGATATGGCCTTCAATTTGATGATTTGGGGTGTTGTTTATTTCCAAAGATGTGTAGAAAAGGAAGATGAGTTGGGGTTTTGTTGAGTTAGGAAAACTAGTGTTGATGCATAGAAAGTGTTTGTGAATATGTTTGTGAGAATTATGTTTACTCTTTTTTTGTGTTTTGATGAAGCCAAGAGGAGTGTTTGAATATATCTTTTTCTTTTAAATATGGAACAATAATTTTGAGATTGGTTATTTGCTATCTCTATCTTAGTTTTTTTTTTTTTTTTTTTGCCCTTTTCATGGTCTGTGTGTTTGGTTGGAGTTATTATTAAGTTGTTCTCATTGATATGTCTTGAATATGATGATTTAGGGTGTTATTTAAAAGCAAAGATATGTAGAAAAGAAGATGAGTTGGGGTTTTAGTGAGTTATGGAAACTAGTGTTTAATTATAGAAAGTGTTTGTGAAAATATTTGTGAAAACTATTTTCATTCTTTTTTTGCATTTTGATGTAAGCAAGTGAAATGTTTGAATCTATCTTCTTCTTTTAATTATTGAACAATAATTTTGAGGTTAGTTCTTTGCTATCTCTTTCTTTTTTTCTTTTTCTTTTTTTTTTTTGCCATTATCATGGTTTGTGTGTTTGGTTGGAGCTATTGTGAATTTGTTGTTGTTGTTGATGGGGTCTTGAATTTGATGATTTGGGATGTTGTTTAAGAGCAAAGATGTGTCGAAGAGTGGGTAAATTCCGTCTAAGAGCGAAGATGAGTTGGGGTTTTGGTGAGTTATGGATACTAGTGTTTATGCATGGAAAGTGTTTGTGAAAATGTTTGTGACAACTATTTTGACTTTTTTTTTTTTTTTTTTTTTTTTGTCTTTTGATGAAACCAAGAGGAGTGTTTGAATCTAACTTGAAGTTTAAATAGCATTTTACATTTCATATAAGAGAATATTTTACTTATTTTAAACCCTTATTATTCCACTTTGGTACTTATATTTGTATCAAGTTTATAATAACAAAATTTTTCACCTATCACTTGACTTGAAAAATGTCCGTTTAAGAATCTTAAGTGATGTTTTAATTTCCCTAACCATCATGTATTTTTATATTTTTTTTCTATGGTAGGTGTAAATGGTTGAAACAAAGTTTGACAAATTACTAAAAATAAAAAAAAAAAATTAAAAAACAGTTTGAGAATCAAGATGAGTTAGCGGCTATAGTAATTAAGAAAGCATACAATTGATAAAATCTTCTCTTACTACTAATCAGCTTGAACTTTTTAAGGGTACTTATTTTGGTCATTTTCTTGATGTTAATGAAATGGTGTTTTTTGGGCATTTTTGTCACCATATTCTTTTGAGGGAGTGTCATATCCAACATAACAACCAGTTAACAGATACTATATGGTTTCATGTTGGAAATGACTTGATAAGGTATAGCCCAGTGAAGTTTTGTTTGGTGACTGGACTTCAGTTTGGAGATGACTCTAAGTTTGAAACGGAAGAATCTCATCTAAATAATCAGAGACTACGACAGAAGTACTTTGATATGAATAAAGTATTAATTGCAATGATAATCGATTGGTTTAAAATGAGGCTGTGAGCTAATCAAAATATCAGCGACATGAATATAGTGAAGTTAGCTTTGGTGCTTTTTTTGGAAATGACTTTATTTGGAACGGATAAGCGTAATGTCATTCAGTATTGGGCTTTGCAATTGGTGGATGACTTAGATGCTTTCAATAAGTTCCTTTGGGGATCATACATACATCATAGGTCTTATAAGTATCTATCTAGTTATTTGAATGATGTGTTTGATTCTTCCATGAAAAGAAAAGGAAAAGGGAGTAAAGTAAATTTACATAGCTTTATGACAACTTTTCAGGTCAATATAGCATGTTACAATTTTTTAAGTATACTAAATTCTTAAACCTTATTACTTGTCTATATATTAATATTTGTTATTTGTTTCTTTGTTGAGGTGTGGGCAATTGAAGTAATACCAATATGGTCAATGCTTGGACATGCAAAAAGGGTCAACAATTCTGCTCCTCGAATCCTTAATTGGATATGCATAGGGATCCCTGGTTATGATTCTTTACAGAAAAATTTATTTGATAAAATGGACATAAGTATTAACTAATTTATAGCATTTAATTTTGATAATTGTTAACTTCTCAAGTCTTACACATGTAACTTGTTCCTTTTTCTTTGATATAGCTCACCATCTACAAAGTTCTAAATCCGTCTGATGAAGAAGCAAAGAAGTCGTATTGGGAGAGTTTGAAATCTTGGATTGTTTTGAATGATGTCAAGTTTGGGAGCCCTAGTAGATGTTTTGATGATGATGTTCACAATGAATACATAAATAATGATGACATATATAATGGTAATGATGATGATGATGTTCAAGGAGGTTGAGATAATGTCCATGAAGATAATGATACTCGTTTCGAAGGGGGTTATGAGACAAAAGAGGGTGGTTCTTGTTCGAGGATAAAAAAAGAATATCGTCGACAGAACAGAAAGTATTCAAGTGAGAGGTTGGATAATCTTGAAGTCAACTTAAAGCTTTCAGTGCACGACAAGATGAACATTTCAAGAAAATAGAGGATAATCTTGATGTTCAACTTAAAGCTCTCAGTGCACGACAAGATGAATATTTCAAGAAAATAGAGGATGAAATAAATAAGGGGTTTATACAACTAAAGGAGCCTATTTGTAAGTATATGGTGTCTAATCCTTCTAATATTCCTGATAAAGTAAAATATATACTGGTTTATAATTTAATTAATTTTGATATCTATTATTTTACATGTGCATATATTAATTACTTTTATTTGAGTGTAGACATATAAACAAACTTCTTTACATGGGCAAGTTAAATCTGATAGTGTGACTGCTGATGATGTGATGATATTAAATTCAAGTGACAACAAGATCCATGACTTGGTTACGTTAATAGTACGTGATGTATCATCTCCCTCTATGCTTGTTGGTTCACCAGATGTCGTACAACTGTTAAGACCACCCAAGCTTACTATCAAGTTGAACCGAGACCGCAAATGGTCGGCGTTCGTGATGAGCTCGTATGTTGATCTTATGATAAAAAAAAACCCGAAAAAATCCAAAATGCCAGAATTTAGACTTCAAAGCCAAGTAGATCAAAATTCTTTACATTCACTTAATGAATTGATATCTGACACTCATAACAGAAGGTATGTATATGCATAGTCACTTTATCTATCATCAACAATATTCCAATATGTATTGATAGTTAAATTTGGGCTAATACAGCTTGGACACTAGGTTACTTACGATTGATATTGCATAATTTAAGAAAATATTGTCCCCAGCTGAGTGGTTGGAGGGTGATATAAGTAATTAACTATAATTGTTCATAACTTATACTTCCCATTTGAAAATTAGTGTATTAATATTGTGCATAACATGCAGCATATGGAGACGTATTGTCGTATCATGTGTCGCTATGCGTTTCATTATCCTAATAGATATAGTCGTGATAAAGCTTTACTAGACTACAGTTTCATGGTAATAACTACTTTTAATCATGGGCCAACTTGTTTCGTTAACTTCTTATATGAACCTCATTTTGACAATTATGCAGATGAAAATTCAAGGGAGGTGGTTAGCGTTGAATAAGAGTAAAAAAAAGTTTAAGCACGATATGTATGATTGGGATAGTGATATGTTAGATTATGTATATGGAAAGACTCCGACTCATACATGGCAAGATTGGAGTAAAGTCAATATTGTGAGTAACTAATTCAAAGTTTCATGTATGATTACATTTTTTCTTTTGCTTTTTGCATGACTCCGACTCATACATGGCAAGATTGGAGTAAAGTCAATATTGTGAGTAACTAATTCAAAGTTTCATGTATGATTACATTTTTTCTTTTGCTTTTTACATGTCTTCCTAATAGGTTGTATTCATGTTGGTTTTCCATCTACTGTTTCCTACAAACATCAACAATGTACATTGGGTTGCCATTGAAGTAGACTTGATGAAGTGTATGATTAACATGTATGATTCATAGCCAGATGTCATGGTCGTCGACCATCTTGTTACTTGGGCAACATGCCTTCAAAAGATGTTGCCTCCGTTGTTGGTTTGGACATTGTCAAGCACTTATTTAGATATTACTCAATTTCAAGTACAACGACTGGAGGGAAATGTTCCAGAATAAGATGAAGGGTATAAATAAAACTTATTTCTCAACTTTTTTACAATAACAACTATCAATGATATTATGAATATCAATCCTAACATTTTATGAATATCAACTATCGATGATAATATTTTTATCACGTGTCATTACATAGGTCTGACTATGGGATTTTCACACTTAAATACTTGGAATGTCTATAGGCTGGACAACCATTTGAATTTGAAGCAAAAGACAGCGCACGACTCAAAGAACAAATCGCCATGAAAATTTTTCAAAATTGTAAATTTATACCTATAAAACCTATATGTAAAAAAGATACTATTGATGTTGATAAACAAAAAAATAATGATGTATCAAACATATAATAAACAAACGAAATGTGTTGTGTGGTTACAATACCAATATGGTGCAGTTTTGCTTGGTTGATAAATTTTATTTTGACATATGGAAAAATGAATATTTAGAATGTTTTAAGTAGGTATGCTGTGTTGATTGAAAATGTTGTACGTATAAGCAAAACTAAGTTAAATTTTTTTTAAGCTTGCAGGTCCAAGTGCCTGAAGTATAATAATATATTGTGTGGAATGTTTACAAGCTGTAGATTTCTATCTAGAAAATTTCAATATTACAAAAGACAATGTAGGTCTTCCTATTTAATTGCATATCAACATTTAACTAGAGTTAGACAGAAATGCAAAAATCGCTTACAAATATACAAACAACATCAGTTGACATAAAACAATCCAAGCTGAATCATTCTACAACATTATTATTGCCATTTGACTATGTCATACTCTCGGTGTAGTTTGGTACTCTTATAGACTTTGGATAGGTGCAAGTATAACTATTATGACCCTGACGTTTGTAATTAGTGCAATTTCTTCTATGAACTTCTTTCCCAACTGATAGAATGCGATTTTTTTTTTTCTTCTTGGACAACGTCGACCAACTGGAGGGAGAACAACTTTAGCCGCAACCTCTTCTGGAACAAACCAATCGAATGGTTGTCCAGGTGGGTTTATTTCCTCATTATATACTACAACAAAAGACTAGAAGAGTAGTAAGGCGAACAGTAGTTTGATTATGAAAATCCTCTAAGCCTAATGTAAGCCAAAACATGCACACATGGATATTGAAGTTGGTTGAATTCTTGACAACTGCAAGTCTTTGTTGTTAAATCAACTTGTCCATCCAAATCTCCATTATATACTACAACAAAAGACTAGAAGAGTAGTAAAGCGAACAGTAGTTTGAATATGAAAATCCTCTAAGCCTAATGTAAGCCAAAGCATGCACACATGGATATTGAAGTTGGTTGAATTCTTGACAACTGCAAGTCTTCGTTGTTAAATCAACATGTCCATCCAAATCTCCATCTCTAACTAAAAATATGCAAAAATTAATTGGCTAAACTATGTAAGTCCGAGCCAATTCATCATTGAGAGTAATTCCTACATCTGTCGTGGTTATCAGTTGAGTTGTCACTTTAAGTGTTTCCACGCGATGATCATGAAACCAACACTAGAGAACCTCTCTAATGTATTCAACAACTCCAGTGATTGGTAACTCTTGACAATCACTTATTGTATTATTCATCAACTCTGTAATATTTGTTGATATTATCTTGTACATTTTTCTTGGACAATGAGCACGTGACCAACGATTAATACCTACAGCAGTGATAAATGTAGCGGCTTCAGGATTCAAGTTTACTAATTGTTCCATCGCATGGGTAAATTGATTCACCCGATACACCTTAACTGCCTTCCAATAAATATCTTTTAATGTCTTGCTTTTTCCACATTTTGCAACTATATTCCGTTCAGGATTCAAATTTGCTAATTGTTCCATCGCATAGGTAAATTGATTCACCCAATACACTTTAATTGCCTTCCAATAAATATCTTTTAATGTCTTGCTTTTTTCACATTTTGCAACCATATTCCATTCTAAATGCATTGCACAGGCTGCATGGAAGGAATTTGGGAACACTTTTTCCATACCATTGTTGATGCTAGATTTTCTATCAGAAATTATAACTAAATCCTCAACTTCTCCAATAGCATGGTGTAATCTTATAAGAAACCACTCTCATGCGTCATTAGTTTCAGAATCACCCATACCAAAGGCTAGAGGGAAAATTTGATCATTACCATCCATACACACAGCTACAAATAAAACTCCATTGTGAGGACCTTTTAAAAATGTGTCATCAATAGCAATGACTGATCTAATGAAAGACAAAAACCCATCTATGCAAGCTTTCAAGCAAAAGAACATGTACATGAATTTGTCATTACAATCAGTCTGAAGGTCAATAATACTTCCAGGATTGGCTTGTTTTAGCATATATAAGTATGAAGGCAAAATCATGTATGATTCAGTAGGAGTTCCTTGAGCCTCATTCAATGCAATATGTCTGGCTCGATATTTTTTGTGGTAATGACATGAGATGTCAAACTCATTTTGTATGTCTCTTATAATTTCTTTAGGCTTGTATACACGGTGGTTTTTAAATTTTTCCTTGATATGCTCCCCTATCACATGAGCACTTGCTTACCTTTATTGTGGAAATCACTGTTCCATGGAGCATGTGTATATATTATCAAATCTTCTAATATGAAAATAATCTAAATTTGCATCTCCAACTGCACGTAAGCGCCAACTGCAATTTGCAACACTGCACCGAACCTGATATCTTGATGTGTTCGATTTCATGACTCTTGTTTGGAACCGGTTTGCCAAGGCATATCTACCTAACTCTAATTGCAATTGTTTTTTGTTGTCAAACATTTCACCGACTTGAATACATATAGGATTGCATCTAGGAGTAACTTCATTAAAATTAACTTGGTATAATGCACATGGCGGTGGAACAAGCCTTTGAACATGCTTAAATTGCTTGTCATATCAATTTGAAACTCCACCTGATGTTGTTTCACCATAACTACTGGGATAGGTATGTTGTTCTTGTTTACCATAATCCGTTGTATGGTGATCAATCGAAACCTCAGGAACATGCTCCATTCTTGAGCTATCCTCAAATCCATAATGAAGAGAGGAATAAGAATTATCATTGCCACATGGCATAAATCCTTCCCTAATATCATCCAAATGGATACCTGAGTTTGGTTGATATGTTGGACTAGTATTGGACGTTTCAATGTCATTCACATTCATTGTTTCCAAATTGGGATCAAAGTCAAATTCAAATGTATGGTTTGGTTTACAAGAAGTTTTCGGTTGACAAGTATTCTTCATATCTGTTGAATCAGGCTCAACCCCCTTTACAGTTATATACACTAGAGGGTCAACATTCTCACGGCCAAGCAATAATTCAACGTCGTCATCATCAATTATCTCAATAGGTATACTTGGACAAATGGTTTGAGCAATAGCAATTACTATAACTTGGTAATGGTTTTTATCAATACCTATGACACGGTATGCTTTATCCAATAATTGCTCAAAAGTTACATTCCGTAGAAATCTAAAAGCCCTTGCTCTTTGACCTTCATACCAGTAAACCCCACGATCGCTCTTTCATTGATCGTCCCAATTAAAAACCAGTTGTACAGTAGACATTTTCAATCCTAAAAATTTAATCATACAGAATCGTTACAATTAAATAACTTAAATAATAATTTAATAGCAATCCTAAAAAAAAAAATTAATTTGAAGAATACTGTTCGGGTCAGAAAGCGACCCGAAATCGAGTCGCCTTATGACTCGAAGATAGGGTCAAATTGACACAATCGAGTCAGAAGGGGACTCGATTTCGGGTCGACCTCGACATCGGGTCGTCTTTTGACCTAATTATGTCAATCTGACCCCATCTAGTTAGATTAAGACAATCGGGTCAGAGAGCGACCCAAAATCAGGTCGCCCTCTGACCCGAAGAGATGACTCTGACCTTTAGGTTAGAATTATCTCTTCGGGTCAAGGTCAGAGTCATCTCTTTGAGTTAGAGGGCAACCCGATTTCGGGTCGATCGCTTACCCGAACAATTTTTTCCCCTTTTTTTTCTTACAAACATTATCAAATAAATTAAATAATTAAATATAAGTACTAACCTTTATTAATACCCAAATTTCTTCAACTTTTCTTCATATTATCTTCCACTCAAATCCAAAGTTAAAAAAGAAAAAAAAAGAAAAAAAAATGATTGTTAATGGAGAGAAATTATGATGGAGGATGAATTAATGGGTTAATGGTATTTATTTGATTGTGTATTTTATTTATTTTATTGTAGTTTAATTAGATAGATAAAGAATTAATGTTTTATATTAATGAGTTGGTTTTAATTTATTAGGGGCATTTTGGGTCACTTAGGATAATTTTATGATTTTTTTAATTAGAATAATGAAAATGGCTGGAATAATTAAAGGGTATTTAGTAAATTAAAGGTAATTTTACAATTTTATTGCTTTAAAGGGCAATTACGTAATATTGGTGTGTTTTTAGGGCATTTTTGCTAAATTCCCTTGATGAAATGCCTATTAAGCTCTGAAGAAAAACTGTTGTGTCATTATCGAATTTCAAGCTTTCATTGTATTTGGTTAATGCTTATGCTGGCATTAATTACAATGCACCACTATGTATACATCATGTCAATAACTGCAGTTAAAATCAGATTCTCTAACAACTCCAGAAAACACGAAGGCAACCTAAAACTATCTGTACCAGATACTAAGATGGTGTTTGTTTTTTTAAATAAAATTTTATAAATAAGATATTAATTTTTTTTTTAATTTAGGATTTATTTGTTTTTTTATCTGAAGGTTAAATAGTATTATGTAAACTGAATAATGATTAAAACCTAAAATCTAAATAATATGTTTTTTTTTTTTTTAATCTTTGAATGTATAGCAATCTTATTTGTTTTTTAAAATAAATTGTCTAAAAACTAGTAATTTGATATTTATATTTTTTTATATTAGTTGTTATGTAACATCATATACTATAATGCAAACAATTATAATATATTATTCAATCAATACTACTTATGTATATATTAATAATATTTTTATTCATAGTTAAAATATGATCAATTATTATAATAAATTATTTTTTTTAAAATTACATATACTTAAATGAATTATTATAGTAAAGTAAATTAAATTTATATATTTAAATACAAATAAACTAAAATTTTTTAAAATTAAATTACTAATATAACAAAACTTGAAATTGTAAAGTAATATATATTTTAGTCATTGCAATATTTCATTAATTACATTTAAAAGGAATCTGTCTAATATAAAATTAGAATAAATTTGGAAATATGTTATTTTGGGAATGATAGATTTGGAATAATATATTTAAAAAATCATTAAGTAATTTGATATTCAGTTAAAAGTCAGAAGTTATAGTTTTTTTTTTTAGTGGATTTTAGATGGTTTTAAGTGACTTGACAACTTAAAAAAAAAAAAAAATCAATTAATAGGTGTTATCCAAACCCATTAAGTGAAAAATGATAAAACAAACAACCCCTTAGTATTCCAAAACTTAAATATTAGGTGATTGTACTTTTTTTTAATGTATATATATATATTGAGACTCATTTACAAACACGCAACCAAAGTTAGGACAGAAGAAGTTACATCCACAGAAAATACATTCATAGGAAGCCAACATATATCCTCAAGAGAGGAGAAAACTGCGTTAATTAGATGGTATGCCAAATGATTCCTACACTTGGAAATGGTTTGACAACTCTGCAATCCAACCAACCAACAAAGAACTTTAATAACACTCACAAACATAAATGCATTAAAGCAAAAGAAATTACTAGAGTTCAACCTCCTTATAACATCTACAACTTCTAATACTAAGAACTAGAGCTGGAAACGAGAAACAAAAGAAGGTCTTCTCTTAAAGCAACTAGATCACCTTTTTTTGTGAAAGGTTATCTCTCACAACTAAATCCATCAAGATCCTATGCCAAAAACCAAAAGATTCTTCCCAAATCTCACCACTACATCTGAAGTGAGCTTCAAAGAACTTAGGATTGAAGGATGGCAAAAACCTATTACTTGCATAGATTTAGAAGGAATATCCGCAGAGAAGGTTGAATCGTTGCTGATATTCACTCAAAACCTAATCCTACAAAAAATAAAATGATTTTTAAGGGAAGGATCCAGAAATCATCTAGATCCAACCCTTAAAAATCTCAAAACTAGTAGAGAATGATAAAAGAGAGGAAGAAAAGGAGAAGAAAATTGACCTCTCTTGCTTTAAGTGACCCGATTTAATTACCCATAAATTTTTACAGAACTTCTCCCTCTAGAGACTTCTCTAGAGGGAAGACTCAAGAAGACTATATGTGATTGTATTATTACTATTATACTTTTATTTATAATATTCTATATTTAACTGTCTTATTTTATATAAATAAAATAATTTTTTTTAATTTTTAATTTTTTTTAAAGGATGAAGGAGATTGTACAATTCATATTTTTCATATTTTAATAAGTAAATTAATGGTGAAGAAAGCTTGATCACCATGATACAAATGCCTTCGTAAAGGCATGTGTATTAGTTGTCCATGTATCCCATTTTCAATCAAAATTGTGAGTTTCTTTTCTCCCTCTTATAATTCTCTTATAAAATTTTAAAGAGAGATTGTAGTTTTGTTGGTTTGAAATAATTCTTTTAGTCTTTATCTGTGGATACTTCTCTCACATTGAGAGTTTTACCACGTAAATTTTGTTATGTCCCAAAATCCAGATACATGATTATTAAAAGTAAATGAAGAGAGGTAAATCTAGAAACTTTTGCCTAAGTCTTTTTTTTTTTTTTCCCGTAAAGCTTCTCAAGTGTATCAAGTGTCCCAAAATCCATAAATAATGTTCGTCACAAATAAATACTCTATCTCTCCATATAACATTAGTTAGACATTCCAATTATCATAAATATCACACAAAGTGCATTTATCTTTATATTTCCAATATAAACAATTATAATATGAATATTGTATATGCAATTACAATCTTTATCATATATCTATATCAAAGAGAATGTAACATGGTCAAAATTTTCATCTATAAATAGCCTTTAGCCAACAAAAAATACAAATCGAATAATCTACCATTGTAACCTAGCGGAAAACAAGGGGTGAGCTACAAAGTCTAGTAAAAATTTAAAACCTCAAGACATATATAAATCTTGATTTAAGCATGTCCACACAATTTATACTTCACTTCATCCATGAGTAAAACATTAAATAAAAATGAATGTGTACGAGAAGCAATCTATTAAGACTTTTACATTTCATAGTCATTGCATCGTAAATAATATGGAAGTTCTACCACATAGAATGACTATGTCTTTGGGTTCACAAAAGGAAAATCAAAGTACTACCTCCAAATGTTCGCAAGACCGTTAGTTGTAATGTTCTTGAAAAGTCAAGTAAAATTGCTAAACATCTATCCTACAAACCTTCGAGTACAAATGTTAGTGAAAAACCAAATCAAATCGCTAGATATCTAACCCAAAAACCGATGAGTACAAATTATAAAGCCCAGAATTTCCTCTTTTTATGAGAAATAAATTTTTTTCGATGAATGGTGTTTCTATGTGAATAGTATTTTCATACAAATAATGTTTCCAAGTGAATAGTGATTTTCGGGATAAAGCCAAGAATTTCTTCTTTTTATTGAGAAGTAAAACTGTTGCGATGAATAGCGTTTCCGTGTGAATAGTATTTCTGTGCGAATAGTGTTTCTGAGTTAATAGTGATTTTTGAGAAATGGACCCTAAAAATCGTAAATTTCTAAAATAGGTATTAAAGACAAAAGAAACAGAAACGGATCAAAAAAGAATGAGTCCATTCGAATAAATTGTAAGTAATTCGAAGTTTATTGGACAAAAATATCTTTCCGATTATTTATGGAGTAATAAAATAATTTAAAGTGCTTAGATGTGAAATTAAATTATAACAGAATTTTCAGATAGACTGGAGATGATTTTGGATACAAGAATTGGTATAGAAAAATTGATTAAAGTTTAAAAATACAATTAGTGCCAAAGAAATTACCAAAAATGGCATAATTATATTGATTAATGCAAGACATATACAATGGCATTTTAGAAAATTGAAAATGGGAAAGAATGCATGTGTGGCATGACAAGTGGCAAACAATTGCATGAAAAATGACAAGTGTCTTGCATGAAGAGAGAATGATGACAAGTGGACAAGCTAGTTAGTATTTTGGTTGAAATGAGATGAAACTAGTTAGAATTGAAATGAATTTTATATTTCAACTAATCAAAAGCTTTCAAAACCAACCAATAGCAAAATTGGGAATTTAAAGTTAGTTTGGGGGCATTTTTTAGAGCAAACAAGGACAATATAAAGTTGAAAATCAAACAAAAGCCAAATGAAAGAAACAAGAGAAGCATTCGGGTAACAAAGGGGGGTGTTCAGCCATGAGAGAAACCAGAAGGCAGCAGCTTATTTTGGTGGTTTTGAGGTGATTTTTAAGTGGTTTTTAAGTCATGTAAGGTTGCATGTAAGCTTAAGAGTAAGATCCATCCATTTCAAGTTGATTTCAAGTGGTAAGGTTTAAGTTTCCATGAGTTGTTGTATAAATGGTTGGATTTATGGTTTCTAATAAATTATTTGTGATTTTTATGTTTGGGTTTAAGGATTTGAGACCTTAAAGTTATAGAAAAACAAAGCTAGTGGTTCAAGTACAATTGGTAAGCATACTATTGAAAATGAATTTTTTATTTAAGTTTGAGTTGATATTATTTAAGACACTAGTAGCTCTGTTATGAGATATGAAGTGATTTTGATGTGAATTTAAGTGTAAAACTTGAAGAAAGATTTGTGTTGTGTGTGAATGTAATGCACGACCAAGAGGTGATTGAAATGGTTCAAATTGAGTTTAATTTATTTAAGTAATTTTCATGCATGTGAATGTGCAAAAATATTGAGTTTTAATGTTGAAATTAGAAGCAAAAGTATGGTATATTAAGTTGCTATGTTTCGGCCATAAGTGTATCAAAGTGATAAACAATTGTTTTTGGATGTTTTGGATGATTTTATAAGTTGTAGTGATAGTGAATTTAACATGGAAATTAAAAAGAAATTCATTGGAATGTCAAATGGCTACTTCATGGTCAAACTTTATGTTATTACACAAATGTGATGTTTTATGAATTTGATTTGATTTTACACTATTTTATATATGTTTGAGTGTGATTATGATGAGAAAAATTGAATGAGATTGACAGTGTAAAAGTTGGTCAAGGTTTGGCCAATATAGAATTAAATGGTTTAAGAATGTGTTTCATGCATTGATGTGGAATTTAGACCTAAATTGTGATGTTTTACATGTTTGGATATTAAGAATTTCGAATGGAAATTATATACGAATAATTGAGGTTCATACGATTTGGAAAAGGGTGTTTTGAAATCCTTATATAATTAGGCATTTGTGTGTATTAATGCATAACAATGGAAGTGTATGTGTGAATAAGTTCGGTTGTAACGTTGCCTAAAAATAGAATGTGAAAATACGTAGGTAACGTGAAGGTGAGGAAATTGAAATTGTGAATTATCGTGAACTAGGAAACGGTGAATGTAAAATTATTTTATAAACGTTAAATGCATTCTTAGCATGCTTTAAAGTGATTTTATGAATGTTAATGCCTCTTGAAATTCAAATGAGTTTTATTAAAGTCGTTAGTTTATGAAATATCTTTATGTATTTATCTAAAGAAATGATTATAGCATAAGAAATTGAAGCAATATACTTTTATGTTTGAACGAAATTTTTAAAGCATGATTAAAGAAAGTTTTTAAGACCAATGGTTACCCTTTCCCACGATATGAATGAGAAATGAATGATATGAATGAGAACCGGTCAAGGTTTCTTATATGCGCATGACATGTCAAGTAGAGGGCCATGTCACTAACTATGGGGGAATTTAGTCTATCGTGTCTGTCGTGTCGCCCTCTACGTATTATAAGGTACTGTACTATGAATGTATGAATGATACCCTACACAAGGCAAGTAACATACCACAGTGTAGTGGTTTATGACTGAGATGGATCATCCTCACCATTGGTGACCTAAGACCAGGCGGTGAAATATTATTTCACCGGGTTTCATTAGATACATGTTATATGAATGATGCTATTCTTTACATACCTATGTTCATGTTATGAACGGATTTTAATGAAGTATGTTACAGAATGGATTTTAATGATGCATGCATTTATGTTTTCAAGCAGATTTATATCAATGTATATATAAATTCGCAAGATTTATGATTTGGATAAATTTTTAAGAAATTTAGATTTCTAAATGATTTTGGGAGACTTATTTTCGAAAGTAAAGTTTAAATAGAAATGTACGATACTCACTAAGCTCCTTTAGGTCAATCTTTCCTATTTATTTTATGAAAAACCTCCCCAGGTGTAGAGACGGGTGCTCAGAGTGAGCGATCTTTGACACAGAGTTAGATAAGCACTTCCGATGATTGTAATTGTGAAAATTATTGTAGATATTTTAAGGTCAGTAAACATGCATAATGGAAATACTTTTAATTTTATGTAAATACTTGTGATTATATGCATGATAAAATATTTTTAAAATTCGAAATGGTTTCTAATTGAAACATTTTGATTTATGGTTAAATTTTCATTATGAAGTGGACCTGAGGTTTAAATTGAAAGTGGAGAAAAGAATGTATACATTTTGAAGTGTTTATAAATTGATTTTCAGGTGGTTTGAAAAGATTGGAAATGTCGAAAAATAGTCATTGGATTACCAAAATTTTTCCACCTTAATTTTTAAATGATTATGAAATGAAAATGTATCACATGTTCGCTCCACGAAATCCTTTAGAGTCACCATTATGAAAGCTATAAGGACTTCTGTTGGAGTTCTAGGAGGGCTCCGCTCGAATCCCTAAAGGAGAAATCCGGGTTTGGTCCTTTCACAAATGTTCATGAAAAACCACATTAAACTGCCAAACATCTAATCCAAAAATCATCAAATACAAATGTTCACGAAAAGTTGAATTTAACCATCAAGCATTTAATTGCCAAAACTGCCAAACGTGAATACTCAAGGCATAAGTTTAATATAACTGCCAACCATAAGGCTTGCAAAAATCGTCATACCCAAAGACATTTCCAACCATCCTCTTAGTACTTCCACTGTAAACCTTTACTTTGAAAATCAAGTTTAGTATAACTGCCAACCATAAGGCTTGCAAAAATCGTCATACCCAAAGACATTTCCAACCATCCTCTTAGTACTTCCACTGTAAACCTTTACTTTGAAAATCAACCAACACAAAACATGATATGTATGGATGAGATTAGTCTCATAAGAAAATTTAATTGATTATGGTCTCTGAATAAAATGCCAATTTTAGAAATGAAATCACTCTTCAATGCATTCAATTGAAGATGTTCCAATATCGTAATGCTATAGACAGAGGCGGGGCGGACCCAATATAGGGTCAGCCGGGGCACGTGCTCCCTTTGAAATTCTATAAAAATTTATTAAGTTTATACACTCACAAAATATGAAAATGCTTTGACGGTTGGAGTCATGTACAAAGCTGCAACTAGTTTTAGGTTCAAATCCAAACTGACTAATAATTTTACTATTTTTACTCCTTTTCACATTTGCCAAGTTTTTATTGTTTTTTTATACACATTTCCTTTGAACTTTTTTATATACATTTACTTTGCAATCCCTCCTTTTTAAACACATTTACTTTTCAACCTCTCTTTTACACATTTACTTATTTACATTTTATATACATTTGTTGTTCAACCCCTTTTTTTACACATTTACTTTTTTATATTTATTAGTATAGTTTACTCTTTTTTTCCCCTTTTGAGATAAGTACCTATTACTTGCCAACTGGGTAAACCTTCAAACTTAACATATTTTGACTTTATAAATTTTTATATCTTATCACGAACTATAAAAAAAATCCTAAACTCCTAATATATATTCATCAATCAATTCTAATAAAATATTAAATTTTAAGTTATCACATTAAAAATATGGTCAATTTATTATCATGATTCAACTTTATATATATATATACACATATATTTTACTTTCTACTTTTGCATTAATTAGTATCAATAAAAATTAGAAGTTCAAAAAAATTTAGAACGTAGTTTATAATTCGTTGTATAAACTTATTGTTGTTTAGTATAAATATATATTTTTTTTTGTAAAATTAGACTGAAATTATTTTTTAATAAATACAAGTGGTTTTTGTCTTATTTAAATTAATAATCTTTTGAGTAAATAATAAATTTATGTAGTTTATGTTATTTTGTTTTATTTTAATGATTTCGTTTTGATTTTTATTTACTTTGCTTTAGTATTATATGTATTTTATTTTATTTAAATTATATTATGTTATCGAACTTCGTTTTTTTTTAAAAAAAATTATATGTTTAGTATGGATATCGATATTTTTATTTTTATTTTTTCTTCGTGTGCCCCCCTAAAACAAATTTTTTGAGTCTGCCACTGGCTACAAAATGAAATTTTTACACACTGCTACCATTTTTGGAAAATCGTTGTGGTTTGCACTAGGGGTGGACATTTTCGGGTTCAGGTTGGGTTAGGTTGAAAATCTCCCAACCCAATTTAATTTTCAACCCAACCCAACCCATCTAATTTTTTTTAAGATGTAACCCAACCCAACCCAATAAAAAATAATCGGGTTGGGTTGGGTCTGTCGGGTTGGATTTATAAATATTCTAGATTTATAAACCACTTGAGGTTTCTGATTTTTTCTCTTGTGTCTTCATTCTTCTACTCTAGATTTATAAATCCTCTGTGATGAATTTCATGTAGTAGCGTAAAAGTGTATGTTTAGGAAAGATTCTAGATTGGAAAGAGTTGGTTAGGGGTAGACATTTTTGGGCTCGGGTTGGATTGAGTTGAAAATCTCCCAACCCAACCCATTCAATTTTTTTTAAGATATAACTCAACCCAACCCAATAAAAAATGATCGGGTTGGGTTGGGTTTGTCGGGTTGGGTTGAAGATGCCCACCCCTAGTTTGCACAAAACCCCTATTTGAGCGAACTAGTATTAACTGAAAGCGTCATTTGATGTGAAACCAATTGGAAATTAAAGCTTTGTGACTGTAGAATTTAATACAAAAAGAACCAATCTAAAATCATTTGCCAAAAAGTTGCAATTTTATAAAAATCCCGCTGCCATCACAATTCTTTTTTGATATTTCGCTATCTCAATCTCCCCTTCGTTCCCAACCATTCAACAACGCCATCCACAAACATCATGATCGCAACCCAATGAAGTTTTTCCAACATGAAAGTGGTCAAACCACTACTTAAAAATAATGTTTGTTTTAATAAAATTTGTGAAAGTAAATTAATACCCCTAATTTATTTTATATCAGGAAAATCGATTTTTGTTATTACTTAAAGAATCAGCTACTATATAGGATTTATATAGTTACAAAGATAGTTGTGAGAGAGAAATTATTTTTCAATTATAATTTTTGTTTTTAAAAACTTTTGATCTTTGTGAACTCTATGATAAAAATTAAATTATAAGCAAACAATGCTACAGTTATACAAAATCTGTATATTAGCATGACCCTTACTTAAAATAAAAAATAAATAATATTTTTATTATTCAATAATAAATAATATGTCTATTTTGAAAAATTAATAATTTAAAATAATAGTTGATATAAATTTATTTTTATAATAAATGGATTTAATCAAGGCTAAACATTTACATGTTCGGTTTGGTTCCTATAATCAAGTTAATCATGTTTGGTTGATTCGAGTTAATTATGTTCAATTTGAGTCAGTTTGAGCAATTGAAGTGTTCGTGTTCGGTTTCAAAGCTTGAAAACCAATTAAAAGTCAGTTCATGTTTGGTTCGAATCAATTTGGTTCCCTCGATTTGGGCTATTTTGGGCAAAATTTCCTCGATTCGGGCTCTTTTTGGGCCTAATGGGCCATCACACGAAAACCCACTTCAAAAAAGGTTAAAGCATCATGTTTCAAAGGTTCCAACTGCGATCTTTAGAAAATCAGTTTGAAACAGCAAAAACAAGGGAGATATATATGCAAGCACAATGAGACTTGGTCCTTTACCTTTAATGAGTCAAAGAAAGAAGACAATTGCATATACCTTTAATGAGTCAAAGAAAGAAGACAATTGCATATATAGAGAAAGAAGTTAGTAACCAAGCCCTTAGTTTCGATGTGGGACAGATCTAGTTTCAAACTTCCAAAATCATCAACTTTCAAGTCATTCAACTTGAAATCTTTGTAACACTTATACTCAAGTATTGAATCAATTGATCAACTCCCTCAAATTGCTTTAATATTTCTCATAATCAAGGATATATGTGTATATATATAGAGAGAGAGGAGAAAAGGGTTGTGTATATGGATGAATAATGTTAAAAAGAAAAGTTAAGAAATCAAAGGGTTTTGTGACTTGAGAGTTCAAACCTTAAAACTACTACTTTGTATCTGACATTGCTTGTAGAGAGGGGTGGCAATATGGGTTACGACATGACGG
Source organism: Litchi chinensis (assembly GCA_019925255.1). Lineage (NCBI taxonomy): Eukaryota > Viridiplantae > Streptophyta > Magnoliopsida > Sapindales > Sapindaceae > Litchi > Litchi chinensis. The sequence continues at coordinate 329,110 of CM034465.1, read as the reverse complement.
GTTGACACAAATCGCAAAAAATAAATGGGTATGGGTGGGAGTTAAACAAATTCATGTCGTAATCGTATCAACCCATCTAACCCATTTATTAAACGAATTGAATCGGGTTTGATTAAATGAATTGCGGGTTGACACGATTAAAATTGGGGTCAAATTATAATTTAATATATTAAAAGGTAGGGGTGGCAATTTGGGTTGACGGGTTGGGTTTGACATGACCCGAACCCGACCCGAACACGACCCGATAAGGAAACGGGTTGAACCCCCTCAACCCGAACCCGACACGGTTATTAACTGGTCAACCCGTTAATGACCCGTTTAACTGATATGTTAGTGACCTGTTTAACTGACACGAATAATAATCCATTTAATTGACCCGTTTATGACCCATTTAATGATAGTTAATACATTTAAATTTTAATATAGATATAATAAAAAACAAAATTAAAATAAAGATACATAAGACCTAAAAAATATTATCATCCACAAATACAATCTAAACCATAAAAATACAAATGTTTACAAAGATGATTATAAAAATATCTTTGCAAATATAGTCCTTCATATTAAAAAAAAAAAAAAAAAAAACAACATAAAATTTTTTTTGTAGTATTTTATAATAGAAAAACAACATCAAGCGTTGATTACATCCGCCAAACTAAACTTGTCAAAAGATAATAATTAAAAGTTAACTAATTAAGAAATTATATATTTATACATGAAAAAAATAGTTTAACAAATATTTTATCAAAACCAATAAAATTTTACCACTACATGACAATTTGTGATGAGATGAAGTGTAAAGATGAAATTTGGAGACTTGTGTTTAGGTTAGGGTTTGAACTTTGAAGGGTATATATATCTACCACTAAAATTACATGACTACCCCTCTAAAATAAAATTATTTTTTTACCCTTATTTAACGGGTCAACCCGTTACCCGTTAAATAGAACTCGAACCCGACACGATAATTAAACAGGTTAGACGGGTTGACCCGTTTATTTACCCAACCCGTTAATACTCAACCCTAACCCGTAATAATCGTGTTGGTTTCGTGTCGACCCGTCGTGTTAGGTTCCAAATTTCTAGCCCTATTAAAAGGTTAAGAATGTAATTATACATTTATATATATATATGAAAACACATACTAAACCTAAACCATTTCCAGATCTGATTTCAAATTTGTGTGTGTAGCTGTCGGCACCCTCCTTCCTCCTTACACAGTCCATGCACGAGCATGACCAGTAGACCACCGGGCACCGGTCCACCGTCTACCTTCTTCTTCCTTTCAAAATGATGACACGATAGCACTAAACTGACAATGACACGACGACTTAACCTTAACAACACCAACATCGACGATGACAGGACGACTCGACCTTGACGACACTAACACCGACGACAACTCGACGACACAATGACACCAAGGACAATACCATCCATCCCACCAAATTACTATTTTCTCCCTCACGGTGACCTTACCACCTTATTCCTTACAGTCACCGACGGTCAGCACCTTCTCCCGCACTTTTCACTCTCGATCACTGTCCGATCACTAACTTTTCCGTCACGGTCACGAGCTTCTCCCTGACAGTCACAAGCTTCTCCCTTTTGGTAGCTGTCCGATCCGGTCAACACCTTGACCAATTCAAGTGTCCTTCTCTTTCAATTTATTTTGTGTATTCTGTATTTCGATTTTAGTTTTCTTTTCATATATATAGCTCCAGTGCAATCAGTAATGTTAATTGGTTTAATGTGTAGGTTTTATAGTGATTTAATGTGTAGATTTTATAGTTGATTTAATGTGATTTCATGGTTAATTGGTTCTTAGATATGGATCTGAGTGTTGACTTCGATGACGATACCATCGATTTGGAAGATGAGCTCGAAGATGAACTTGAAGTTGAAAATAAGCATAAAAATGTGGGAAGTTCAAGCAAGTCAAAGCAAACTAAACTTCTCGAAAAAGAAAGCGGACTTCGTATGTGTAGAAGTCATTCGAAATGATAACGAAGGATAAAAAAGGAAAGGATAGATGCAAATGCAAATGGTGTGGTCAAATCTATCTCTGCCCAACCTTGAGTGGTACAAGTAATATGATTAGACACTTGACTCTTACTTGTCCTAAATATAAATCATGTGATATACGTCAAATGGTGATTAAAAAAAGTAAATTTGGGTTTGTTGGTGTTCGTCAACCTAGGACTAAGACTCAAGAAGAATTTAGGAAGCTTATTGTTGAAGCTTTAGTGTTGCATGATTTACCTTTTCAGTTTGTAGAGTAGAAAGGAATTATAAGAATGGTTGAGTTTTTAAATGATGATTTCCATATGCTCTCTAGGAATACTGTGAAAACGAATGTGTTGAGTTTGTTTTAGAAAGGTAAACAAAACCTTAAAAAAAATGTTAAAAGATGCCCTTAGTAAAATTTGTCTAACTTCGGATTTATGGACTTCCATAACTACTAATGGTTACATGTGTATGACTGCGCATTTCATTGATTCTAATTAAGTTTTACATAAGAGAGTGATGAGCTTTTGCTTTATGCCTCCTTCATATGATGAGATATCTATTGTTGATAAAGTTATGTCATTGTTGTCTGAGTGAGGTATTATCAAGAAGCATTTTTCCATTACTTTAGATAATGTTTCATCAAACAAGTGCTTTATTGATAATTTAAAAGTCAATTGAATATTAGTAAAGCACTTGTTTGTGATGGGAAATTCATGCATACCCGTTGTTGTACCCATATTATTAATTTGATTGTTTAGGATGGATTGAAAGAGATAGATGTGGGTGTGCATAAAATTTGTGAGAGTGTAAAATATGTGAGAGGGTCTCAGGTTAGAAAGCAAAAATTTTTGGAGTGTGTCAAGCAAGTTGATTTAGACGTGAAGAGGGGTGTCCGACAAGATGTTCCTACTAGGTGGAATTCAACTTATCTTATGTTAGATAGTGCTCTTTATTATCAACGTGTTTGATGTACTTTAGAGTTGATCGATAGCAATTACAAGCATTATCCTTCTGCAAGTGAGTGGGATAGAGTTAAGAAAATTTGCAAGTTTTTACATTATTTTTATGAGACAACTAACATTTTTTCTAGTTCAACTTATCCCACTTTGAACTTGTACATGCCAAAGGTGTTTTTGGCGTACTTGACTTTGTTGCAACATTTGAAGAGTGACGATGAGTTTTTGAAAAGCATGGAAAATCAAATGCACAAGAAGTTACAAAAACATTAGGCTGATTTTTGTGTTATTTTGACAATTGTTGTTGTCTTGGATCTCCGTTACAAGATGGAATTTGTTGATGTAGTGTTTCAAAAGTTGTATAGTGTTATTGATGTATCAAAAAAGTTGGCACATGTAAGAAGTAAATTATTTTCTTTGTTTGATGAGTATATGGCAAGTTCCACTAGGGCATCTACCTTTAAGGCCACCACATCATCAGCAACTCCTAGTACACAAGTGACCAATGCACAAGTGAACACAATAGATGAACTTGACTTGGTTTTGATGGTAAGAAATAATATAATTTCCTTATTACATATTTGCAATATTATTTTACCATAATAATTTATCTAATGATATTTTCTTTTGTTATTAATTATATATTGATAGGATTTTGACATGAGACTTAGTGATGGAGGCATTACAACTCACAAGACGCAATTAGAACTTTATTTGGAAGAACGAAGACTTAAAAGATTAGTTGATTTGGGCATTCTAGCCTTTTGGAAGGCTAATGAAGCTCACTCTCCTGAGCTTTCTGTCATGGCTCATGATGTTTTGTGCATCCCATTATCTACAATTTCATTCGAATCAGTGTTTAGTAATGGTGGTAGAGTTTTTGATCACTACCAAAGTACACTAAAACCTAATGTGGTGGAAGCAATAATTTGCGCTCGAGATTGAATAATTGGTAGAGGTAACACACTAATTTTATGCTAGTGATTTCTTATAATTATTTTTTATTATCTTTCAATTACTTTCGTCATTAATTATTGTAGAAAAGGAGATTGTTTCACTAGAAGACGTCACAGAAGATATATTGAATTTAAGTATTAATGAAACTCCCTCTAATGCAAGTGCCCCTAGTGAATTAGTAGAAGGCTCAACACCAAATTCTTTCACTTAGTAGTAAATTCTATTAATTATATTTCTCAATTTTAAGATTGTGAATGTAGATATCTAATTTTGTGTTTTTGTGTTTTTTGTGTAACTTGAAAGTCCCTTTAGAGTTTGGAATAAATAAGGAAGAAATTTTAAGTGACAAAAGTTTGATGTTGAAGAATGATAATGTTATGTCATTTTAATTTATATGGATTTGCATTGAGTTTAATTTTCTTGTGATTTTTAAATGTGGATGATATGAAATTTTGTGTAGTTTATTTAATGTGTTGAATTAGGTGTTTAAATATTTGATTGTGAATTATTTGTTATATTTGTGTTTGCACTGAATTTGATTTTGTTGTAGTTTTTAAATATGGATGATGTGAAATTTTATATAGTTGATTTAATGTGTAGGTTTTTATGTGTTAATTAGGTGTTTAAATGTTTGATTGTGAATTATTTATTATATTTGTGTTTGAATTGAGTTTGATTTTGTTGTGGTTTTTAAATGTGGACGATATGGAATTTTATAGTTGATTTAATGTGTAGGTTTTATAGTTGATTTAATATTTAGTTGATATATTATTTATTACATTTGGGTTAAACGAATTAAACGAGTTTAACGAATTAAACAGGTTAAATGAATTAAACGGGTTAAACGAGTTAAATGAATTAAATGGGTTAAACGAATTAAACGATTTAAATGATTAAACGGGTTAAATGAATTCGTGTCATGTCAATCGTGTATAAAGGAATTTGTGTTGAATCAAAAAATATTAACCCGCTTCTTAAATGAATTCGTATTGAATTGATCGAATTCATAAATGAATCGAATCGAATTTAGTTTAACCCGACACACCAACCCGTTTTGCCACCTCTACTTGTGGATGTCAGAGGATGCTCTTTCCACCTCTGTATACTGTCATCCAATGTTGAAGGAAGTGGGTCAACAACATTTACGACAAATTGTTGCGACTTTTGACCAACAACAATTGGTTGCAGTGCAGTGATATTTTTCAACCAAACTATGAACTTCACTGTTAGTTGAAATATTTATTATAATTTTCTTGTATATTAAATATATGTCTATTTTTTTTTTCTTTTGGTTTCGGTTCAATACTGAGTTTGGTATCCAGAACCTTATTGATTCATGAAACGTGATGTTTTCTAATTATGGGAATCTAGCACCTTCAATGTGAACATGGAAACCTTATCGATTAGGTCGTGTCGTTTGGGTCAGTCCATGTTTTCATGGCCACCAGTAGATTTAACATTATAATGATATAATATTAAATATCTAATAAAAATTATTTATACATTAACAAAAAAAAAGGCTAGCCACCTCCATCAAATAAGTGTGACCTAACCTTTGGTGACTCCTTGTGGAGGAGTTTGCCAAAACTCCCTCATTGCAAGGAGTTGATTACAAACTCTTTTGTTGGAGGAAATTGCAACAATCTCCTTCTACAGAGGACTTACCTCAAGATCCAACAACAAACCTAAACTACCCTAAGATCTCCCCGAAGACAAAATTGTTTTTTGAATAAATTGATCCATAAAATTAGGCAAATTGATTCTCCAAAATTAAATAACATAATTTACCTAACCTTAACCCAAACAATCCTAGTATCTCGAGAAAAGCTGAAAACAGGATAAATTACCTAATAAATCTACAGGGTTTTATTAATTCTCCAAGCTAGTATCCATATACATAGTAACATTCATAAACAAATCTCCTATTTATAAACAACTAATGCTAACTTTCCTAGGAAACATAAATTCCTTAGCAAATAAATCCTAAAACAAAACAAATTCTAAATTAACATAAAGAGAAATATTGATTTAAACATGAAATAATATAACTAATCCTAATTAAATCCTAAATTAGTTAAAACTCTAATGTCAGTTCTCATCATTCCCCCATTTTTCAAAAATACCTTTGTCTTCAATGGTAGGAACTGAAAATTTCTTGAATCCGCACGAGAATTGAACATTTATTGAAGCAAGTTCTTGGTTTCATTCCATTTGTCACCCCCGTTCGAATCAATACCGTGGCCTTGAAATTTGTCTACAGAAAATGCAGTGATTCCTTTGTCAAACATGCTCAAATTACTACCACCGGCCAACTTAAGGAGAATAATTTTTACAAAGTCTTTAACATCATGATAAAGCTTAGGCAGATCGGGATAAAGCGTGGGGGAGATCTTGGGGCAATTTAAGCTTGTTGTTGGATTTTAAGTTACGTCCTCAACAATTTGTTGCTTCATTGAGAGTTTTCCGGCAACAATACCGTTGGAAAATTTGATTGAGAGTGTTTATAAAAAATAATAATAATAATGACAAAAAATATATATTGTCACTGAGAGACATGAAGCTCAGAGGATTAGAAACTTTGGAAAAATCGGTGAATGGGGTATTCATACTTCAATAGCGTGAATATCAAGGGCTCTTGAAGACATTCGAAGAGCCACTGTTGGGAGGAAACAAAGGGAGAGCTATTATATATAGTCGAACTCAAGGAGATTATTTCAGCGGCTACAAGAAATCTACTAAGGGAGACGCGGACCATTATGGTGGACGATGTGGTTCAGTCCAACTCAGTTTTAATAAGTCTGGCAGTGGGCACTATAAATCTGATGATAAAAAGGAAAGTGGAGCATATGGTTATGGGTGCAAGCAGAGGTCAAGTAGAGGAAGACTCAACTGCCAATTACAAGTCTCTTCATCACCAGGAACTTGGGACCAAGATGTAGATGTCGAGATGATGAGAATATTGAAGAAAACCGTGAACAGTACTAGTACTAAGACCACTAAAGGTACCAGCAACAGCAGCGACAGTGATAGTGACGAGGCCAAGGCAGCAGTGGCAGGTTGGAGCACAGATCACTCCACAACGGGGAAGGCCATGGAAGGGAGTGGTACGGTGGCGAAGGTGATGCAGTTCACTGCTACGAAATTAGTGGAAGGAACAGAAGCAGCGAGGACAGCGAAACTGGTTTGTAAGACGGCGGCGTACGGTGTAGTTGAAACAGGCTGGTTGGATAATAGAATAGCCATGCAAACCGACGTGCAGCAACCTGTGTCGTTTGTGTCGAGTGGTACATTGCAATCTGAACCTGCCAAGATCACTACTGTAGATTCAATAGAGACACGTGAAGCTTTCGAAAGCAAGAGCATGGCCAGGTTGGCACGCCTTAGTGCATTCGAGGTATAGTGATGTCTTGGTCTCTCTGATGTTGGAGCTACAATAAGTCAGGCAGAAATTGCTCGAGTTCATTCTCTCGCTGCTTTGTTTACATTTGAAAGTAAGAATCCTAACTGTCATCCGGAGGGCGGGAAGGGGGCGGAAGTCGTCAACTGCGAAGAATGGAAGAAGAGTGGTGAGTTGACGGAGACGTTGAAGAAGGAGGTGCTGATCTGGGACTGAGTCCACAGGACCCTACCCGTAAGCAGCAAGCTGACGTTTGTAGTATTGAGATGTGAAGATCTTGAAGGTAACATCTGTGTGGGACTGCTAAAAACAACCATGAATGCATTAATAGCAACCAACAGAAACTTAAAGCTGGCAATAAGGCTGCTCTCATTCCATTCAAAGAGCGCAAGCTTAAATGCACTATACCAAAAGATGATGGCACATTGGCCTCATTTATTGGATTCGGGGTTCGGCTTGACAATGCTAGAGGACCTATAAAGGGAGGAATCAGATATCATCCAGAGGTTGATCCAAACGAACTGAATGCTTTAGCACAACTTATAACATGGAAGACAGCAGTGGCAAACATCCTTTATGGTGGAGCTAAATTCGACTGTATCTCAATTAAGAAAAGCTGAAAACATGATAAATTACCTGACAAATAAATTTGTAAGGTTTTATAATTAATTTTTCAAGCCAATATCCATATGCACAATTAATAACAATTCTAAATTAGTTTTCTATTTATAGACAACTAATTCTAATTTTCTCAGGAAATATAACTTTCTTAAGCAATAAATCTTAAAACAAAATAAATTCTAAAAGAGAAATATTAATTTAAATATGAAATAATATAACTAATCCTAACTGAATAAAATAATTATCTAAATTAATTTAATCCTAAAATAATAAAAATCTTAAATTAATTAAACTTTAATGACAGTCCTCATCACCTTTCAACGTGGGAGATCACGCAAATCAAGATTATGTTAATTTATACCTAAAAAATATATTAATATCTTAAAAATTGAAATTAAATTTACAAACAACACATCAATGTGTCAATTCATTTATTTAGCTTTATATTTTTTCCTTTTTTATTTATTCATCTGTTGATTATGGACACATATTTTTTTAATAAATTGATTATACACAATAATTCACGATTTAAGTGTACATGTTAATATTATTTATAAATTATGACATTAGAGACATTTATACCCTAAGGCCCGTTTCGTATGTGAGATTAGATTGGATTATTTTTAAGGCATTGAATTGAATAGGATTAAAATTGATAGGGTTGAATTAATTAGTACTGTAATATGTTTAGTGTAGTTGAAATAATAATAAAAATAACACTATGTTGTTTGGTAAGTATGGGATGAGATTAGAAAAATTATATTTTATATTTGATTTTGAAATAATTAAATTTAGTATTTAAATATAAATAATATTATGAAGTTTGACTGGAGCATTCTCATCTTCAACCTTCATTTGGCCATTGCCACAGCTTCTCTCTTCTTTTTTATTTCCGTCTTCAACACTTCATTCGGCGCAGTTCACTACCACGGTTCACCTCTCTCCTTGACTCTCACTTCTCACTTCTCTCTTTTTGGTTCATTGTCGTGGTTCAGTTCTCTCTTTTTATGGACAGAGTGTTAGGATTTTTTATATTTATTAATGTGGGCTTACATATTATATAACAACTGTATTATGGACTATTTATTTTAATAGAGCAAAATAAGTGATCTATTAATTGAACTCTAGAAATATCTATTTGGTATGAACTTTAATGTGTAGAAACCTAATACTAATTAAATTAGGGTTAATGGGAACCTAATTAGGTTAGTATATAAAAAACATAATTAGGGTTATGGTCCCCAAGTCAAATTAACGTTATTTTGTTCTCTCTTCTCTTTCCCCATTCAAGAAGAAAAATACAGAGTAACCTAAGGAGATTTGACTGTGGAAGACTCGATCCTACTCAGATTTAACAATATGGATTCAAGTATGCTTTCTTTAATAATTCTTATTGATTTAATATGAGTTTCTAGATTTTGATATAGGTTTAACCTATTAAAGTTTTATTCAATAATTGGTATCAGAGCGTACTCATATTGAATCATTGAGATATTGATTAATTTAATTATTATGATTGTCGTGGAATTTTGAAAAATACATGTCGTATTGTTTTATTGGATTCGGCAATTGAAGAATGCAATTGAAGAAATATATAGTTTGTTTTTTGTTTTCATCGGATTCAGTTTGCGATCTTCTGTTTGTTTATTGATTATTGGCTGATAATATATATGATTCAGATTGCATTGGTCTGAGAAGAAATATATATATTTGTGTTTACTGGCGGCGTAAATAAAAGTCAGTGTGTGGTTGTTTATTTGTACAAGAATGAATATATATATATATATTTATTTATTTATTTAATAAGATTCTCAAGTCAATGAATGCTGTTTTGGATTGGCGTAAAACAAAAGTTTATGAATGTATATGTATTATGTCTGATATTTCAAAATAAATTGAATTAAAATTATATGTTGTCAAAGTAACTTCTATAATTAAATTTGTTTATCTTGAAATATTAAGATGTGCATGTCTATTGTTTATGCGAATAATGACTGGCCCAAAGGAAGGTTATTATTTGACCAAATAATGGGCATACTTGTGGTAATAAATATGTGATGATTATTAGGATTTCCATGTGAGTAATAAGTCGGTCCAAAGAAAGGCTTATTACTTGACGGGATTAATTGTCAATATTTGATTACTACACAAAGAGTACCACTTACAATTGATATTTCTATCCAAAGACTAAATATCAATGTTGTGCTAGGTATCTTGTTTTAGGGCCCATCAATATGGGAATAGTTTAATCATATCATGTATGAATTATTAATTGAGTATTATTATATTATGATATGATTATTAATTATGAGCTTGTATTTGTTTTGTTCTCAATTCAGTTACTACTTCTGCTTCAACAATAACTACTAATATAAATTCCATTCCTGTGCTTAATGACACGAATTTTAAGAATTGGAAAGAGAATGTTATGATTGTTCTCGGTTGCATGGATCTTGACCTTACGCTTTGGGAAGAACGACCCTCATCTCTTAATGATAATAGTACCGCTGATGAAAAGGTGAGTATGGAGAAGTGGGAATGTTCTAATTGCATGTGTCTTATGATTATGAAACGTTCCATTCCAGAAGCTTTTAGGGGCTCTATGTCCAAAGAGAAAAATGCTAAAAAGTTCCTTGATGACATAAAACAGCGTTTTGCGAAAAACGAAAAGGTTGAAACAAGTACCCTTTTGGCTAACCTTATTTCAATGAAGTATAAAGGTAAAGGGAACATAAGGGAGTACATCATGGAGATGTCTCATATTGCTTCCAAACTAAAGGCACTAAAGTTACAGCTGTCTGAGGACCTGCTGGTGCATTTAGTTTTGATTTCTCTTCCTGCACAATATAGTCAGTTTAAAATGGGTTACAACACTCAAAATGATAAATGGACTCTTAATGAGCTCATATATCTCACTGTGTGCAAGAAGAAGAAAGATTGAAACGAGAAGGTACTGAAAGTGCTAACTTAGTAACTATCTCTAAGGACAAGAAAAGGAAAAGAGGAAAAGAAGCTGCAGTTGGGACATCACAGCATAAGGTGCAAAAGAAACAGGATAAGGAGTTTATCTGTTACTTTTGCAAAAAAGCTGGACACATGAAGAAAGAATGTCCCAAATACGCCAATTGGCGTGTCAAGAAAGATATGCTTCTCAATTTAGTTTGTTCTGAAATTAATTTAACTTCTGTACCTAAACACACTTGGTGGATAGATTCTGGTGCTACTACTCACATAAGTGTGTCTATGCAGGGTTGCCTGTGGAGCCGACAGCCAAGTGATGCTGAAAGATTCATCTATGTGGGCGACGACAAAACAGTTGTAGTAGAGGCTATAGGAACTTTTAGGTTATTATTAAAGACTGATCATTTTTTGAATTTGTAAGAGACTTATGTAGTACCGTATTTTAGATGGAATTTGATTTCAGTTTCTATTTTGGACAAATTTGGTTATTCTTGTTCATTTGGAAATAATAAATTTAGTCTTTTTCAATATTCGAATCTTATTGGTACTGGTTTTTTTTTATCTTTGCATGATAACCTATATTTGTTGAATATAATTGCCTCAATTAATGAAACTTTACATATAAATTCACGAGGTACAAAATGAAAATTAACTGACAGGGATTCCGCCACACTATGGCACAAGCGTTTAGGTCATATCTCTAAACAGAGAATTCAGAGGCTTATGTCTGACGGGATTCTTGATTCCATTGATTTGACAGATTTCGAAATCTGTATTGAGTGTATTAAAGGGAAACAAACAAACATAAGGAGATTATATGCCAATAGGTGTTCTGATGTCTTAGAACTAATTCATACTGATATTTGCGGACCATTTCCTACAGCTTTTTGGAATTGTCAACAGTATTTTATTACATTCATAGATGACTATTCAAGGTATGGGTACCTATATTTGATACATGAGAAGTTTCAATCCCTGGATATTTTTTAAAGCCTTCAAAGTTGAAGTTGAAAATCAACTTGGCAAGAAAATTAAAGCTGTTAAATCTGACCGTGGTGGTGAATACTATGGCAGATATGACGGATCTAGTGAACAACGTCCAGGACTTTTTACGAAATTCTTAGAGGAATACGGTATCGTCCCGCAATACACAATGCCAGACAAACCTAGCATGAATGGTGTTGCTGAAAGACGAAACATAACGCTTAAGGACATGGTAAGAAGTATGATCAATCATTCGTCTTTACCAGAATCCCTCTGGGGAGAAGCACTAAAGACTGCAGCATATATCCTCAACAGGGTTCCAAGCAAAGCGGTAGCTAAAACCCCTTATGAATTATGGACAGGCAAAAAGCCTAGTATAAGGCATTTACATATTTGGAGTTGTCCAACTGAGGCAAGACCTTATAGGCCAAATGAAAAGAAACTGGACTCAAGAACTGTAAGCTGCCATTTTGTTGGGTACTTTGAACGCTCAAGGGGTTTCAAGTTTTACGATTCCACTACTAGAACATTTTTTGAGACGGGAAATGCGAGATTTTTTGAGGAAGTTGAGTTTGTGGGGGGAGATAAGATTAAAGACATTATCTTTGAAAAGGAATTTATTTCTCTTCCTGCTATTTTTATTAATAATTATCAGACTTATATTCCTGACATTGTTCAAAATGCAAATCCGGAATATCAAGACAATATAGACGAGCTCCCTGTGCAAAATGAAGAAATTATACCCGAAGTGCAAACTCAACAACCTCAAGAGGATGTGTCATTGAGACGATCCACTAGAGACATGAGAAATGCGATTCCGGATGACTATATCGTTTTTCTCTAAGAACATGAAGATGATATAGGAGTGGTGGAAGATGATCCAATCAACTTCCATCAAGCCAAACAAAGTTCTAATTCTCAAAAGTTGATCGATGCTATGAATGATGAGATGAATTCCATGAAAAACAATGACGTTTGGGATCTCGTTGAATTGCCTGAAGGTGTGAAACCCATTGGTTGCAAATGGATATTTAAGACCAAAAAGGATTCAAAAGGCAATATTGAGAGATATAAGGCTCGTCTAGTTGCCAATGGTTTCACTCAGAAAGAATGCATTGATTACAAAGAGACTTTCTCTCCGGTTTCAACGAAAGACTCTTTCAGAATTATAATGACACTTATATCTCATTTTGATTTAGAGCTACATCAGATGGATGTAAAAACTGTGTTTTTCAATGGTGACATTGACGAAACAATATATATGATGCAACTAGAAAACTTTGTATCCGGTGACCCAAAGAAAATTATTTGCAAATTAAAGAAATCCATCTATGGTCTCAAACAGGCTTCCCGTCAATGGTATCACAAATTTCATTAAATCATTATCTTATATGGATTTGAGATAAATAAAGTTGAAGATTGTGTATATTATAAGTTTAGTGGGAGTAAATACATATTTCTGGTGTTATATGTCGATGACATACTACTTGTTAGTAACGATATAGGCTTATTACACGAAACCAAGAGATTTCTGACAAAGAATTTTGAGTTAAAATATCTTGAGGACGCCTATTTTGTATTAGGCATACAGATACATCGAGATCGAACTCGAAGTATCATTGGGTTATCACAAAAGAGCTATATCGAAAAAGTTCTTGATAGATTCGGCATGAAAAGTTGTGCACCAGGAGACACCCCTGTAGCTAAAGAAGACAAGTTTAGTCTTAATCAGTGCCCTAAAAATGAATTAGAACGAAAAGAGATACAAAAGATTCCTTATGCATCAGCTGTAGGAAGTCTAATGTATGCTCAAGTATGTACGCATCCGGACATTGCGTTTATAGTGAGAATGTTGGGCAGATATTTAAGTAATCTAGGGACGGATCATTGGAAAGCAGTCAAACGAGTTATGCGTTATTTACAGAGAACAAAAGATCACATGCTCACATATCGGAGATCAAATAATTTAGAGATCGTTGGGTATTCTGATTCCGATTTTGCTGGATGCCAAGACAGTAAAAGATCCACGTTGGGCTATATTTACCTGCTAGCTGAAGGAGCTATTTCCTGAAAGAGTGCTAAGCAAACACTCATAGCTTCTTCCACTATGGCAGCTAAATTCATAGCTTGTTATGAGACATCTAATCATGGGATATGGCTTCGAAATTTTGTCATGGGGCTGCGAGTTGTGGATTATATAGAAAGACCATTAAAGATATATTGTGACAATAATTCGGCTGTGCTATATTCCAACAACAACAGAAGCTCTATAAAGTCAAAGCACATAGACATCAAGTTTCTTGTTGTTAAAGAAAGAGTTCAGAGTCGTCAAGTGACTATAGAACATATTGGGACAAACTCCATGATTGCGGATCCGCTTACTAAGGGATTACCACTCAAGGTATTTCATGAGCACACTACTTATATAGGTGTTGTTTTAGTTGATAATGTGCATGTTTAGAGGGAGTTGGTATTTTGATGTTCTTTGTTAAAGACATATTTATTTTCTGCAGAATAAAATATAAAGTTAAGTTATAAACTCTGAATATTATTTGTGTTTGATCTCACTAAAGATTAAGGTAGGACTAGTTGGAAATAAACATGTTTGAGATCACATTGCATGTAATTTCCATGCTACGCATTCATACCTGATCTATGTCATTAAATATGTTGGTGTGGTGACCATTGATGGATCTAGTTACGAATATATGTAACAAAGGTCGCTTTGATCCCATACTAATATAGTTGATGGACCAGATTGTAATTAAGGAGATATTTCAGGACAGATAGCTTTTCAGTGCACACTTAAGACTATAGATAATATAATTGTTTCAAGAAACATATGTAACCCAAGTGGGAGATTGTTAGGATTTTTTATATTTATTAATGTGGGCTTACATATTATATAACAATTGTATTATGGATTATCTATTTTAATAGAGTCAAATAAGTGATCTATTAATTGGGCTCTAGAAATATCTATTGGGTATGGACTTTAATGTGTAGAAACCTAATACTAATTAAATTAGGGTTAATGGGAACCTAATTAGGTTAGTATATAAAGAACATAATTAGGGTTATGGTCCCCAAGTTAAATTAACGTTATTTTGTTCTCTCTTTTCTTTCCTCATTCAAGAAGAAAAATACATAGTAATCTAATGAGATTTGACTATGGAAGACTCGATCCTACTCAGGTTTAACAATATGGATTCATGTATGTTTTCTTTAATAATTCTTATTGATTTAATATGAGTTTCTATATTTTAATATAGATTTAACCTATTAAAGTTTTATTCAACACAGAGATCTAGAGGAGAAAATGCTCAACGACGAGCTGGCAAAGTTCCAGCAGAGTGTGGCTGCACCGCCAATCATGGAATACCGCGGTGGCAAAGGCAAAGGCGGGACGATGTCGTTATGGTGAATGAGGAGGCCATCAACGATTTGAGGACGGTGACGGAGGCATTAGTGGCGAATGTTGACCTGTTGAGGATGTTGGCGGTTGCGAAGGATGGTAACAGAGGAGCAGAACGTGAGCCTTTTTTTTTTTTTTTTGTCCCTTTTATAACAATCCGACGGTGTGCCACAAAGTTGACCACCAACCCGGCTGAGCTGAATGGGAAGCAGGCAAAGACAACAGCATCTCATCAGAGGCCACCCTATATCCACTTTTCACCGAATATTTGCCACTTTTGTCGAAATGCCAACGCCAAGAATCACCAGTCTCACCGATACTAAAGGGTAGAGAGAGGATAGCTTCCCTATCGATAGGCAAGAAAACCTGGGTAATCTTTTGTATGTCCCACCTACGGCTGATAGGATTGATAAGATCTGCAACCTTAGAAACAGATTGGTTACATGGAGTAACATGTTTGAAGGAGAAAGGTTTTGGGATCCATGGATCCTTGAAAACGTCAATATTCTTGCCATTGCCGACTTACCTACGAAGACCTTTGAGTAGCAACTCTCTCCCCCAAATAATGTTATGCCACACATGAGAGCTCCTATATCTGCAGGAAGCCTTTAGGAACTCAATTTTAGGGAAATATTTGGCTTTGAGGATTTTCGCTACCAAAGACTGAGGTTCCATGAGGATTCTCCAAGCTTGTTTAACAACTAAGGCATGGTTGAAAAGGCTAAGATCCTTGAACCCTAATCCACCCTGCGCTTTAGGATGACACATTTTATTCCAACTTATCCAACTAATTTTCCTTCTTTCATCTTTGGTTTCCCACTAAAATCTAGAAAACAAAGCTTTTAACTCTTGACACAAACCTTTAGGCAATTTGAAGACACTCATAACAAAAGTAGGGATAGCCTGCATAATTGCTTTAATCAAAATTTCCTTGCCTCCTTGAGAAAAAAAAGAAGACTTCCAACTCATCAATTTGCTCTAAACTCTTTCGCGAATGGAGTTGAAAGTCCTCTTTTTGTTCCCACTCATCAAAGTCGGGAGGCCTAAATACTTATCATGTGAATTGCTATCCTCCGAAGGTTAAGCATTTTGTTTGGCGTGCCTACAACGAAGCCATCCCAGTGAAGGCGAACCTTGTTCGAAGAAATATCATCTCAGACGATAGCTGCCCGTGTTGTGCTGATCCTTGGGAGAATGGGGTGCATGCTTTTTTTTGTTGTTCTAGAGCTTTAAAAGCTTGGTGTTGTTTTTATGAGAATGTGTCTACTGCTACTTTTAGGTGCATTTTGGTTTTGGATTTTTTTACAAGTGTTGCTTTTAGTTTATCTAGGAAGAGGCTAGAGCAGGCTTGCATGCTCTCGTGGGGGTTGTGGTCAAACTAGAATGCTCTTGTTCATGACAAAAAGCCCAAGCCTCCTGATGAAGTTCTTCCCTCTATTTCATCGCTGTTAGATGAGTTCCAAAAAGCCAGAGCTGCTTCTTCTGTGCCGTTGAGGGGGTCAAATCAATGTCTATCTTCAGTTTGGGTTCCGCCAGAAGTTGGGAAAGTCAAACTAAATACAGATGTAGCTGTCAGGAAAGGGTTTGATGTGATCAGATGTGGTTTGGCCTTAAGAGACTGTCATGGATTTGTTTTGGAAGCTTCTGCTCGTCGTTTCGCTGGTGTGTTCTCCCCTGAGATTGGAGAGCTGGTTGCTTTGCGCGAAGGACTGCTGTTCGCCCGTTCTTTGAAAATTCCTGTTGATGTGGTTGAGGTTGACGCAACCAATGCTGTCTTTGTTGTACTGTTTGGTCTGGCTTTATTGGGTGATGTTGGTGTGCTTGTTCATGACATCATTTTTTTATGTAGGAAGGTTGGCGTGTCTAGCTGTCAAGTCGTCTCTCGTAATGGAAACCATTTGGCTCATTTGCTAGCCTTTATAGCTTTGTCCTCTAATGAGGATTTGCATTGGACGTCGGTCAATGTTTCTTCTCTGTTTCCTTGTGCTCGTGACTTGTAGTGTTTTGTTTCCAGTTTGGTTAAGTTTCAAAAAAAAAAAAAAATTCCGACGGTGTGAGACTAATTGAAGCATGGGTTTGGATCTACTCCAAACGTGCTGAATTGGACTAAAATTAAGTCAGTCTCAGTCCAATCAGGTCGAAACAAGTGAGACCTAAGTGCCTTATAAATTTTAAAATTATTAATTATGAATATAATTTTTAAGTATAAGAAATATTATAAAAGATATAAATCTTATAAGGAGAAAAAATATATTTGAGGATTCTAATAACAAGACAAATGTTAAAAAAACTTTTTTATTTTTATTTTTATTTTTAATTTTATTTTCTATTATCTATATAAAAAATGAGATGAGGTGTCAAAACAGTACCAAATTCTAGACCCCCTCAGATTTATTTGAAAAGGAAATTCCTTTTTTGTCCTTCGTGTTTGTTTGAAAAGGAAAAGACAAAAAAATAATTTACTTTTATTATATTTTATTATAATTATTAATTAATTTTTTATCCTCAAATGAGATGAAAACAGTGAACAAAACACCATTCTAGATGCCTTGTTTTCCTTTGAAAAATGATTTCCGATTTTATCGTCATTTTATTTAAAAATATAATTACATCTCTACCTTTCTGGTTGAATCCCTAAAGATGAACGTCCCATTTTAATGTTCTTCACAGTTCAATAACCACCTCTAAACCAACAACACGATTGTTCATCATCACTTCTAATAGGCGTTCAACACCCATCACTTACACCACCAAACACTAAACCAACATCATCACCATTCATCATCATACACAACAATCATTAAACTGAATTAATTAAATTAAATTTATTAATATTTAAGAACAAAAAAATTAAAACTGAAAAAAGAGACTTGATATTTTGGATGGATCTAGAAGGTCTCTATCTTCTGGATCTAGAAGAATTTGATAGACATGCAAAAGAGGACGACGCCGGAGGGTAAGAGGAAAGAGAGCGACGCTGAAGTGTGAGAGGGAAGACAGAGTGACGCTGGAGGTGGAAAGGGAAGAGAGAATGATGTTGGAGGGTGGAGTTATTGGCAGCAACAGATCTTGCATACATGAATGGAAAAAATGAGAAGAAGAAGGAAAGAGACAAAGGACGTACGGCGGCGGCGGAAGAACGCACGACAATGGGAGAAAATAAAGAGAAGATGAAAAAGAAATCATCTGGTGCTTTGAGAGAGAGAGAGAGAGAGAGAGTTAGAACAAAACGGGAGGTAAAGTGTTTAATATTATTTATTATCATAAAATTTAAATATATCAAAGGTTTAGTTTTTGGTTTTTGAACAAATCAAAAGTTTAGTTATTATTAGCACAAGTATGTCTTTTTATATCAAATGTTTTATTATAATCAAACTGTTATTACTCAAATAACTAGAGGATTAACAATATTTTTTCACTTACATTATTATCATAAGATTTAACTATAAAATTTAGTTTAATTATGAAACAAAAATAAAGATTTAATACATTTTTATCCTATACATTAATAGAGTTGAGTGATTATAAAAATTACATCAAATATTTCATATCTAAAATGAAGTAATTAAATAAATAAGCACAATAAAGAGAAAACTTATTTACAATTAAATTTAGAATTATTATTTATAATATTATGTATATATGAATAATGATAATAATTTCAATAAAAAAAAAATTATTAATTGGGTAGTTAATTTTAAACATTCAATCATATTAATTATAAATAATAATATTTAATTATTTTAACCTTAAAATTTATTCAATAAGAAAAGTAAATATAACTCCAAACAAACAAGTATCTTATACGTAGAAGGTACAACCAAACCTAGTAATAGTTAAAAAAGGGCTTTCAAAAAAAGTTCAAAAGATTACAAACAGCCTTTCCACACGGCAAAAAGAAACCCAAAATTCTATTGGAAAAATCTGGAGAGCAACAGCTTAAGAATTGATAATGGGAATAATCGCAGAACCGATTGTTTCAGCTATGGTGGGACAGCTGGTTGATAAACTAAGTTCCTCTGATTTGGTCGAGTTCGCACGTCAGGAGAAGGTTTTAAATGAATTCAACAAGTTGGGAAACCTTATGGCGGAGATACGGTCTTTGCTTCAAGATGCAGATGAGAAGCAGACGTCTGATACATCCTTGCAACTCTGGCTGGACCATCTAAGAGACCTGGCCTATGATTTGGAGGACATACTTGATGAGTTTGCAACCAGAAATTTGCAGCTAAAGTTGATGAACACCCCTTCACGCTTCGCGTACAAGGTACGTTATTTTTTCTGTTCATTTGGGAATGTCTCTAATGTAAAAATGAATTCCAAATTCGAAGAGATATCTGGTAGATTGGAGGATATGTTGAAACAGAAAGAGAGATTTCAATTGAGAGAAATTTTTGTTCATGAAGGGAAAATGTTTAGCTATCAGAGACTACCATCCTCATCTTTGGTTGAACCTGATGTCTTAGGTAGAGAAAATGATAAAAAGGCAATCTTAGAATTGTTGTTCAATGATGAGAATGGTGATGATGTTGGTGTGATTCCTATTTGTGGAATGGGTGGTATAGGTAAAACAACTCTTGCTCAACTTGTTTATAATGATAAGAAGGTTACCAATGGTTTTGATTTGAAAGCGTGGGTCTATGTTTCTGAAGATTTTGATGTTGCAAGGATAACTAAATCGATTTTGCATGCAATCTGTTATGAAACTTATGGTGTTAGTGATTTGAAGAAGCTTCAAGGAATGTTGGAAGAGTGTTTGAGTGGAAAGAAATTTCTACTTGTTTTGGATGATGTTTGGAATCAAGACAATGAGAATTGGTGTGTTTTAAGAAAACCTTTTATGAGAGCAGACTCTCGAAGCAAAATAATTGTAACAACTCGTAATAAAGAGGTTGCATCAATTATGGGCACGGAGGCTACTTACCATCTGAAGTTGCTGTCTTATGAAGATTGTTTTTCTTTGTTTGAAAGACATGCATTCGGACATAGATTTGTGCCTTTAGATCTTAAAGCGAGTGGTGAAGAGATAGTGAACAAGTGTAAGGGCTTGCCTTTAGCAGTAAAAACCATGGGAGGCTTGTTGCGGAACAAGTTGGATCCTCGTAATTGGGAAGCTGTATTAAATAGCAAGATATGGAATTTGCCGGAAGAAAGAAGTAATATTATTCCAGCTCTAAGGCTAAGCTACTACTATCTTCCTTCCCATTTAAAGCGATTGTTTGCTTATTGCTCGATTTTTCCAAAGGATTATGAATTTGATGAGGATGAGTTGATTTTGCTATGGATGGCTGAGGGTTTTCTCCCACAACAACGAGAAAAGAAACAGGTGGAAGATGAAGGTCATTGCTGTTTTAACGAATTATTGTCAAGGTCATTTTTTGAACGATCAAGCGGCAAACATTTTGTTATGCATGACCTCATTCATGATTTGGCTCAATATGTTGCCAGAGATATATGCTTTTGTTTACACAGTGAATTTGACAATGATAGGCCTGATGAAACTCTTAAAAGGATTCGTCACTTGGCTTTCACTCGTTGTTTGTATGATGTCTCTGAAAGATTCAAACACTGCTACGAACTGGAATCTTTACGGACACTCTTAGCATTACCAATCCGTCAATCACCTTGGACTGCATGTTGCTACCTGAGCGGAATTGCATTGAGTGAGATGGTGAAAACATTTAGATGCTTAAGATCCCTCTGTTTGAGTGGTTATTACATTATAGAGCTTCCAAATTCAATCGGTGATCTCAAGCATTTACGATACCTTAATTTGTCTTATACTAAGATTAAGTGCTTACCTGAATCGGTAAGTAATCTTGTCAATTTAGAGACATTGGGATTGCGTGGTTGCTCAGAATTAACAAAGTTACCTTCAGGCATCAGCTGTTTAATCCACCTGTATTGCCTTGATATCAGAGATACGAACTGTTTGCTAGAGATGCCGCCAGGAATTGGTAATTTAACTAGTCTCCGAGTATTGACCAAATATATAGTCGGAAAAGGTGATCAGCTCAGTCTTAGAGAGTTGAAAGACTTGTGTCTTCAAGGGGAGCTTTCCATTTATGGGTTGGGTAATGTAGGTGATAAAGTAGATGCAAGGGTTGCCAATCTAAAGGAGAAGTCTGACCTTGATGAATTGGCCATGGAATGGAGTGAGAACATAAATAATTCACAGAATAAACAGATTGATATGTCTGTGCTTGACTTCCTACGACCTCATAAGGGTCTTAAAAAGCTTAGAATTTCACATTATGGTGGAACAAAATTTCCATCATGGATTGGGCATCCCTCATTCACTGGTATGGTATGCTTAAACCTATGTAATTGTAGAAACATATTGTCAGTTCCATCACTTGGGCTACTACCTGCACTTCGAGAATTATGCATCGAACACATGGATGGAATAGAAAGAGTGGATCCCGAGTTTTATGGAAAAAGTGCTAAGCCTTTTCCTTCCTTGGAAATTCTGCAGTTCAAAAATATGCTGAAGTGGGTGCACTGGTCTAATGATGGAGTTACTGAACCTTTTCCTCATCTCCGTCAACTTACCCTACATAACTGCCCTAAGTTGCAGGTAAAATTACCCAGCCAAATTCCTTCCATGGGGAAGCTTACTGTTACTCAATGCCCAAATTTGATGTCACCTATAACACTCACATGCCTTCCTGAATTAAATATTATAGAAAGCAATGAGGTTATGCTGAGAAGCATTTCTGGCCTCTCCTCCCTAACAACTCTAACGATCAGGGGCTTTCCAGACTGTATGTGTCTGCCGGAAGGATTTCTGTGGTCTCAAGGATCTCCTAAACTTCAGACAGTTTCTAATTGCACTGAATCGAATTCATTGGGGAGGCAGAGGGTTGAACCAGTCGATGTTAGTTTTTCCACTGCTGAAGGCTATTCCCAGTCGATGTCATTGGTGAATCCAGATTCATCATGTTTTGGTAACCTGAAGAAGATGCCACCTCAGCTGCACTGTCTCATCTCTGTCAAATATTTACTGATTGAATCGTTCCCAAATCTTGTGTCATTTCCAGATACAGCTTCTGTATCCATGCTCAGACATCTTATACTAAAAGACTGTCCAGCACTGAGGGCCTTGCCAAAGAATATAATGAGTTGTCTTGAAGAATTGGAGATTGAAAAGTGCCATTCTCTCAAATCCTTTCCTGAAGGCAAGTTACCTACCACGCTAAAAAGGTTGACAATTCAATTTTGTGAAAATCTACAGTTGTACCTGAAGGAATTATGCATGATGATAACAGCAGTTATATGTCACAGCTTGAGATCTTGAAGATCGTTGGTTGTCCATCTCTTAAATGTTCTGCCTCTGGCAAATTGCCCTCTGGTCTTAAAATGCTAAAGCTTTCAGAATGCTCGAGGCTGGAACCTCTTACAGAGACAATGATTGGGAATAGTAAATTACTTGAAAGTATTGAAATCTCACATTGTGAAACCGTTTCCAAATTACCTGAGTTCCTGTATGGTCTGTCCCATCTTTCTGAAATAGCTATAATTGATTGTCCCAATCTAATATGTTTTCCAGAAACTGGACTGCCCATGTCTCTTCAACTTCTAACCATATGTGATTGTCCAAGTCTTCTGTCCTTTAGCTGTTTGCCCCCAAATTTAACATCACTTGAGATTTGGAATTGTAAGAATCTCCAGCATCCCATATCCGAGTGGAATCTGCACGGATTGACTTATCTTAAAGATTTCAGCATTTCAGGTGGATGTTTTCAAGATATACGTTCCTTTCCAGATAAGGAATATATGCTTCCTGGAAATCTTATATCTCTTTGCATTAGTAAACTCAAAGATCTGGAAACTCTGTCCAGGGGACTCAATAATCTCACATTGCTCAAAGAGCTAGAGATCATTGATTGCCATAAGCTTCACTCCTTGCCTTTAGAAGGCCTGCTTTCCTCTCTTGGACGGCTCAGAATCTCAAACTGTCCTCTTTTGGGGAAAGAATGCTTCAAGTGGAAAGGACAAATTCCCTGCATAGAGTTGGATGGCAAATGCATTTAGCAAACCGGTTTCAGTGGAGAATGCTGTAATTCCTCTTGTACAGGTGCAACCATTGAAGCCAATCCCTCTGGAGTTTCAATCAGGTAATGTAGTCTCCATGGATGAATTCCAAGGACATCCCAGCCACTGTTGCAGGTTTCTACTGCAAGTATGCTATGATCTTTTCAGCTTTTCAACGAATGTAGGGAATGGAAATAAAAATGACAATAGTGTGTCTGATAGCAGGAGAAATGAGGAGAGATGTGGGATGGATATAGCTAGTTGTGTCTTTGATATTTTAGCATGACCTCTTGAGTTTCAGATAAGAAGTGACCTGTTTCAGGAGTTTCTTAGCAAGTAGTTGGGCAAGCACTTTGGTAGGAGCAGTGGGCAATGTGTACAAAGGGTAAGGACATAGTCAACAATAAGCTGATGATTCGCACTTACGAGGATTTTCTTTTTGAAGACCAACAATTGCAATGATCTATTCCCATCATGATGAAAATTCAGTGATTACCTAGGCCTGTCTTCCAAGGCTATAGACTCATTGAACAGTTAGTCAATTGTGGTGCTCAGTCTGCCTGTGAAATGCCTCCAGCCCTGTCTCAGAAGTTGTGGTAATTTTTGTATTTGCATTAATCATTTGTCTTTTGTTAAATTAGCTTCAAAATATACAGAGTGATGCATTTTTTCTGATTTCGCTTGCCTTATTATTTAGTACTGTTTTGGTAATGATAACTCGTTTATTATTTAAAATAGCTGCTTGCAGGAAATTAATGTAATGTTCTTAAATTATTATTTAATCCTTAATGTATTTGTATGAAATTCTTAATACTTGCAGTTTCTTTCTAAGCCCAACATTTAACCAGCCACCGACTGAGCATGTGTTGCTGAGTTTCTCAATTCAATCTAAAAATCTCTTCTATCCTTTTCAGCCTCAGGATAGTGTGTGTTTTGTAAAATTGAAGTTATCTATACTTGTTTTGAGTTATGTTTATATATTTTCTTCAGTGTTCATTATGCAACATCTATGTGCTGCAGACTTGATGGTTTACACTAAACCATGTTGATTATTCTTGGGTGTTTGATTCCAGCTTTTACATGCATTGGGCTAATTGATAATATGATAATGTTGTAATATTTTGTTGCCATTTATTTTAGTATTCTCCTTTAAATGTTTTGTTAGTTATTGCATTCACTAATTCTTATGCCTTTACTGTTAGAACAATGCTTCAAACAGTGCAAAGCCTATGTAAGAGGTCTCTAACCACCACTGAACTCCTTTTAGGTTCATAAAATCTACACTGAGAGCGTTTCTTGACAAATCGACTTTAATTTGTATTACCACAGGTTAGTAACTTGTATATATATTTTTTTCTTGGATCTGGATTTTGTGTTACTTGTATGCATGATTACTGTTTGTCAAACTGTCCTGCAGAATTAATATTCAAATAATTATTAGCTACTAAATTTATCATCCTGTGTTAACTTACATTTTGTCAAATATCTGACTGCTAGTTTTTTGTAGTATGGATTTGGATTCTTGTATGCTTTTCATAGATAAAAAGTCGTCGAATCACATATCATTTTCTTAACTAATCAAACAGTAAACTAAAAGAAATGAAATAATTACGAATTTTTAAATATGTGGTACCTTTGTGCATTTATATTATACATAGAAACAAACCCTTTAGACTGATCGATGATTTGCTTCAATGTCTTTCTTCAGATATGATATTAAGTTCCATATAGTGAGCATTGTAGCTTATCGAGCTTAGAGAATGTGTAAAATTTGTATCTCCACTCTCATGGTTTGCAGCTTTACTTAGCTCGATAATGGATCATACCAAGTGTCAATAATGATGTGTTAGGGATGCCTTCATAGGCAAGCAATATAGGAGAAGGATTGCATAAATCTTTTCAATTATTTTCCTTGGAACGCATAAATTATTTTAATTATTTTCCTTTATTTTTGGAGTCTTGTTTGGTTTTTAGTTTCCTTTAGTTTTAATATTTTATTTTCTTATTTTATTAAAGTTTTGTTTTGATAGTTGTTTTAATTCAGGATTTTTTGAATAGACAACATATATTTTGTATCCTTGTTGAAGCCATTCTCTTGCTATAAGAGAGAAAGTCATGAAATAAAAACATTCATTCAGATTTTGTAATAAAAAGGTTAAGGAGAGTTTTAGGTGGTCGCTTAAGAACAAACACTTAGTTTATCTTTCAAAATAGGTTTTTCAAAGAAAAACAGGAACGCAAACAAAGGGAATCAAGAAGATTTTCCTATGAATCGGCTTGTGACAAGATCCTATTCAAAGGAACATAACATGATGACTAGATTCTTGCAATGCCTTTGTTTCCCTTCCATTGAGTTTAGTTGTTTCACTGCTATCAGCAAATTACAAGCTTTTTGGCATGAGATTCCAAATCTCTGTTGGAGGGCTGTCGAGAATGAGATACATTGTTTCCTCTTTTGTATTTCGTCTGAACATGAACTATATTCATAACAATATTGAAGTTTGGAGTGCTATTATCGTACTTAGTCATGGATATATTTTCATGGATTTCCTAGTCAGGTGGATTACAAAGTCATCACAAGAGTGACATATAAAACCAATTATACATGGTGAACCACTGCATGTACCACAGGTATTCAAGTTTTGTTTTGCAGCACTGGAAAGGGAGATCAGTTGTTTTTTAATAAAACCTGGTTCAGTGACTCTATAAATAAATTTATGTGCAGGCTAGTAAAATGATGCGAACTTACCTGCTTCTTGTAAGCCACTGTATTAATGTGCTGTACTTGGATACTACATATTGCAATCCAAAGTATAAGTATGTTAATGATATTTTGAAGTTGTTTTTTCTTGGGGAATTCTTGATTCTTGTGTTGTTTGTAACATATTTAGATAACATTTGTTGTTTCAGGTTTCCCTCCAAAGAAGATGTATTTAGGTTGTATAAGTTACAAAGAAGTTTCTTCAAAAGCAACATAAAACCCTTGTTGTAGTTGGGCTTTTAGCATAGGAAAAGAATGTGTTTTTCTTGCTATTTCCAAGGCATTAGGGGTATTTCAACTATTATTTTAGATTCTTCTTCATTTATTTTTTCTTTTGCACCACAAGTGCTTATATATGTTCTTTTAATTTGCTTTTATGGATAACTTCTGAGTTCATAATATACATTTATGCTACAAGCCTAAAAGTACTGTAGAGAAGAATTTTAGTTTTGATGATTGCATCTGGTTCTTGTATTCTGTTTACTCACATTTGCTATGTAATTGGCTTATTGAAAATAGCATTCCCGCTGTCTTGTAAATGGTGTAGGTTAAAATATATGCAAATGCTTCGAGGAGACAGGTTCTGAAGTCTTTTGATTGGCCTGAGCTTACCGGAGGTCTTTGTATGCAGGGAAAGTACACACTTCTTCATATGCTCCCTATATCCGCTCTACGATTTGAGGTTTGGTTCTCAGCCCTTTTTCTATTTTTGCAAATAGATTATTTTGTTTTAATGTATCATAACCACATTTTCCTGAATTATTGTTTTCTTTTTCTCTTAAGACCTTGAAGGATTACTTGAAGACCTACATGAATCAGTATTCAGCAGTATTGGCATTTCGGCCAACAGGTGAATTTCATGTGCTATTGCACTTAACTGGATTTGGTTTTTAATAATTTCCAGAATGTTCTAGAATTTATGAATAATTGCTTGATGTATTGATTTATTCCAGTTGGACTTACTCCAAAAGCATAGGCAACCAACTGGATTTCATTAAACCAGTGTCAGAGGCAATATCTCAATTTGGGGTGAGATGATTTGGATATATAGTTTTTAGTTGATGGATATAATTAATGGTGCTTGGATACTCAATTTTATTATGACTCTTGGCAGAGGCTAAGATGTCTGCATTTCACTAGTTTTCTTTTGATTACTTGAGATACTGGACTCTTTCTTTTGTTTTCTTGTCTTTTTTGCGTCGTTGTGTTGTAATAGATTTTGTTGGCAAAGATGATCACCAATGCTTGCATTGCTATGTGTGTAGGTTTCTGTAAAGTGAGCACTTGAGCTTCACTGAACTGTGACAATTTGTTCAGGTGTGGTTTTGGAAAATTTAGAAGTACATGTTATTTATGATAGATAATATTTAGCATGGATTTTGTCAGTTGTCCAATTAGTGAGTTATTTGATTTTTTTTCCATAACCCAGTTTTTAAGGCCTGACAAGATAATTCCTACCGTCAATGTCTAGAATGCTGCTGATTAAGACAAGATGCAGTCCTATTTTCGGGAATGGCTCAAGGTTGATATTCTTGCACAAATTTGATGACTTGAGATTTTTGTCATGCATCTCTCTTTTGGCTCAGGCAACTTTATCAACCCAATTATTGCACTCAAAATCCATAACAGAGTTACTGCTTTGTACATCTTCTGAATAAGATGAAACTGAATTGATGCTCAATTTCAGCCACCTTTCTGTGAGTTCTCACCAGCACAGAATCAATGGCTTAGAGGATCTCTATATCCATTGGCAGAGTTGTTGTAAGTTTGTAATTTTTATTGATTATCGTTCATCCAAAATTTTGTATATTGATTTGTCACAACTCTTTGAATTATATTTACTATAAATTTTTTCCATTGTCTTGGTACAGTTATTGTTTTGGGAAACATAGGAAAAGAACAGAACTCTACCTAGAATCTTTACACTTTATCTTTTGAAACTCAAAACGACAGAAATTACTAGTTATAGTCTTTCAGATTATCATCAACCAGTTTCTTTCTTCCCACATTTAGCACGTCAGGTGTCATGAGAGCAGAAAGGATTAACTGTTTGTATAATTAAACCAGTTCTACATAATTCAGATAATGGTATTTAAAAGATCATAAAAGATTTGCATACTTGCATTTAATATGGTGCTTGTTTAACCTTATATAATCCAATGCCTCCTCATGTAATCTAATTGCAAGAGAATTAATGTTTAGATAAATTATTTTTTTAATCTTTATCATTACAATGTCATGTAAAATTATTGACATAATTTGTACAAATTATTATGCATGAATGTATGTGTAATTTTATTTTAATTTTTATTACTTAATTTATTTTAATAACCAAAGTTTAGGTAAGTATAATTGAAAAAATAAGGCACATGTATGTTTATATAGTAAATTGTTAAATTGTTTATAAAGAACATATATATAACATTTAGGTGATTATTTGGAATGTTTCAATCAAATACATTTAAAAACTCTTCTAAAATGACGTAAAAGTCATATTATGGTTAAAAGAAGTTTTAGTAATATAAATATTGTAGCTTCCGAGCTTTGAGGATGTGTGAAATTTGTATCTGCACTCTCATGGTTTGTAGCTTTAAAGAGCTCAATAATGGGTTGGGTTGAAAATTTTTAATCTAACCCAATTTAATTTTCAATCCAACCCAATCCATTCAAATCCATCCAAATTTTTTTTTAGATGTAACCCAACTCAACCCAATAAAAAATGATCGAGTTAGGTTGGGTTAGAGATGTCCACCTCTAGATATTATTATATCCGCCTAGATATAAGAATATCAAACCTCTGGCCCCACAAGCTTTCTGTGCCCTCTAAATTTCAATCTTTCTACCTTACACGTTCTCTTTTATGTTAGGGTTTCTTTTATTGCTATCTACACTTGCAGACACTTTTTCACTTTTTGTCATCTGAAATTGAAAGCTCTCTTAGTAACACATTTTCTACTAGGATGTTTTCTATATTACAACAATGCCCACCCAAACTGGAAATTATAAAACAGACCTAAATCTATCACACATGTAGTTTCTTCATCACATGCATAATCAAACATCATATAAGTGTCATTTTTTTATGGTGCAGGATGAGGAAAGTATTATTAATTCCTATCCTTCTCAGTCCTTCGTGCTTCAATATGATTCTAGGAGTGGACTTGTCACGTGTATAAATGTAAATGATATGAAGTATAAATGTAAAATATTGTACATGTAACTGACAGTTTATTGCAAATGTAAGACATCATTACAACTTGAGGACCACGTCTTTAATATATTTTGAAAATAACAATAATGGAAAATCATTTAAGTACAATGAACACATATTTAACTGATCTGTATACATACACACATATATATAAGACCTAATTAAACTAATGATGGAACACTCATATAAAACATCAATTTTTTCTTAAAAAAGCAAAAATATTTTATTTTATGTTTTTTCAAGGGAACAAATATTACACAAATGTAAATAAATCTTATTATTTTATTGTGTGTGGAACCTAAATCCAACCCAAAGTTAATAATTATAAAACGGTGTAAAGTGGGACTAGTGCAGTGGTAAAAAATCACCCCCACCCATGCAACTCCAAGGTCATGGGTTTAAGCTCATCCCTTATTAATATATGGGTTTCTTCCCCCCACTCTTTGTGGGTTAGCCCCTCCCTTTATGCGAGCTAATCTTCAAGTCACACTATAACGCTTATTGCTACTAATCTTTATTACAACTTAGACTAATCCAATCATTAAAAAAAGAGAAACTATAAAACGGTTATTGGACGAAGCTAGCTAACACTCATTTTGATTCACCTAAGACATACGTGCATGTATGTGAATCTTATTTAGAATTATCTTTCCTAATTTCAATTTTGTACGGTACTTCTGTTGCCTCCTGTTCTACCTCTTTGTGAAAGTAGATTGTATCGCCAACTTTTAGTTCTTCACTGCAAACAAACTGGAGCCAGCCTGAAGAAATAACAAGTCTGGAGCTGACTGCTGACTGAAGAGAGAAATTGAAAGTCCATACATTTCCCTTCTCATCTTTCACCTTCAATTCTGTGGCTTGGCCTCCTTCGGATGGTACTGGGAATTCTGATACACGATAGCTGGGAACCGTTAATCTTCTCTCAATATAAGGTCTTGTAAGCATCCTTGAAAATATTGCCATAGCTTTTACTGAGTTTTACAACTTTCTTTTTCGAATTACAAGTTTGTATCTACCATTTAAGCCAGAAAGTTGAAAATACAGAGATCTCAAGCACTATATTCTATACATGCAACAACAACCGCATGACCACCATGATTTAATATATAATCGTTTACCGTTTTTGAAGTGGCTTTTTAATTCTAAAAAAAATATCTCATAATATGTAACACGTAATACTATACCTGCCATCTAAGCCACAGAGTTGCAGCACTAAATTCTATACATGCATGATGCACCAACAACCGCTTGTCCATGATTTAATATATAATTGTTTATGATTTTTGAAGTGTTTTTTTTTTTCCTTTTTTTTTAATCTAAAAAAAAGATCACATAACATGTAACACGTAATACTATATCTACCATCTAAGCCAGAAAGTTGCATATAGAGAGATCTCAGGCACTATATTCTATGCATGGACCTACGACGGCGTGACCATGATTTAATACATAATTGTTTACCATTTTTAAAGTGTTTTTTTTTTTTTTTTTCATAAATTCTAAAAAAAAAATCTCATAATATGTAACACCCATGTCGGTCCTGAAATTTTAGAGTTCCGGTGTAAAAAATTAAAATGAGCCCCTTTATATATATATATATATATATATACTTATTTTGTCATACTTTTGATATGTACATAATAATTCCATAAAGAAAAATGAAAGAAAAAAAAATTGGTATCATGAGATAAATATGTTCCATATAAGACAAATACATTTATATAATAATAAAAAAATTCATCACAACTCATAAACAAAATTTATCTATACATATCTAATAACACATAAAATATCATTTAAAATATTTCTCTTCTAGCATTTTGAAAAGCAAATCCATCAATAATATTTTCAAATTCAACCTTTTCCAACAAATAATTTTCAATGCATAAAGTTGTCAATCCATTTAACCTTTTTTATGACATAGTTGACTGCAAATAAGATTTTAACACTTCTAATTTAGAAAAAAAAATTTCTATGGATGCCACAGATATAGGTATCGTCAATAGTATCCTATAAGCAATTGATGCATTTGGATAACAATCCAAAACTTTTATAAATTCAAGTATTTCAGTGGCTGACTTTGTTTTTGATGGTAAAGTTACTTGTGATACTTTCAGTTTAGAAAATAAATCATTGGAATCAATATCTAAAGAGCTACCATGTTTTAAAGATGTTTCAAGATTGACATAACATTCTTTCACTTTATTGTCATCCAAAGAATTTAACCTCTTCGAATCATATAAAAACCCAAAAGTATTTTCATATGTTTGTAATTATTCAAATCTACTCTTCAAGGAAGCAATAGCAACATCCACTATAATAATAAAATAATTAACTCTAAAGGATTCTTCAGCTGATTGTATTTTATCCTCATGTGCATTCTCATCAAATTATAGCTGATTGATGAAATTTGAAATTTTTAACCAATAAAAAAAATAATAATTTAGAGTGTGTTGTTGTGTGGCTACCATCAATGTGAAGAGAAAAGTAAGGGTTGAAAATAATAGACTAGGTTTATATACGAGTGAAAAATGTCAGCTTTGGAGTCCTTCATATATTAGAAATATATTTTTTGAATTAAATTAGATCATTAGAAATATTTTTTGAATTAAATTAGATCAAAAAGAGTAAGTAACGTTGGTATCAAGAGCTTGAAGCATGTTAGCTATTCTTGGTCCGAGACTTTGTAACACCATCATTTTTTAAAAAAGAGAAAAAGGGTATTAAAGAAAACAGCAAGTCCCCAAAAAAGTGTTTATTGAGGCCTCTAACTACCAACGAAAATTTAAAATTATGATTAGGTAGTGCAGCCTTTATTATATATAAATTTACCAAATTAATTATACAAAAAAAAAAAAATTTTGAAAATTTGTAAAATTTGAGCCCCAAAATTCGAAAGCCCTGAGGCACCTCTGACACATGCTCAGAGCTGGCCCTGTGTAACACATAATACTATAATAATGTTTTTATCACTGGCAACTTCGTACTGGATGCGGGATCTTAATTGTCATAGAATGTCATTTTGTTTTCAGTGACATCTTTGTGAAAACCACATGTAACTGTATAAAGTTTTACTTATTTATGTATTCTTAAGATGAATATTAATAATTGAAAAAATTAATTAAAAATTCAGATTTTCTTCTCAAGATACAGATTTAAGGGTACATGCTTTGACCATTAAAAAAAAAAAAGGCAGTAATAGACTCTTTTTGCTAAAATACACATTGGCCTATCCATAAAGAATTATAAGGTATTCTCATATTAATATTCAAGGGTTTGTCATTACTTGTCAAGATTTAATGTTGCAATTAAATACTGTTTGAAAATTTCCTCTTATAACAAAAAATATCTACTCCCACAGTCAAAGATGAAAACTTCTGTATTTATAGACTTAAACCTTTATCATGTTGAAAAAATTGTGTACTATCCATTTGAGTTATAAGTTGAATGTTAAAAAATAATATACTACCTATGTCTATCACTTCTTTTTTTTTTTCCAAACATTCATCCGAATCTCTTATTTGATGTTTGGACAAAAATAACGAATGGTTATGTGCACGATCATGAGATGCGAACTTTCCATGTGATGCCCGAATGCACGCAAGATTCTTATGCTATAAAATAAGTCAATTGCCTTTGTAAAAGAATATATTATTTTTATCTATTAATGGATAGTAACAAAAAAAACTAAAAAGATGTTTTATGATCAAAGCAATATATAGTATCAAAGGTCCCACTCAGAAGTACTGTATTGCTTTAGCCACAGCCACATGCACAGCTTGTTCATGCAATGCATGTTGGGATTTTTATATTCCTTAATATAGACTTATATATTAAATAACAATTATATTATCGACTATATATTTTAATAGAATCAAATAATTGATCTATTAATTGGGTTCTAGAGATATCCATTGGGTATGAGTTTTAATGTATAAAAACTTAATACTAATTAAATTAAGGTTAATGAGTACCTAATTAGGTCAGCATATAAAGAACATTATTAAGGTTATAGTCCTCAAGTCAAATCAACGTAATTTTTTGTTTTTTTTTTCCTTCTCCATTCAAGAAGAAAAATATAGAGCAATCTAAAAAGATTTGACTATAGAAGACTCAATCCTACTCAAATTTATCAATATAGATTCAGGTATGTTTTTTCTACAATAATTCTTATTGATTTAATACGAGTTTCTAGATTTTGGTATAAGTTTTCACCTATTAAAGTTTTATCCAACAAATGGTATCAGAGTTAACTCATATTGAATTATTGAAGAATTAATTAGTTTGGTTTATTTTTCTATCATGGAAGTATGAAGAAAAATATATTAGATTTTCATGGTGCTTCTCCTGTTGTTCTGGATTATTAAAACAAGAATATATCTGACCCGATAAAGTTTTGCGTTAACTATATATAGTTTTGTGCTTTTCGTTATTGTGGTTTATATATTCTAAGTTCTGCATGAAAGTCCCATCTAGCCTCTGTCAAGTTTTGGCCTCCTGTTTTTCTAGTTACACTCTTTGCCTTTTGTGGTTTTTTAATGTTATACGAAAGCAATAGGTTGGGCATAAAAATAATATCGATTGACATAAAAGTCAGTAACGGAAATCTTTTTATTTGTTGTTATTATCATTATCATTATTATTATTATTATTATTATTATTATATATTCTTTTGTGTGTATATTGGATGTTGGCCTTTTTTCATGATTTACTTTTGGCTATGTATATTCTAGAACAATTGGAAAATCATCAATATTTTGTTAATATTATTATTATTTTTATTTGAACAAAAGGTTGTTTCATGTGTATTTTAATGAAACTATTCCAGATTATTATAAAATTGTTATATTCACTTTGTTTCAGATTATTATGAAATTTTTGTTTGTCTTTCGTATTTGAAAAAAATTGTCTAACATTTCAAAATAAATTAAATTGAAATTATATGTTACTAAAGTAATCTCTATAATTAAATTTATTTATTTTAGAATATTAAGATGTGTATGTCTATTATCTATGCAAATAATGACCGGCTCAAAAGAATATTATTATTTAGTCAAATAATTGGCATACTTATGATAATAAATATATGACGATTATTAGGTTTTCCGTATAAGTAATAAGTCAGTTCAAAAAAAGACTTACTACTTGACAGGATTAATTGTCAATATTTGATTACTACACGGAAAGTATCACTTACAGTTGATATTTCTGTTTTAAGGCCTACCATTATAGGAATTGTTTAATCATGTCATGTATGAATTTATTAATTGAGTATTTTTATATTGTGACATGATTATTAATTGTGAGCTTGTATTTGGTTTTGTTCTCAATTCAGTTACTACTTTTACTTCAACAATAACTGCTAATATCAATTTCATTCCTGTGCTTAATAGCACGAATTTTAAGAATTGGAAAGAGAACGTTATGATTGTTCTCGGTTGCATGGATCTTGACCTTGCATTTTGGGAAGAACAGTCTTGCATCTCTTAATGAGAATAGTTCCACTGATGAAAAGGCAAGCATAGAGAAGTAGGACCGTTCTAATTGCATGTGTCTTATGGTCATGAAATGTTTTATTCCAAAAACTTTTAAGAGCTTTATGTCCGAAGAGAAAAATGCTAAAAAGTTCTTTGGGGAAATAAAACAACATTTTACGAAAAACGAAAATGTTAAAATAAGTACCCTTTTAGCTAACATTACTGTAATGAAGTATAAAGGAAAAGAAAACATATAAGAGTACATCATAGAGATGTCTCATATTGCTTCCAAACTAAAAGCACTAAAGTTACAACTGTCTGAGGACTTGCTGGTGCACTTAGTTTTGATTTCTTTTTCTGTATAATACAGTCAGTTTAAAGTGAGTTACAACATTTAAAAAGACAAGTGAACTCTTAATAAACTCATATCACACTGTGTGCAAGAAGAGGAAAGATTGAAGCGAAAAAGTTTTGAAAGTGCTAACTTAGCAACCATCTCTAAGGACAAGAAAAGAAAAAGAGAAAAAGAAGCTACAGTTGAGACATCAAAGCATAGGGTGAAAAAGAAGCAAGACGGGGAATTTACTTGTTACTTTTGCAAGAAAGCTGGACACATGAAGAAAAAATATCTCAAATATACTAATTAGTGTGTCAAGAAATGTATGTTTCTCAATTTAATTTATTCTAAAATTAATTTAACTTCTATACCTAAAGACACTTGATAGATAGATTCTGATGTCACTACTAACATAAGTATATCTATGCAGGGTTGCCTGTGGAGCCGACAACTAAGTGATGCTGAAAGATTCATCTATGTAGGCGATGGTAAAACAATTGTAGAAGAGGCTATATGAACTTTAAGATTATTGTTAAAGACTGGTAAATTTTTGAATTTGAAAGAGACTTATGTAGTACCTTTTTTTAGACAGAATTTGGTTTCAGTTTCAATTTTGGACAAATTTGGTTATTCTTGTTCATTTAGAAATAATAAATTTAGTCTTTTTTAATATTCGAATCTTATTGGTACTGGTTATTTATCTTTAGATGATAACCTATATTTGTTGGATATAACATATATTTGTTGGATACAATTACCTCAATTAATGAAACTTTGCATATAAATTCACGAGGTACAAAATAAAAATTAACTGACAAGGATTCCACCACACTATGACACAAGCGTTTAGGTCATATCTCTAAACAGAGAATTCAAAGACTTATGTCTAATGAGATTCTTGATTCCCTTGATTTGACAGATTTTGAAGTCTGTATTGAGTGTATTAAAGGGAAACAGACAAACATTAAGAGATTAGGTGCCAACAGGTGTTCTGATGTCTTAGAACTAATTCATACTAATATTTACGGACCATTTCCTACTACTTTTTGGAATGGTTAATAGTATTTTATTATGTTCATAGACGACTATTCAAGGTATGAGTACCTATATTTGATACATGAGAAGTCTCAATCCTTATATGATTTTAAGGCTTTCAAAGTTGAAATTGAAAATCAACTTGGCAACAAAATTAAAGTTGTTAAATCTGACTGTGGTGGTGAATACTATGGTAGATATGACAGATCTAGTGAACAATGTCCACGACCTTTTGCGAAATTCCTAGAGGAATGCGGTATCATCCTGCAATACACAATGTCAGAAAACCTAGTATGAATGGTGTTGCTGAAAGACGAAACAAAACGCTTAAGGATATGGTAAGAAGTATGATCAATTATTCTTCTTTACTAGAATCCCTCTAGGGAGAAGCACTAAAGACTATAGCATATATCCTCAACAAGGTTCCAAGCAAAGTGGTAGTTAAAACCCTTATGAATTATAGACGGGCAAGATGCCAAGTATTAGGCATTTACAAATTAAGGGTTGTCTGGCTGAGGTAAGGCCTTACAAGCCAAATGAATAGAAACTGGATTTAAGAACTATAAACTGTTACTTTATTGGGTATTCTGAACGATCAATGGGTTTCAAGTTTTACGATCCACTACTAGAACAATTTTTTAGACGAGAAATGCAATATTTTTTGAAGAAGTTGAATTTGTGGAGGGAGATAAGATTAAAGACATTGTCTTTAAAGAGGAATTTATTTCTCTTCCTACTATTGCTATTAATAATGATCAGGTTTCTATTCCTGATATTGTTCAAAATGCAAATCTAGAATATCAAGACAATGTAGAAGAACTCCCTGTGCAAAATGAAGAAATTATACCTATAGTACAAACTAACAACCTCAAGAGGATATGTCATTGAGACGATCCATTAGAGAAAAGAGAAGTGCAATTCCAGATGATTATGTTGTTTTTCTCTAAAAACATACGGTTGATATAAGAGTGGTGGAAAATGATTCAATCAACTTCTATGAAGCCAAATCCAATCAACTTCTATCAAGCCAAATAAAGTTCCAATTATCAAAATTTGGTCGATGCTATAAATGATGATGAATTCCATGAAAAACATCATCCATGAAAAATAATGACGTTTGGGATCTCATTGAATTGCCTGAAAGTGTTAAACTCATTGGTTACAAATGGATATTTAAGATCAAAAGGGATTCAAAAGACAATGTTGAGAGATATAAGGCGTGTCTAGTTGCTAAAGGTTTCACTCAGAAAAAAGACATTGATTACAAAGAGACTTTCTCTCCGGTTTCAACGAAAGACTCTTTCAGGATTATAATGACACTTGTGGACTCATTTTGATTTGGAGTTACATCAGATGGATGTAAAAACTGTGTTTCTCAATGGTGACATTGATGAAACAATATATATGATGCAACCAAAAAACTTTATATCTGGTGACCTAAGGAAAATTGTTTGCAAACTAAAGAAATCAATCTATGGTCTCAAACAGGCTTCCTATCAATGATATCACAAATTTCATCAAATTATTATCTCGAATGGGTTTGAGGTAAATAAGGTTGAAGATTGTGTATATCATAAGTTCAGTGGAAGTAAATACATATTAATAATGTTATATGTTGATGATATACTGCTTGCTAGCAACAGTATAAGCTTACTACACGAAACCAAGATATTTTTAATAAAGAATTTTGAAATAAAAGATCTTAAGAACATCTCTTTTGTATTAGGCATAAAGATACATTAAGATCGAACTCGAGGTATCCTTGGGTTATCACAAAAGAGCTATATCGAAAGAGTTCTTGATAGATTCGGTATGAAATGTTGTGTACAGAAGACACATTTAGTTTAAGTTAGTGTCATAAAAATGAGTTGGAACAAAAAGAAATGCAAAAGATTCCTTATGCATTAGCTATAGGAAGTCTAATGTATGCTTCAAGTATGCACGCGTCCGGATATTGCGTTCATAGTGGGAATGTTGGGCAGATATTTAAGTAATTCAGGGATGGATCATTAGAAACAGTCAAACGAGTTATGTGTTATTTACAGAGAACAAAAGATCACATGCTCACATATCAAAGATCAGATCATTTAGAGATCGTTGGGTATTCTGATTCCAATTTTGCTGGATGCCAAGACAGTAAAAGATCTACGTTGGACTATATTTACCTGCTAGCTGAAGGAGCTATTTCCTAGAAGAGTGCTAAACAGACACTTATAACTTCTTCCACTATGGCAGCTGAATTCATAACTTGTTATGAGACATCTAATCATGGGATATGACTTTGAAATTTTATCATAGGGCTACGAGTTGTGGATTGTATTGAAAGACCATTAAAGATATATTGTGACAACAATTTAGTTAGTTATATTCCAATAACAACAAAAGCTCTATGAAGTCAAAACACATAGACATCAAGTTTCTTATTGTTAAAGAAAGAGTTCAGATTCATTAAGTGACTATAAAACATGTTAGGACAAACTCCATAATTACAAATCCGCTTACGAAGGGATTACCATCCAAGGTCTTTCATGAGCACACTGCTTATATGGGTGTTGTTTTGGTTGATGATATGCATGTTTAGTGAGAGTTAGTATTTTGATGTTCTTTGTTATGGACATGTTTTATATTTATTTTCTACAAAATAAAGTATATGGTTTAGTTATAAACTCTGAATGTTATTTGTGTTTGATCTCATTAAAGATTAAAATAGGATCAGTTGGAAATAAGTATGTTTGAGATCACATTGTATGTAATTTCCATGTTACGTATCCATACTTGATCTATGTCATTGAATATATTGATATGGTGACCATTGATGGATCTATTACGAATATATGTGACAAAGGTCGCTTTGATCCATACTAATATAGTTGATGGACCAGATTGTAATTAAGGGGATATTTCAGGACAGATAGCTTTTCAGTAAGCATTCAAGATTATAAATAATATAATTGTTTCAAGAAACATATGTAGTCCAAGTGGAAGATTGTTGGGATTTTTATATTTCTTAATATGAGTTTATATATTAAATAACAATTATATTATCGGCTATCTATTTTAATAGGACCAAATAAGTGATCTATTAATTGGACTCTAGAGATATCCATTGGATATTAGAAACTCAATACTAATTAAATTAGGGTTAATGGGAACCTAATTAAAGTTATTATATAAAGAACATTATTAACGTTATGGTCCGCAAGTTAAATCAACGTAAGTTTTTGCTCTCTTTCTCCTTTTCCATTCAAGAAAAAAAATATAGAGCAATCTAAAGATATTTCACTGTAGAAGACTCGATCCAACTCAAATTTATTAATATGAATTCAGGTATATTTTCTCTATAATAATTCTTATTGATTTAATATGAGTTTCTAGATTTTGGTATAAGTTTTCACCTATTAAAATTTTATCCAACAACAAATTACAAGTTCAAATGTCATACATTAAGAGTGGACAATGTACGTATAGCCCTCCTTTTGGTAAATTACACAATGGTATCTCTAATTGGAGGGTCAGTTTTCCCTCTTTAGTGTGAGGTCTTCCTCCTTGTCACTATAAAAAGTAGAGTTTAATAAAGTGTTGCATTCCAGATTGTTTCATAAAAGTTGATATCTAGATAGCTTCGCAATTGTAACTTGTATTTATAATAGATAAAGAAGAAAAAAAATTCGAAGATCCCACATCCACATTATTTATTAAATTGTTTCTGGCAACCATCCAAAATAAATAAAAAAGCAATTCTACCAACCACAATATCAGAGGTCCCACATCATGATAAAATATTCTAAATGCTTACTCGAACTTCAATCTTCTTTTGTTGTTGTAAAGAATCTAAAGAAAATGGTTGATCAAGAATGTTTGGCAAAAGAAGAAAAGTGTGACGAAATGCCTATTAAACTATGAAGAGAAACTGCTCTACCATTGTTGAATTTCAAGCTTTCATTGTATTTGATTAATGCTTATGATTACATTAATAAGAATGCATTACTATTTACACGTCATGTCAATAACTATAGCTAAAATCAAATTCTCTAACAACTCCTGAAAACACGAAAGCACCCGAAAACCATCTATACTTGAAACTAAGATGATGTCTATTTTTTATTTATTTAAGTCTTATGAGACCTTATTGGAAGTAATTATTTAACACAACTTTACAAATAAGATATTGATTTTTGTTGTTTTTCCATTCAGTATTCCTAAACTAAAATATTAAATGATTGTACGTTTTTTTTTTTGGAAATATACTGACATTCATTCATAAACACCCAACCAAAGTTTGTATAGAAGAAGTTACATCCGTAGACAATACATTCACAGGAAGCCAACATATATCCTCAAGAGAGGAGAAAGCTTAGTTGATCAGATGGTATGCCAAATGATTTCCATACCTAAAAATGATTTGACAACTTTGCAATCCAACCAATATATATAAAGAACTTTAATAACACTCACAAACATAAAAGAACTAAAACAAAAAGAAATTACTAGAGTTTAGCCTACCTACAACAACTTCAACTTCTAATACTAATAACTGGAGTTGGAAATGGCAAGCAAAAAGGACCTTCTCTTAAAGCAATCAAATCATCTGTTTTGAAAAGTTATCTCTCATAGCTGAATCCATCAAGATGGTACACTAAAACTAAATGATTTTTCTTAGATCTCACATTTACATCTAGACCATGGTTCAAAGAACTTGGGACTGAAGAATGGCAAAACCCTGTTATTTGCATAGATTTAGAAGGAATATTCGCAGAGGAGAGTAGATTGGCTGCTAATATTCACTTAAAGCCAAATCCTACAAGAAGAACAAATTGGTTTTTAAGGGATGGATCTAGAAGATTTTTGGATCCAACCTTTAAAAATTTCAAAAATTTCAAAAGTAGTAGAGAACAAT
Organism: Litchi chinensis; assembly: GCA_019925255.1. NCBI lineage: Eukaryota > Viridiplantae > Streptophyta > Magnoliopsida > Sapindales > Sapindaceae > Litchi > Litchi chinensis. The sequence continues at coordinate 288,054 of CM034465.1, read as the reverse complement.
AAAAGAGAGAAAGAAAAGGAGAAGAAAATTGACCTCTATTACTTCAATCGACCCAAGTTACCCACAAATCTTAGAGAGCTTCTCCCTCTAGAGATTTCTCTAGAGCGAAGACTCGAGAAGACTATATGTGATTGTACTATTACTATTTTGCCTTTTTCTTAAATATTAATTTTTATTATTTTTTCCAATTGATTATTATTTTTTTCTAAATATGTTAATTTAATTTATAATATTTTATATTTTAATAATTTTATTTTATATAAATAAAATAATATTTTAATGTAAAAAAAAAAAAAAAGGATGAAGGAGGCACCTCCTTTGTCATTGGTGATGTAAGAAGCAGCCATTCCTCCTCTTATACCAGCGACAGAGACTGACAATCTCAATCCCTGATTTAAGAGGAGACTTGCTTCATGATAAAGGATAGCCTCTTCATACACCGGCGATTAAGGCCACTAGCCTCGATGCTAGAGGTTGACAACCTCATCAGTCATTAAGAATGGAAGAAGTTGACGATCACCTCACATTCAAATGGGCGGAGGCCTACCTCTTTTGATGATTAGTTAGTGATCAACAACAGTAGTGACCAATCCTAAAGAGGTTAGGTTGGAGTTTGAATTTGATAGAGGATTTTTTTTTAAAGGAACATTTTGATAATAATATAATAATAAGAATTAATTTAGGAAAGTAATGTATATTTGTTGATAAAAGTGTTTTTCATTAAGATATAAGTAAGAATTTTAACTTTTTAAATAAGGTATTTTTTAACTTAAATTAAGATATAAATGAAAAAAATAAATAAGTTAAAATCATTTAAATCAGAACTTTAGTTAAAATAATTCTTATTAGGTAAAAAACAATAACCTATAACTAATTACTGTCACCTTAGCTTAACAACTGAGTGAAAACTTACTGATAATAATGAAGCCATTTTTGTTAACTTACATGAGTGTCTCATTAAATGCAGCTAAGGTTAATTGACTAAATTGAAGGTGGAAATATCAAGATTTAATCTTCATGGAAATCTATATTAAATTATGAATTCTTTATGATGTAAAATTCATATTTTCATATTTTGATAAGTAAATTAATGGTGAAGAAAGCTTGATCACCACCTTGCAATGCCTCTATGAAGGCATGTGTATTAATTGTTCATGCGTCCCATTCTCAATCAGAATTGTGGGATTCTCTTCTCCTTCTTATAATTCTCTCATAAAATTTTAAAGAGAGGTTGTAATTTTGTTGCTTTAAAACAATTCTTCTGGTATTTATTTATAATGTTTCCGTCACAATGAAAGTTTTATCTTGTAAATTTTGTTATGTCCCAAAATTCGGGCACATGGTTATTAAAAGTAAATGGGGAGTAGGTAAATCTAGAAATTCCTGCCTAAGTGTTTTTTTTCCCCTAAAGCTTTCCAAGTGTATCACTCACTTGCATTCACAATATTTAAAAATTCACAAATAATGTCTGTCACAAATAAACACTCCGTCTCTCCATATAACATTCATTAGACATTCCAATTATCATAAATATCACACCAAGTGCACATATCTCTATATTTCCGATACAAAGAATTATAATCTGAATATTACATGCATAATTACAATCTTTATCATATATCTATATCAAAGAGAATGCAACATGGTGAATTATTCATCTCTATACAACCTTTAAACAACAGCCCTTAGCAAACAAAAAAATACAAATCGAATAATCTGCCACTGCAACCTAAGGAAAAATAGGGAGTGAGCTACAAAGCCTAGTATAAATTTAAAAGCTGAAGACAACGTATAAATCTTGATTTAAGCATGTCCACACACAATTTATATTTCACATCATCCATGAGTAACATGTTAACTACAAATGAATGTATACAAGAAGCAATCTAATAAGACTTCCACATTTCATAGCCATTGCATCATGAACAAAATAGTAGTTCTACCACATGGAATGACTATCTTTGGGTTTACAAAAGGAAAATCAAAGTACTATTACCAAATATCCAAAAGACCGTCGAATGTAATGCTCTAGAAAAGTCAATTAAATGCCAAACAACTAACCCACAAACCATCAGGAACAAATGTTTGTGAAAAACCACATTAAACTGCCAAATATCTAATCCAAAAATCATTGGGTATAAATGTTCATGAAAAGCTGAATTCAACCGCCATACATTCAATCCCCAAAACCGCCAAATGTGAATACTTATAAATACTCAAGGCATAAGTTTAATATAACCATCAAGCACAAGAATTACGAAAACCATCATACCTAGTGATATTTCCAACCATGCTCTTAGTACTTCCACCATAAACCCTTACTTTGAAAATCAACCAATCCAAAACATGATATGTATGGATGAGAATAGTCTCATAAGAAAACTTAATTGGATTTGGTCTCTGAATAAAATATCGATTTTACGAATGAAATCACTCTTCATTACATTCAGTTGAAGATGTTCCAAAACTGTAATGCTAGGGAATAAAATTTTGACACACCGCTACCATTTTTGGAATATCATTATGGTTTGGACAAAACTCTTATTTGAGTGAATTGGTAGCAAATGAAAATCATTGTGGTTTGCACAAAATTTAAGTGTAGAATCTAGTAAAAATACTAAGGATTCAAGAATGACAACCACATAGTACATTTAGAAGGAATGACAAGATTGTCACAACTAACAAGGAAATTTCAATAGCTTTTGACTAATTTCAAAACTTCACCGAAAATCACACATAAAGCTATTTGATGTGAAATAAATTGGAAATGAAAGCTTGATGTGTCTAAATTGAGAGGGACGAAAGAAATATTAAAATAATTAACAATTTTGCAAAATTGTGTTGAGTTGTCAGCATGACAGTGAAATTTTGAGTAGCCTTTGACTAATTTCAAAATTTCACGAAGCCTTTACATTTTTATTTTTATTTTTCTATTTTCTTGCTCTTTGTGATTTTTATAATTTGTTATTTTGAATAATTATGATTTTATTTAAATATTTTTATTTTAAGGGAAATTGCACAAATCCCCCTGAGATTTGACAAAATTGTAAAAAAATAACGATGTTTGGATAGCTCGTACTGCCCTTCCCTAAGGTTCCAAAAACTCAACATATACCTCCCCTACTGTTAGTCAACCAAGGTTAAATTTTCACAGTCAACGGTCAAAGATACAAAAAGACTAAAAACCTTTCAAATCAATTTTAAAATCAATATTTTATTTTTTTTTATAAATTTAACATTAATATAATATATTTTATTAATTTAATTAATATATATTTTTTATATAAATTTAAAATACCCATTCTCTCTCTCTCTCTCTTCTCTCTCTTTCTCTCTCTCTATATAAATATTTTCTTCTTTTTCTTTTTCTTTTTCTTCTTCTTTTTCTTCTCCTCTCACCAGCCATCTGGGTCATCAACTCAAATGTTCATCTGGACTCATTCCCAGTTCATCTGAGTTCGGATGAACCCAAATGAACATATGGGTTCATCTGAACCTAGCTGTTACATTTGGGTTCAAGCAAACCTAGATGTTCATTTGGGTTCGGATGAACCCAGGAACTCGGTTCATTATCAAACCCAAAATTTGGGTTCAATGATGAACCCAAATGAACATCTGGGTTCATCATCAACATAGATGTAATCTAGGTTCAATGATGAACCTAGATGTTCATTTGAGTTCGAATTAGATGTTCATCTGGTTTCATCCAAACATCTAGGTTCAGATGGTTGGTAGGAGAAGAAGAAGAGAAGAAAAAGAAAAGAAAAAGAAAAAGAAAAGAGAGAAAGAAAGAGAAAGAATGGGTATTTTAAATTTATAAAAAATATATTATATTTATTAAATTAATAAAATATATTATATTAATTTTAAATTTATAAAAAATAAAATATTGATTTTAAATTTGACTTGAAGGGTATTTTAGTCTTTTTATATCTTTAACCGTTGAAATTTAACTATAGTGGACTAATAGTAGGGCAGATTTATGTTGAGTTTTTAGAATCTTAGGGGAGGTCAATGCAGATTGATGGGATCTAAGGAAGCAAACAAGATTTGGGCCTAAACTACAATGGACCACTTTTGTGTTATTCAAAATATCTAGCAAATTTTGAAGATTCAGAAGATCTTGAGAATTTAACGTATATCTAGCAAATCTTAAAGATTTAGAAGATCTTGAGAATTTAATGCATATCTAACAAATCTTAAAGATTCAGAAGATCTTGAGAATTTAATACATATCTTGCAAATCTTGGAGATTCAGAAAATCTTGTAAATTTAATGTCACTCAATCTTTCATTTAGTAGGTTATTTTGTTATGATTATTTACTTTCCATGTTGGTTTTATTTTCCTAGATTTTAAGTCCTACAATTTAGACCTTTTTGTTTGGAAATTAATTATGTTCCAAAACTAGTTTATTTTCTTTACTTATAAAAGGCATGTAGCCCTAAGCAAAAATGGGGGGGGGGGGGGTGGAAAGAAGAATGAAAATGTAGCCAATTATGTTTCATTGAAAGAGTGAATTGTCTCTTTTGTTTTTCATGAACATGTAATCTTATCAAGCTATACTTGTGATAATTAAACCATAATTTATCTTTCATCTTCTCATTTATGTCTTGGGAGTGACGTCAATATCATTCTTTTATAATTTTGGTTCTTGATTGAGTTCTAATCATTGGGTTAAAGTTTTTTATAACTTTGGTTTTTGATTGACATATAATCAATGAGTCAAAATTTCTTTTTTATAAATCTGTTTTAATCTTTTTTAGGGTTGTGATTCGATTTGATTGTATCATTATATACGAGTTTTGCATAATTGGGTATCAGAGCTTTAGATATTAATTCAAGTTTGAATTATTATTTAATTATCTTGTTTTATTAAATTTTTGTTAGCTGCATACCGATAATTGTTTTTTGCTTCTTTAATTAGCCGCAATCTTTGTTTTTGTCTGTATTAACACCATCAATTCTTTACATAATTTTTTTTAATTAGCCGCAAAACCTATTCCTTGTTGTGCCTTCTTTAATAATTGATTGAATTTGCTGAATATCACAGCCCATCGTCTATTGCTTTTCTCTAACTTTCTTTTCTTTAATCTGCCACACTAGTCACTATCAATTTTATATTCTTTGAGTTACTGCATCAAATTTATATTATTTTTGCATCTATCATTTTTGTCTTCTTTTTGTGTTGCAGCCGCTTTATGTCATAAAATTTTTGTGTCTTGCAATATACTAGATGCATTGCTTTCTGGTTGTTGGACAATGTCATTGTTTTCAGGTTTGATCTGTTTGTGTCTCCATAATATTTTGTTCCATCATCTTGCTGGTCTGATTTCTGCAAATCACTTTATATGTTCCACACCATCCTATTGCATCCGGTCATCATATTCTATTGTTCCTCATACTACTACATCTTTTCCGCACCATATCAAGTCAGTTTCAAGTCTATTTTCACAGCCACTGATATGATTTTCTTTTGTTCTAATCATTTGGTTTGATTAAAATGAGAGGAGGAAAAAAAAAAGTGTGAAACACATGAGTGATTGGAGTGAAACACATGAGGGAGTATCGTGTTGTGTCGTATCGTTACCCAAACATCATCATTTTTATGCACAATTTCACCAAAGCTTCGGAAATTTTATGCAATTTGCCCTTATTTTAAAGATTATTGTAGGCTTTTTAGCATTGTCAACATTATTGGTGGAAGGCAACAACTTTACTAATGTTCACTTAAGAATTTTTGTTCACTTTGTAGGCAATTCCCTAACAATACTAGTAACTTTCGAGATCTTGTTTGGATGAACTTACAAGAATAATAAGTAATACAAGGCAAAAAAACACACAATCAAGCTAAGAACAATATATATTAGAGGGAAAAATCATTTTAGTCTCTAAGTTTTGGGAAATGATCAAATTTTTAACTCTGTTTAAAAAAAAAAAATAAAATGAACCCTAACTTTTGGAAAAAGTGTCAAATTAGTCCCTCTGTTAGTCAATTGATGATCAAACCTAACAAAAAATGTGAAAATTATCGAAAAAGTTAACTTTGAAGGGTAAATTGATCATATTATAAATAAATAAAAAAAATTTTTTCTAAAAATTAATTACACCCAATCAAAAACTACCACATCACACTAAATTTATAATATTTTTCAAAAAAATTATTTTTTTTTTAACTAGAAGAGTCAGATAATAGACTCAAAATCGGTCTTCTCTAAAAAAAAAAAAAAAAGGAACATTTTTCTTCTCAATCTTCTCCTTCTCCTTCTCCTCTATCTCTCTATCTCCTTCTCCTTCGTCGGCCTCCATCTCATTCCTCTCTATCGGCCTCTTTTCTTCTCCCCACCATCTCCTTCATCAGCCTGTATCAACCTTCATCTTCTCCTCATCAATCTCCTACTCCTCTGTCTATTCTCCCCACGGTCCCCTCCATCGACCTTATCTCCTTTTCCTCATCTTCTCCTCTGTTTCTTCTCCCCACCATAATGGAAATAGAGATGGGTCCCTTTTTGATGAAGATATGATTTGGGTTAAAGATTTAAAGGTTTTTTTTTTTTTTTTTTTTTTGGATTGAGATTTTGAGTTTTTTTTTTTTTTTTTTTTTTGTACTTACAATTTTGTTATCAAGTGTGTGTGTGTGTTGGTGATTGAATGCGGTGGTGATGTGTGGTGTTAATTAAGTGGTGGTGGCAGTGATGTTTTATGGTGTTTGAATGTGGTGGTGATGTTTGATGGTGATTGAGTGATGGTGGTGACACTATTAACTATAGAGATTCATGGAACAACACACTTTTTCAAATTTTTTTTTAATTTTTTTCTTTTTATTTGGATTAATAATTGATGATGTTGGTATGATGAATGATGATGGTTTTTTATGATAGTCTGGAAGATCGATGATGGTTTGAGAGATTGATGATAGTTTGGGTTTTCAAATGGAAACCCATAAATTTAGACTTCTAGTTGAATGGAAACCCAAAATAGAAAGGGGGGAGAAAGGAAAGAAAGAGGGAGAAGATGATTCATCGGCACTAGAGAAGATTGAGAGACAAAGAGATGGATATAACAGAAGTGAAAATGAAAAATGAAAAAGAACACACCTTCATAGAAGAAGAATAGATGGTGTTCTTCATTAAAGAATTTTTTTTTTTTATAATTTTTTTTAAATTTAAAAATTATAAAAAAATAATTAAAATTTAAGAAAAAAAAAAAGAGATCTATCGCATGATGGATAGAGATTAATTTAAATTTTTTAATTTAAAAATTAATTTTTAACGAAGAAAGAATGTTGTTAATTATATGTCCAAATGTTTTAATTTAGAAGTGGTGATGTGTAAATACTTTATTGATGTAAAATTATTATTATTATTTTTTAAAATTTTGTATGATAGATGTCGGATTTTAATCGGTCAATAAATTAGGATAAAATGGTAATCTTAAGATTAACTAATGATAAGGGTAAATTTGACTTTTTACATGTCTTGTTAGATTTGACTATTAGTTGATTGATGAGATAGACTAATTTGATATTTTTTAAAAATTAGGACTCATTTTGTCCTTTTTCGAAACATAATTAAAAATTTGATCATTTTTCAAAACTTAGATACTAAAATGATTTTTCCCCTATATATTAATATCTTAAAATATATATACAAGGCAAAAAAACACACAATCAAGATTATGTTAATTTATACCTTAAAATATATATTAATATCTTAAAAATTGAAATTAAATTTACAACAACCCATCAATGTATCAATTCAATCATCTAGCTTTAATTTTTTTCCTTTCTTATTCATAGAATTGAGTATAGTTATACTTTTTGTTAACAAATTGATTATAGACATTAATTCACAAATTAAGTGCACATGTTAATATTATCCATAAATTATCACATTTAAGGCATTTATACTCTAGGGCCTACAATTGGATTGGATTATTTTTAAGACATTAGATTGGATTAATTAATTATATAATGTGTTTGGAATAGTTAAGATCGTATTAAAAATAATATGTGTGTTAAAAATATATTTTATATTTGATTTTGAAATAATTAAATTTAATATTTATATATAAATACTATTTTGAACGTTGACCCGAGCATTCCCGTCTTCAACCCTTCATCTGGCCATTGCCACTACTTCTCTCTTCTTCTTCTTTTCCATTTCCGTTTGTCTGGAGTATTCTCGTCTTCTTGACTCTCACTTCTCTCTTCTTGGTTCACTGTCGTGGTTCACTTCTCTCTTCTTCTGTACGGAGATCTGGAGGAGAAAATGCTCTACGACGAGCTGGCAAAGATCCAGTAGCGTGGGGCAGCACCGCCGATCATGGAGATAGCGCGGCGACAGGGCCAAAGGTGGGACGACCTCGTTGTGGCGGATGAGGAGGCCATCAACGGTTTGAGGACGGTGACGGAGGCGCTGGTGGCGAACGTTGACCTGCTGAGGATGTCAACGGCAACGAATGACGGTGACGGAGGAGCAGAAGCGATTGTTTCATCTATGGTGGGACAGCTGGTTGATAAACTAAGTTCCTATGATCTGGTCAAGTTCGCACGTCAGGAGAAGGTTTCAAATGAATTCAACAAGTTGGGAAGCCTTATGGCGAAGATACAGTCTTTGCTTCAAGATGCAGACGAGAAGCAAATGTCTGATACATCCTTGCGCCTCCGGCTGGACCATCTAACATACTTGGCCTATGATTTGGAGGACATACTTGATGAGTTTGCAACCAGAAATTTGGAGCAAAAGTTGCTGAACAACCCTTCACGCTTGCATTACAAGTTACGGTATTTTTTCTGTTCATTTGGGAATGAGTTTAATGTTAGAATGGGTTCCAAATTCAAAGTGATATATGCTAGATTGGAGGATATCTTGAAACAGAAAGAGATCCTTCAATTGAGAGAAATTGTTGTTCATGAGAGGAAAACGTTTATCTATCAGAGACTACCATCCTCATCTTTGGTTGAATCTGATGTTTTAGGTAGAGAAAATGATAAAAAGTCAATCATAGAATTGTTGTTCAGTGACAAGAATCTGGGTGATGGTGGTGATGATGATGTTGGTGTGATTCCCATATATGGCATGGGTGGTATTGGCAAAACAACTCTAATGAGTGGACTCTCGAAGCAAAATAATTGTAACAACTCGTAATGAAGAGGTTGGATCAATTATGGGCATGGATGCTACTTACCATCTGAAGTTGCTGTCTTATGAAGATTGTTTTTCTTTGTTTCAAAGACATGCATTCGGAAATAGATTTGTGCCTTTGGATCTTAAAGCGATTGGTGAAGAGATAGTGAAAAAGTGAAAGGCTTGCCCTTAGCAGTAAAAACCATGGGAGGCTTGTTGCGGAACAAGTTGGATCCTGGTAAATGGGAAGCTGTATTAAGTAGCAAGATATGGAATTTGCCAGAAGAAAGAAGTAATATCATTCCAGCTCTGAAGCTAAGCTACTACGACCTTCCTTCCCATTTAAAGCGATTGTTTGTTTATTGCTTCATTTTTTCAAAGGATTATGAATTTGATAAGGATGATTTTATTTTGCTTTGGATGGCTGAGGGTTTTCTCCCGCAACAACGAAAAAAAAAAAAAAAACGGGTGGAAGATGTAGGTCATGGCTGTTTTAACGAATTATTGTCAAGGTCGTTTCTTGAACGAATAAGTGGCAGACATTTTGTTATGCATGACCTCATTCATGATGTGTTGCCAGAGATATATGCTTCTTTATATTAAAAAAAAAAAAAGTACAGAGATATATGCTTGTATGTACACAGTGAATTTAACAATGATGGGCCTGATGGAACTCTTAAAAGGATTCGTCACTTGGCTTTCACTCGTCGTGTGTATGATTTCTCTCAAAGATTCAAACACTGCTACAAAGCGAAATCTTTATGAACACCCTTAGCACTACCAATCCATCAATCACCTCAGACTGCGTGTTGCTACCTAAGCGGAATTGTATTGAGTGAGATGCTGAAAACATTTTGATGCTTAAGATCCCTATGTTTGAGTGGTTATTATATTATAGAGCTTCCAAATTTAATTGGTGATCTCAAGCATTTACGATACCTTAATTTGTCTTATACTAAGATTAAGTGCTTACCTGAATCGGTAAGTAATCTTGTCAATTTAGAGACATTGCGATTGCGTGGTTGCTCAGAATTAACTAAGTTACCTTCAAGCATCAGCTCTTTAATCCACCTCTATTGCCTTGATATTAGAGATACAAACTGTTTGCTAGAGATGCCGCCAGGAATTGGTAATTTAACTAGTCTCCGAGTATTGACCAAATATATCGTGGGAAAAGGTGATAACCTCAGTCTTAGAGAGTTGAAAGACTTGTGTCTTCGAGGGGAGCTTTCCATTTATGGGTTGGGTAATGTGGGTGATATAGTAGATGCAAGGGTTGCCAATCTAAAGGAGAAATCTGACCCTGATGAATTGGCCATGGAATCGAGTGAGAACATAAATAATTCGCACAATAAACAGATTGATATATCTGTGCTTGACTTCCTACGACCTCATTGGGGTCTTAAAAAGCCAGATTTTCACATTATGGTGGAACAAAATTTCCACCATGGATAGTGGATCCCTCATTCACTGATATGGTATGCTTAAACCTATGTAATTGTAGAAACATTGTGTCACTTCCATCACTTGGGCTACTACCTGCACTTCGAGAGTTACATATCGAAAGCATGGATGGAACAGAGGAGTGGATGCCGAGTTTTATGGAGAAAGTGCTAAGCCTCTTCCTTCCTTGGAAATTCTGCAGTTCAAAAATATGCTGAAGTGGGTGCACTGGTCTAATGACAGAGTTACTGAACCTTTTGCTCATCTCCGTCAGTTTGCCCTACATAACTGCCCTCAGTTGCAGGTAAAATCACCCAGAAAAATTCCTTCTGTTGTGAAGCTTACTGCTACTCAACGCCCAGATTTGGTTTCACCTATAACACTCACATGCCTTCATGAATTAAATATTATTGAATGCAACGAGGGCATGCTGGGAAGTATTTCTGGCCTCTCCTCCCTAAAAACTCTAAAGCTCAGGGATTTTACAGAGTGTACGTGTCTGCCGGAAGGATTTCTGCGGTCTCAAGGATCTCCTAAACTTCAGACAGTTTCTAATTGCACTGAATCGAATTCATTGGGGAAGCAGAGGGTTGTACCAGTCAATTTTAGTATTTCTACTGCTGAAGGCTACTCCCAGTCGATGTCATTGGTGAATCCAGATTCATCATGTTTTGGTAACCTGAAGAATATGCCACCTCAGCTGCACCATCTCATTTCTCTCGAATATTTACTAATTGAATCGTTCCCAAATCTTGTGTCATTTCCAGATACAGCTTCTGTATCCATGCTCAGACATCTTATACTTAAAGATTGTCCAGCACTGAGGGCCTTGCCGAAAAATATAATGAGTTGTCTTGAAGAATTGGAGATTGAGAAGTGCCATGCTCTCAAATCCTTTCCTGAAGGCAAGTTACCTACCACGCTAAAATGGTTGACAATTCAATTTTGTAAAAATCTGCAGTCCATACCTGAAGGAATCATGTGTGATGATAACAGCAGTTATGGGTCACAGCTTGAGATCTTGAAGATCATTGGTCGTCCGTCTCTTAAATGTTCTGCCTCTGGCAAATTGCCCTCTGGTCTTAAAATGCTGAAGCTTTCAGAACCTCTCACAGAGACTATGATTGGGAATATTGAAAATAGTAAATTACTTGAATGTATTGAAATCTCAGATTGTGAAACCATTTCTGAATTACCTGAGTTCCTGCACGATCTGTCACATCTTACTGAAATGGCTATAGTTAATTGTCCCAATCTAAAATCTTTTCCGGAAACTGGACTGCCCATGTCTCTTCAACGTCTAACGATGTGTGATTGTCAAAGTCTTCTATCCTTTGGCTGTTTGCCCCAAAATTTAACATCACTTGAGATTTGGAATTGTAAGAATCTCCAGCATCTCATATCTGAGTGGAATCTGCACGGATTGACCTCTCTTAAAGATTTCAGCATTTCTGGTGGATGTTTCCGAGATATATGTTCCTTTCCAGATAATGAATATATGCTTCCTGGAAATCTTATGTCTCTTTGCATCTGTAGACTGAAAGACCTTAGAACTCTGTCCAGGGGACTCAATAATCTCACATTGCTCAGAGAGCTGGAGATCATTCATTGCCATAAGCTTCGCTCCTTGCATTTAGAAGGCCTTTTTTCCTCTCTTGGACAACTCAGAATCTCAGACTGTCCTCTTCTGAGGAAAAAATGCTTCAAGTGGAAAGGACAAATTCCCTGCACAGAGTTAGATGGCGAATGCATTTAGCAAACTGGTTTCAGTGGCGAATACTATAATTCCTCTTGTACATGTGCAAGCATTGAAGCTAATCCCTCTGGAGTTTCAATCAGGTAATGTAGTATGGATGAATTTTATTTTAACTTAACCTTTTTCTTTTTCTTTATGGCATGTGACATTTCTGCTATACATGCAGGATGAGAAAGAACAGTAACAAATGAATTCCAAGGACATCCCAGCCACTGTTGCAGATTTCTACTGCAAGTATGTTCTGTTAAAATGATTTATTCAGCTTTTCAACAAATGTAGGAAATGGAAATAAAAATGAGAATACATCTTGAAATATTTATTTTTTTGTTATGCATTTACTTTGGTAACCTATAGTTATTTATTTTGCATCTGAATTCTGATAGCAGGACAAGTGAGTAGAGATGTGGGATGGATGTAGCTAATAGTATCTTTGACATTTTAGCATGACCTCTTCAGTTTCGGATAAGAAGTGACCTGTTTCAGGACTTTCTCACCAAGTAGTTGGGCAAGCCTTTTGGTAGGAGAAGTTTTATGAAATTAATGTCATGTTCTTAATTTATTATTAATCCTTAATGTGAATTTGTATGAAATTCATAATACTTGCAGTTCCCTTCTATTGACGATCGGAATCGGTCAACACCTGGGGGGTCGGAACCTCATCTACGGAACAATTTGTACGGGGCCAGAGGTGAAAACCATGCTGAGCTGAGGGTGAAGACCATCCCAGGCAACCCCTTTGGCCTCTTGAGGCCGCGTCCAAAGTTGAACTATCAACCTTATAAGTTTTTTGGGTTGACAACTCCTACCACCGAGCCGGATGGTCTTCACCCCCAGCTCGACATGGTCTTCACCGCCGGCCTCGTACAAATCGTTTCGTAGGCGAGGTTCCGACCCCCCGGGTGTTGGCCGATTCTGATCGTCAACACCTTCTAAGCCCAACATTTAACCAGCCATGGACAGAGCATATGTTGCTGAGTTCTAACTTTCAACCTAAAAATCTCTTCTATCCTTTTCGGCCTCAGGATAGTGTGTTTTGTAAAATTGAAGTTATCTATGCTTGTTTTGAGTTATGTTTATATATTTTCTTCAGTGTTCATTATGCAACGTCTATGTGCTACAGAGTTGATGGTGTACACTAAACCATGTTGATTATTTGATTCCAGCTTGTACATGCACTTGACTAATTGATAATATGATAATTTTGTAATATTTTGTTGCCATATATTTTAGTATTCTCCTTTAGTTTTGTTAGTTATTGCATTCACCAATTCTTATGCTTTTACTGTTAGAACAATGCTTCAAACAGTGCAAAGCCTATTTAAGAGGTCTAACCACCATTGAACTCCTTTTAGATTCATAAGATCTACACCGAGAGCGTTTCTTGACATAATTTGTATTACCACAGGTTAGTAACTTGTATATATATAATTTCTTGGATCTGGATTTTGTGTTACCGGTATGCATGATTACTGTTTGTCAAACTGTCTTAGAGACTTAATATTCAACTCATTATTAGCTACTAAATTTATCATCCTGTGTTAACTTAAATTTCGTCAAATATCTGACTGCTAGTTTTTTGTAGTATGGATTTGGATTCTTGTATGCTTTTCATAGATAAGAAGTCATGGGAATCACATACCAATTTCTTAACTAATCAAACAGTAAACTAAAAGAAATGAAATAATTACGAATTTTCAAATATGTGGTACCGTTGTGCATTTATATTATACAAAGAAACAAACTTTTTTTTCCCTTTAGACTGATTGATGATTTGCTTCACTGTCTTTCTTCAGATATGATATTAAGTTCCATACAGTGAACATTGTAGCCTACCGAGCTCAGAGAATGTGTGAAATTTGTATCTCCACTCTCATGATTTGCAGCTTTAAATAGCTCGACAATAGATCATACCAAGTGTCGATAACGATGACTGGATTCTTGCGATGCTTTTGTTTCCCATCTACTGAGTTTAGTTGTTTCACTGCTATCAGCAAATTACAAGCTTTTTGTCATGAGATTCCAAATCTCTGTTGGAGGGCTGTCGAGAATGAGATACATTGTTTCCTCTTTTGTATTTCGTCTGAACGTGAACTGTATTCATAACAAGATTGAAGTTTGGAGTGCTATTATCATACTTAGTCATGGATATATTTGCATGGATTTCCTAGTCAGGTGGATTACAAAGTCATTACAAGAGTGACATATATTAAACCGATTTTACATGGTGAACCACTGCATGTACCACAGGTATTCAAGTTTTGTTTTGCAGCACTGGAAAGGGAGATCAGTTAAAACCTGGTGCAGTGACTCTATGAATAAATTTAGGTACGGGCTTGTAAACTGATGCGAACTTACCTGCTTCTTGTAAACCACTGCAGTAATGTGCTGTACTTGGATACTACATATTGCAATCCAAAGTATAAGTTTGTTAATGATATTATGAAGTTGTTTTTTCTTGGGGAATTCTGGATTCTTGTGTTGTTTGTAACATATTTAGATAACTTTTGTTGTTTCAGGTTTCCCTCCAAAGAAGATGTATTGAGTTAGGTCGTATGAGTTACAAAGAACTTCCTTAAAAAGCAACGTAAAACCCTTGTTATAGGTGGGGTTTACAGCATAGGAAAAGAATGGGTTTTTCTTGCTATCTCCAAGGCATTAGGGGTGCTTCAACTATTATTTTAGATTCTTCTTCATTTATTTTTTCTTTTGCACCACTAGTGCTTATATATGTTCTTCTAATTTGTTTTTATGGATAGGTCCTAAGTTCATGATATACATTTATGCTACAAGCCTAAAAGTACTGTAGAGGAGAATTTTAGTTTTGATGATTGCATCTGGTTCTTGTATTCTGTTTACTCACATTTGCTATGAAATTGGCTAATTGAAATGTATGTGTAATTTTAATTTAATTTTTATTACTTAATTTATTTTTAATAACCAAAGTTTAGGTAACTATAATTGAAAAAATAAGTCACATATATATTTATGCAGTAAATTGTTAAACTGTTTATAAAAAAACATATATATAATATTTAGGTGATAATTTGAAATATTTCAATTGAATACATTTAAAAGCTATTTTAGAAGGACATAAAAATTATATCATAATTAAAAGATGTTTTAGAAATATGAATGTTGTAGCTTATCAAGCTTGGAGAATGTGTGAAATTTGTATCTCCATTCTCATGGTTTGCAGCTTTAAAGAGCTTGATAATGGATCATACCAAGTGTTGATAATGATGATTGGATTCTTGCTATGCTTTTGTTTAAGAGAGGATTCGACGAACCAGATAATGGATGAACTCACAAGAACAATAGGCAATACAAGGCAAAAAAAACACACACAATCACGCTAAGAACAAAAAAGACAAACCACAATACAACAATAGCAATTTTACATGATTCACTAATAGTACTATGTTCACCAAGATATAAGAATAGCCAACCTCTAGCCACACTGGCTTTCTATCCCCTCTAAATTTTAATCCTTCTACCTTAAACATTCTCTTTATGTTAGGGTTTCTTTTATGTCTACATTTGTAGACACATTTTTTAACTTTTTGTCATCTCAAACTGAAAGCTCTCTTAGTAACACATTTTCTACTAGGATGTTTTCTATATTACAACAATACCCACCAAAAGTAGAAATTATAAAGTAGACATAAAACTATCACACGTGTAGTTTCTTCATGACATACATAATCGAACATTGTATCGACCATTGCAGAAGTGCCATTTTTTTATGATTTGTGCAGGATGAGGAAAGTATTATTAATTCCTATCCTTCTCAATCCTTCGTGCTTTGATATGATTCCAGAAGTGGACTTGTCACGGATGTAATAGTGTAAATGTAAATGATATGAAGTATAAATGTAAAATTGTACATGTAAATGACAATTTACTACAAATGTAAGACATCGTTAAACTTGAGGGCCATGTCTTAAATATCTGTTGAAAATAACAATGATAGAAAATTATTTAAGCACATTGAACACATAATTAAACGATGTATGAAAAAAAAAATCCTAATTAAACTAATGATGGAACACTCATATATAACATCCATATTTTCTTAGAAAGGCAAAAATATTTCTTTTTATGTTTTTTTAAAAGACAAATATTACACAAATATAAATAAAACTCATTATTTTATTGTGTGTGGAACACGAACCCAACCCAAAGTTTATTGTGTATAACAACCATAAAACGGTGCAAAGTGAGGTTAGTGCAGCGGTTAAAAGCCATCTCCATTTATGTAGCCCTAAGGTCATGGGTTTAAATACATCCCCAATAATATGTTGGTTTCTTCCCCCAGTTCGTGTGGGTTGGCCCTTTCTATTTTGGGAGCTAATTTTCCGATTGCGTTACAATGTGTATTGTTACTGATCCTGATTGTACTTTGGACTAGTCTCAGTTATCCCAAAAAAAAAAAAAAAAAAAAAAAACCTTATAAAATTGTTACCGGATGAAGCTAGCTAAAGCTCATTTTGATTCACCTAACACATGCATGCATGTATATATGTGAATCTTATTTAGAATTATTTTTCCTAATTTCAATTTTGTACAGTGCTTCTGTTGCCTCCTGTTCTACCTCTTTGTGAAAGTAAATTGTATCGCCAACTTCTAGTTCCTTACTGCGAACAAACTGGAGCCAGCCTGAAGAAATAACAAGTCTGGGGCTGACTGCTGACTGAAGAGAGCAATTGAAAGTCCATACATTTCCCTTCTCATCTTTCACCTTTAATTCTTTGGCTTGGCCTCCTTTGGATGGTATTGGGAATTCTGATACACAATATCTGGGAATCGTCAATCTTCTCTCAATATCAGGTCTTGTAAGCATCCTTGAAAATATTGCCATAGCTTTTACTAAGGTTTACAACTTTCTCTTTCGAATGACAAGTTTGTATCTACCATCTAAGCAAGAGAGTTGCATATACAGAGATCTCAAGCACTATATTCTATACTTGCACCAACACCCGCGCGACCATGATTTAATGTGTAATTGTTTACCATATTTGAAGGGTTTTTTAATTTCTAAAAAAAGATCTCACAGTATGTAACACGTAACACTATAAAAACATTTTTGTCACTGAAAAATTTGTACCTCAATGTGGAATCTTATCATTGTCATAGAATGTCATTTTATTTTCAGTGATACCTTTGTGAAAACCACATGTAAGTGTATAATACTTATATATGTATTCTTAAGATGAATATTAATAATTGAAAAAATTAATTAAAAATTCAGATTTACTTTTTAAGATACAGATTATAGGGTACTTGCTTTGACCATAAAAAAGGAGCAGTAATAAACTCTCTCTTTGTGCTGAAGTATTGTCTTATAAATAAATAAATATAAGGTATATATTCTTGGTTTGTCAATACTTATCAAGATTTAATACTACAAATGTATCTACTCCAACAGATGAAAACTTTTGTATTTAATTTAGGCTTGAACCTTTATTATGTACGTGAAAAATTATGTGCTATCCACTTCAGTTATAAATCCAACGTTAAAAAACAGTACACTACCTCCTACATCATGAATATATATATATATATGGTAGTTATTTTTGAATCCCGTGTCTATCACTTCCAAACACTCATTCGAATCTCTTATTTGATGCTTGGACAAAAATAACGAATGGTTATGTACACGATCATGAGATCCGAACTTTCCATGTGATGCCCGACTGCATGCATGTCAGATTCTTATGCTACATAATAAGTCAATGGCCTTTGTAAAAGAATATATTATTTTTGTCTATTAGTGGATAGAAATAAAAGCAACTAAATAGATGTTTTATGATAACAACAATATGTAGTTTCACAGGTCCCGCACCCACATTATTAGTTAAGTCGTTTCTACCAACCGTCCAAAATAAGTAAAAAGCAATTCTACTAACCATAATGTCAGAGGTCCGGCATCATGATAAAATATTCTAGATACTTATAGTCGAACTTCAATCTATATATATATATATATATATATATTGAGATCAACTTCAATCTTCTTTTGTTTTTGAGAAGAATCCAAAGAAAATGGTTGATCAAAGGTGTTTGGCAAAAGAAGAAAAGTGTTTGACGAAATGCCTATTAAACTCTGAGGAGAAACTGCTCTGCCATTATTGAATTTCAAGCTTTCATTGTATTTGATTAATGCTTATGATTACACTAATTACAATGCATCACTATTTATACGTCATGTCAATAACTACAGTTAAAATCAGATGCTCTAACAACGGCAGAAAACACGAAGGCACCCTAATACCATCTCTACCAAAAACTGAGATGATATTTGTCTTTTTTTTTTTTTTTCCCCTTAAATCTTGTAAGACTTTATAAGTAATTATTTAAAAAACTTTACAAATAAGATATTGATTTTCGTTTGTTTTTTCAGTTAGGGGTTGTTTTTTTTCTTATCTGAAATCTAAATAGTGACTGAAATTTAAAATCTGAATAATAAGTTTTTTTTTTTTTTATAATATCTGAAAGTATTGTAATTTTATTTATTTGTTAAAGTTAAAATCTAAAAACTAGTAATTTGACATTTATATCTTTTTACTAATAGTTGTTATGTAACTTCAATTAGTATAATATAAACAATTATAATAAATTATTTAATAAATACTAATTATGTATATAGTAATAATATTTTTATTTATAATTAAATATAATTAATTACTATAGTAAAGTAAATTAAATTTATATATTTAAATACAAATAAACCAAAATATTTTTAAATTAAATTACTAATGCAACAAAAGTTGAAATTATAAAGTGGTATATATTTTAATTATTATAATATTTCATTAATTATATTTAAAAGGAATCTGTCTAATATAAAATTAGAATAAATTTGAAAATATGTTATTTTAGAAGGATATATTTAGAATAATATATTTAAAAAATCATTAAGTGATTTGACATTCAATTAAAAGTCAAAACTTGTATTTTGTTTTTTTTTTTAGTGATTTTTGGATAATTTTAAGTGGTTTGATCACTTAAAAACATTAATAAAAATAACTTAATATATGTAATTCAGATCCATTAAATAAAAAATGATAAAAATAAACGACCCATTAGTATTCCTAAACTTAAATATTAAGTGATTGTACTATTTTTTAAAAAATATACTGGCATTCATTAACAAAAACCCAACCAAAGTTGAGATAGAAGAAGTTATATCCACAAAAAATACATTCACAGAAAGCCAACATATATCCTCAAGAGATTAGAAAGTTACATTGATCAGATGGTACGTCAAACGATTCCCATCCTTGAAAATGGTTTGACAACTCTGTAATCCAACCAACCTAGAAAGAACTTTAATAATACTCACAAACATAAAAGCATTAAATCAAAATAAATAACTAGAGTTAAGCCTCCTTATAATAGCTTCAACTTGTAATACTAATAACTGAAGCTAGAAACGACAAACAAAAGAAGGCATTCTCTTAAAGCAATCAGATCACTTTTTTCTGGTGAAAAGGTTATCTCTCACAACTAAATACATTAAGATCCAACACCAAAAACCAACAGATTCTTCTCAGATCTCACCGATGTATCTAAATTGAGCTTCAAAGAACTTGGGATTGAAGGTTGGTAAGACTTATTACTTGTATAGATTTATAAGGAATATCTGTAGAGGAGATTGAATCGTTGTTGATATTCACTCAAAATCAGATCTTGCAAAAAACAAATTGGTTTTTAAGGGATGGATCCAGAAATCATCTGGATCCATTTCGCGATCCATCCCTTAAAAACCTTAAAACTAGTAGAGCATGATAAAATAAAGGAAGCAAAGGGGAAGAAAATCGACCTCTCTTGCTTCAAGCGACCTAAGTTACCCATAAATTTCTATAGAGCTTCTCTTTCTAAAAGGACTCGAGAAGACTATATATGATTGTACTATTAGTATCATATTTTTATTTATAATATTTTTATTTAATTGTCTTATTTTTTATAAATAAAATAATATTTTAATAGTTTAATTTTAAAAAAATAAAAGATGAAGTATGCACCTCCTTCGTCATTGGTAAGGCAACATACTAATAGTAGAGGCTAACAATCTCAATCCCCAATGTAAAAGGAGGCATGTATCATGATGAAAGATGGCATTTTCATACACCAACGATTGAGGTTGTTGGCCTATATGTCGGAGGTTGACAACCTCACCAATCATTAAGAACGGAGGAGGCTTGGCCTCCTCACATTCAAATGGGAGGAGGCCTACCTCTTTCGATAATTAGTTAGTGACTGGTAACGGTAATATAGTGATCAGTCCTAGAGAGATTAGATTTAAGGTTAAAGTTTGAATTTGATTAGAAAAGAAGATTTTTTTTTTTAAGGGATATTTTGATAATAATATAATAATAAGACATTAATTTAGGAAAGTAATGTATATTTATTGATAAAAGTGTTTTTCATTAAGATATAAGTAAGAAATTTTAACTTTTTAAATAAGACATTTTTTAACTTAAATTAAGATATAAATAAAAAATAAATAAATTAAAATCATTTAAATTAAAACTTTAGTGAAAATAATTCTTATTAGGAAAAAAAACAATAATCCATAACTAATTACTATTGTCGACGGTGAAATCTAGTCGACCAAAAATTCAAATCCAATACCTGCAATCAAAGAGAAACAATGCAAAGAAAAAAGAAACAAAGAGAAAGAACAACGTTGCACCAATATTTTGCGTGATTCAGCAAGTATGTCTACGTCAATGACTGTTTTTTTGATAATTTCTGCAGAGTAACAGTATATTATTGCTTATGTATCTCTGTTACAATGAATTTCAGCCTCTATTTATAGCAGAGAGCGTTTACAATTTGAGTTCAAATAAAATAAGAAAGAATCGTGCATTAATTACATTCCAAATCAGTTTGCACTGAATTAGAAATCGGTTCCGCTAAATCAAGGATCACATCTATCAGCGTTTGAATTTGAATTTATTTCCAATTCTTGATGATAGAATCATGGTTGAATTAGGTTGTCATCTTTCTGGTAGATTTCCTTAACGAGTTGTTTATTATGCAACATAAAGACTGCCTTGAACGATCTCGAGCTAGACCTCGCTCTAAGTAACGAGTTGTGCATAGAGCGAGCTGAGTAATACTGGCAACGACCTATAAATAACAGCGGTGATGCGAGCTCACCCATGTCTGAGTAAACTCATGTGTCTTGCTCCTGACGACCATGCGTGCTATCCTCACAAAGGATACATCGCTATCAATACCCATCATCTTAAGCATGGGCTCAGATTTCCAATCTCTGCTTACTTAATCGAGTTCCTGAACAAGCTCAAACTTTCACCCTTCCAACTGACCTCGAACTCATATTCGTAACTAATATTTTTGGCCTTAGTCTTTCTTAGAAATGACCTTCCTCCCCTAACTCCAAAAATTCTGAACTACCTTTACAACATCAAAAGTGTTGGTGGCATAAAAGATTGAATGCGAGAGGGAATCTACTATATCGCAGCTCGTCAATCAGACTACAAGAGTCTTCTATCTCGAGGCGATGCAAAGAGCAAGTCCAACGTAGGGACCTATAAGACGAGCTGGTTTTACATTTCCTGCCCTTCCCTCAGGCATTTTGACAACTTCACTTTTGTCCTAAGTCCAGGTAGATAAAAGGGGAAACACCTACGAGTTGAGAACCTTTTTTTTTTTTTTTTTTTCCGAGCTGACATTCTTTGTTTTGTAGATGTAAAAGGGGATAAGTCCATCCTCAGTAACGAGGAGAAAGAAATCCTCAAGATGCCTTCAGATTCAAATGAGACAACTTTCAACAATGCGCTTGATGACAACCTCCTTAGGACTTACGGGCTAGCTCCACCCCTTGACAATGAGCTAATAAACAGCAAAAGAGACATATGAAGTAGGGAAGAGTTCGAGCTCGCCTTCGTGTTTGAAGTTGATAATGAGGAAAAGGCTACTCCTGCCCCACCAGTAGATCAAGCTCCCGCTCCTGCTCTGCAAACAAATTAGGCTCTTACTCCTCAAGCAATTCTAGCTCTTGCTTCTGCTTAAGCAAATCCAGTTCCAGCTCCTACTTAAGCAACTCCAGCTCCTTGATGAGCTCTAAAGATAGCGAAGCTTTCCCTTATAAAGGCTTCTCCGAAGCGACCTATTGACCCTGCAATCTCTCCAACTATTACTTCTAAACGTCTGATCAAGACTAAAACCCCTTCAACTGTTGCTCCCAGCGAGGTGTCGTCTTTGGCATCAGTCATAGATCTTCCACAGGTCCCAGCCTCTAGCTCGCAACCAAAGGTGAGTGAAGTTCAATTTGAGACCCTATCTCATGAGATCCAAACTGGTTCCAGCGGAGGTGGAAGGAGAAAATCAGCGTTCGACCCTTCTTCAATCAAGCGACATCGAGTAGACAAAAGTAAGGAGCCTGAGGTCGCACAGGTTATGGAGAGGACTATTTCACCAGCCAGGCCACGACCTGAAAATAGACCAGGGGAAAAATACTTGAGATCCTTCATTGACAACTGGTCCGACATCATGCTGACCCATACTAGAGCCTTGAAAAATAACACCCTTTGCGATCTGGACCTAGCTAAATACTTAGGTCACCATGAGATATTAGTAACTGACTCTTCTTTTTTCTACCTCACCTTTTTACTTTGTTAAATACTAACTTCTTGACATTTCAGGCTACTCTAGGTGCAATAAAACATAAGCGAGAGATTAGAATCTCTAAGGACCGACATAGGAAGCTGGAGGACGAATTGCAGAAAGTGAAGAATGAGCTCAAGTTCCTGACTGAAGAGGCTGAGAATGCCACAAAGTGCCAGTAAGCTTATAAGGCGAAGTTGATAGATGCTAACGTGGCTAAGAGGGAGGTTGAGAAGGCCTTGATTCGTAAGGAGAGTGATCATGAAGCTACAAGATCACATCTCAATGCCATGCTTCTCAACAACAAAGAAAAATTGAGCAAGGTTAAGAGCGAGCTTGAGAATGCCTTGTAGCGAGCTGAGGCAGCTGAGAAAAAGGTTGAAGCTGCTGATTAACAAAATGTGGCCACATTGCAGTGAGCTATGACTGCTGAGCATGATGTAGAAACTACTTATAGGAAGGTCGCTGCCTTGAAAGCGAAAGTTGCCATAGTCAAGGAAGAGGTGGAAAAGCAGATTGCTGAGCTAAGGCAGCTGAGAAAAAGGTTGAAGCTGCTGATCAACAAAATGTGGCCATATTGCAATGAGCTATGGTTGCTGAGCATGATGTAGAAACTACTCATAGGAAGGTTGCTGCCTTGAAAGAGAAAGTTACCATAGTCAAGGAAGAGGTGGAAGAGCAGATTGCTAAAGCTAGAGAGGAGGCTAAATCAAAAACAGGTAACGATTTCCTCTTCATCCTGTAGAAGGCTCATCCCGAGCTAGATTTCTTCATTTTTGGTGAGGTAGGACTCCAAAAGGTGGAAAGATTCAAAGCAGAAGCTGTCTCGTCTCCAGTCATTTCTAACGTTCTTCCTTTGGCTATAGAGATTCTTGGTGCGACCTCTCAAGCTGAGCCAGCTCAGGTCACAGAGCTTTCTAGCAATGAATCTCCTTCAGGACCAGTTCCCTATAACCAAGGCGCTGAGTAGCTTGCTATGCCAAACCTTCTGTTCTTATCCTCTGATTTTTCTTTTGATTATATTGTGTTCACCTCGCTTGGAGGTTTTTGTAAGGAACTTTTCTAGACTTAATAAAATCACCTCTTTGTTAAGTATATGTTGAATCCATTTTACTTACTTCATTTGCTGTTTCATACTTTTGTTGCATCTTATTTTTTTAAGTGTGGAAATTCCCAACGAACTGAAAAGTAAGCCATTTAAACAGATGGTAATAGAACCTGGCCCAAGATCGCGAAACTATTGATTTTAACAAGCTATAACTTAAAAATTATCATTAACGATTTTCTCAAAGATAAGTCAGTAGAATATAATAAAGTTATCTCGAGCAGGGTAGTGGGTCGCAACCTCGCTTACCATATTGAAATGTTGACAAGCTATGCAGTAGGTCGTAACCTCGCTTGCCATAGTGATAATCCTACGAGTTATATAAGGGGTCGTAACCTCGCCTGCCATAGCGATAATTTTGCAAGCTATGCAATGGGTCATAACCTCGCCTGCTGTGGCGATAGTTTTACGAGCTACGCAGAAGGTCGTAACCTCGTCTGCCATAGCCATAGTTTTGCCAGCTATGTAAAGGGTCATAACCTCGCCTGCCATAATGATAGTTTTGCAAGCTATGCAGGGGATCGTAACCTCGTCTGCCATACCGATAGTTTTACGAGCTATGCAGGGGTCGTAACCTTGCCTGTCATAGCAATAATTTGGTGGGCTATGGGCGTGACAACGAGCTAATAGGATGAAACCTGCTAGCTTAATAACTCATAAAATTTGAAGAACATGTAAAGAAATTAATAGATCAATCACTCAATAGTGCAAGTAATATGAGGAACTTTGAACTTTCATTAACTTTTATAAAATTGAATTACAAATTAAACATATATACTTAAAGAGTTACTGATAGTATGGACGAAAATGTTCAATGTTCCAAGCCTGAGAGACTTCAGCTCTATTCATATTTGTTAGACGGTAGGCTCCATTTCCCAAGTTTTCTTTGAAAACATAGGAATCTTCCTAGTTTGGACCTAAGGACTCATCCTTGGCTTTACGAGCTACAGGCAGAATGAGACAGTACTAGATCACCCATGCTGAAACTTTGAACTCGGGTTTTTCTGTTGTAGTACCTCGTAATCTTTTACTGATAGACAGCACACTTTCAACTGTGCTGCTTCTCTTACTTCTTCAAGCAGGTCAAGGTTTGTAGCAAGTAGTTGGTCATTATCTTCTAGACTGAAAGTTGCTTTACATTGTAAGGTCATTTCTAGTTCTACTAGGATCATGGCTTCAAATCCGTACACCATTGAAAAGGGGGTTTCGCATGTAGTGCTGCGAGCTGTGGTTCTATAAACCCATAACACCTTTTATGGCTCGTCAACCTACATTCCTTTCTTCGCTTCCAGCTTCGTCTTCAAAGTTTACTTTATTATTTTATTCATAGCTTCAACCTGGTTATTAGCTTGTGAATGGTCTACTGTTGAAAAGCTTTTGACGATCTTCAAGTCGCTGCAAAACTTGACAAACTAATCACTGTTGGACTGAGTCTCATTATCTATCACAATTTGTTAAGGAACCTCAAACTTACAAATAATATTATTCCATACAAATTTTTCTATCTTCGTTGTAGAGATTTCTGCCAGCTTTTTAGCTTCTGCCCATTTAGTGAAATAGTCTACAACGACCACAGCGTGTTTGCATCTTCCGCGAGTTGTTGGTAGCAGCCCAATCAGATCCATTCTCCAGATCGCAAATGGCCACAAGCTCACCATCTGTTGGAGATAAGCTAATGGAGTTTGTGGAACCTGAGCAAACATCTGACACTTATCACACTTTTGACCAGGTTGATGGCATTCTGCTTCACAGTGAGTCAGTAGAACCCTTGTCAGAGCACTTTTTGAGCTAGAGCTAGCCCTCCAATATGATTTCCACAATGACCCTTATATATCTACTTCATCATGGTCTTGCAATCCTGGCCATCAATGCACCTTAAGAGTGGAGTTGAAAACCCCTTCTTGTACAACATGTCATCATAGATATAGTAACAAGCTACCTTAGTTCGCAAGCGTTGTGCCTCTAATTTGTCACTTAGCAACTTTCCATCCTGCGAATAATTTAAGATTGGACCCATCTATGAGTTAGGCTGTACAGTTATAACCATCATTGAATCTTTCTCTTCTGTACTTGGAGCTAGTAGGAACTCCACTAGGATTGTCCCGAAGAAATCTGCATCTTGGGTTGTTGCCGGGCGAGCTAGTGCGTCCACATGTGAGTTTTGAGCTCACAGGATCTGCTTCACCTCATGCTTTTGAAATGTACTTAACAACTCTTGGACTTTCTGGAGGTACACAGACATTTTAGGTCCCCTGGTCTAATATTCTCCCTGTATATGGTAGACTATGAACTGAGAGTTGCTGAAGATCCTTAATCACTTAGCTCGTATTTCTCTAGCCAGGCGTAGACCCGCGAGCAGCGCTTCATACTCAACTTCATTATTGGTGGCCTGGAAGTCGAACCTTAAGGCACAAAAGATCTTATGGCATTCAAGACTGATTAATAAAATTCCGGCTCCAGCCTTTTACTCGTTAGATGACCAATCAACATATAACTTCCAAGTCGGACCTTTAGAGGATTCGGCCTCTTCATCTACAGGCCCTGTAAATTCTGCAATAAAATCTACTAGAGCTTGGGCCTTGATTGCAAATCTTGGCTTAAACTAGATATCAAACTATGCTAGCTCTACTGCCTATTTAAGTAACCAACTGAGATGTCTAATTTCTGGAGAACCTGCTTCAAAGGATATTGGGTGAGGACTTCAATTATGTGAGCTTGGAAATAAGGTCGCAGCTTCCTCGATACAACCATCAGGCAATAGGCAAGTTTCTCCCCCTGTGAATACCTAGCTTCAGCATTAAGCAACCTCTTACTTACATAATATATAAGAAGTTGCGTCTTCTCTTCTTCTCTTACCAAAGCAGCACTCAAAGCATGCTGAAATACCCTAAAGTATAAAATGAGTTTCTCTCCTTCTTTAAGCCAGGAAAGAAGTGGAGCTCAGTCCATGTATTCCTTTAATTGCTGGAAAGCCACCTAGCATTGTTCAGTCCATTCGAAGTTCTTTGCCCTCTTCAACACATCAAAGAAAGGGATGCACTTGTCTGTTGCCTTCGAGATGAACCTGCTAAGAGCTGCGACTTGGCCATTGAGGCTTTGCACATCTTTAACCCGAGTAGGGGACCTCATGTCAATCAACGCCCTAATCTTCTCAAGATTGACTTTAATCCCTCTGTTATTCACCATGAAGCCAAGGAATTTCTCAGAGGCTATCCTAAATGCACACTTATGCAAGTTCAACTTTATCTGGTAATTCCTCAGATTTTGAAACATTTCCTCCAAATCGCACACATGGTCATCCATATGTTTGGACTTCACTAGCATATCATCCACATACACCTCTATGGTCTTCCTAATCTGCTTTTCGAACATCATATTGACCAGGTGCTGATAGATCGCTCCTGCATTCTTTAGCCCGAAAGGCATCACCTTATAATAATATAGGCCGCGATCGGTAACAAATGAGGTATGCTCTTAATCATCGGGATTTATTGGGATCTGGTTGTAGCTCAAGTTTGCATCCATGAAGCTCAGGAGTTGGTGACTAGCTCTTGCATCCACGAGCTGGTCTATTCTAGGCAATAGGAAGCTATCATTTGGACATGCCTTGTTTAAATCTATAAAATCAATGCAGGTCCTCCATTTTCTATTCTTTTTCTTCACCAGCATAAGATTGGCGACTCAGGTGGGGTAGTAGGCTTCACGGATAAACTTATTTGCCAATAGCTTATCTATCTCTTCATTTAGTGTGAAGTAGCATTCCCCTATCATAGGTCTCCTCTTCTGAAGAACTGGTTTGTGGTGAGGGTCAATGTTTAATCTGTACGACATGACCTTAAGATCTATCCCCACCATATCTTCATGGTTTCAAGCAAAAACATTCAAGTTCGCCCTAAGGAAATCTACGAGTTGGGTTCTCGCTTCTGGAGTCAGACCTCGTCCTAGCTTGAGGCATCTCTCTATATCTACCTCATTAACTTAGACATCTTCAAGCTCTTCAACAGGCCCAGTCGCTTTGTCCGTATCCATCTCTCCTGGGTCAAGGTCATGACTTACCTCTTTTTCGCTCATAGCTCGTGGCTTGCCCCTTAAAACCACATTCACCTTTTTTCCCCTAACGCTCATCTTCACAGCATCTTCATAGCAACGTCTGGCTAAATGCTACTCTCTCTTGACACATCATATCTCATTGGGGGTTAGAAACTTGATTGTGAGGGTCCTGGTAGAGGTGACTACGTCCAGATCATTTATTGCAAGTCTTCTCAGGACAATATTATAAGCTGATGGGCAGTCAATGATCAGAAAATTTGTCAACATAGTAGCTCGACGACCTGATTCCTCGAGTGTGAGTGGTAGCTTGATCTGACCCACTGATGTGATGACATCTCCAGTGAAGCCATAAAAAGGCTTTAGGGAAGGCTTCAACTGTTCTGCTCCCAACCCTATCTGGTTAAAGCAACTCCTATACATGACATTAACCAAGCTCCCTGTGTCGATCATAATTTGTCGCACCTCCACATTGCTGATCTTCGCTTGGATGACAAGTACATCATTGTGAGGTCAGTATACACCTCTAACATCTTCCTTAGTGAACACAATATCATTCGAGATCGTTTTTGCCTTCTTCACAGGTCCTTCCAATCCATTGTGACTTACAAGCAAGGCATGTTTTGCTTCATGTACATATCGTTCATGTGACCTATTTGATGTACCTGCGATATGGGGGCCACTATGAATAGTAAAAATTATTCTTACCACAGGTTCATGTTCTTGCTCAAGAGCTCGTTAGGGCTACTGCTGTGCTGATTGTTGTTGCTGCTAAGGTCGTTGTCGTAGAGGTCGTAGGTTTGCTGGTCTCACCATATAGTCTCTCAAGCGACCTCTCTTAATCAATCTTTCAATGACGTCCTTTAACGCCCAACAATCTGAAGTATTGTGTCTGATCTCGTTGTGATAAGGACAAAACTTGCTCCTATCTCTGTGCTCAACAAGGGCTCTCAAAGGATGTGGCTTTTTGAAATCTTCCCTATTCCTTTTTGCTACAAAAATCATGTCATGTGAATCTGACAAGATGCTGTAGTTGTCATAGCGACCCTAATGCTAAGGTCACTTATTTTTGGGCTCTCTTCTGGCATTTTTTACGATCTGATCGCTTGAACCACTGCCTCGACCTTCACCTTCATTCTTGCTATTACTCATCTTCTTTGGCTGGCTAGAACTGCCTGCTTCATTCTTTTGATTGGACTTTTTGGGGTCAAAGGTCTCTTCCTACCTGATTTCTTTCGTAGCTCGCTCATAAAACTCTCTCAGATCATTTACTAAAGACTTGTAAATACTCTTGTATAATTTTCCATCTTTGCGAAGCCCAGCTGAAATCACAGTTAAGACACTTTCGTCTGATGGGTTCTCCACATTGGCGATCTCACGTCTGAACCTAGTAATATAATCCTTCAACGATTCATTCTGAAATCGAAAAATGGTGGCCAGATGACAAGATGGTGCGAGCTGCCTCCTCAGAGCTCTATATTGGCTGACAAATTTCTAATGGCAATCCTCTCAACTTTTTATGTTGCGAGCAGAAGATTTTTAAACCAAGTCTGTGGAATATCCCCTAGGGTGGCTAGGAAGACGTGACACTTGACCAGCGAGTTGTCCATCTAAAGATCCATCTAGACATTGAATGCATCAAGGTGGTCGTAGGAATCATTGTCTTTATTATACTACGGAATGCTAGGTACATTGAATCTGAGAGGAAGGGGTTGTGTATCGATCTTCTTGGTAAAATGAGTCATATCTCCATAATGGTCATGCTAGTCCGGGGCGCCAGGTCGCGCTTCGAGGTGCTGGACCCTCTGAAGTAGTTCTTCTATCTGTGGATCCTGAGGTCTTTGTCCCCTCCTATGCTTCCGACCTGAGGAACGACATTCTGGTGCATATCTCTGGCTTTTTTTGAATGAGCAGTCAGCTCGGTGCGACCCTACATGTCATTGATCATCTACCTCATCCTCTTCATACTAAGATATGGCTCGGACTCAATCACGACTAGCTTCCACATGACGACTTCCGTCCTGACTCACCCTTATTATCAAGCTTGCAAGACGCGCGACTTCTCTCTCTTCAAGGGTTTGGCGACCTCCAGCTCTAGAGCGTGAGTTAGAGAAGCGAACTGAACTGATAAGTCGTGGCACCCCTCTTAATGGTCCTTCTGGCGCTTGCACTCCCTCTTTAGGTTATGGATATGCTTGCCTCGAAGCAGTAGCCTCAAACCTGGACACATTCTGTGCTTAGGCCTATGCCAATGCCCTTACTGTACCTGCAAGCTGTCGGACCGTATCTTCCAACACCTCCTGCCTTTGATGCCACGCTTGTAACCCATCCGCTGCAGGCACCATTAGTGTTAGTGAGCAAGAGGCTAGCGGGAGGATGCCTATAATAGTGTTGATTTTGGGGACATGGGATATGCCTGCTATGGGCATGGATGCATCTTCCACTGGCTGAAAATTACGTTGTTGTTGGTTCATCTGACTCTCTGGTACATCAGTCATTGCGTCTGAACTTCTAATTATTCTTTCTCTTGCCATGGCTATGAAAAAACTCAAGAAAATTACAATCTGGGCTCTTTTTCTAGCACCAAAATGTCAACGATGAAATCTGGTCGACCAAAAATTCAAACCCAATACCTGCAATCAAAGAGAAACAATGCAAAAAAAAGAGAAACAAAGAGAAAGAACAACGCTACACCAATATTTTACGTGATTCAGTAAGTGTGTCTACGTCAACGGCTATTCCACTGATAATTTCAGTAGAGTAATAGTATATTATTGCTTCTGTATCTCTGTTACAATGAATTTCAACCCCTATTAATAGGGAGGGACGTTTATAATTTGAATTGAAATAAAATAGGACAGAGTTGTGCATTAATTATATTCCAAATCAGTTCGCACCGAATCAGGAATTTGTTCCGCTAAATTAGGAATCACATCTATCAGCATTTGAATTTGAATTTATTTCCAATTCTTGATAACAAAATCATGGTTGAATTATGTTGTCGCTTTTCTGATAGATTTCCTTAACGAGCTATTCATTGTGCGAGCTAGACACTGTCTCGGACGATCTCGAGTTAGACTTCGCTCTAAGTAACGAGCTGTGCATAGAGCGAGCTGAGTAATATTGACAGAGACCTGTAAGTAACAGCGATGATATGAGTTCACCCACGCGAGCTGTAGAGCTCGCTTGGGCTGGGTGTTGATGAACCGAGCCTTATCTGTTGGGCCACTTCATTGGGTCGACTTATTAGGCTTCTTGTTAGGCTTTTACCAATTCATTTATTAAATTCGAAAAATACTCATAACAACTATCACGTTAGCTAACAACTTACTTATTGTTAATAATGAAGCCTTTTTTTTTACTTACATGGATGGTGCATTAAATGCAATTAAGCTTAACTAAATTGAAGGTGGAAACATCAAGATTTAATTTTCATGAAAATCTATATTAAGATATGAATTCTTCATGATGTACAATTCATATTTTCATATTTTAATAAGTAAATTAATGGTGAAGAAAGCTTGATCACCACCATGCAAATGCCTTTATAAAGGCATGTGTATTAGATGTTCATGCATCCTATTCTCAATCAAAATTGTGAGTTTCTCTTCTCTCCCTTATAATTCTCTTATAAAATTTTGAAGATAGATTGTAGTTTTATTGGTTAAAAACAATTCTTTTTGTGTTTGTTTATAGTTATTTCCCTCATATCGAGGGTTTTACTATGTAAATTTGGTTATATCCTAAAATCTGGGCACATGATTATTAAAGGAAAATAGGGAGCAAGTAAATCTAGAAATTTCTTCCTAAGTTTTTTTTTTTTCCCTAAAGTTTCCCAAGTGTATCACTCACATTTACAATATTTAAAAGTCCATAAATAATGTTCATTACAAATAAATACTATCTCTCCATATAACATTCATTAGACATTCCAATTATCATAAATATCACACCAAGTGCATATATCTCTATATTTCCAATATAAACAATTATAATTTGAATATTACATATGTAATTACAATCTTGATCATATATCTGTATTAAAGAGAATGTAACACGGTCTAATTATTCATCTTTATACAACCTTTAAACAATAGCCTTTAGCTGACAAAAAATACAAATTGAATAATCTACCATTGTAACCCAGGGAAAATAAGGGGTGAGCTACAAAATCTAGTAATAATTCAAAATCCCTAGACAACATATAAATCTTGATTTAAGCATGTCCACACAATTTATATATCATATCATCCATGAGTAAAATATAAAATACAAATGAATATATATATATGAGAAGCAATCTATTAAGACTTCCACATTTCATAATCATTGCATCGTAAACAATATGGAAGTTTTACCACATAGAATGACTATGTCTTTGGGTTCACAAAAGGAAAATCAAAGTATTACCACCAAATGTCTGCAAGACCATTAGACGTAATGTTCTAGAAAAGTCAAGTTAAATAGCCAAACATTTAACCTACAAACCTTTGGGTACAAATGTTTGTGAAAAATGATACTAAATTGCCAAACATCTAACCCAAAAACTGTCGGGTACCAAGGTTCAAGAAAAAACCACATTACACTACCAAACATCTAATCCAAAAATTGTTGAGTAAAATGTTCATGAAAAGTTGAGTTTAACTATCAAGCATTCAATCCCCAAAACTACCAGACATGAATACTCAAGGCATAAGTTTACTATAACCACCAGGCACAAGGCCAGCAAAAACCATCATACCCAAAGACATTTCCAACCATCCTCTTAGTACTTCCACCATAAACCTTTACTTTGAAAATCAACCAATCCAAAACATGATATGTATGGATGAGATTAGTCTCATAAGAAAATTTTATTGATTTTGATCTCCAAATGAAATATCGATTTTACAAATGAAATCACTCTTCATTGCATTCAGTTAAGATGTTCCAAAACCGTAGTGCTAATCATTATGGTTTGCACAAAACTCCAATTTGAGCAAACTAGTATCAAATGAAAGTGCCATTTAATGTGAAACCAATTGGAAATGAAAGCTTTATGAGTGTAGAATCTAATACAAAAAGAACCAATCTAAAATCATTTGCCAAAAAGTTGCAATTTTATAGAAACCCCACTGCTATAGCAATTTTTCTTTGGTATTTCACTATCTCAATCTCCCCTTCCTTCACAACCATTCAACAACATTATCCACAAACATCACGCTCACAACCTAATTCCAAAATAAAAATAGTCAAACCACTACTTAAAAATAATGTTTGTTTTGATAAAATTTGTGAAAGTAAATTAATACCCCTAATTTTTTTTATATGAGTAAAATCGATTGTTGTTATTACTTAAAGAATTAGCTACTGTATAGGATTTATATACTTACAAAGGTAGTTGTAAGAGAGAAATTATTTTTTAATTTTAATTTTCGTTTTTAAAACCTTTTGATCTTAGTGAACTCTAGGATTAAAATGAAATTATAAGTAAACAACCCTACAATTATACAAAATCTGTATATTAGCATGACCCTTACTTAAAATAAAAATAAATAATATTTTTATTATTGAATAATAAATAATATGTCTATTTTCAAAAATTAATAATTTAAAATAACAGTTGATATAAATTCATTTTTATAATAAATTGATTTAATCAGGGCTGGATATTTACATGTTCAATTTAGTTCCTATTGAACCAACTTTTAATCGGTTTTCAAACCTTGAAACCAAACCTGAACACTTTGATTGCTCAAACTGAACACGGTTAACTCGAATCAACCAAACATTATTAACTCAATTCAAATCAGTTCAGTTCCCTCGATTGGGGCTATTTTGGGCATAATTCCCTCGGTTTTGACTTTTTTTGGGCCTAATGGGTCATCACACAAAAACCCACTTCAAAAAACATTAAAGCGTCAAAGTTTCAAAGGTTTGAACTGGGATCTTTAAAAACTTAGTTTGAAGCGACAAAAACAAAGAAGATATATATAAAGCAGAATTGTGGCAACCAGGCCTTTTGATTTTGATGTTGGACTTGGTCTTTTATCTTTAAGGCCTCGTTTGTTACTTGGGATAGGATTGAATTATTTATGTGGAATTGGATAGGATTGGATTTGATTAATTTAAAAGTTATCTCATATTTGGTGTAATGTAGGATAGGATCAACAATAGTGTGTAGTTGTGTTTGGTAAGTTATGAGATTGGACAAAATAATGCAATCTCATGTTTGTTACAAGCCTAGATAGGATAATAATTAAAATAATATTTTAATTGTGCTTAAATTATTTTTAAATATAAAATTAAATTTGTCTCAATAAAATAAAATTCATTTATAAAATTAAAAAAAAAAAAAATTTATTATAGATCTATCAATGGACAGAAATAATTATAAAATTTTTTAAATAATCTTTTGATTATAAATCTATTAACCTGCAAAAATAATTATAATTTTAAAATAAAAATGATAATTTTTCTTTTAATGATAATTTTTTTCTTTTTGCTAGTAATTTAAATCCCATTTTTATTTACAATATGAACCCAATGTGTCTCTAATTATAACTTAATTCCACAAAAAGTTCATAGTTATATGTTATCAATGTAGAAGTTGTACCAAGTTATTGAGATCGATAGCATGACATGTCTTTGACAAAGATATATGTAATTAGAAAGATAAGAAACTTATAAATATTTAACAAAAAAATTAAATAACATCATAGTAATACTAAATATACCGTTCATACAGCATATTTAAAAAATAAAAATAAAAACTGAAATATACAACTATAACTAATAATCATATAACATTACACTTTTCAAAAAATAATCATATGACACTACAAGAGTCACATATCTCTCTTGAACATGGTATTAATTGTTGATGCAATCAACCAAAAAGTTGCGTCAATCATGGATGGTTACCTATATACAAAGAACATGTCAGTGGATACCAATTACTTATAATAATGTAGTCATGAATATTAGTAACCATCAAGTAAACATAGTAAAAAAGTTCAAAGCGCTACTAGGCCCTGAGGCTTACATAGGCTGGGTTGGCTAATGGGCTTTTGGCATGGGCTTAAATGACACCTCGGTCTATCAAGTTAATTGCCATCCTGGGCTTCAATGTTTTCACATCCATTGGACCTGTGCAACTTTTTGCCATTACAATAATTTAGAGAAGATCTCCATTAATGCCACCTCTTGAATATTCTTTCAGAGAAGTATTATTTTCAATGGAACATGAAGCTTATTATACAGAAAATCTGATGATCAGGCCTAGGCGTGCCTTCTTAGCAATGATTTGCTGTTGAAAGGAGACTTAAACGCGTTGATGAAGAATTTTTTATCCTTAATGATTGCTAGTAATTAAATCGTAAATGGATACTTATTTTCCAGACATTCAGGAACTTATTTCTTCACCAAGACAACATTTCTTTGTCAATGATTGATTTCCGAGAAGAAATTATTTAATAAAGTGGATAACACACACTCCAATCCATCCGTGTACAAACAAAGACTAAATTAAAAGAAAATGGTAATACCTAATTTTATATTACACATTAAGAAACGGAAAATCTTAAAAAAATAATAAATATTTAAGGATTAAAAGTTAATAAATTTTTTCTTTTATATTATAGAAACTTGCATGTTGATATATCAAATAAAATAATTAGGACTTATATATTAGTAGAAAGTGAATATTTATTTTATTTATTCTGAAACAACTTAACAAATTTTTTGAATTTTCAAAAAAAGAAACAACTTAACAAAAGTTCATTAGTTTGCCAAATTTCACATTTGAGCACATAATTAGTTCCTAATTTTAAAAAGCCAATGGAATTGAATCGGTTGACACATTTTCCTAGTGAAAATCATCTAAAACCAAAGTCAATTTAATCATTTATGGAAGTCCTTCAATGAGTATGCATTTTATATGCATATACTCATTGAAAGACTGATGGGAGTTTATAATGCATACTCATTGAAAGACTAATAAGAGTTTAAAATATTTTTAGGAGAGGATCCAAATCCTATATATTAGGTTTTGCTTATTTTTACTTATATATTATTTCTGTATAAAAGTAATGTGTGGCATTTTCTCTTGTCAATATTAATATAGTGAAAATGAGGGAAAACAATACTAAAAGTTAGCTACTTATGTAGTTGTCACTGGATTAATAGTTTAAGTTTTAATGTCACATAAAGTTATAAACTTCTCAAAATACCCTTAATGAATGTTTTTTGACTTGTTCTCGTTTTTGCTTCCCTCTTCTCTATCTTCTCTATCTCTTTCTCTTTCATTTTCTCCAACTCTTCCCTAGTCATTTTCTCTCCATTTTTTATTGTGCATTTCTCTCTCTCTCTCTCTCTCTCTCTCTCTCTCTCTCTCTATGTAAAAACACTCATTTCATCTTCCCTAAAAAAATATGGTACTACGTAGATGCGTTAAGGGTCAAGTAAAAATTAAATTCGAGACCTATCTTTCCAAATTCGGCACCTATGTATGTGACCATGATAATTAACATCTATTGCTGAATAGATTTAGAATTGAAGAAAATAGGTCATGAATTAAACATAATTCAAGACCTATCTTGTCAAATTGGGACCTAGCTTTCCAAATTTGAAACCTATGTATGAGACTATAATCATGAGCATATAATATTGAATAGATACCAAATTGATGAAAATAGTCTAGAATTGACAATATTGGTCTCAAATTGACAAAATTGGTCCTATTTTGCATATAACTAGTCCCAAATTTGTTAGTATTTAGTTCGGATGAATAAAATTGGTTCTGATTTAGATATAACTAGTACTAAATTTGTTAGTATGTGGTCCTGAATTAACTGTATTGGTCCCAAATTGACAATGCTTAGTCCTATTTGAACTGTTTTGGTCTTGAATTGGTCAGTTTTAAGATTCATGCTAAAGTGAAATTTAGAGGAACTAAGGTTTATCCAAATGGGGTACATTTGATCTCGAATTGAATAATATTGATCTCAAATTGTACCTTTCTAATCTTGAAATGTTAGTTTTTGGTCCCTTAGTTTAGAGTAATTTGGTCTTGAATTGAGTATATGTGGTCATTAATTGAGAAATTTTGGTCCCGAATTGAACCTCAAATCAGAACCTAGTTGTCACTTTCAAATTTGAAATCCTTTTTTGTTGAGCAATCCCCAATTCCAAATTCGAGATCTATCTTCCCAAATTCAAGACTTGTGTATAAGACCATGATAGTAAGCACCTACTACTGAATAGATCCCAAATTGACAAAAATAGTTCCTGAATTGACAAAATTGCTCTTGAATTGGATAGAACTAGTCCTGAATTTGTTAGTATTTGGTCTCGAATTGACATTATTTGATGAAACTTTGAAATCAATGGTGGACCTATGACTAAGGATAGAGTTAACAGGATGAAGGAGGCTTTGCATGGCCTGGTTCAAGAGACTTGGACTAAGAGTTTAGCACAACATGACTTGGACAACATAGAAAGGATACCAAGACTTCAAAATATTATTGAAGTCCAAGATCACTAATCTTGAAGGCTTGTGCGGCAAATTTAAGTTATGTAGGGCCTAATTTGTAATATAGACCATCCAATTTAATTTAATTCATGTGAGCTATGTTTAGAACGGTTGATTAGGCCTTAGTTAATTTAACATGTTCAGTTTATTTTATTATTTTAGATTATATTATTTGAGCTGAAACATTTAATTTAATTTAAACTCAAAGTGGGTGTATTTAATGTCTTAAGTGTGTGGGGTTAATAGGATGTTAAAGTTTAATTCTTTGCCTATAAAAGACTATGTAACCCTAAACATTATGCTTACACGTTTATTAAATAAATTTCAGCTTTCCTTTATTATTCTTTTGTGAACTTTATGATTGCATTAAGAATTGTTGTTGATTTATCAACCTTGACTTATCTCCCTTATTTTCATCTTGTTCTTGGGAGTAACTTTGTTATATCTTTGGTTCTTAATTTTTATAATCATTGGGTAAAATATTTTCTTTTCTTGTTAACCTGCAATTGTCTTTCTTCAGGTTTTGATTCAATATTGTTTGGGGGTGCAATATTGGTATATGGGGTTTGCATCAATATTGGCCTTGAATTGACAAAATTGATCCCAATTGGGATATAATTGGTCTCAAATTTGTTAGTATTTGGTCCTAAAATGACAATATTGGGTTCAAGTTAATAGTTCTAGGTCTTTATTTGAATATGTTTGGTCCCGAATTGGTTAGTTTTAGGATTCTAAAGTGAAAATTAAAGGAACTAAGGTTGATTCCAAATGGGGTACACAATTGGTCCCAAATTGGATGATATAGTGATCCCAAATTGTACCTTTCTAGTCCTGAAATGGTCAATTTTAGGTCCTTTAATTGAGAGTAAATTGAACCTGAATTAGGTATGCATGTGATCCTTAATTGAGATATTTTGGTTCCGAATTGAATCTCAAATCGGGACCTAATCATTACTTTCAAATTTGAAACCCAGTTTCATCATAAAATCTCTAATCCTTATACCCAAAAAATTTTAAAAAGTAAAAAGAAAAAATGAATCCAAACTATAAATCTCTTATTTCTATTTGAAAATTCAAATTCATCATGTAATTAACTAATGCAAAAAAAAAAGCCATCAAAATATGTGATTTCTATTAAACAAAATAACGATTTTAAATTAATTCTTCCATTCAATCAAATTCAACAAGAGAAAGACATTATGATTGATGATTCACAATCCTCTTTCACCATCACAGTCTTACATTGTCAACACCATCGCTTATTGATTGTTGTCTTCTCATTCTCTATCTGTTTTTCTCTCTTAATTGTTATTGCTCTAACCATTGGTCAACCACAGAAAGTGCAACCACAAGAAGTGACCTTTATTATATTAATGGCAATTTTATCTGAATCCTATAGTAGGTGAACTTAAAACTCAAACTATTAGTTTGATGCTAGTTGCGCAAATCACCCCATATTAAGTGCTATTAAAAAAAAAATTGTCTCCATTAATACACAATCGACATATTTATAAAATGATACAAAATTGTTTAAAGATAAAATAAAATGAATTTTTTTTTTTTTAGTGTATTGTACTAGTACAATTTCTTACATATGCAAAATTTGTTGTTTGATAGTGTCTACTTGTAATACAAATTACTTATGTCCATTAGGTTTCGACCAATCATCTGAAAACCTTAATTATATTTAAAATTTTGTATAACGAAAATGATAAATGTCAGGTATCTCAAATTTATATCCCAATATTACAATGTCTTACTTGCTTAATGTAAGAAATTGACTCTTAGCATACAAATATTACTCTTATGAAATATAAATGATAATTGATTTATTTGAAAAGGATATATAACGTTTTATTGAAAAAAAAATGATATATAACATGTTGTGAGTATAATTTGGACTGTGTAAATGGGCTGGTAAAAACCCAATTAACTAACCCAGATGGTTGATCCAATAGATAAAACCTAAGATCCAAAGAACGAACCCAGCTCTCAGGTTCTCAGCTCGCTGATGAGCTCTCAAGTTTCAGCTCGCTAATGAGCTCTCAGTTCTCAGCTCTCAGTCTCAGCTCGCTAATGAGCTCTCAGCTCTCAGGTCTCAAGTCTCAGCTTGCTGATGAGCTCTCAGCTCTCAGGTCTCAAGTCTCAGCTTGCTGATGAGCTCTCAGCTCTCAGATCTCAGCTCGCAGCTCGTAGGATTGAGCTCTCAACTCAGCTCACTAGTCAGCATTATTCAGCTCACTTTATACACAGCTCGTTACTCATAGCAGGGTCTAGCTCGAAGTCATCCAAGACAGGCTCTAGCTCGTTCAATGATTAGTTAAGCAAGAAAATCTTCCAGAAAAGACAACAACCCGATATGATCGTGATTCTTCTATCTGAATTGGAAGTTAATTCAAATTTGAACTCAGTCAATGTGATCCCGAGATTTACGGAGCAGTTTCCTTATTTGACTCTAACCGATTAAGAAGTGCATTCAATGTGAAATTCTTTTCCTGTTTTATTTCTTCCAAAATTGTAACGCCTTTTTTCCTATAAATATAGGCTAATTCTATTGTAAACATAGACATAAGAAATACTATACTGTCACTCTGCCAAAATATAGAGAGGACAGTCATGGACGTAGGTGCACTTGCCGAACCATGTTAAAAACCTTCTGTTTTCTTTGCTTTGTTAGTTGTTTTGTTCTCTGCTTACCTCTTTTCTTGCATCTTTTTGTTTTGTCTCATATTGATTGCAGGTATTGGACTGTGAACTCTCGTCGACCAGAAATCAACGTCGACATAACATTCCGCTTATCGAGAGTTTATTAAGAAACAGAAATAAGAAAAAATACATTAGGAAATGAAACATAAGGGATGAATCCAAAAAAAAAAAAAAAAACATAAAGCAAGGCTTTAAATTAACGAACAATCTTTTGTG
The DNA here is from genome assembly GCA_019925255.1 of Litchi chinensis. Classification (NCBI taxonomy): domain Eukaryota; kingdom Viridiplantae; phylum Streptophyta; class Magnoliopsida; order Sapindales; family Sapindaceae; genus Litchi; species Litchi chinensis. The sequence continues at coordinate 247,509 of CM034465.1, read as the reverse complement.
TTCATATATATATATATATATATATATTTTTTTTTATTTGAAGAAATTAATCTCAAAAGTAGGGATTGGCAATCTTTCTCTTGGCAGTTCTTCCACATCCATATAAATAGGCTCATTTTGGAAAGTGAAAGGAGATCGCATCACCACAATACTGTATCGTATTGCTCCACTGACTCCATCTTGGTTCTCTGAGAAGATGACTTTATCACCTTCTCTAACACCTTTCTCTTGAACAAATTCAAACCATCCTTTAGTGAAAACAAATCCATTAGTGGAGAAGTAGAACTTCCACAGTTTACCAATCGAGTCATTAACAGCCAAAGCCTTGCAGTAGTGTCTACCTCCATTTGGTATCGGAATATGCAACAGCGCCCGAGCCCCCTTTGGGATCAATAGTCCATCAGTAACATCAGTGGATGTTAGTAATTTAGAGAAGATCTCCATATATAGCTGCAACTTGAATACTTTTTTTGAAGAAGCCTTGTTGTCTATGGATCAAGTTTGTTATTATAGATAACAGATGTCAGGCCTATACGAGCTAGCTTTTATAGCACAAATTTGCTAAGATGAGTTGAAACACGATGATCAAATATCTATTTGTTGACCAAAGTGTAATGAATTGTGTTTCACTTTATAATCGGTGATAATTTCCAAGAAGTTCTAAGGATTTTGTGTCGTGGTTGATCAAGACAATATTGTCGTGGTCAAGACATGTATAATATTGCTCTCTAGCGATGTTGACAGAATTAGTTACAATAAAAGTACTCGGAACACATCTGCCAACAGAAGCCGAAGCTACTATGAAAGAACTCAATCATTTAATGTCATGTTAAGTAAAACATAAATCGGTGAAATATTGATGAGATGCTGAAAAGTATGTTATTGTGCCAATATTTACTTAAAATATGAATAACATAGTAACATTAGATAACTGTATCTGAAGTTGGTGTCCCAATAATCAATACTCTAATTTAGTTCATAGGACATGTAACAAATAATTTAATTCATATAAAATATGATAAATGAAATAAATCATGATACTTGTATGGGTGCGGGAGAAACCCAAAGGAAAGAAGACATGTTAGTGAAATTAAGAGGTGTGTGGGAAAGGTTGTAGACTTTGATCGAAGAAGGTATTAGATAGTACATTTAATTACACAATTAAATAAGTTGGTAAAGGTAGAGAAAGTGAACCTTCGGGGAAACTGTTCCTCGAGATCACATTTGTTATCCCAATAACAATATGTGCGACAAATGACAAGCACTTTGGCATAAATTGAGATGCCCAAAAGGTAAATATTGTTTCCTTATAACTATGAGTCTTCTAAAAATAATAAACTAACTTAAGTATCGAAGGATGCTTCCGAAGATAACCTCTGGATTATCTTAATGAAGATGTTATTTGTTTTGCAGGCTTGAGTGATAACAGAGAGTCAAAGACTAGGAGTAACATCGAAGGCAAAAGCTGAACTAATATTCAATTAGCTTTTGATCGTGAGTTACATGAACATTACTGATTATGAGGTACAAAACAAATAAAATATAGTATTCAAAAAAAAAAAAAACAAATACAATATAGAATTGAATTAACTAACATAATTATATAAATAATATAATGTGGTTGCTTTTATTTATCTATGTAACAAAATTAAAATATGTAATCTGACATCAATATAATGATTGAAATTTATTGGGACTTATTCAGACTAAATACTATATTTGTAGACTAAAAGTTTATTACTATGAACGGAGAAATATACTCCAACAATAACAAAAATAACTTTGTATATATATATATATATATATTGATAAATATTTATATTGGAACTCAAAATCTTTAACGTAAATATGAAATAAAGTGTACAAATAAGTAAATTAATATTCATGTGATGTATTATTTCGAATCCCGTCGCTATCATTTCTTTTTTCCAGACATTTATTCGAATATCTGATTTGACACTTCGATAAAACTAACTAATGGTCATGTACGTGATAATGAGATCGGAACTTTCAATGTGATGCCCGAAATGCCGGTTAAATTTCTTATACAACATGATTAGTCACTCGCCTTTCTATAGGAATAATTTTCTTTTTATCTATCAATGTATAATAATTAAAACAACTAAAAAGAAGTTTCTTAATAATAGTAATATATATTTTCAAAGGTCCCACATTTTCTACCAACCATCGAAATAAAAAAAAAAAAAAAAAAAAAAAAAAAAAAAACAATTCTACGAACCGTGATATCAGAGGTCTTAGTCTTACATCATGATAAAATATTCTAGATGCTTAGTCCAACTTCAATCTTCTTTTGTTTTGTTTTCTTCAGACAAAAAGGTTCGCTTACGTATTTGTTAGGTTGAATATAATTAAATTCAATTCTTGCATGGCAAAATATTTCTGGCTTTTAACGGATTAGTTTACGACAAAATTAATCCCTTACAGCTGAGAATACAATTTCATTATACGCAGAGAAACATACATGTAAACAAAGAAGCAGAACAAAACAATTAATAAAAGTATGTACATACGTAACCAGACCGCATCTGTTAAGATTTTTTAATTAAATAATCTTGTAGCTATTGTGTTTGATTGCCTTTTGTATGGATAGCGTGCAAGAAAAGATTATTCCAAAATTGGCGACTGGAGATATGCATCCCTTTTTTTTCCCCTTTTTGAAAGCAAGATAAACATACTTTCAATTTCAAAAACTTTTCTCAGCAATTGTGTTGTTTCTCATCATCAAATCTGTAAGCTAGAGAGCTCGTGATATAATCTCTCATATAATAGTTATATACATGGTCTTCTTTAACGTGTGTCTTGTCTTCACAAAGTAATATATTTCATTAATTATAATTTTAATTATATATTTTGTTGATACCAAAAAAATGTATCACTCATATACAACATCCACTTTTTCTTTAAAAAGTAAAAATATTTTATTTTTATTTTAAGAGACAACAAATATTACACAAATGTAAATAAAACACCTAATTACTTATTTTATTGTCCATGGAACTTGAACCCAACCCAAAGTTTATTGTGTATAACAACCATGCCTCATGACATGGTTCTACATCCGACAATAACAATGACGGTCTTGATATTTTAGAGGTTCAGTGAGAAAAGTTAAAATGGGCTCCTTTATATATGTATAAATATTATTTTATCATACTTTAGTATGTAAATAATAAATCCATCAAGAAAAAAACGACAAAAATAATATCATATGACAAATATATTCATATAAGACAAATACATTCATATAATAATAATAATAAAATTCATTGCAGCTTATAAATAAAATTTATCTATACAAAATTTTGGAATTCCATTTCCGTCACTTTAATTTATTGATGAAATTTGAAAATTTTAACCAATAAAATAAAAATAATTTAGAGTCAATTGTGTGTGGCTACTGACAATGAAAAAGAGAAAAGTAATTTAGGGTTGAAAATGATAGAGTGAATTTATATATGGGTGGAATATGTCAAGTTTTGCGGCCATTTGTATATTAGAAATATATTTTGAATTAAATAGCATCAATAAAACCAATCAACATGTCTGGTTAACAATTGCATGAACACGTCTCAATTTTCAAGGTTCATATATTGGTGGTGACTGCGCACCATATGTTCTTTTCTTTTATTTTTTAAATGAAAAAAAACATGATAAAAGCAAAACGCGTGGGGGATGAGGTTCGAACTTGGGTCTCTAGCGAGCAAAAAGAAGACTTAAACCACGAAGACGTTTCTAATGTAATGATTATAGTATGAAACATGAAATATATATTGACTTTACAAATTAACTATAGGAGAAAAGAATGAAAATTTGTAAAATTTGGGGCCCTAAAATTTAGAGCCCCAGGCCGGTTGCACCTCGGGCATGTGCTCAGGGCTAGCCTTGGACAATAACACTCTCCCTTATTAATTTGTGTGCACAAACCTCCCACCCTCGTATAGACCACTCATTTCACCTTTTTGTAGGCTGATCCCTCTCGTATGGGAGTAACTCCTAGGGCTGTGTCATTGGTGTTTTATCTTGATTAGTTCTAATAGTTTCTTGAACCGGCCTTGGTTAAGAAAAAAAAAAAACTAAAATGGTTACTGGATGAAGCTAGATAACACTTATTTTGATTTACCTAACACATGTGTGCATGCATGTGAATCTTATTTAGAATTATTTTTTCTTAATTTCAATTTTGTATGATGCTTCTGTTGCTTGTTCTATCTCCTTGTAAAAAGTAGATTATATCACCGACTTTTAGTTCTTTACTACAATCAAACTGGAGCCAGCCTGAAGAAATAACAAGTTTGGGGCTGACTGCCGATCGAAGAGAGCAATTGAAAGTCCATATATTTTCATTCTCATCTTTCATCTTCAATTTTATGGCTTGGTCTCTTTTAGATGTGTTGGTGGAGAAGAGAAAAAATGCTAAAATTGAGGAATCATATATTGGTTGAAATTGGGGAATAAATTGGGGAATAATATTCGACCATTGAATGGGTGATTTTATTACCAAATACAGAAAATTACCTCATCTGTATTTGCTCTATTAATTCTCCATTGTAATTGTTTTTTCCTTTCAATGAATAAGAGAAAAATACTGTCCTCTTCTCTTGTGCATGTAAGTTGCTTCATTGGCAGCCGAAGCACATAAATTCTCTATTGTATTGTTCTTATTATTCAAAGTTTCATTATTTGTTTGTTTTGCTTCATGGCATCAAAGCCTAGTTGGATTCTACTATTGGAAGACTAGTTTGAGGTACTTTGCAACTTCTTTGGTGAGGTTCTTGAAACCACTATTAATTTTTTTTGTTGTGTTACTATGGCCAACTCGGATTCTAATCCTCGTTGGAAGCTTTCATTTGTTCCTTTAAATGATTTGAATTATGTCCCTTGGTTAAGGGCTGTTAAATTATCTCTTGGTTGAAAGAAAAAATTTGGTTATATTGATGGCAAATCTATTTGTCTTAACTCTTAAGACTCAACATATGAGGAATAGCTTGCAAATGATCAACTTGTTAGATATTGGCTTCTTAATTCCGTGGAACCTCATATTGTTGAGATTTTTACATTCTCTGATTCTGTAAAAGAATTGTGGGATGCCGTGTCTGAGATATGTGGTAGCAATAACAATATTGTGCGCATTTTTGAATTAAAATGTGAAATTCTAGTAGTTGAGCAAGTAGATAAAGCCTTTAGTGAACATATGGGTCATCTTAAAAAATTATGGGACAAATTAAATATGTATTGTCCTCATACCATTTATGCTTCAACGCTTTTACAAAGAGCAGAAGAAGATAAAAATTTTTCTCTTCTCAACAGTTTGAAGCCGAAGTATGAAAATTTGAAGAGCAATATTCTCATGGGTTCATAGGTTCTCGCTTTTGCTAGTGTTTGTGCTGCCATTCAGAGAGAAGAAACTCATCAAAAGACCATGAAAATTTATTAAAAGTCACATCTGAAAAATCTGAAACTCATGCATTGGTGATTGGAAAAAATGATAAAAGAAAAAAGTGGAAAAATTCCTTGAGGTAAAGTAGAAAGAAAATATATCATTGTGATCACTATGGGAAAGATGGTCATACAAAAGATCGATGCTGAGAATTGAATCCACACTCGAAGCTTAATTATGATAGGAGCAAGAAAGACCATACTGTTGTTGCAGAAACATCAACCTTAATGAATTAGCTTCTTCAATAGATTAGTAAGTCTATGTCATCTGAAACTAGTTACTTTGCCTCTACTTATGTTCAAGTAAATTACAAGCTTAACTTACTTCTTCTTGTAGTACAAATCATGGAATTGTTGATTCTGGAGCTACAGATCACATGACCAATAATTCTTGTTTTGTTCATGATTTTGTTCTAGAAAAAATAAGCATTAGGTTTCTATTGCTAATGGAGCCACAGTTTCTGTGTCAGGAAGTGGAAAAATTAAAATTTTCCCTCAAAGTTCCAATTCGAATGTTCTTTGTTGTTACATCATTTCCTGCTTAACTCTTATTGGGTGGAAAAATCACTAATTCTTTGAATTGAGATGTTATTTTTTCCCCTTCATCCATTATATTTCAAGATTGAAAAATAAGGAAGATGATTGGTGATGGAATTTATTCACAAGACTTATATTTGTTGAATATTACCGAAAAAGCGTGTCTTACGAAAAGATTCGAAGAAAATCATATTTTACTTAAGTGACTTGGGCATCCATCAGATCGAGTTCTGTCAAGTCTTTTTCTATCTATTTCTCTGAAATCAAGTGTTTGTGATGTTTGTCAATTTGCAAATCAAACTCATTTGCCTTTTGTTAAATCTTTATTAATGTCTTTTGAGTCATTTGAACTTATTCATTCTGATTTATAGGGTCCTACTCCTGTTGATTCTTATGATGGATATAAGTATTTTGTTATATTTATTGATGATAGATCTCGTGCTACATGGATATATTTGTTGAAATCGAAAATAGAGGTGATATCAGTTTTTAAAGAATTTCATAACATGGTGATTAATCAGTTTGATACCAAGATAAAAACTTTCAAGTCCAATAATGGAACTGAATACACCAGAGGTTTTTTTCCTGAATATCTTCGCAGTCATGGGATTATTCATGAAACGAGTTGTGTAAGAACACCACAATAAAACGGAGTTGCAGAATGAAAAAATGTATTTGTTGACCACAGTGTAATTGTGTTTCACTTTATAATTGGTCATAATTTCCAAGGATTTTGTGTCGTGGTCAAGACAATATTGCTCTCCAGCGATGTTGACAGAATAATTAGTTATAATAAAAGTAGTCGGAACACATCTGCCAACTGAAGCCGAAGCTACTATGAAAGAACTCAATCATTTAATGTCATGTTAACTAAAACATAAATAGGTGAAATATTGATGAGATGCTGAAAAGTATGCTATTGTGCCAATAATTACCTAAAATATGAATAATAGTAATATTAGATAACTGTATCCGAAGTTGTGTCCTAATAATTAGTATGGTAATTTAGTTCATATTACACGTTACAAATAATTTAATTCGTATAAAATATGATATATGAAATAAATCATGATACTTGTATGGGTGCGAGGGAAACCCAATGAAAAGAAGACACGTTAGTGCAATTAGGAGAAGCATATGACAAATATCGTAGACTGCAACGAAGAAAATATTAGATAGCATATTAAATCAACCTTTAGGGGAACTATTCCTCGAGAAGATAAATGACAGATGTGAGACATACTACAAACATCTGTCATCCAAAAAACAATGTGTGTGACAAATGACAAATACCTTGACAAGCATTAAGACACCCAAAAGATAAATCTTGTTTCCTTATAAAAGGTGGTTATATGATTTATTTGAGGAGGAGATGATAATTTTTAGAAAAAAGCGAGTCTTGTAAAAATAATAAACCGCCTTAAGCATTGGAGGGTGTGCCGAATATAACCTCCAGGTCATTTTGACGAAAGTGTTATTTGTTTTGCTAGATCGAGTGATAATGGAGAATCAAAAAGCAAAGAGTAATATTGAAAGAAAAACTGAGAAAGCTCAACGAAGATTCAGTCAGCCTTCGATCGTGAGTTACAGTAAGAACAATACTGACCATGAGCAACAAAACAATTAACTAACATAATTATATAAATAATATAATGTGGCTGCTTTTTATTTATCTACGTAATATAATTAAATTGTAATCCGACATCACTATAATCCGGGGCGGACCCACTGTTGGGCCAGGGGGGACACGTGCCCCCATTGAAATTTTTTGAAAATTAATTAAGTTTACTGGATTTAAATATATAAAAGATAATGTGATACATCTTCACTCGCGCGTGATGGCTTGGATGGTAGCAGTCTCCCTTATACTGTAAGCGCCACCAGGGTTCAATCTCTGGCCATGTATTTTGCATTTTATCTTGTTTCTTGGTAACTTAATATATATTAAATATATAGAATATTAAATTGAATCACAAAATTTGAAAGGCTTTGATGGTTGTGGTTGCTTTTCTTCTTACATGCAGTCAGGTTCAACTCCCCATTGTGTCTTTTTTTTTTTTTTTTTCACTCCCCTTTGTTTTTTTTTTTTTTTTTTTTAAATTTTATTCACTCACAAATATTGTTTTTTTTTTAAATGTTTTTTTTTTTTTTTCATCATTTTTTTTTTTCTTATAATTTTTTTTTATGGTATGGATCTTGTTTTTCTTTCTTTTATCCACCATGATTCAATCAATTTTTCTATTAAAACATGTTAACTTTCCTCAATTTTTTTTCCCATTATGGTTTAATTTGTTCCCCTATCAAAGCATATTGTTTTTTTTTTTTCTATTATTACAAATTGATCTTTAAATTTGAAATATTTTAACTTCATAAATTATCAACTCACAATCAATATGCTTTTGATTTTATATTTGTATTAAGAATGTTATTTTAAGAAATTTTATTTATAATATTCTAAGGGGTCAAATTTTATATCTCCTATTGATTATGTATTTTTGCTATTTTTATTTCATATAATGTCATTCTAATAATTGAAAGAAATATTATAAATAACATTTCATATAATTTAGTTTTTTTATGTTATAATTATTATATAAAAGTGCCCCCCTAACACAAATTTCTGGGTCCGCCACTGACTATAATGATTGAAATTTATTAGAACTTGTCCAGATTAAATACTCTATTTGTAGCCTGAAAATTTATTATTATAAATGGAGAAATGTATTCCCATAATAAGAAAAATAACTCCCTATATATGTTAGACAAATACTTATATTGGAACTCAAATAATCCCTGCCATAAATATGAAAGAAAGTGTACAAATGAGCAAAAATTCATGTGATTGATAATTTCGAATCCCGTCGCTATCACTTCTTTTTTCCAAACATTTATTTGTTATCTGATTTGATGCTTCGATAGAACTAACTAATGGTCATGTACATGATAATGAGATCGGAACTTTGAATGTGAAGCCGGAAATGCAGGTTAAGTTTCTTATGCAACATAATAAGTCAATCGCCTTTCTATGAGAATAATTTTCTTTTTTATCTTTTCTTTTTTTTTTCGCGGAATTCTTTTTATCTATTAGTGTATAATAATTAAAACAACTAAAAAGAAGTTTCTTAATAAATAGTAATATATAGTTTTCAAAGGTCCCACATCATTTATTAAATCGTTCAAGTTCTACCAACCATCGAAATCAAAGAAAAAACAATTCTACGAACCGTGATATCCGAGGTCTTACACCATGATCAAATATTCTAGATGGTTAGTCGAACTTCAATCTTCTCAAGTTTTGTTTTATTCAGGCAAAAAGGTTGGCTTACGTATTTGTTCGGTTGAATCCAATTAAATATAATTCTTGCATGGCAAAATATTCCTGGCTTTTAACGGATTAGTTTACAACAAAATTAATCCCTTTCAGATGAGAACACAATTTCATTTTATGCAGAGAAACATTTATGTAAACAAAGAAAAGTAGAACAAAACGATTAACAAAAGTCTGTACATACGAGACCGCATTTGTGAAGATTTTTTAATTAAATAATCCTGTAGCTATTGTGTGTGATTGCCTTTTGTATGGATATCGTCCAAGAAAGATTATTCCAAAATCGGCGACTGGAGATAAACATTTTATTTTTCCTTTTAAGAAAGCGAGATAAACGTACTTTCAATTTCGAACAATTTTCTCAGCAATTTTGGTGTTTCTCGTCGTCAAATCCGTAAGCTAGAGAGCTCGTGTGATGGGGAGTGAAGTGGACCAGTGCATGGATTCCACGTGGTTCTCCCTGTATCAGCCATTTGTCGCTCAACCCACCCTCATTAGAGCTCCCACGCGGTTCTCCCAGGATCAGCCATTAGTCCTTATTTTTTCCATGGATTTGGAGTGAACGAAGATAACTTTCAATTCAAGCCCACGTTTCTAATCCCATCCTATTTTGTTTTATGCTATTGTGGTGGGTTGGTAAAATAATCTTTTTTTTTCTTCTTTTTTCTATTTTTAATAACATTTTCCTTTTTACATGTTCTTTTCTTTTTCCAATCTATATTTATTAAATGTTTTTAAAATATAATTTCTTTTAAATTAATTATAAAATAAATATATATTTTTTAAAGTTGATTTTATCTAGTTATATTTATTTATAAAATATAATTAAGTATTTTATATTATTTTTTCAAATTAATTTAAATATTTTTATTATATGATATATTTATTTTATTTAAAAATAATTTAATATATTTAAAAAAATCCTTTTAATATTAATTAACAAATTTTATTTTAGAATAAAATTAATTAAAAATAGATTTATTTATTTTTACAAAATAATTAAAATATTTAAAATTGATTTTATCTAACCCTATATTATACCAAACACATTATAATATTCATTTATTCAATCCTATACTACACCAAATATATCATAATATTAATTTATCTAATCTAATTTCATGAAAATAATTCAATTAATATTAATTTATCTAATCTAATTTTATGAAAATAATTCAATTCAATTAGTATTCCAAACGAGACCTTACTGTTTAGAGACAAGAAAAGCAATCTCTCTCTGGACACGGTAGACACGCTCTCGTCTCCAACTCTCTTTATCTCTCTCTTGAACCGCTGGGGTGGGGTGGGTGGGAGGTGGGGGGGTGGGGTTGTGGTGTTGGGGGGTGTTGGGAAGAGAACCAACAGTGACTGTCGCTGTCACCTCCAGCATACGGCCAGCAAGCTGCTGGCATCCATCGCCGCCGAAAGCTGCAGTGCCGGCTCCATGCGAGCCTCCCTTTTGCGTCTTCAAGACAACCATTTGAGCACCCAGCTAGCAGCTTTGATAGCTTCACAGACCGCCATGCACCACCGTCTGGAGGCCGTCCTCGTCAACATTGGCTAGTAGGGCTGCCGAGAGGGACAACCGGAGCAAGAAAGGTGGGTCGAGCGGGCTTAACAGCGGCGGAAAAGGAAGAGGAAGAGAGTGATGATCGCCCGACCTGCCGGAACCGGGCGACGTCGGCGAGCAACCCCAGTAACCATGCACTCACGACGGAAGCCCAGAGCCTGTCCAACAGGGCTGTCGCAAGTGACCAGGTCGTGAATGGATGTCGGGTTGAAGAAGATGAATGCCAATCGTGGCAACTTACCGAAAGCTCTCTTACGGATAAATTACAAGAAGTCCCTCTCATTAAATTACGAATGCACTTTTTCACTCTTCTAATTCACGAATGATGTTAGTATTATTTATAATCTTCACTTTACCCCCTGGATTTCTATGCTCGTTGGTAGAGAAAGGGCATTTTAGTCTTTAATTAATGATAATATATTGTTATAGACAACCTCGGACTTATGGTAGTTGATGCACATATACCACCAAATATGGTTCTATTAGTCTAGATCCTCTAATAATGTTCCATTAAAAACTGTTAGATAGCTCTCTTTGAACGAAGACAATTATTAATATTAGCAAATTAAATAAATTATTAGTAAAGGAAGGAGATATCAACCTTTGATAGATTTAATAACCTTCAAACGAATAGTCCTAGTAGAATAATGATAGATATTATTTTATTATTCTTCATGATATAAATTATTGAGAAATATAATTTGACTGAAACATCAGAGGGTGTTCTTCAGGGCAAACCCTTGGGTCACCCTAATGAAGGTTTTATTTATTTTGCAAATCATGCTATGGAATAGGGCTAAGATTGGTTATCGTACGAAGTAGATGCTTGACAAGAGATCCGGTTGACTTTCGAGCCATTTTTTGCTATAACATCATGATATAATCTCTCATTTATAATAATTATATATAAACTATAGTCTTATTCAACGTGTGTCTTGTCTTCATAAAGTAATATATTAGATTAATTATAATTTTAAATATATATTTTATTGATACCAGAAAAAGGATCATTCATATATAACATCCGCATTTTCTTAAAAAAGCAAAAATATTTTATTTTATCTTTTTTAAGTGACAACAAATATTACACTATTTCAAAATATATATATATATATATTACACAAATGTAAATAAAACTGCTCATTATTTTATTGTGTGCGGAACTTGAGCCCAATCCAAAGTTTATTGTATGTAACAACTAAAACGGTTACCAGACGAAGCCAGCTAACACTCATTTTGATTTACCTAACACATGCGTGCACGCATGCATGTGAATCTTATTTAGAATTATCTTTTCCTAATTTCAATTTTGTATGGTGCTTCTGTTGTCTGCTCTATTACCTCTTTGTGAAAGTAGATTGTATCGCCAACTTCTAGTTCTTTACTGCGAACAAATTGGAGCCAGCCTGAAGAAATAACAAGTCTGGGGCTGACTGCCGACTGAAGAGAGCAATTGAAAGTCCATACATTTCCCTTCTCATCTTTCACCTTCAATTCTTTGGCTTGGCCTCCTTTGGATGGTAATGGGAATTCTGATACACAATATCTGGGAACCGTCAGTCTTCTCTCAATATCAGGTCTTGTAAGCATCCTTGAAAATATTGCCATAGCTTTTTTTACCAAGTTTTACAACTTTCTCTTTCGAATGGCAAGTTTGTATCTACGATCTAGGCTAGAAAGTTGTTATATATAGAGATCTCAAGCACTAAATTCTAAACATGCACCAACAACCGCATGACCATGATTTAATATATAATTGTTTACCATTTTTCAAGTGTTTTTTTAATTCTAAAAATGTAACACGTAATACTATAAAAAGGTTTTTGTCACTGGCAAGTTTGTACTAGACGTGGAATCTTAATTGTCATTGAATGTCATTTTGTTTTCAGTGGCATCTTTGTGAAAGTCACGGGTAACCGTGTAAAGTTTTACTTATATAAATGTATTCTTCATATGAATATTAATAATTAAAAAATTAATTAAAAATTTAGATTTACTTTTCAAGACACAGATTTTAGGGTTCATGCTTTGACCATAAAAAAGAGCAGTAATAAACTGTTTGTGCTCAAATATTTGTCTCATACATATAAATAATTATAAGGTATTCTCGTATGAATAGTCAAGATTTGTTATTACCTTTCAAGATTTAATACTGCAAATGTAATTTGAAAATTTACTGTTATAACAAAAAATATCTATTCCCACAATCAGATATGAAGGCTTCAATATTTATAGACTTGAATCTTTATCAAGTATGTGAAAAGATTGTATATTATCCAATTGAGTTATGAGTTGAAAGTTAAAAAATAATACACTAACTACTTGAGTTACGAATTAATATATATTTGATAGTTATTTTTGAATCCCAGTGCCTATCACATTTTTTCCCAGACATACATTCGAATCTCTTATTTGATGTTTGGACAAAAATGACTAATGTTTATGTACACGATCAGGGAACTTTCCATGTGATGCCCTAATGCATGTCAGATTCTTATGCTACATAATAAGTCAATCGCCTTTGTAAAAGAATATACTATTTTTATCTATTAATGGATAGAAACAAAAACAACTAAAATACTTCAAAAAAAAATAAAAAAAAATAAAAACAACTAAGAAGATGTTTTATGATAAAAGCAATATGTAATTCCAAAGGTCTTACTTAGAAGTGCTTTGACGCGTTGGTCATAGCCACATGCATAGCTTGTTTACATGATGCATAGTAGGTTCAAGTGTTGTTCACCAAAAGTGGATAATATACGTATAACTCCTATAAAAGGGCTTATTACACAATGACCTCTTTAGTTAGAGGGCTAGTTTTCTTCACTTACTGTGTGGTTTCTTTCTCCTTGTCACTGTAGAAAGCAGAGTTTAATAAAATGTTGCAATCTGAATTGTTCCATAAGAGTTAGTATCTAAAGAGTCAAGTAATTATAACTTGTATTTGTAATAGATAAAAAAATACATATATTTCAAAGGTACCTGCATCCACATATTCATTAAATCGTTCCACCAACCATCCAAAATAAAGAAAAAGCAATTCTACCAGCCCTAATATCAGAGGTCCCACATCATGATAAAATATTCTAGGTGCTTAGTCGAACTTCAATCTTCTTTTGTTTCTGTGAAGAATCTAAAGAAAATGGTTGATCAAAAGGCGTTTGGTAAAAGAAGAAAAGTGTTTGATGCCTATTAAACTATGAAGAGAAACTGCTCTGCCATTGTTGAATTTCAAGCATTCATTGTATTTGATTAATGCTTATGATTACACTAATTACAATGCATGACTATTTACACAGCATGTTAATAACTACAGCTAAAATCAGACTCTCTGACAACTCCGGAAAAACGAAGGCACCCTAAAACTGTCTCTACAAGAAACTAAGATGATGTTTGTTTTTTTTCTTTAAGTCTTATAAGAACTTATTTTAAGTATTGATTTAACAAAACTTTACAAATAAGATATTGACTTTTGTTTGTTTTTCCATTTAGTATTCCTAAACTTATGTATTAAGTAATTGGACTATTACTATTATAACTTTTTTGTAAATATTAACATCTATTTTTTAAAATAGATTATTATTATTTTTAAATATGCTAATTTTTATTTATAAAATTTTAATTTTAATTATTTTGTTTTATATAAATAAAATGATGCTTTAATTGTTTTAAAAACGGACGAAGGAGGCGTCTCCTTCGTCATTGGTCATGTAAGAAGAGGCCATTCCTCCTCTTACACTAGTGATAGAGGCCGACAGTCTCAATCCCCAATGTAAGAGGAGGCCTGCATCATGACGAATTAAGGCCTCTTCATACACCGACAATTGAGGCCATTGGCCTCCATGCCAAAGGCCAACAACCTCATCAATCATTAGGAATCAAGGAGGTTGGCAGTCTCCTCACATTTAAATGGGAGGAGGCTGACCTCTTTCGATGATCAGTTAGCAACCAGCAATGATAACAATCAATCCTAGAGATGTTAGATTTTAGGGTTAGAGTTTGAATTTCATTTGAATGGAGGATTTTTTTTTTTTTTTAAGGGATATTTTGATAATAATATAATAGTAAGAGATTAATTTAGGAAAGCAATCTATATTTATTGATTAAAATCTTTTCCACTAAAATATAAGTAAGAAATTTTAACTTTTTAAATAAGACATTCTTTTAACTTAAATTAAGGTTTAAATAAAAATAATAAATTGAAATCATTCAAATTAAATTTGTAGTGAAAATAATTCTTAAAAACAAATAACCGATAACTAATTACTGTCACATTAGCTTAACAACTAGGTGAAAACTTATAGTTAAAATTGAAGCCATTTTTGTTGACTTACATTGGTGGGTCATTAAATGCAGCTAAGGTTAATTGACTAAATTGAAGGTGGAATCATCAAGATTTAATCTTCATGAAAATCTATATTAAAATATGAATTCTTTATGATGTACAATTCATATTTTCATATTTTAATAAGTAAATTAATGGTGAAGAAAGCTTCATCACTACCCCGCACTGCCTTTGTAAAGGCATGCGTATTAGTTGTTCATGCGTCCCATTCTCAATAAGAATTGTGAGTTTCTCTTCTCTCTCTTATTATTCTCTCATAAAATTTTAATGAGTGATTGTAATTTTATTGGTTTGAAATTATTCTTTTAGTCTTTATCTATAGATGTTTCTCTTACATTAAAAATTTTATTACGTAAATTTTGCTATGTCCCAAAATCTGGGCACATGATTATTAAAAGTAAACGGGGAGTAGGTAAATTTAGAAATTTTTGGCTAAGTTTTTCTTTTTCTTTTTTATTTTTTTTAAAGCTTCCCAAGTGTATCACTCATTTGCATTCATAAATAAATACTTCGTCTATCCGTATAACATTCATTAGACATTCCAATCATCATAAGTATCGCACCAAGTGCATATATCTCTATATTTCCTATATAAATGATTATAATCTGACTATTACATATGTAATTATAACCTTTATCATATATCTATATAAAAGAGAATGTACTATCTTGACAACCTCTAAACAATAGCTTTTAGCCCACAAAAAATACAAATCAAATAATCTGCTATTGTAACCTAGGAGAAAATAAGGGGTGAGTTACAAAGTCTAGTAAGAATTTAAAACCTTAAGACAACATATAAATCTTGATTTAAGCATGTGCACGCAATTTATACTTCACATCATCCATGAGTAAATTATTAAATACAAATGAACGTATATGAGAAGCAATCTATTAAGACTTCTTCATTTCATAGTCATTGCATCGTAAACAATATGGAAGTTCTACGGCAATAATATTTGTGAAAAAAAGAAGCAAAAGTCAAAAAAGGGTTTTTTTTTTTTTTTATTTTGTTTTTTGGGCAATAGTTAAAATAGCTTTCAAAAACAAGTTAAAAAGATTCCAAACAGTCTTGCTCACACGGCAAAAAGAAACCCAAAAATCTATTGGGAAAATCTAGAGAGCAACAGCTTAAGAATTGATAATGGAAATAATCGCAGAACCGATGGTTTTAGCTATGGTGGGACAGCTGGTTGATAAACTAAGTTCCTCTGATCTGCTCGAGTTCGCACGTCAGGAGAAGGTTTTAAATGAATTCAACAAGTTGGGAAACCTTATGGCGAAGATGCAGTCTTTGCTTCAAGATGCAGACGAGAAGCAGATGTCTGATACATCCTTGCAACTCTGGCTGGACCTTCTAAGAGACCTGGCCTATGATTTGGAGGACATACTTGATGAGTTTGCAACCCGAAATTTGCAGCGAAAGTTGATGAACACCCTTTCACGCTTCACGTACAAGGTACGTTATTTTTCCTATTCATTTGGGAATGTCTCTAACGTAAAAATGAATTCTAAATTCGAAGAGATATCTGGTAGATTGGAGGATATGTTGAAACAGAAAGAGATATTTCAATTGAGAGAAATTGTTGTTCATGAGAGGAAAATGTTTAGATATCAGAGACTACCATCCTCATCTTTGATTGAACCTAATGTTTTAGGTAGAGAAAATGATAAAAAGGCAATCATAGAATTGTTGTTCAATGGTGGTGGTGGTGGTGATGATGTTGGTGTGATTCCTATTTGTGGAATGGGCGGTATAGGTAAAACAACTCTTGCTCAACTTGTTTACAATGATGAGAAGGTTACTAATGGTTTCGATTTGAAAGTGTGGGTTTATGTTTCTGAAGATTTTGATGTTGTAAGGATAACTAAATCAATTTTGCATGCAATCTGTTATGAAACTTATGGTGTTAGTGATTTGAAGAAGCTTCAAGTAATGTTGGAAAAGCAGTTGAGTGGAAAGAAATTTCTACTTGTTTTGGATGATGTTTGGAACCAAAATTCTGAGAATTGGTGTGTTTTAAAAAAGCCTTTTATGAGAGCGAACTCTCAAAGCAAAATAATTGTAACGACTCGTAATGAAGAGGTTGGATCAACTATGGGCTCGGATGCTACTTACCATCTGAAGTTGCTGTCTTATGAAGATAGTTTGTTTCTGTTTCAAAGACATGCATTTGAAAATAGACCTGTGCCTTTGGATCTTAAAGCAATTGGTGAAGAGATAGTGAAAAAGTGCAAGGGCTTGCCCTTAGCAGTAAAAACCATGGGAGGCTTGTTGCGGAACAACTTGGATCCTGGTAAATGGGAAGCTGTATTAAATAACAGGATATGGGATTTGCCAGAAGAAAGAAGTAATATTATTCCAGCTCTGAGGCTAAGCTACTACTACCTTCCTTCCCATTTAAAGCTATTGTTTGCTTATTGTTCGATTTTTCCAAAGGATTATGAATTTGATAAGGATGAATTGATTTTGCTATGGATGGCTGAGGGTTTTCTCCCACAACAGCAAGAAAAGAAACAGGTGGAAGATGTAGGTCATGGTTGTTTTAACAAATTGTTGTCAAGGTCATTTTTTGAACAATCAAGTGGCAGACATTTTGTTATGCATGATCTCATTCATGATTTGGCTCAATATGTTGCCAGAGATACATGCTTTGGTGTACACAGTGAATTTGACAATGATGGGCCTGATGGAACTCTTAAAAGGATTCGTCACTTGGCTTTCACTCGTCGCGTGTATGATGTCTCTCAAAGATTCAAACACTGCTACAAAGTGAAATCTTTACGAACACTCTTAGCACTACCAATCCATCAATCACCTTGGACTGCATGTTGCTACCTAGGCAGAGCTGTATTGAGTGAGGTGCTGAAAACATTTAGATGCTTAAGATCCCTCTGTTTGAGTGGTTATTATATTATAGAGCTTCCAAATTCAATCGGTGATATCAAGCATTTACGATACCTTAATTTGTCTTATACTAAGATTAAGTGCTTACCTGAATCGGTAAGTAATCTTGTCAATTTAGAGACATTGCGATTGCATGGTTGCTCAGAATTAACAAAGTTACCTTCAGACATCAGCTGTTTAATCCACCTGTATTGCCTTGATATTGGAGATACAAACTGTTTGCTAGAGATGCCACCAGGAATTGGTAATTTAACTAGTCTCCGAGTATTGACCAAATATATTGTGGGAAACAGTGATCAGCTCAGTCTTAGAGAGTTGAGAGACTTGTGTCTTCGAGGGGAGCTTTCCATTTATGGGTTGGGCAATGTGGGTGATATAGTAGATGCAAAGGTTGCCAATCTAAAGGAGAAATATGACCTTGATGAATTGGCCATGGAATGGAGCGAGAACATAAATAATTCGCAGAATAAACAGATTGATATGTCTGTGCTTGACTTCCTACGACCTCATAGGGGTCTTAAAAAGCTTAGAATTTCACATTATGGTGGAACAAAATTTCCACCATGGATAGGGGGTCCCTCATTCACTGGTATGGTATGCTTAAACCTATGTAACTGTAGAAACATTGTGTCACTTCCATCACTTGGGCAACTACCTGCACTTAGAGAGTTATGCATCGAATGCTTGGATGGAATAGAAAGAGTGGATGCAGAGTTTTATGGAGAAAGTGCTAAGCCTTTTCCTTCCTTGGAAATTCTGCAGTTCAAAAATATGCTGAAATGGGTGCACTGGTCTAATGACGGAGTTACTGAACCTTTTCCTCATCTCCGTCAGCTTACCCTACATAACTGCCCTCAGTTGCAGGTAAAATCACCCAGCAAAATTCCTTCTGTCGTGAAGCTTACTGTTGATCAATGCCCAAATTTGGTGTCACCTATAACATTCACATGCCTTCTTGAATTAAATATTATAAAATGCAATGAGGTTATGCTGAGCAGCATTTCTGGCCTCTCTTCCCTAACAACTCTAAAGATCAGAGATTTTCCCGAGACATGTCTGCCGGAAGGATTTCTGTGGTCTCAAGGATCTCCTAAACTTCAGACAGTTTCTAATTGCACTGAATCGAATTCACTGGGGAGCCAGAGGGTTGAACCAGTCGATGTTAGTCTTTTTACTGCTGAAAGCTCTTCCCAGTCGATGTCATTGGTGAATCCGGATTCATTATGTTTTGGTAACCTGAAGAACATGCCACCTCAGCTGCAGTGTTTCACTTCTCTCCAATATTTGCTGATTGAATCATTTCCAAATCTTGTGTCATTTCCAGATACAGCTTCTTTATCCATGCTCAGACATCTTGTACTAAAAGATTGTCGAGCACTGAGGGCCTTGCCGAAGAATATAATGATTTATTGTCGTCTTGACGAATTGGAGATTGAGAAGTGCCTTTCTCTCAAATCCTTTCCTGAAGGCAAGTTACCTACCACGCTAAAAAGGTTGACAATTCAATTTTGTGAAAATCTAGAGTCCATTCCTGAAGGAATTATGTGTGATCATAACAGCAGTTATATGTCACAGCTTGAAAACTTGAAGATCATTGGTTGTCCGTCTCTTAAATGTTCTACCTCTGGCAAATTGCCCTATGGTCTTAAAATGCTTAAGCTTTCGGAAAGCTCGAGGCTGGAACATCTTACAGAGACAGTGATTGGGAATATTGAGAATAGTAAATTACTTGAATGTATTGAAATCTCACATTGTGAAACCATTTCCAAATTACCTGACTTCATGCACTGTCTGTCCCATCTTACTGAAATAGCTATAATTGATTGTCCCAATCTAATATCTTTTCCAGAAACTGGACTGCCCGTGTCTCTTCAACTTCTAAAGATATGTGATTGTCCAAGTCTTCTATCCTTTGGCTGCTTGCCCCCAAATTTAATGTCACTTGAGATTTGGAATTGTATGAATCTCCAGCATCCCATATCCGAGTGGAATCTATATGGATTGACTTCTCTTAAAGATTTCAGCATTTCTGGTGGATGTTTTCGAGATATACATTCCTTTCCAGATAATGACTATATGCTTCCTGGAAATCTTATATCTCTTTGTGTCTGTGAACTCAATGATCTGGAAACTCTGTCCAGGGGACTCAATAATCTCACATTGCTCAGGGAGCTGGAGATCATTCATTGTCATAAGCTTCGCTCCTTGCCCTTAGAAGGCCTGCTTTCCTCTCTTGGACGACTCAGAATCTCAGACTGTCCTCTTTTGAGGAAAGAATGCTTCAAGTGGAAAGGGCACATTCCCGCCATACAGTTAGATGGTGAATGCATTTAGCAAACCAGTTTCAGTGGAGAATACTATAATTCCTCTTGTCCAGCCGCAAGCTTTGAAGCCAATCCTTCTGGAGTTTCAATCAGGTAATGTAGTCTCCATGGATGAATTTTGTTTTAACTTAATCTTTTTCTTTTTCTTTGTGGAACGTGACATTTCTGCTATGCATGCAGGATGAGAAAGAACAGCAACAAATGAATTCCAAGGACATCCCAGCCACTGTTGCAGACATCTACCATTAAGTATGTTCTGTTAAAATGATTTATTCAGCTTTTCAACAAATGTAGGAAATGGAAATGAAAAATGAGAATACATCTTGTAATATTAATTTTTTTGTTATGCATTTACTTTGGTAACCTGTAGTTACTTATTTTGTATCTGATAGCTGGAGAAGTGAGGAGAGATGCGTGATGGATGCGGCTAATGGTGTCTTTGACGTTTTAGCATGACCTCTTCAGTTTCAGATAAGAAGTGAATTGTTTCAGGAGTTTCTCAATATGTAGTTGGGCAAGCACTTTGGTAGGAGCAGTTGTATGAAACTAATGTAATGTTCTTAATTTATTATTAATCCTTAATATGAATTTGTATCTAATTCATAATACTTGCAGTTCCTTTCTAAGCCCAAGATTTAACCAGCCACTGATTTAGCATATGTTGCTGAGTTCTCTATTCAACCTAAAACTCTCTTCTATCATGTTAGTGTGTTTTTTGTAAAATTGAAGTTATCAATACTTGTTTTGATTTATGTTTATATATGTTTATATATATATATATTTCTTGGATCTGGATTTTGTGTTACCAGTATGCATGATTACTGTTTGTCAAACTGTCTCACAAAATTAATGTTCAAATAATTATTAGCTACTAAATTTATTATCCTGTGTTAGCTTAGATTTCGTCAAATATCTTATTACTAGTTTTTTGTGGTATGGATTTGAATTCTGTATGCTTTTCATTGATAAGAAGTCATGGAATCATGTATCATTTTCTTAACTAATCAAATGGTAAACTAAAAGAAATGAATTAATTGCAAATTTTCAAATGTGTGATACCTTTGTGCATTTATATCATACAAAGAAACAAACCCTTTGACTGATCGATGCTTCACTGTCTTTCTTCATATATGATACTAAGTTCCATACAGTGAGCATTGTAGCTTACCGAGCTCAGAGAATGTGTGAAATTTGTATCTCCACTCTAATGGTTTGCAGCCTTAAAGAGCTCGATAATGGATCATACCAAATGTCGATAATGATGATTAGATTCTTGCGATGCTTTTGTTTAAGAGAAAGTTCGACAAACCAGATAATGAATGAACTTACAAGAACAGTAGGTAATACAAAGCGAAAAAACACACAATCAAGCTAAGAACAAAGAAAAATAAATCACAATACAACACAAGCAATTTTACATGATTCACTAATGACAAGGTCCACCTAGATATAAGAATAGCAAACCTCTACCTCACAAGCTTTCCATCCACTGTAAGTCTCAATCTTTTTACCTTACACGTTCTCTTTATATTAGGGTTTCTTTTATTGCTCTCTAAGCTCGTAGATATTTTTCACTTTTTTGCATCTGAAAGCTCTCTTGGTAACACATTTTCTACTAGGATGTTTTCTATATTACAACAATACCCATCCAAACTGGAAATTATAAAACAGACATAAAACTATCACTCATGTAATTTCTTCAAGACATAAATAATCAAACATTGTATAAATGTCAATTTTTTTTTTTAATGATTTGTGCAGGATTAGTAAAGTATTACTAGTTCATATCCTTTTCAATCCTTCGTGCTTCGATATGATTTCAAGAGTGAACTTGTCACTTATGTAAATGATATGAAGTATAAATGTAAAATTGTACATGTGAGTGATAGTTCACAATAAATGTAAGACGTCATTAGACTTGAGGCCACATCTTTAATATCTTTTGAAAATTAACAATCATAGAAAATTATTTAAGCACATTGAACACATAATTAAACAATGTATGAAAAAAAAAAAAAAAAGACCTAATTAAACTAATGGTGGAACACTCATATATAACATCTTTTTTTTCCTAAAAAAGCAATATTTTATGTTCTTTTAAGAGAACAAATATTACACAAATATAAATAAAACTCATTATTTTATTGTGTGTGAAACTTGAACCCAACCCAAAGTTCATTGTGTATAACAACTGTAAAGCGTTGCAAAGTAGGGTTGTTGTAGTGGTAAAAAGTCACCCCAACGATGCAGCCCCAAGGTCATGGATTCAAGCTTATCATCCATTAATATGTGGGTTTCTTTCCCTACTCTTTGTGGACTACCCCCTACTCTATGTGGGTTGGTTCCCCTCTTTCTGGGAGCTAATCTCCAAGTCGCACTACAATATCTATCACTATTAGTCCTGATTGTATTTTGGACTAATCTCAATCATCCAAAAACAAAAAAAACAAAAAAACTATAAAACAGTTATCGGACGAAGCTAGTGAACACTCATTTCGATTAACCTAACACATGCGCATATGTATGTGAATCTTATTTAGAATTATCTTTCCTAATTTCAATTTTGTACGACGCTTCTGTTACCTCCTGTTCTACCTCCTTGTGAAAGCCGATTGTGTCGCCAACTTCTAGTTCTTTACTACGAACAAACTGGAGCCAGCCTGAAGAAATAACAAGTCTGGGGCTGACTGCCGACTGAAGAGAGCAATTGAAAGTCCATACCTTTCCCTTCTCATCTTTCACCTTCAATTCTTTGGCTTGGCCTCCTTCGGATGGTACTGGGAATTCTGATACACAATATCTGGGAACCGTCAGTCTTCTCTCAATATCAGCTTTTGTAAGCATCCTTGAAAATATTGCCATAGCTTTTACTAAGTCTTTACAACTTTCTCTTTTGAATGACAAGTTTCTATCTACCATCTAAGCCAGAAAGTTTTATATACAAAAGATTTCAAGCACTATATTCTATAAATGCACCAACAACCGCGTGACCGTGATTTAATATATGATTGTTTGCCATTTTCGAAGTGGTTTCCTTTTTTTTATTCCAAAAAAAAAAATATCAGCTTTTGTAAGCATCCTTGAAAATATTGCCATAGCTTTTACTAAGTCTTTACAACTTTCTCTTTCGAATGACAAGTTTCTATCTACCATCTAAGCCAGAAAGTTTTATATACAAAAGATCTCAAGCACTATATTCTATAAATGCACCAACA
Organism: Litchi chinensis; assembly: GCA_019925255.1. NCBI lineage: Eukaryota > Viridiplantae > Streptophyta > Magnoliopsida > Sapindales > Sapindaceae > Litchi > Litchi chinensis. The sequence continues at coordinate 223,825 of CM034465.1, read as the reverse complement.
ACCGCGTGACCGTGATTTAATATATGATTGTTTGCCATTTTCGAAGTGGTTTCCTTTTTTTTATTCCAAAAAAAGATCTCATAATATGCAACACGTAATACTATAACAAGGATTTTGTCACTGACAAATTTGTACCTTAGTGTGGAATCTTATCATTGTCATAGAATGTCATTTTGATTTCAGCGATATCTTTGTGAAAACCACATGTAACTATATAAACTTTTACTTATATACGTATTCTTAAGATAAATATTAATAATTGAAAAAATTAATTAAAAATTCAGATTTACTTTATAAGATACAGATTTTAGGGTTCATGCTTTGACAATAAAAAAAGCGCAGTATTAATAAACTCTTTGTGCTAAAATATTGTCTTATATATAAATTAATTATAAGGTATTCCCTTATAAATAGTCAAGGGTTTGTCATTACTTTGCCAAGATGTTTTACTGCAAATGCAGTTTAAAAATTTACTCACATAACAAAAAGTATCCACTCCTACAATCAAAGATGAAAATTTCTATATTTGTAGACTTGAATCTTTATCATGTATATGAAAAATTATGTATTATCCATTTGAATTATGAGTTGAAGATTGAAAAATAATATACTAACTATTTGAATTAGGAATAAATAAAATTGTGTATTATTTAATGCTTGAATAAAAAGAACGAATGGTTATGTGCACAAATCACGGGATCCGAGCTTTCCATGTGATGCCCGAATGCGCGTAAGATATGCAACACAAGAAGTCAGTCGCCTTTGAAAAAGAATTAATATACTATTTTTATCTATTAATAAATAATAATAACAACAACCAATAGATGTTTTAGGATGACCGCAATATATAGTTTCAAAAGTCCCACATCCACATTCTTGTTTCTACCAAACCATCCAAAACAAAGAAAAAGCAATTCTACCAACCATACGATATTTTAGATGCTTCGTCGAACTTCGATCTTCTTTTGTTTTTGTGAAGAATCCAAAGAAAATGGTTGATCAAAAGTGTTTGGCGGCAGAAAAAGGAAAGTGTTTGACGAAATGCCTATTAAACTGTGAAGAGAAACTGCTTTGCCATTGTTGAATTTGGAGCTTTCGTTGTATTTGATTAATGCTTATGATTACACTAATAACTAGTTACAATGTATTACTATTTATACATGATGTCAATAACTATAGCTAGAAAACATGGAGGCAACCTAGAACCGTCTCTAATAGAAGCTAAGGTTATTATTATTATTATTATTATAAGACAAAGGTGTAGATGTACCACTCAGGGGGTCGGGAGCCCCGAACCTCACAGAGAAGGAGCCTTGGTTTAGTAAGCCTACACCCCTACAACGGCCTTTCAACACTCAACAGCCTAAACAGGGCTACAGTCTGTTCACCAGGCGCAAGCTAAGGTCTGTGAAGACAGGGACCGTTAACCTTTCTAATGCGCAGGATCCTCATTAATGGAGGCAAATGCAGAGCATACTAGGGTCTTTCTATTGTGCAAGATCCTCACTTAAAGGTAAGCACAGAGCATACTCGGACTTGGTCAAGAGTTTTTCTTTATTTTCATGGAAGCTATGGATTTCAAGGAATCAGGGAAGGAAGTAGTTTAGAAAGTCATAGTTTGAGAGAAAACAAAGTTTATTGATAGTAAGAAACTAAGTACAAGACTTAGTATGCCCTCAAAGAGAGGGAGACTTATATATTTATAGGCCTAAGGCCTTATAACATGACAAACTAGTATAATTACAACAGGACAAACTTACATGATAAGCTTGCTTACTTGCTAAGTAAGCTTTCATGACAAGTTATCTTACTAGATAAGCTAACTTTCAAGAAAAGCTAGCTTACAGGTCAAGCCTAGCATTATTATTACAGACATAATAATTAAAGACTGTGATCTCACCGAGACCCGAAAAAGTACAATTATTATAACATACAGAATACTTTGACCAAAAGACAAGATTATTGCTGACAGGTGGCAAGCATGTAAAACTGTGACTGCTTCAAAAGATATCAGTCTGAATCTAGGTTGCAGTTTGCATGGTCCTCATTTTCTAAGTCAGTGACTCCACAAATAGGATATGGCTTATAATACGTACGATCATCAGGGGATGGTTCATCGGCCTTGTCATCTTCAAAAGAGTCCAATAATGGCAGAGATGGTTCTGGTGTAAGATCCATTAGGTTACTATTTCCTGAGTTCCTTCCATTTATTTCTTTAAGGAATGCCTTAAGGGTTGGTCCAAATTTGTGATAAAGTCCTGGATAATCATAAGTTAAATGTCATAAGTAATTTGTGTTGACTGTCCATAGAGCTTTGAAAGCAGGATTTTGTCTAAATGGTCTATTTAATACCCAAACACAAGTGACTTTTGAAGCCATTTCTGGATTGAGCTTCTAGAGATTATATTGTCCCGTGAGCTTCTGTAGCTCCCTTCTCCATACTGGCAAAAGACCGAATAGTTGAAGGAAACTGGAAAGGAGTGAGTTTCTATGAGAGGGTTCATGAAGATGATCATACAATGCCTGCAAAGGAAATATTATGACATGTGAATATAAAATAGATAAACACCAAAGATACCAGATGCAGTTCATGGTGAACTGTGAGAACGGCCATAGGGAAAAAGATTCCAGATATGGTTTGGAAAAATTAGCCACTCTATGAGAATGACCTTCTTGATGGATTCTCGTAAGGTAAAGCAAATAGTGACTATCAACAAAACTTTGGATTTTCTGGGTACTCTCAGAGTAGTTCAGGAGGAAAGTTAAGCTGTTGTGGTGAATTCATGTCTGTGATGTTTTTTGGTTCAAACTGAGGGGATGAGTTTGATGAGCTAGGTGTGGCCATGAGGATGATTGGTATGGGTCTGATGGGAGATGTAATGAAAATAGTTGTTGGCTTGGTGGTAGGCCGGGAAAGCAGATCAGCTATTATATTGTTGTCTCCCTTCACATGGCGTACAGTAAAATTGTACCTGGAAAACCATTCTTTTAATCTTAGTAACAGAGGGCTAGGTGGAATCTTGTTCTTAAAGTCAAGGACTTCAGGGAAGGACGAATTGTCCATCTCAATTGTAAAGTGTCTGGTCCTCAGATGAAAATAAAATTTTTCTATGCCATATTTCACAGCATAGACTTCCTTGTAGATTGTGTGATAATATTTTTGATTTTCTTTGAAAGATCCACTAGCGTGTCCACAGTAAGCTTTTTTGTTGTTTTTCTCCTCAATTAGTACAGCACCTCAGTATTCATCACTTGCATCAGTTTGCAGGATGACCTATCCATCTTATGGAATAGTAAGAGGTGGTGGATTTTTAGCAATCTGTTTTATCCTTTTGACTGCTTCCGTATGCTCGTGACTCCATGATAGAGGTTCCTTCTTTAATAAAGCTTAGAGGACTGCTGTGTAATGCGCCAGGTGGGGAAAGAATTCTTTGACAAAGTTGACTATTCCCAGAAACTGTTGCACTTGTTTTTTGGATAAGTGCGAATATGAAAAATTATATAGTTGGTCTATCAGATGAGGTCCTGGTTGATACTGGCCTTACTTTATTTCCATCTCGAGAAAAGTTATGGCATTTGTTCCAATAATGCTTTTCTTTTCAGAAAGCATTATTCCATGCCTGTCTGTTAGTAAGTAAAACTGCAGGAGTAAATCTTGATGATTTTTTTCACTTTTTGAAAAGAGAAGAATGTCATCAATGTAGATCAGGGCCGAATGGAGAATAGGATAGAATATCTTTGTCATTGCCTTTTGAAAAAGTGATGGTGCTATTTTGAGTCCAAATGGCATGACCGTCCATTGGTATTGGGCATCTGGTATACAGAATGCTATCTTGTAGCGTTTAACTGGGTAAATGCCTAATTGCCAGAATGCACATTTCAAATCAAATTTAGATAAAATGACTGCTCCTGTCAGTTGTGAGAATAATGTTGTCGTTCTTGGCAGTGAAAATTTGTCATCTTGTAAGAACTAGTTCAAAGGCTTATAATCTATGACTAGTCTTTTCTTTCCTTGAACTTTTTCAGATCTTTTCTTCACATAGAAAGCCTAGCATGCCCATGATGAGGTGGTAGGTTCGATGAGACCTTGTGTAAGGAGCTGTTGGCATTCTTCTTTTGTCATCTTGAGATCAGTTGGATTCATCCCTAAATGAGTTGCTTTTGTAGAATTCACATCTTCATTAAGTCTAAATAGCAGATTAATAAAGAAGTCTGGATTTTTCCATAAAGGATGAGGATGATGGAACTGATCATGACTTTCTGCACATAGTTTTAACAACTTCTCTTGAACTTCAGTGTAGTTGGGGGATACAGTAGTGATGGAAAACATATTGGCAATCGAGACAAAAGGTTTAAATTCTCTTTTGCATCTGATGTTCGTGGGTAGTATCCTGAGATTTTTTAATAAACAGTAAAGATCCCATCCAATGATAAGATCTTTTTCAAAAAGATCAGTATCCAAAACTTTTGACCAAATTGTTAGATTAGGAGAAGTTTAATCCCAATCTTGTGCTTAGTTATAAGCTTGGTATGGAAAAGTTTTCCATCAGCAACAGCAAACTCTTTTTTATACCGAACCCAGTATTTTGGAGGTAGAATTTTCGAGTTCATGAAAGAGTTGTAGGATCTTGTGTCCATGAAAGCTATGACAGAAATGGGTTTTGAGTATTTACAGGTATAGATTTGGATATGGAGATGGAGGTTGATAGCTGGTTTGTGTACGAAGTCTGGATTAACAGTGAAAGTGGGTTTTGGAGTTTGGAGTGACATAGCAGGTTGTACCATGAAGACACTAGGGGATGATGAGTCATACTCTGAAGAGGAATCAGGTTCCTTGTTAGATTCTAAATCTGAAAGTAGTTGGGAAAGCAAAGGCAGTCTCTTTGTCCATATCTTCTTGTTCTGAGAAGATAGATTCAATGTCCGCGTCAGACGAAATATTAACACTTGGGAGTTCTTCAATTGCTTGGACTATCTTTGCAGATTTTACCTATTTGTGGGGACACCTTTTTGCAAAGTGACCTTTTTTCCCACATGCATAGCACCGAGTGCTTTCTGAGTCACGGACGTGCTTCTTTTTGAAATAGCGAAATCGTTGTCTCTTTTTCCTTTTCTTGTATCCATCATGATACCTGTTTTTGCTTTTGAAAAAGGAACGGTAATGGTGTTTTTTCTTTGTTTTGCAATGACACTGTTCCTCATCTTTGCATTTTATCTTCAAATTTGGACGCTTGCACATCTTTTCGTACTTGTGTCCTTCTTTCAGTATCCTTGAGAAAAATTGTTGAGTGACACAAAGCTTATCCAAATACTGTAGTGCCATTTGCTGGATCTGACCTAACATCAGTTCTCTGAGAGGCCTATTGATTGCATCAATTTTCCTTTAAAGTTCATCTTGAAGCTCTGTAGGAAGAGAGTTGATGTATACTTGGTTAAGGCTCTCATCTTGTGCACCATTAAGGGAATGGTATCTGGATGTCATTCTTCTATAATGTCTTCAAGATCTTCTCTTTTTAATGAACAGCATCTCATTTCGAAGAACTCTTGGCGTTCTCTTTTATAATATTGTTGAACATCACCAAGAAATTCTCTGAATAATATGTCTGTGACTGCATGAACATCAAATCGCAGTATTCTGATTTGTGTATATTCATCTAAAGATTGAAACCAATCTCTGAGAGACCCTATAAATCTGGATACAAATTCTCTGACAATTTATTCAATAGTTTGTTCTAATTTTACAACTTGTAAGTCTAACCAAGCACTCATCTCTGAAATTCTGTTCCTCCATTTTTCTGGAGGAATATCATCAAGAGTAAATCAGGGACTATTGGTAGGTTTAGGAAGGTTTAGACCAGGTTGTTGTGGTGGAAACTGGTTTACGTCTGGTGGTTCTTCCACTATAGGTGTTGGGCCAGTAGTGGATGATTCATCAGGTGGTTGTTGAGTTGTGGATGATCTAAGAGGATCATTTCTAGATGCCATGAGCATCTTAGAAATGTTAGTATACTGTTTTTGTATGGGTAACAGTGGTGTTTCTGACTTAGTGTCTGATAAAGAATTTTCAGTACTGTATACTGAAGAACTGGTGGATGATACAGGTGGTTCCCTGTGGGCAAGCATAGCAGGAGAATGAAATTGTGTTTCTGGTGCTTTGCCTTTGTCTTTTGTAGGGGTTATTAAGTAGATTTTACAAATTGATTTTTATTGGTTTTCCATTTAATATTTTTAAACTTAAATATTAAGTAATTAGACTATTACTATTATTTCTTTTTTTTTAATATTAATTTCTATTTTTTTAAATAGATTATTATTATATTATGATTTGTTAATATTTATTTATAATATTATATTTTAAATGAAATAATATTTTAATTTAAAAAAAAAAAGAAGGACGAAAGAGGAGTTTCATCCTCTCTTCATCATTGGCAATGTAAGCTTACACCACCAATTAGAAAATCTATGTAAAACCTAAAACCTTAACTCCTAAAAAGTAATTATTTTCCTAGATGAATAGTATTTTTAAATAAAAAGTGTTTAGATGAATAGTAATTTCAAAAAATCGGATCTTTTGAAGTAAAAGTTTCGAAATTAATATTAGAATTAATGGAATCTAAAACGGAGCAAAGATGAGTTTATTCGAAGAGATTTTAAGTGATCCGGAGTTTGTTGAACGAAAATATCCTTTTGGAAAAAACTGGGTATTGATGATTTTATATTCATAAGAATTCGTTGAGTACAAAATAGAAAGATAAATACTCAATTAGAGTATTTTATTGCAATTTGAAGATTTAAGGGTCATAAAATAATTTTGGTGTTTGTTAGGGCTAGAACGTGAATTAAAGTTATTGGAAGACTAAATAGATATTCTCTATTCTCAAGCACACCTGGATTGTCTGTAAGCTTTACATGGAATGAGATCTCATGAAAAAGCACAATTTATGTGAAGCAAAATTGACCAATGAGATATTGACACTTGAAATCCACTAACTTATAGTCTATATATAAGTGGAGTTATCGTGACATGAGAGAAGAAATTTCAAGAGAAAAATTAAGAGAGAGAAGAGTGAGGTTTCAACTATTCTAAAGAGAGAAAGAATGTGACCGAGTGTAAGACAGATCTGATTTATTCTGATCTGTGGAGAGCTTTGTTGAGTGAAGTTTAAGATTTAATCAAGAGAAGACATTGCAAGAGAAGTAGAGCTTGGCCAAGGAGAATATTGGTGTTGAGAGGAAGAAATAAGGTGAGCTTATTGTTCTTATGGATTTTGAGTTGATTTTAGGTATTCTTAATGCTTGTTCATCATTGGATTAAAGGGGAAGCTCGCAGTCTAGAATACTCAAGAAAGGCAGTAGCTTTACTTGTCAGTTTGGAGCACTGATAAGGATTTTTAAGCCGTTTGAGGTTACATGCAAGCTGAGGTTGAGGATTCGCTCATTGGAGTTTATTGTTGAGGTGAGTACTAGATTTCATATTCATGGTATGAAATGAAATGTGTGATGTTAAGTCTGAACAAGTTGATAATGCGAGCTGCCATGCATGAGTTATGAGTGTAGTAATTGTTAGGTTGTTAATTGGATGTTATTGTTGGGATAAAACCTGGAAAGGATGATAGGACGTTGTATGCATGAGTTTAGGCTGAATTAGGATAGGACAATATCTCGCTAACGAGTTGGGTGTTGCAAGTTAAGGGATGTGGTAGTCTTGGTAGCACCTGTCCGAGTTAGGTAGGAGGAGGTAACTCATATAAAGGGGCGTGCTAGAAAGTGCTCGCATTTCAAGTCGAGCTAGCTAAGACAGTAGCTCACGGAGACGAGTTAGACTATATCCCCAGTACGATGTAAACCTGTGCAAGTTGAGCTAAGTATAGCAGCTCACGAAAGGCGAGCTGGTTTGGAGAGGTAGCTCGCTAAAGACAAGCTAGAAGGAGCTCACTGACCATGCCAAACGAGCTATTTAGTTTGCCCTTAGCAAGCAAGTTGGGTGGTAGCTCGCAGATCGCAGCTCAAGCTCGTTTTAGCTTAGAGAGCAATGTTTGTATGTTTGAGAATTTTGAAAGGATTATTATAATTAAGATATAGTATTTGTATTGAAGTGTAGGTGAAACAACATGCTAGCAAAGGACTAAATAGTGGTTAAACTTTGGGAAGCAAGTAGTGAGTGTGGATCTTATAAAGTTTTTATGATTTCTTTACAAATTGTTTATTTACAAGTGCAATATCATGTTTTGCATTCAAGTTACTTTATCTTATTGAGCAAGTTATATCATGTTATATATGTAAGTATTTTTAAGAGCTTAGCAAGTTGAATTTATAAAGAAATACATGTATAGAAAATACATGCTAAGAATATTTTGAATATTTTAGGTTTTTGCCTTAGAATGAAAAGTTTAAGGTTTTACCTTAGTAAGAATAGCTTTATGCTTTCGCCTAAAAAAGAAGTATTACAGTTGTATACCGTATACTAGAAAAAAGCTTATTTACAAACAAGATTAATATGCTTTCAAGCTCAATTAAGACAAAAGCAAGAAAAGTTTTAAACATATTAAAGAGATTTAGATACCTTGGGTTTACCCTAATCCCCAGTTATACTCGGTCGTAGTACCGTGTGCGTGTATGGTAGTTTAGTTGGGAGAGTCACTAACTTAGGGGGATTGGAGTCAGTGTGTCACCCTTTGTACGCATACGGTAGTGTAGATTAGTTTGATGACGGGAAAGGTATCGCGATCCCTCTCGTCTTACATCAACGACTACACAAGTAACATTCCCTAGCTCGAGTTCCGTGATGTGTAGACATATAGTCACGTGAGGGTGAGTTTCTCTAGGGCACCTAGTAAGACAAATTTCAAAAAGAGAAACATGTCATTATAGGTGAGATTTTAGAAAACAAAAAAGCTTTATTACAAGAAAAGAATTATAATTTATCAAAATCTTTTTTTTTTTTTTCAGTGAAATTACTTTTATATAATTTGCTCAATATATATTTTTATGTAAGATAAAGTACTAGTTTCTCGAATTGTTTAAGGAGGTTTATATATTTAGAAAGCAAGATTCAAAGTGACAAGTTACCCATTCACTGAGTTATTACTCATCACTTTTTTTTTTTTTTTTTTTATGAAAACCCTCCCCAGGTGCATATGTGACCAAAGATCAGAGGGAGCTCCGTTAGGTGTGCACGAGGGCTGATACGAGACGCTACTGCACTAGTTTGTTTGCTTCTGCATTATCATGTACTTTGCACTTCTTTTGAGCATAATGCATGTTTTGAGATGAGAACACATTTATGGTACATTTCGCATTACATTTTGTGAACTAATATGGCTTTATTTAGTTTTCATGAATTTTAAGTTATATGTTGAATGAAATCAACTAAGGATTGTTTATGGATTTAAGTAAGGGCTTGAGGCCTAGCAGTTGAGAATGAGAAATATTTTAAGTGCATAGGTTTCCTTTACATTTTCTATAGGGTGGATTTCTAGGAAAGCAGTGGTCGTGCTATTAGATTTTTGTAAAACATAATTTGCAAATGAATACTTAGAATTCTAAAAGTTTCCATCGGTTTCTATTTGAAAGATTTCTAAAGTTATAAGAGGATTTTTTAAAGAAAAGTAAGAGGTTTAGTTTTATGGGAACCTTTCAGTTGAAGCAAATCTCGATTGGAAGGCTACCGTGGGGTGCCAGACAAGTTGCCTAGGGTATAAGGAAGAGTGACCTGTTAATCTAACCCTTAAATCATGGTGTAAGAACCTTACCATGTGTTTTCACTTTTTCTCTCATTTGTTCTATGTAGTATGATGTTTGTGTATGGTTTTTGGAATTGATTTTTTATCGACCAAAACAACAACAAACCAACATATATTTATAGCCCAACCAAATATAGTTATCTTTTGATAACTTTCAGTAACTGCCAAATAGTTATTTGATCTAATCCGATCCAAATGGATTTAGATTGAGTCATGAGTTTGGATTGTTTTGGGTGGACTTGCCTATAATCCTATAGTCGAATACTTACTAAAACACAAATTAAACCACAAAACACTCAAACAAGAAGAAAACCTACATCAATACAAAAGGAACTTATATAATCAACCACCTTGCACCAAAGATAACAAAGTCAACAGATCTACAACTTGGAAACTTTCATATAACTAGATATAGCCATCGTGAAACCATTTTTGACAAACATTGTTTTCTCTACTATACCTATAAGAAATTATCTAGATACTTCGAACCTTTGACCATCAATGAGATTTGAGAACACTATTGATTTTCTCCTAAAACAGGAATTTTCGGCCACCACTCCTACAAAATAAATGCCTTTTAAATGAGTGGATTCCAATGATGACTGGCTCTAATCCTTAAAAAACCCTAAAACCTGCCTAAAGAAACTTATAAGAGGAAGAAGAGGAGAAGAAAGTTGATCAAAATGGTATAAGAGACGTGATTTGTACATCCTTTTGGGTTTTAAGGGAAGGATCCAAAAAACCTCTGGATCTAATCTTTAAAAGCCCCAAATCTGAAAGAGTGTTATACCCATTTTCTGGTTGGGCTCAAATGGGCCCAAGAGGTCTACTTTATTTCAAACAGAAGCAAGGGCCCAAGAGGCCCGAAGATGGAGCCAGCCATTGCAAGCTCAACCCATGAAGCCACCCAGGTCGCGAGCTCGCAACAGCTCTCAGAGTGCTCCCTGTCCGTGACCTTAGCTCGCGGAGCTCACGAGGTCGCGCAGGTCGCGAGCTCGCGAGCTCGCTAGGAACTCCAGACCACCTCACCTCTTCTCCAGCATACATTTGGCTGACCAGAAAGTCTACCCAGGAGAAATCGTGTGCAGCAAGCTGTCAGAATTACCAACTCTCATGATTTCCCGTCGGAAACTGCTTGCACAATTACCCAGAAGCATTTAATGAAGTGAAGACTTCTTCAGATGTAATTAATGCAGACGTATGCAGAAAGAAAATCATGATTACCTTCACAATTAATGCAACATGGCAATGTCAGAATTAGTTGAATTAGTCGTTGCCAATAACTTCTATGACATTCTTTTGTATTTTTTATTGTGAGCTCCCCTCCTCTATAAAGAGGGGAGATATTTTTACTGTACAAACAAGCTTAACAGACTAGAGAACCGTCACTCTGCCGGAATTATTCCAGAGTAACCGTGGATATAGGTGCAGTCACCGAACCACGTAAAAATCCTGGTGTTCCTTTTCTCTTTCATTCTCTCTTTCTCTCGAATTCCTTACTTATCTCCTTATTAAACCTGATCAACTACCAAACCCGACATTCCTTTATCTGAACTTATTACTACCAACCTAGAACTTCATTAATTAACCATTTACTACCCCTTTCACTCAGTACAACCAACCTTTAATTACCAAGTTCGCCGTCTGGGCCCTAGAATCTCTGGTTGACCGTTTCCGGACGTCAACAAAGAGAAATGTGAGAAAAGAGAGAAACAAGAAGAAAATCGGCAAAAAAAAAAAAAAAAAACTTGGTTAAGAGATCAGATCTTAATAGAGAGAATCATTTCTACAAAATTTTTTCTCTCTAGAACCTTTTGGAGAAACAAAGTCTCAAGAACACTGCCATTATCTTTATTTTTAAAATGTTTTATATCACTTTCTTTTTATTTATTCTTAATCTTTTCATTGTGATTTTTTTTGTTTTAAAGTTATTGTTATTTTTTAAAATTCATATTATTTTACCATGTATTTTGAAGAATAATTTCAAAAATAATTAATAAAATATTAGGAAGGAACAATTTGGATATTTCTATTTCAAAGTTAAGACTATTAATAAAGCTACAATGGTTAAACCCAGTTGATGATATTTTTTCATGATTAAAGCAAAAGTTTGATATGATAGTGGTAAGAGGAACCGTAAGGGTGTATTATTATTATCATTATTATTTTGACATAGTATATATTATATATACAAATACCACTGCTGAGACTTCTAGATATATACTCTAAGGTTCGTTCCGAAACATAGCTTCTAGAGATTGAGAGAAGAGACCCACAAACACAAGTGGAAAAATCACCACCAACTTCGTTATGGAGGATTCTCGAACCTCTCTCTCTAAGGCAGAGACAAGGGAGTGTTTCCAACTACACCATCCATAAGTTAGCCCTAAGGGTATATTATTGCATTTTACCCTTTTAGCCATTGCATATTCTACAATATGGTTATAAATTGTGAAAGATTTTACTAGTTAACTACTTTCTAAACATATTATTTCCTTAAGGGATATTTGTAAAAAATCCCCTAAGAAGTAAAATAATAAGAAAATACCCCCAGTTTTTTTTTTTTTTAATTAGGGAAACCACCCCCCACCGTTAAAATCCGTATAAACCGTTAGAGATTTTTATCCACAACTAAAAGTCTAAAATGCCATCAGTTTTGATAAGTTGATGAGAGGGATATTATGAAAAAAACCCCCCTGAAAAGCAAAATAATTGGAAAATATCCCCCCAAACTGAGCGCATTTTGGACTTTCAACAATTGTGGATAGAAATCTTTAACGGTTTGTACGGATTTTAACTGTGGGGGATGGTTTCCCTGATAAAAAAAAAAAAAAAAAAAAACTGAGGGTATTTTTTATTATTTTGCTTCTCAGGGGTTTTTTTTACAAATATCCCTTCTCCTCAAAGGGAATTGTTATGAACAAATTCATATACATACAGAAAAGACCAATTATGAGCATTATCACAAAAAGAAAAGTTTTAAATACGAGTTATAATAATTCAACATTGTGACGTCAAAACCTATCTATCTATTTATTCTTTGGGATATTTGTAAAAAACCCCCTGAGAAGCAAAATAATAAGAAAATACCCCCAGTTTTTTTTTATTAGGGAAACCACCCCCCACCGTTAAAATCCGTACAAACTGTTAGAGATTTCCATCCACAATTGTTAAAAATCCAAAATGCCCTCAGTTTGGAAGGGGGGTAATTTTCCAATTATTTTGCTTTTCAATGGAGTTTTTTTCATAATATCCCTCTCATCAACTTATCAAAACTGAGGGCATTTTGGACTTTTAACAATTGTAGATGGAAATCTTTAACGGTTTGTACGGATTTTAACGGTGAGGGATGATTTCCCTAATAAAAAAAAAACTGAGGGTATTTTCTTATTATTTTGCTTCTCGGGGGTTTTTTTACAAGTATCCCTTTATTCTTAATTAAAAGATTTTATTCACTTTTAATTTACTTATTATTTTTAATTACTGATTAGAAGCTAAACAATTATTGATTAAATAAGTAAAAAATTTTAATCATAATTTTTTTACTAAATTTAGATAAATGTATTTGTACTTAATTGTAAAAGGTTTTCTATTCTTGTTTTTAGAGAAAACTGTCGGTTTAACAATGAAACTTTGTCAAAATTAATTTTAGAGTGCTCTTGAAAGAGTATTGAGATAATAATGTGTTTAAAGGCATACCAAAGATCCACATATTGATTCAAGGGTAAACTTCATTTTGGTTTTTACATTTTTTTTAATACAAATCCGTTTGACTCCATGATCCCTCACATTTCAAAATGCATCAATTTAGTTCCTAATGTTACTCAAACGCTGGTCAATTATAACTAAGAGAGAAATATTTTCATCATTCCAACATACTTATTTTTAATAGAAAACCAAAAAGAGCTTTGTCATCCATCTAATGGACAGTGAATATCAAAAGTCACAAAATAGTTAAAAATTATTATTATTATTATTATTTTAAAAAAGTAAAGATCTCCACCGTCCATATTAGATATGGACGATAAAGATTAAACTATTTTTTTTTATATATATGATTGTTGGTCAAAACAAATATTTTATTAAAAAGAGAAAAGAAAAGTACAAAGAAAAGCAAGGTAGAAAGCCAAAACGAATGAAAGAGCAATCCTTAAAAGAGAAAAAATAAAACCATGAGAAGGGAAAGACAATAGATTATTTAACTGAAATCAAACTATTGTAAATCAAACCCTATAGAAAACCTCATTAAAAACCTTATCAGAAAATGTAATAAGAAAAACCTAGCAAGGAAAAAATAGTATCCACCCCATAGCCAAAACTAATTAAATTGATAATATCGATTGCCAAGTAAAACATCAGAAAGAAAGGGACCTACAAAAGTCAAAGCCATCCACCACCAAGTGAGACAAACAAAAGTAGGAGAGCGAGAACTTAGAGCATCCGTAGTTGAATTTTCTACACGATAAATATAAGTCATCATGAAATCCATATTTTGTAGATTAAAAATATATATGTATATATATATATCCCAAGTTAGGCGCTAACGCCAAGGAACCTTAGAAGAATGAGCAAGAAGAAGGGAAACCATATAAGATGAATCATTCGCCAACCAAAGCTTCATTCAATGATAGTTCCAACCATACTGAATGATATGAATAGCAATTGCTAACTCTGTTTCAAATGCATAACCTACCCTAAAAAAATAGCAAAAGCACCATTGAGAAACCCATGGTAATTCTGAAAAACTCCAGCACAACCAGCCAAACTAGGGGCCCTAAAAGTATAACCATTAGTTTAAACCTTAAGCCAACTAGAAGGAGGAGGAACCCAAACAAACTATATAATATGTGGAGCCTTAGAAGGATGAACCAGAGCATAGAGCTTACGCAGAGCCAAAAGATTATCTATTGAATTCTACGTAATCTAAAAATAGAGAGAATTTGTCTTTCCAATAGTGCGTCGCACAAAGGAAAGAGCCTTATCAAAAGAAAGATACTTCCCCTCAAAAGTAACCTTATTACGAGGAAGCAATAATCCAAAAAACTACAATTATACCCACCTTCCATAAATTATAAAGTTCGGAGCAAAAATTAGCAGACATAGTAGCTTGCCATAAATCAATAGCAGACCTAGATAAGAAAATAGAATGACCAAACTCAAATGACAAAGAATGCCAAAGACCTTGTGTAAAAGGGCAGAGCAAAAACAAATGCTTCAAACTCTTATCAACAGACCAACATAAATGATAGTATGAAAGCAAAATAAAACCACGTCACTGTAAAGATAAATCAGCAGACAATCTATTATGCATGATTCTCTAAACTAGCACAGATCTTGAAGGAGAAATAAAAGCAGCCCAAATATGTTTTGTCCAATGAAGGTAAGGATAGGGCGTGGTCAAAGAAGTATAAGCCACAGTAGTGGTCACTCTTCCATATATATAAAGAGTCCATACTCTTGAAGTACTAATAATAACCTGCTCTAGATCTTCAATTAGATTAGGATGAGTTATATGAATTGAAGGAGGAAAATGCTAACCATTATCATAGTAAATTTCTTTAATACTCTCTCATAAACTATGGTCACTGTCCCATAAAAAGTATATAAGTCGTAGTAATGGTTACTCTTCCATTTATAGAAAAAGTTTATGCTCTTAAATTAAAAGAAGTACTAATAACAACTCGCTCTAGATCTTTAACTAGATTCGGATGAGTCATACAGACCAAAGGGGGAAAATGCTAACTATTATCATAGTAAATTTCTCCAATACTAGCATTTAGGGGAAGCTCCAAGAGAGGCAAATTAGAAGGTCTGTCTATAAGAGGTCTATACATCCAATTATCCAATCAAAGACAAACATTTGGATAATGACCCACCAACCATTTAGGCTCTATCAGCAAAGATAGTTAATGACATTTCATACTAGGTCAAACAGAGGAAGAAAAGTATCTCACCCTAGGAAGAAGCGTAAAAGAGAGACATCTAACGCGAAAAAACTTGAAAATCATTGAATCCTTATTCATAAACCTCAAAGTAAATTTTTTTAGAAGAGCTTAATTAAGAACATGAAGATCTCACAAACCCAAACTCCCTTAAACTTTGATGACAACATGCATTCTAGGAAGCTTGAATTGGTTTTTCTCTTATCAACAGGGCCTGTCCAATAAAAATTTCTAATCGAAGAAGTGAGAGAATGGATGATAAACAAGAGCTAGCAATATATTAGGAAAGAGTGAAGGAAAAAACCATATACCACTGATTAAATGAGACAAAGCCTACCAGTTGTAAACAGATTGAAACTCACTTGTGATTAAAGCTTTAGATGAATTTCATCTATTAGAGACAAAAATCATCGTCTATGAGGGGCACCATGAAAAATAGGAACACCGAGATATATCATAAAAGAACCTCCTCTTTTCATAGTATTAAATGATAAAATATCATCTAGAGTGAAAAGTCGAACACCATCTCTAAAATAAATATAAGATTTCTACCAATTAACATGCTAACCAGACAAATCCCTATAAACCTTGAAAGTCCCCATAATAACCTTAATATTTAAAATTAAAGCACGACAAAACAAGAGGATATCATCAGCATATAAAAAATTATAAGAAGGTTGCACACCCTTTGAACTAAATATATCGAGAACCATACCAAAAGAAACGAAATGAGATATACATCTACTTAGGAAATTCTCAGCAAAGCAAAAAAAAAGAGGAGAAAGGGGATCTCCCTGTCTGACTCTATGAGAACATGAAAAATAATCTTCTAGAGAACCATCAATAAGAATTGAAATTTTGCTAACCCAAAAATACACAAAACCTAATTAATAGAAACAGATGAAAACCTAAAGCACTGCAACACCTTCAAAATGAAAGACCAACTAATTAAATAAAAAGTCTTTTGAATGTCAATCTTCAAAGCGATGTGAAACCCACCCCCCGTCCCCCTCCTCTCTCGACTAGTATTAGAAAAGACATTAAAACATTCTAAAACTCTTACAATACAATCTCTAATCTGTCGACAAGGCAAAAAACCAAATTGATTCGACGAAATTATACAGGAACAAATAGAGTTAAAACGGTCTCTCAAATTTTAGGTGATAATCTTGAAATTGCCTAGAGTGATAGAATGAAATTGATCCACTAAGATAGCCTTAGAGGTCTTAGGAATCAAAACAACAAAGTTCAAATTAATCCCAAGAAAGACAACATAGGTGCGAAAAAGGTCCTGAATAGTAGCAACAATTTCCTTACTAATTATATCCCAACAGTGCATATAAAATCTACTTGTGAAATCATCCGAGCTAGGAGCACTCAACAGATCCATATTAAAGACAGTATCTTTTGCCTTTTGAATAGAAGGAACATGAATAAAAGCTAAGTTTCCATTAATTAAAACAAGGGGAGGAACATATTTCTAAATCAAGGATAAATCAAGATTCAAATCATCAGATTGTTGAAAAAAAAATCTAATTGTAAGAAACTACATGACTAGCAATGCGATGTTGTTCCAAGATAATATCATCCCTAATATGAAGGATTGATAAAGATTTCATCACTCCCGTCATTTTTAATAGAAAATGAAAATAATTTTTTGCAATCCCTATCATAAAGCCACTTCACATGACATTTCTTATGGAGATAAATATCCTTTTGCTTCAAAGCAATATCTAACTCGGATAAAACATCAGTCTCCATTCGAAAAAGAGTATCAGAAAAACCCTCCAAACTAAGGTGCTCTTGAATATACATAACTTTGTTTGTAGCTTAAGAAATGTAAAGAGAGAGATCTCTTTGAATACCTTTTAATTTCAGTGCTTCAAAGCAGCCTTGACAAACTTCAACTTTTGAACAACAATGCTCATAGGAGAGCCTCTTAAAGAGACATTCCAAGAAGTCTTGACTACATTTAAAAAAAAAGCATGAGAAATTCATATACTTTAAAATCTAAAAAGGTAAGGTCGTTGAGAATCAAAACCACTACAAATAACTAGGATAGGGTGATAATCCAAATGCAGTCTAGGGATACTGATACTTAAGACAACTATCCAATAATAAAAAAGATAAGTTGAGCAAAAAATCAATCCAGTTTGGAAAGGGAAACACCACGAGATAAAGGTCTCGCTCTAGTGTGGAAAACACCACTGTTTTGAATTTCTTAAAGGTCACAAGCAACAATGATAGCCACAAAATCTTTAGAAGTACATTTATTAACTACCCCTCTAGTCTCATGATGACCTATAATAGCGTTGAAATCACCAATAAACAACCAAGGAGATCTAACATCAATCATGTCTAGCAAAGAATTTTGAAAGGAACAACGAGTAACATAATTAACACTATTATAAACAAAAGTAAAAAAATGCAAGGATCGATTAAAAGAAGTTGAAATTATAACTTAATGGGCAAAAATCATATAAATAGAAGCGTCTCGAATGCCAAAAGAAATAAACACCCACAAGTTTGAAAAAGTGATTATTTAAACCAAGAGGGGTGAACCCCAAAGAAACCCAAAATCAATAATCAACACTATTAAAAGAACAAAAAGGCTTAGCTAAACAGAGAAAATCCGGCTTGTAATGAGTATAAAAATCACTTAAGTCCCATTATGTATCTCTATTAGATATACCCTTACAATTCGAATAGAGAGCCTTCATTTAACAATGGTCTTCTTGGTCGCCTTTGTTTTGGGTGAAAGTCACATTTTTCTTCCTTTGCTTCTTAGAAGTTACCAGTTCATAAACACCTTCTTCCTCTACCTCATCTGCCTAAGAACTAGACTCATTAGTTTGGTTAGGAACTACCACATCCTTAGCAATCAAGTAATGAACGTCATTCAAATCATCTTCTAAATCAGAACTATTATTAATGACCTCATCATCCTTATTAACTTGACCACTATTCAAAGTATCAATCATAGAGTTACCACATACATTAAGCTGTCCAACTTTAACCAAACTTCCATCAAAGTCATTAACTATGAGGTCATTATTTTCCACAACAGGACATTGTCCCGATGATACATTATTCAAATTAGCTACTAAATCCTATGGCAAAGTATGTGCTGCAACGTCACCATTCTAGTGAACCCGAATCAAGAGTGAATCTGTTGAGTTATCCATAGATTTATTTGCTTCGATTTTCATATAACCAATAGAAGGGGCTTTAAATGGTGAGAGGTCAAAATCAATTTAATAATTTATTAAATTACTAAACAATATTTAAAAAAAAATAAAAAATCATCAACCAAATCGGTCGTCGATTTGGTTTTTAGATCAACGGTTGATCTAGTAGGACTCTGATCTTTGATCAATCTAGTTCCAAATACATATTGTTTCACAATCTTGAACATTCTAGATCGTTGATCCATGTGGAACACTCCAAATCATTCAATGATTTGGAGTTGTCAATCGTCAATTGATCTAGATATCAAATTGTTCAATGATTTGGATTCCAAATTGCTCGATCTGCAACCATATCATAGAATAACGATCTCGTTTTAGCAAACCAAATTGTTGTTTGATGATCTGATTAAACAAACCATATT
This sequence comes from Litchi chinensis, assembly GCA_019925255.1. Lineage (NCBI taxonomy): Eukaryota > Viridiplantae > Streptophyta > Magnoliopsida > Sapindales > Sapindaceae > Litchi > Litchi chinensis. Next base: position 204,530 of record CM034465.1, on the reverse strand, counting down.
ATTGTGATGTTGTAGTTCCTTTACACCTAAAAAAATCTAAGGGATATTTGTAAAAAACCCCCTAAGAAGCAAAATAATAAGAAAATACCCCAAGTTTTTTTTATTAGGAAAACCACCCTCCACCGTTAAAATCCGTACAAACCGTTAGAGATTTCCATCCATAATTGTTAAAAGTCCAAAATGCCCTCAGTTTTGATAAGTTGATGAGAGGGATATTATGAAAAAACCCTCTTGAAAAGCAAAATAATTGGACAGTTTTGGGCCCACGCTGTCCTTTAATTATTATTTTTTTCCTGAAAATATGTCCTTTAATTATTTTGAGCCATCTAAATGAAATATTCTATTTTTTTTAAACAATGAAATATTCTATTAAAGCCCACTTTTATTGTGGATTATATTAATATATACCTAAAAATATATATTAATATCTTAAAAATAGAAATTAAATTTACGAACAACCAATCAATGTGTTAATTCATTTATTTATCTTTATTTTTTTTTTTTTTCATTCATTCCTTGATTGATTATGGATAATATATTTTTTTAATAAATTGATTATAGATATTAATTCATGTCTTGAGTGCTCGTGAAAATACTATTCATAAATTATCAGATTAGAGGAGTTCACACCTTAAATGCTTTGTAAATTTGAGATTATTTCTATTTTTTTTAAATAATGAAATATTCTATTAAAGCCCACTTTTATTGTGGATTTTATTAATATATATTTAAAAATATATATTAATATCTTAAAAATAGAAATTAAATTTACGAACAACTGATCAATGTGTTAATTCTTTTATTTAGCTTTATTTTTTTTTCCTTTTTATTCATTCCTTGATTATGGATAATATTTTTTTTAATAAATTGATTATGGATATTAATTCATGTCTTGAGTACTCATGAAAATACTATCCATAAATTATCAGATTAGAGGAATTTACACCTTAAATGCTTTGTAAATTTTAGATTATTAAATATAAACATAACTTTTAATTTATTTATTTTTTTTTTTGAATATTGGTATTAGTCTAGAAAATAGCTAGTGAGATATGATGGGGAAAGATCAAGGTATGATGGGGGAAAGATGTGTAGAACTCCATCTACGCGTTTTATTTTTTGACTTGGCGATGGAAAGTTTGTAAATAATATTTAAAAAAATATTATTTCAAGCAATGTGATGATAGCTAGTTCAAGATTGAGAGTAAAAGCAACTACAACGAAAAAAAACAAAAAAGAGAGTAAAGCCTATGGAAGTAATCGTAGAAGCGATTGCTACAGGTATGGTGGAACTGCTGCTTCGGAAACTAAGTTCCGCCGATCTGGTCAAGTTCGCACGTCAGGAGAAGGTTTCAAATGAATTCAACAAGTTGGGAAACCTTATGCGGATGATGACGTCTTTGCTTCAAGATGCAGAAGAGAAGCAAATCTCTGATACATCCTCGCTTTTCTGGCTGGACCATCTAAGAGACTTGGCCTATGATTTGGAGGACGTACTTGATGAGTTTGCAACCAGAAATCTGCAGCAAAAGTTGATGAACAAACCTTCACGCTTCAAGTACAAGGTACGGCACTTTTTCTATTCATTTGGGAATGGGTTTAATGTTAAAATGGGTTCCAAATTCAGTGCGATATCTGCTAGATTAGAGGATATGTTGAAACAGAAAAAGATCCTTCAATTGAGAGAAATTAAAATGCGTAGCTATGAGAGAGTACCATCCTCATCTTTGGTTGAACCTAGTGTTTTAGGTAGAGAAAATGATAAAAAGGCAATCATAGAATTGTTGTTCAATGATGAGAATCTGGGTGGTGGTGGTGATGATGTTGGTGTGATTCCTATATGTGGAATGGGTGGTATAGGTAAAACAACTCTTGCTCAACTTGTTTACAATGATGAGACGGTTGCTGATCATTTCGATTTGAAAGCGTGGGTTTATGTTTCTGAAGATTTTGATGTTGTAAGGATAACTAAATCGATTTTGCATGCAATCTGTTATGAAACTTATGGTGTTAGTGACTTGAACAAGCTTCAAGAAACGTTGGAAGAGTGGTTGTGTGGAAAGAAATTTCTACTTGTTTTGGATGATGTTTGGAATGAGAATCATGAGAATTGGTGTCTATTGAGAAAACCCTTTATGAGAGCAGACTCTCAAAGCAAAATAATTGTAACAACTCGTAATGAAGAGGTTGGATCAGTTATGAGCACGGATGCTCCTTACAATCTGAAGTTGCTGTCTTATGAAGATTGTTTTTCTTTATTTGAAAGACATGTATTCAGAAATAGATTTGTGCCTTCAGATCTTAAATACATTGGTGAAAAGATAGTGAAAAAGTGCAAGGGCTTACCCTTAGCGGTAAAAACCATGGGAGGCTTGTTGCGAAACAAGTTGGATCCTGGTCATTGGAAAGCCATATTAAATAGCAAGATGTGGAATTTACCAGAAGAAAGAAGTAATATTATTGCAGCTCTGAGGCTAAGCTACTACTACCTTCCTTCCCTTTTAAAGCGATTGTTTGCTTATTGCTCGATTTTTCCAAAGGATTATGAATTTGATCAAGATGAGTTGATTTTGCTATGGATGGCTGAGGGTTTTCTCCCACAGCAACGAGAAAAGCGACAGGTGGAAGATGTAGGTCGTCGTTGTTTTAACAAATTGTTGTCAAGGTCATTTTTCGAACGATCAAGCGGCCAACATTTTGTTATGCATGACCTCATTCATGATTTGGCTCAATATGTTGCCAGAGATATATGCTTTTGTGTAGACAGTGAATTTGACAATGATGGGCCTGATGGAACTCTTAAAAGGATTCGTCACTTGGCTTTCACTCGTGGTGTGTATGATGTCTCTCAAAGATTCAAACACTGCTACAAAGTGAAATCTTTACGAACACTCTTAGCACTACCAATCCATCAATCACTTGGGATTGCATGTTGCTACCTAAGTGGAGTTGTATTGAGTGAGATGCTGAAAACATTGAGATGCTTAAGATCCCTCTGTTTGAGTGGTTATTGTATTATAGAGATTCCGAATTCAATCGGTGATCTCAAGCATTTACGATACCTTAATTTGTCTTACACTAAGATTAAGTGCTTACCTGAATCGGTAAGTAATCTTGTCAATTTAGAGACATTGGGATTGCGTGGTTGCTCAGAATTAACAACGTTACCTTCAGGCATCAGCTGTTTAATCCACCTTTATTGCGTTGATATCAGAGATACAAACTGTTTGCTAGAGATGCCGCCAGGAATTGGTAATTTAACTAGTCTCCGAGTGTTGACCAAATATATAGTGGGAAAAGGTGATCAGCTCAGTCTTAGAGAGTTGAAAGACTTGTGTCTTCAAGGGGAGCTTTCCATTTATGGGTTGGGTAATGTAGGTGATAAAGTAGATGCAAGGGTTGCCAATCTAAAGGAGAAGTGTGACCTTGATGAATTGGCCATGGAATGGAGTGAGAACATAAATAATTCACAGAAGAAACAGATTGATATGTCTGTGCTTGACTTCCTACAACCTCATAAGGGTCTTAAAAAGCTTAGAATTTCACATTATGGTGGAACAAAATTTCCATCATGGATAGGGCATCCCTCATTCACTGATATGGTATGCTTAAACCTATGTAATTGTAGAAACATTGTGTCACTTCCCTCACTTGGGTTACTACCTGCACTTAGAGAGTTATGCATTGAATGCATGGATGGAATAGAAAGAGTGGATGCTGAGTTTTATGGAGAAAGTGCTAAGCCTTTTCCTTCCTTGGAAATTCTGCAGTTCAAAAATATGCTGAAGTGGGTGCACTGGTCTAATGATGGAGTTACCGAACCTTTTCCTCATCTCCATCAGCTTACCCTACAGAACTGCCCTAAGTTGAAGGTAAAATTACCCAGCCACATTCCTTCTGTTGTGAAGCTTACTGTTACTCAATGCCCAAATTTGATGCCACCTATAACGCTCACTTGCCTTCATGAATTAAATATTATAGAATGCAATGAGGGCATGCTGGGAAGCATTTCTGGCCTCTCCTCCCTAAAAACTCTGAAGATCAGGGATTTTTCAGATTGTACACGTCTGCCGGAAAGATTTCTGTGGTCTCAAGGATCTCCTAAACTTCAGACAGTTTCTAGTTGCACTGAATCGAATTCACTGGGGAGGCAGAGGGTTGAACCAGTCGATGTTAGTTTTTCTACTGCTGAAGGCTCTTCCCAGTCGATGTCATTGGTGAATCTAGATTCATTATGTATTGGTAACCTGAAGAACATTCCACCTCGGCTGCACCGTTTCACTTCTCTTGAATATTTACTGATAGAATCGTTCCCAAATCTTGTGTCATTTCCAGATACAGCTTCTGTATCCATACTCAAACATCTTATACTAAAAGACTGTCGAGCACTGAGGGCCTTGCCGAAGAGTATAATGATTTATAGTTCCAAAAGCAAGAGTTGTCTTGAAGAATTGGAGATTGAAAAGTGCCAGTCTCTCAAATCCTTTCCTGAAGGCAAGTTGCCTATCTCGCTAAAAAGGTTGACAATTCAATTTTGTGAAAATCTACAGTCAATACCTGAAGGAATTATGCATGATGATAACAGCAGTTATATGTCACAGCTTGAGATCCTGAAGATCACCAGTTGTCCGTCTCTTAAATGTTCTACCTCTGGCAAATTGCCCTATGGTCTTAAAAAGCTAAAGCTTTCAGGATGCTCGAGGCTGGAACCTCTCACAGAGACAATGATTGGGAATATTGAGAATAGTAAATTACTTGAATGTATTGAAATCTCACATTGTGATACTGTTTCCGAATTACCTGAGTTCCTGTACGGTCTGTCCCATCTTACTGAAATAGCTATAATTGATTGTCCCAATCTAATATGTTTTCCAGAAACTGGACTGCCCATGTCTCTTCAACTTCTAAAGATATGTGATTGTCCAAGTCTTCTATCCTTTGGCTGCTTGCCCCCAAATTTAACATCACTTGAGATTTGGAATTGTATGAATCTCCAGCATCCCATATCCGAGTGGAATCTATACAGATTGACTTCTCTTAAAGATTTCAGCATTTCTGGTGGATGTTTTCGAGATATACATTCCTTTCCAGATAATGACTATATGCTTCCTGGAAATCTTGTATCTCTTTGTGTCTGTGAACTCAATGATCTGGAAACTCTGTCCAGGGGACTCAATAATCTCACATTGCTCAGGGAGCTGGAGATCATTCATTGTCATAAGCTTCGCTCCTTGCCTTTAGAAGGCCTGCTTTCCTCTCTTGGACGACTCAGAATCTCAGACTGTCCTCTTTTGAGGAAAGAATGCTTCAAGTGGAAAGGGCACATTCCCGCATAGAGTTAGATGGTGAATGCATTTAGCAAACCAGTTTCAGTGGAGAATACTATAATTCCTCTTGTCCAGCCGCAAGCATTGAAGCCAATCCTTCTGGAGTTTCAATCAGGTAATGTAGTCTCCATGGATGAATTTTGTTTTAACTTAATCTTTTTCTTTTTCTTTGTGGAACGTGACATTTCTGCTATGCATGCAGGATGAGAAAGAACAGCAACAAATGAATTCCAAGGACATCCCAGCCACTGTTGCAGACATCTACCATTAAGTATGTTCTGTTAAAATGATTGATTCAGCTTTTCAACAAATGTAGGAAATGGAAATAAAAAATGAGAATACATCTTGAAATATTAATTTTTTTGTTATGCATTTACTTTGGTAACCTATAGTTATTTATTTTGTATCCGATAGCTGGAGAAGTGAGGAGAGATGCGTGATGGATGCGGCTAATGGTGTCTTTGACGTTTTAGCATGACCTCTTCAGTTTCAGATAAGAAGTGAATTGTTTCAGGAGTTTCTCAATATGTAGTTGGGCAAGCACTTTGGTAGGAGCAGTTGTATGAAACTAATGTAATGTTCTTAATTTATTATTAATCCTTAATATGAATTTGTATCTAATTCATAATACCTGCAGTTCCTTTCTAAACCCAAGATTTAACCAGCCACTGATTTAGCATATGTCGCTGAGTTCTCTCTCTATTCATCCTAAAACTCTCTTCTATCATGTTAGTGTGTTTTTTGTAAAATTGAAGTTATCAATACTTGTTTTGATTTATGTTTATATATTTCTTCAGTGTCATTATGCAACATCTATGTGAAACAGACTTGATTGTTTACACTAAACCTTGTTGATTACTCTGGGGTGTTTGATTCCAGCTTTCACATGCATTGGGCTAGTTGATAATATGATAATGTTGTAATATTTTGTTGCCATATATTTTAGTATTCTCCTTTAAATGTTTTGTTATTTATTGTATTCACCAATTCTTATGCTTTTACTGTTAGAACAATGCTTCAAACACTGCAAAGCCTATTTAAGAGGTCTTTAACCACCATTGAACTCCTTTCAGATTCATAAAGTCTACACCGAGAGCATTTCTTGACCAATCGACTTTAATATGTATTACCACAGGTTAGTAACTTATATATTTATATATATATATATATATATTTCTTGGATCTGGATTTTGTGTTACCAGTATGCATGATTACTGTTTGTCAAACTGTCTCACAAGATTAATGTTCAAATAATTATTAGCTACTAGATTTATCATCCTGTGTTAACTTAGATTTCGTCAAATATCTTATTGCTAGTTTTTTGTGGTATGGATTTGGATTCTGTATGCTTTTCATAGATAAGAAGTCATGGAATCACGTATCATTTTCTTAACTAATCAAACAGTAAACTAAAAGAAATGAATTAATTACGAATTTTCAAATATGTGATACCTTTCTGCATTTATATTATACAAAGAAGCAAACCCTTTGACTGATCGATGCTTCGCTGTCTTTCTTCATATATGATACTAAGTTCCATACAGTGAGCATTGTAGCTTACCGAGCTCAGAGAATGTGTGAAATTTGTATCTCCACTCTCATGGTTTGCAGCTTTAAAGAGCTCGATAATGGATCATACCAAATGTCAATAATGATGATTAGATTCTTGCGATGCTTTTGTTTAAGAAAAGGGTCAACAAACCAGATAATGAATGAACTTACAAGAACAGTAGGTAATACAAAGCGAAAAAAACACAATCAAGCTGAGAACAAGGAAAAACAAATCACTACACAACGCTAGCAATTTTACATGGTTCACTAATGACAAGGTCCACTAGATATAAGAATAGCAAACCTCTACCTCACAAGCTTTCCGTCCGCTGTAAGTCTCAATCTTTCCACCTTACACGTTCTCTTTATGTTAGGGTTTCTTTTATTGCTCTCTACACTTGTAGACATTTTTCACTTTTTCTCATCTGAAAGCTCTCTTGGTTACACATTTTCTACTAGGATGTTTTCTATATTACAACAATACCCATCCAAACTGGAAATTATAAAACAGACATAAAACTATCACACAAGTAGTTTCTTCATGACATAAATAATCAAACGTTGTATTAGTGTCAATTTTTTTTTTAATGATTTGTGCAGGATTACTAAAGTATTACAAGTTCATATCTTTTTCAGTCCTTCGTGCTTCGATATGATTCCCGGAGTAAACTTGTCACTTATGTAAATGATATAAAGTATAAATGTAAAATTGTACATGTAAGTGAGTTCACTATAAATGTAAGACATCATTAGACTTGAGGGCCACATCTGTAATATCTTTTGAAAATAACAATAATATAAAATTATTTGAGCACATTGAACACATAATTAAACGATGTATGAAAAAAAAAATGACCTAATTAAACTAATGGTGGAACACTCATATATAACATCCTTTTTTTTCTTAAAAAAGCAATATTTTATGTTCTTTTAAGAGAACAGATATTACACAAATATAAATAAAACTCATTATTTTATTGTGTGCAGAACTTGAACCCAACCCAAAGCTCATTGTGCATAACAACTATAAAGCATTGCAAAGTAGAGTTGTTGCAGCGGTAAAAAGCCACCCCCAACGATGCAGCCCTAAGGTCATGGGTTCAAACGTATCATCCACTAACATATGGATTTCTTTTCCCACTCTTTATGGACTACCCCCACTTTATGTCGGTTGCTTCCCCTTTTTTTGAGAGCTAATCTCCTCATGCCACAATATTTATTGCTACTAGTTCCGATTGTATTTTGGATTGATCCCAGTCGTCCAAAAAAAAAAAAAACTATAAAACAGTTATTGGGTGAAGCTAGCGAACACTCATTTTGATTCACCTAACACACGCGTGTATGTATATGAATCTTATTTAGAATTATCTTTCCTAATTTCAATTTTGTACAGTGCTTCTGTTGCCTCCTGTTCTACCTCTTTGTGAAAGTAGATTGTATCGCCAACTTCTAGTTCTTTACTACGAACAAACTGGAGCCAGCCTGAAGAAATAACAAGTCTGGGGCTGACTGCCGACTGAAGAGAGCAATTGAAAGTCCATACATTTCCCTTCTTATCTTTCACCTTCAATTCTTTGGCTTGGCCTCCTTCGGATGGTATTGGGAATTCTGATACACAATATCTGGAATCGTCAATCTTCTCTCAATATCAAGTCTTGTAAGCATCCTTGAAAATATTACCATAGCTTTTACTAAGGAGGGTGTATTCAACTTAAGAATTTATAGGAATTCAGAAGATTTTAAAAATCTGGGTGTATTCAATCTAGACTTTTTAGAATTCCATTAAAATTCGAGTGTATTCAATCTAGACTTTTTAGAATTTCATTAAAATCTGGGTGTATTCAATTTAGACTTTTAAGAAATTCAAATAAGTCTAGATGTATTCAAAAAATCAATAACTTTATCGGAATTGGATTTTAAATGATTGTGATGGATTTTTAAACCCTAAGTATAAATAAGAAAACCCATATGAAATCTTGCCCTCACCCCAAAGATTTGCTTGGTTTTTCATACATTTTTTTTTCCTCTGGCTCACACAATACTCTTTTGGTGGTGGTGAATTGAAAGTGTGTTTTGTATTTTTCTCTTCCATATTCAATTGTTGTATTTTCGATTTTGGCTTTCAAATCCACTTCATAAGTTTCCTGATTCAACCAATTTCATATATATTTTGGATTTCGATTTTCAATTATATATATTTTAATACTTATAGTTGATTAATTCAGTTTAATTGATTGTTATATGTTTTGTTTAAGGAAGATCATGAGATTGAATTTTATAATTTTATTTTTGATTTTATGCTTTTTATGTCAAAATTAATTGTTCTGTGTTTCGTTTAAGGTCTTTAATAATTTATGATGGATGATTATCATATGTTTTGTTAACTATTTTTTTTAATTGAAAATAATAAATATGTAATTACCAAGTGACAGTTTAAAGAAAATGCAAGCAGAGAAATGCAGAGAAAAAAAATTTGAACAACTAGTATTGATCAAATATAAAAATGTTAAGGTGGGAATGAATGCCTTAAAATTTTAAGAGTACCATTGAAACATTTCATCAAACAGTTGGTAGGTAACCATGCAAACATTTTGTTTTAGAAGAGTAGATGCTTTATAAATTATTTAAACATTTACATGCAATTTATAAATTATTTAAAAAAAAAAAGAAAAAAGAAATAGAAGATTAGATGCTTTTAGAGAAATCAATGAGAGGAAAAAGAAAATAAATTTCGTAGAGGAGCAAAACTGCAAAATGATTACCTTATAAAATTTATCACTCTGCAAATCTTAATCAAAGCCAAAAGGATTAAAAAGCTAAACGGACGCCATTTTTATCATTTTATTTTTTAATATATTTTTTGTTTTTTTAAAGTGGATGAGATCTTTAAAAAAATGAGATATACGTCCCAATTGTGCTTGTTGGAACCAGATTAGGTAATGACAATTACAGAGGATAGTTTTTTTAGGCTTTCATAATGTACATCATTTCATATTTATTATATTTGTCAATTTAGAACTATTTTTTTCAAAAAAATTTGGAGATTGCTGAAACTAACAATTTTTTATATAAATAAAATAATTATATAAACAGTGAAATTTTATAACATACTACTCATCTAGTAATTTTTTATTTAAAGATAAATCATTAACAATTCCATTTGAATATATCAAATTCTATTTAAATCTATGTAAAAAATCTAACAAACTCTAAATAGAACTCTAACAAAGCTTGATGAAATCCATTAAATAATCTAATAAACTCTTTAAATAGAATTCTAACAAAATCTAATGAAATTTATGTAATCTATGAAATCCATCAAAATCTATTATTGAAAAACACTCCAACAAAATCTAGATTGAATACATCCCCCTAAGTCTTTACAACTTTCTCTTTCGAATGACAAGTTTCTATCTACCATCTAAGCCAGAAAGTTTTATATACAAAAGATCTCAAGCACTATATTCTATAAATGCACCAACAACCGCGTGACCGTGATTTAATATATGATTGTTTGCCATTTTCGAAGTGGTTTTTTTTTTTTAATTCCAAAAAAAGATCTCATAATATGCAACACGTAATACTATAACAAGGATTTTGTCACTGACAAATTTGTACCTTAGTGTGGAATCTTATCATTGTCATAGAATGTCATTTTGTTTTCAGCGATATGTTTGTGAAAACCACATGTAACTATATAAACTTTTACTTATATATGTATTCTTAAGATAAATATTAATAATTGAAAAAATTAATTAAAAATTCAGATTTACTTTATAAGATACAGATTTTAGGATTCATGCTTTGACAATAAAAAAAGCGCAGTATTAATAAACTCTTTGTGCTAAAATATTGTCTTATATATAAATTAATTATAAGGTATTCCCTTATAAATAGTCAAGGGTTTGTCATTACTTTGTCGAGATATTTTACTACCAATGCAATTTAAAAATTTACTCACATAACAAAAAATATCCACTCCCACAATCAAAGATGAAAATTTCTGTATTTGTAGACTTGAATCTTTATCATGCATATGAAAAAATTGTGTATTATCCATTTGAGTTATGAGTTAAAAATTAAAAAATAATATACTAATTATTTAAATTATGAATAAAAAAAATTATGTATTATTTAATGCTTGGATAAAAATAACGAATGGTTATGTCCACAAATTACGGGATCCGAGCTTTCCATGTGATGCCCGAATGCGCGTAAGATATGCAACACAAGAAGTCAGTCGCCTTTGAAAAAGAATATACTATTTTTATCTATTAATAAATAGTAATAACAACAAAGGTCCCACATCCACATTCTTGTTTCTACCAAACCATCCAAAACAAAGAAAAAGCAATTCTACCAACCATAAGATATTCTAGATGCTTCGTCGAACTTCGATCTTCTTTTGTTTTTGTGAAGAATCCAAAGAAAATGGTTGATCAAAAGTGTTTGGCAAAAGAAGAAAAGTGTTTGACGAAATGCCTATTAAACTGTGAAGAGAAACTGGTTTGCCATTGTTGAATTTCGAGCTTTCATTGTATTTGATTAATGCTTATGATTACACTAATTAGTAATTACAATGTATTACTATTTATACATGATGTCAATAACTACAGCTAGAAAACACGGAGGCAACCTAAAACCGTCTCTAACAGAAGCTAAGGTTATTTTTTTTATTATAAATCTTGTGACACCTTATTTCTAAGTAATTATCTAATAAGATTTTACAATTAAGATATTGATTTTTATTGGTTTTCCATTTAATATTTTTAAACTTAAATATTAAGTAATTAGACTATTACTATTATTTCTTTTTTCTTAAATATTAATTTCTATTTTTTTAAATAGATTATTAATATATTCTGATTTGTTAATATTTATTTATAATATTTTATATTTTAATTATTTTATTTTATATAAATAAAATAATATTTTAATTAAACGAAAAAAAAAAAAAAAAAAAAAGGACGAAGGAGAAGCTTCATCCTCTCTTCATCATTGGTGGTGTAAGTTTACCCCAGTGATAAAAGTTGATACATCATGATGAAGGATGACCTCCTCTTACACCAAACTCAATCATTAGGAATGCAGGAGGCCTATTGCACTTCGACGACCAATCAATGACCGACGACAGCAGCGGTTGGTCCTATAGAGTTAGGGTTAGGGTTTGATTATAAATATAATAGTTTTTTTTTTTTTTTGCTTTTGTTAGGGATATTTTGATAATATAATAACAAGAGGGTAATTTAGGAAAATAATGTATATTTATTGATAAAAGTCTTTTTCATTAAGATATAAGTAAGAGATTTCGAATTTCTTAAATAAGGTATTTTTTAACTTAAATTAAATATAAATATAAAAAAATAAATTAAAATCATTTAAAACAAAATTTTAGTAAAAGTATATCCTATTAGGAAAAAAAACAAACAAACCATGACTACATGAGTAAAATATTAAATACAAATAAATGTATACGATAAGCAATCTATTAAGAGTTCCATATTTCACAATCATTGCATCGTAAACAATATGGAACCACAAGATAGAATTATGTCTTTGGGTTTATAAAAGGAAAATCAAAGTACTACTGCCAAACATTTGATCGGTAAGACTGCCAGATGTAATATTCATGAAAAGCCAAGTTAAATCTCCAAACATTTAACCCACGAACCACCAAGTACAAATGTTCGTAGAAAACGAAATTGAACTGCCAAACATCTATCCCAAAAACTATCAGGTATGTTCATGAAAAACCATATTAAACCACCAAACATATAACCCAAAAACTATCTGGCACAAATGTTTGCGAAAAGTCGAATTTAACCTCTAAACATTCAATCTAGAAAACCGCTAGATATGAATACTCGTGAATACTCAAGGCACAAATTTAATATAATTGTTAAGCACAAGGCTCGTGAAACCGTCAAACCCAAAGATATTTCTAATCATCCTCTTACTTCCATCGTAAACCTTTACTTTGAAATCAACCAACCTAAAACATGATATGCATGGATGAACTTACTCTCATAAGGAAACTTAATTGATTTTGGTCTCCGAATAAAATACCAATTTTACAAAAGAAATCATTCTTCGTTACATTCAATTGAAGATGTTACAGAACCATAGTACTAGGGAATGAAATTTCAAAACACTATGCCATTTTTGAAAAATATTTGGTTTGCACAAAACTCCTATTTGAGTGAAACTATTGTCAA